>OZ007590.1:396871846-398071846 GCA_963931845.1 Maratus michaelseni | reverse complement strand
GGCCGAAAATTTATGTTGGACAGATTTTTGATATCATTAAAAATGGCCTCAAGGGGGGGGGGGAGGAATAGGTGTGTTTAAGAAGAAAAAAATTCATAACTTTGTCAATTCACAAGATATCAAATACTCTTAAATTTGTTATAAATCCTCTTAATATTATCTACAACTTTTATATTGACAAGTTTTTTATAGGACCAACCCTTACAGCAAAACAAAATTAAAACAAAAAAATCCTAGCCGGCTCCGCCTACAGACACAGGTGATTTCGAAGTAGTCGGTCCCAACTGCCGCAATATGGCAAAAAGGTCATTTCTTCCGGAATTCCCAAAATACAGGCGCCCCACGATCTGAGTCTTCGAAATCTGCCTGTACCTATAGGCCGAGCCGTCAGGGATTTTTTTTTTCGAACAAAGTATTTCTTCCCTGGTGAGGCATTAACGTTCAACGGTCCGGCTCCTCCGGACCGAGTGGCCTCACTCAGGCTTTCAAGAACAAAGTATTGGATTGGTAAAAATTTTCGACGTATTTCTACATTTTAGGAGGTCCTGAACAGAATTGACTGTTCTTAGAAAATGTCTGTCTGTCTGTCTATAGACACTGCTTGACAATTGCTAAGGAACAGAAACATTTTTTGAAATAAATAATCACAGGCAATGATTGAAGAAATGAAACTAAGAACATATGTAATAGAGGTAGAGTGTTATATTTATCATGCAAAATGGTACAGATCGCACCACATGGGAAAGCGGGATAACAAAAATAAAATAAAGAAATGTCTCTGAAAATTTTCGGACTTGACAAAAAAGGGTCTTTTTATATGAAAAAATAAGATACAGTAAAATCCCGTTACAACGAACTTCACGGGACCGCAAATTTTATTCGTTGTAACGGAAATTTCGTTGTAACGGAATTCAATAGAAAATTAAACATTTCATTTCAGATCCTCATATCATAGTTAATTATAAAAATATAGTAGTATAATACAAATTAGTAGATAATTAATTATTAAAAATAGTAATAAAAATTAGTAGTACCTTCTAATAACGTAAAGTTAGTATAATACAATGTATAATATTTTTTATAGAACTGAAAAATTGACTTACCACCATTTCAATGATCTTCAAATTGTACAAGAAAAAATTTAATGCAGAAAATCAGTGATTTTTTTTTGTACAAGGGAGTTTGAAGCTGCGGACAATACAAAATTATGTACATGATTAATATTAGAAAAAATGTTATCTGGTACACTGCTCTGTAAAGAAATAAAATTGCGCACTCTTTCTAAGCTTTCTAAGGCTTCAGCAGATGTAACTTTTGAAACCTCATTTTCTTCATCTTCAGAACTTTCTTCATCATTTTCTAAAATGCGATCATCAACAATAGACTGCACAATATCTGTCTCTGTTAATGAATAACAAGTTGCAGCATTGTCATCTGCAGTTAAAAAATCTTTAAAGCTTATGCTTTGAGACACACCAGATTTTTCTTTTACTAAGTTCCAAGTGGATTCGATCTCATATTCGACTGTCTGCTCCTCATCATGTACTACATCGCTAGATCCTTGAGCCGTCGATTCTTTATTTAAATCCTGGTCAATCTGCGCGTGTTTCCAACAGTGGGCTATTGTTTTCTGGCTTATATCATCCCACGATCCACAGATCATATCAATTGCCTCTTTCATGTTGCACTTTCTGTTTACGTTATTTTGCAGATCACAGAGAATGCGTTTTAATAACATAGTTTTGTATCGTGATTTTACGGCTCTGATAATGCCTTGGTCAAGAGGCTGAAGTATTGGGTAACAGGAAAAAAAGTAATCGGAAAAAAAGTAAACGGAAAAAAAGTAACTGAATCAACAAGAGCGGAAAAAAAGTAATCGGAAAAAAAGTAATCGGAAAAAAAGTAATCGGAAAAAAAGTAAACGGAAAAAAAGTAACAAGGTATTGATAAATATTGAACTTATTGATAAATAAGTGTTAAAAGATAATAAAGTAACATATGTCTGCTTTATATAAAAAAGCACCACCGGTAAAAAGCTCCCTGATAAAAAAAGGGGGGTTGGGGGGGGGGAGACTTCACGTTAAGATGGGAAAATACCACACATTTATGAATAACACGTGTTTGAATAAGACAATTATAATTTCGGGTAAAGCACGTGGCACCACGTGTATTTACTAACCACGTGTACTAGGAACAATCAGAGTATTATATACATCATATATTCTAATACGAGATCAAATCTTGTGTGTGTGGGGGGGGGGGGGGTTGTATATACATGCAGGGGGGGAGGGGCTTAAGATCACGTTAAGATGGGAAAATACCACACATTTATGAATAACACGTGTTTGAATAAGCCAATTATAATTTCGGGTAAAACACGTGCTAACCACGTGTATTTACTAACCACGTGTACTAGGAACAATCAGAGTATTATATACATCATATATTCTAATACGAGATCAAATCTTGTGTGTGTGTGGGGGGGGGGGGGTTGTATATACATGCAGCACGTACTAACCACGTGTACTAGGAACAATCAGAGCATTATATACATCATATATTCTAATACGAGAGCAAATCTTGTGTGTGTGTGGGGGGGGGGGGGGTTATATATATATACAAATTTTATTTTAAAAACAGCTCTAACGATTTTGACGAAATTTTGTATCCTACCGTTTTGAGGCACCAGAAAATCATTGGGTTGGGTCACATGTTCGAAAAAATTCGATTTGTGGGTCATTTTGGGTCACCATCGGTCAGGGTCAAGTTAATTGTATCTAAAAAACGGTTAAAACGATTTTGACTAAACTTTTTCTACCATTTACGGGCACGAGAAGACTATTGGGCTGGGTCACATAATCGAGAACTTACTATTAGTGGGTCATTTTCGGGTCAACGCGGGTCAAGTTAATTGTATCTAAAAAACGGATCTAACGATTTTGATTACATTTTGTATCTTACGAATTTCGGGCACGAAAAAATCATTGCGCTAGGTCACATGTCGCAGAAAATTCAATTAGTGGGCAATTTTTGGGTCACTGTGGGTCAAGGTCAAGTTAATTGTATCTAAAAAACGGTTCAAACGATTTTGACTAAATTTTGCATCCTGTGGTTTTCGGGCACGAGAAGACAGTTGGGCTAGATCACATGTTCCACAAAATTCGATCAGTGGGTCATTTTGGTCATGGGTCATGATATTTGAACTCAAAACTAGTTTTGACCGAGCACAGCCCTGTCTTCCTTGCTCGTATCGTTTAAGAGTAAAACCTCCATATCAGATAGTGACTTATTATCGCTAGGGCGTAATATTATTAGAGTTTGTTTGTGGATTAAATTCCAGGCGACGTACATTAAAAACGACACGTTGCACACGAAAAATGGTAACTTACAGGTTTATTTCTTGTATTTCTTATAATTTTTTAAACTATTTCACATGTTTCGTTTTCGTGGGTGATATGTTATGTAAGTGCATAAATCGCAAATTAAGAAAGACATGATGGCACGTAAAATAAAAAATGGAAAACGCTATTCTGTATCCAGAAATCAGTTTCTGAATAACAGAGCTCTTGCCAATTTCATATGTCTAAGAATAAAAATTTATAGTTTAGTAAAATGGCTGACATTTATACTAAAAGTTAGTTTTCTTTTTCTTATTGCAATCTGTATTTGCAACATTTACGAATCCAGTTGGGGTAGAGATCTCACCTTCCAAGAGATTTTACCTTCGAATGGACAAAAGTCTTCCACCTTTTTGTTAGACACTAATTCCAAACTTTTGAAAACCAGTCAGTATTCACTCCCTGACATTTCCCGATTCTCAGAATTTCACACATCAACGTCAACAACATAGATTTATAAATATTATGTTGTTGACGTGTATTGTGCACGTAAGTGCTGTGAAACAGCCTATTTCATTCTTCTCTTTATTTAGTTTGTAAGAAGATTAACATGTATTCCTCAGAATATTGAAAATTTCGCCTTGAGAAATACTGTAAATAATACACTCAAAGGAAAGATAGTATTATTAGAAAGTCTATGATAATACAGCTTTTTAGCGTTAGTTCACCTCCTGTCCATATCCATTGTCAAGCTAATCATACTGTGTTGCTTCTTTCATTGTGCCATTTTATGATTTCACAATACTATTTTTGTGTGGTGTATTTCCAATTTTGCCATGTTGCTGTTTTTATTTGCTGTTTATTTTCCCAGAATAAACACTAAATTTTCCTGGTTGGTAGAGGAAGAGGATCTACCGTACGGACCTAAATTTATATCCTCGGGCTCGACCCGGCCCAGCTTGTAATAAAAGAAAAAAATTCAATTCCCTCCCCCCCCCCTACCCTCCTAAAAAAATAATAACCACATTATTTTTGTTCAAGCCAAAAAAAAAAAAAAAAAAAAATGGGGGAAAAAAGGGGAAAGGTAGCTTCCCGCTTCCTTTGTTTTAAGAATTCAGCTAATTTTGCTGAAACACACGAAGCTAAAATGCATGCATGGAACCCATTATTGAAGATTACTAGTTTTCTTTAATACTGAATTTGAATAGGAATTTCGAAAAATTACTCAGATATCGACAAGTTGGCTTCTTTTACGGGGATTTAATTTTACGGCCATGATATTTAATTAAATATCGCCAAGCTTGGCGATAATTTAACGTTAGCAGGTATGACTATGTAGTTTTTAGTGTATGATTGTAGCAACAATAATTACAACAATGAAAGTAAATTTGCAAGAAACTACGTTTGCTAAAACTCATAAATTAAACTCTATTATTGAAAAAAGATCTGCTGCCTGATTTCATTCATAAGCTGCGTACACTCTTTAGAATTTCCAGAGAGTTCATATGACATAAGTGTGAAAACTTCACCAAATATTTTTTAATTGACTTAAAAAAAAAAAATTCGTGAATACAGATTGTTCCAAAAAAAAGTCAAAACAAACTCTAAGATATATAGCAGAGCACACTTACAAATAACAACTTTTGCATAGTCAACCAGAGTCGCAGTCCATTTATTCAACAAAAACACGCAATCTACTTCAAGCAGAACTCTGATATTTATGCAGGCATTTAACAATAATGGCGATAGTTTAACGAAATTTTCAATATAGTTACCTTTCTTTATGCGAAATACGAAAAATGCTGAAAATACATAGTAATTCAGTCAGTGACATCGTATAGAATTTCAACTACATTCGTTTCCAAATAATCACCGCCTAGATCAGAGTCGAATTCTGACTGCGCCACTGATATTTATATATTTTTTTTTATTTAATGTTTAGCTAAATGTTTATATTTAGCTAAAAACAGTAAAACCGTTCAATAGCGGACATTTCGAGACTAGAAAATTTGACTACTATTCGGTTTCCACATTTCTGATGTAGAAATATTCAAACTTGTATCTGTTGTGGATTGAAAAGGTGGATTTTCGCTAAATAGAGGTATTCGCTTTTACCTCTAAAACCGGACACTCCCGCATGACGGAAAAATTTTGTGGTCCCGAAGTATCCACTATTGAGAGATTTTATTGTTTTTAGATAAATATAATTTTTGTTTTCAATCTTATCTTACTGTAAAAGCTCAAAACATTGAATATAATCAGTACAATGTCGAAAGAGATTTAAAATATCAGCTATACGAAAATTGCATTCTAAATTTTGGGCCTCATAAAATCAGGGGGGGGGGGGGGGTAGGTAGAGCCATGGGCCAGTTTGTCAATGCTTTAATCAGGTTCTTCTTCTTAAAAAATTACCAGCCCTGTTTTGTGGTCATATATAGTCCCATTTATTGAGGATGCAATGTGGTCAAATATGGCTGCATTTACTGCTTTAAAAAAATGTGGTCAGAAATGGCTTCTTATTGCCGACAGATCAGAGCACGAAAATGGTCGCAATTCAGGCGTTTCAAATGTCTTAAATTCAGACACAAATAAGTGTCTTAAAAAATTAAGACACTTTAAAGTGTCTCTTTTTTTAACCATCCGTTTCAGACACTTAAGTGTCTGAATTTCAGACATTTCAGTTTACAGTGCAGTTTTAACAACTTTATACGTGGTTAAAAATTATTTTTATTAATACTTAAAATTATCCCAGTGTTTTGAAATATATGTAAGATTTGAGAATCATGATTCATGATAAAATCATGATAAAATTAACTTGACCCGCGTTGACCCAAAATGACCCACTAATTGAATTTTTTCGAACATGTGACCTAGTCCAACAGTCTTCTCGTGTCCAAAAACATAGAATGCAAAATTTAGTGTAAATAGTCTGAGCCGTATTTAAGTTAAAATAGCTAGACCCATACTGACCCATGACCAAAATGACCCACTAATTGAATTTTCCCGAACATGTGACCTAGCCCAACAGTCTTCTTGTGCCCGAGAATGGTAGGATACAAAGTTTAGTCAAAATTGTTTGAACCGTTTTTTAGATACAAATAGCTTGACCCTGTCCCACAGTGACCCCAAAATGACCCACTAATTGAATTTTCTTCGACATGTGACCTAGCGCAATGATTTTTACGTGCCCGAAACTCGTAAGATACAAAATTTAATCAAAATCGTTAGATCGTTTTTTAGATAAAATTGCGTTGAACCAGAAATGACCCACTATAGAATAGAAAGTTCTCGAATATGTGAAGATTCGTGACCTAGCCCAATAGTCTTCTCGTGCCCAAAAATGGTAATAAAAGTTTAGTCAAAATCGTTTGAACCGTATTTTAGATACAATTAGCTTGATCCTGACCGATGGTGACCCAAATGACCCACTAATCTAATTTCCTCAAACATCTGACCCAGCCCAACGGTTTTTTGGTGCCTCAAAACTGTAGGATACAAAATTTCGTCAAAATCGTGAGAGCTGTTTTTAAAATAAAATTTGCATCTACATATAACCCCCCCCCCCCCACACACACACACAAGATTTGATCTCGTATTGGAATATATGATGTATATAATACTCTGATTGTTCCTAGTACACGTGGTTAGCACGTGCTGCATGTATATACAACCCCCCCACACACACACACAAGATTTGATCTCGTATTAGAATATATGATGTATATAATACTCTGATTGTTCCTAGTACACGTGGTTAGTAAATACACGTGGTTAGCACGTGCTTTACCCGAAATTATAATTGGCTTATTCAAACACGTGTTATTCATAAATGTGTGGTATTTTCCCATCTTAACGTGATCTTAAGCCCCTCCCCCCTGCATGTATATACAACCCCCCCACACACAAGATTTGATCTCGTATTAGAATATATGATGTATATAATACTCTGATTGTTCCTAGTACACGTGGTTAGTAAATACACGTGGTGCCACGTGCTTTACCCGAAATTATAATTGTCTTATTCAAACACGTGTTATTCATAAATGTGTGGTATTTTCCCATCTTAAAGTAAAACCCCCCTCCCCCCCCATTTTTTTTTATCGGGGAGCTTTTTACCGATGGTGCTTTTTTCAGGGGGTGATTTTACTCAATTCCTAATAGCATTCGCAAATATCCGCCTACGGGAATTATATAAATCAGACATATGTTACTTCGTTAGCTTTTAACACTTATTTATCAATAAATTCAATATTTATCAATACCTTGTTACTTTTTTTCCGTTTACTTTTTTTCCGTTTACTTTTTTTCCGATTACTTTTTTTCCGCTCTTGTTGACTCAGTTACTTTTTTTCCGTTTACTTTTTTTCCGATTACTTTTTTTCCTAGATCCGAAGTATTGCAGTACAGTTAGGCGGGAAATACTCTACACGAATGTGATTCAATATAGGAGGATCATTGTGTGCTGTGCAGTTGTCTATGAGTAGAAGAATTTTACGTTTTTGTTTTTGCATATCTTTATCAAAATTTATCAGCCATTCATTAAAGAATCCTTGCGTCATCCATGATTTTTTGTTGGCTTTGTAGATGCATGGTAAGGACTTAAAATGTTTGAAACAACGGGGTTTTTCAGATTTGCCGATTATGAGTACTTTTCGTTTTTCTGTTCCTGATTTGTTGCAGCAAAATAGGGCTGTAATCCTTTGTTTGGAAAGCTTTCCTCCAATACACTTGTCTCCTTTTAACGCTAAAGTCTTCCTTGGTTCTAACTGAAAAAATATTCCGGCTTCATCGGCATTAAAAACATCGTTAGGACTATACGTCTTGATTATTTTTTGTATTTCACCTTTACGCCATTCGTTTACAAATTCAACTGGGACGTCTTTTGCTTCTCCTGAAATGCATTTTGCCACTATACCGTATCTTTCTCGGAATCGATTCAACCATCCGACACTGGCTTGAAAATTTTCAATGTTTAGCATTCTTGCAAATTCCAAACCTTTTTCTCTAATTAAAGGGCCACTTAGAGGGATGTTTCTAGAACGAACATCCATAAACCATTTGTAAACAGCACTATCCACATCTTGAAACTGGGCATTTCGAATTCGTTTTCTGCTTGGATCAAAGACTTTAACTTGAATTTTTTTCAAAATGCTTTCTTTATCTTTTAGAAAAGTGGATAAAGTAGACGGCGAAATTCCATATTTGCTAGCAACATCAGATTTTTTCATTCCTTTCTCAACTTCAGAAATTATGGCTTTTTTTTCTTCCAAACTAAACTGTTTTCGCTTAACAGCCGCCATTTTATGACCTACTGGTAAGATGAAAATTTTCAAACTGATTTCGAGCTTTGGAAATTCCTTTGCGAAAGTTATTCAGGTAGGGAGGAGAGGGAAGGGGGAATGTGCAATACTCATTTCACGTTTTGTTAAGTTTGCCTACATTGGTTACAGCTTACTTGGACTTCCAAGAAAAAGGGGTGGAGAAAAGGGGAGAGCGAACAAAGGAAACATTCCTTCTGCAGTGAAATGCCTATGCACACCGATTTTACAACAAAGCTGGGAGAAAAGCGATTGCTTTAGAGATAAGCTTGATTGTCCCTAAGACTAGGCATCGAAAACAAAAATTGTCAAGCGATAAAAATGTACAACTGAAAGTATTTGCCGTGTCATATTATTTCGTTCTAACGAGATTATAAAAAATTGAATATTTCGTTATACTGAGATTATGTTAACATTATTTGAATACATTTCAAAACGGGACTCGCTTGCATTTCGTTATAACGGGATTTTTCGTTGTAATGGAATTCGTTGTAACGAGATTTTACTGTATATCAATCTCTCAAGGAATATGGCCTTCTCGGACACTAGTGCACATTTTCATCTGTTATTCATGCTGTCTATTAAACTATTGAAGAGTCCTTGGGGGATATTTTCCCACTCCTCTCTCAAGGCGTTTTTCAGTGCTTGTAGACATTTTGCACTTCATTAATAACGTACCACACGGAATTTCACAGAAATTAATTCAACAACCTAAGGCGCTATTTTCTTCAAACACCTAACTGCATAAATTTTTGAATGAATAACGATCTCCCATGGACTACATTTTAGGCACATAACAGGTCCGTCCTTAGTACGCCATCTATAATTAATTTTACTATGTTGGTTGGCTGTTGGGAACGCTACGTTGAAAAAACGAGTTGTTCCTTAGCAATTGTCAAGCAGTGTTACAATCAAGCAAGTAATACAAATTTTGTGGGCGCTCTATCTCAAGAACTAATGCGCGGAATTTAATGAAAATTCGTATTTAGTTAGACCTTGACATAAATTGGTGCAGATGAAGTTTTGGTTTAAATTACTCAACAGGTGATACTGCTATGCTGTATTTTTCGCAATATCTATATCTTAAGAATTTACACACGGTATTTCATTAGACTTTAGATTATGTTTGACCTTGGCATATATAGATCTTTATTAGAATTGGGTGTATACCGCCCAACAGATGTAGCCACTATGATCTGTTTTTCACGATTTCCGCGTTTGCTGTATCTCAAGAACGAATAGATTGTCATTTAATTTTTATTGCAGACAATTTGATTTATGTAGAAGAAAGTTTTGTGATAGCCACAACATACTAGTATTAATTTGTTTTCGTAAAAATTGTAGTGATGTTGTACATTTTTTTTAGCATAATTTTTAGAAATTTAGTTTGCTTTAATAAATCAAAGAGAGAAACTTTTAAGTAATCGGGTGTGCCAATCCCAAAGATTTCTTCTATCTCATCCATGTTAATACTTCAAAATTCACTTTCACAGAATTCCATTTTACATCAGCTGCTTGCGAAGCGCCGTGTTACCTTCCCTGCATGAACAGCCGATGTTAAACTACGAAATATTGCACATAAATCGTTCAGCGGCCCCTTCCGGTGGAATATCCCCAAATTTAAGTACGACCTGCTAGCCATATTCAAAAACCTATCAATGAAATTTGGTTTAATTCTATGCACAATTTCATACACTTTCGATGACACAAAGGGGACATACACAAGGACAGACAGACATTTTGTAAAAACATGTTTTTCATCTCTTTCGGTGTACATCCCAGAGATCTGTATGGGCCGGAATTTCCAGGCCCGGGCCCGTCCCGATTCGTACAAAAAATTATTGGCCCGGTATAAAAGTTAAAATTTTTGCCCGAGTTTGGCCCGGTATAAAAGTTAAAATTTTGCCCGAGTTCGGCTCGGTGTAAAAGTTAAAAGTTCGGCCCGAGCCCAGCCCGGACCGTGTAAAACAAGTGATTGGCCCGACACGGCACGGTATAAAATCTGAAAATTTGGCCCGAGCCCGGCCCAGCCCGTGAAAACAGATTATTGGCCCAGCATGGTATAAAAGTTAAAAGTATGGTCAAGTCCGGCCCGGCACGGTATAAAAGTTAAAAGTATGGTCCAAGTCCGGCCCGGCACGGTATAAAAGTTAAAAGTATAGTCCAAGTCCGGCCCGGAAAAAAATGCTGGCCAGGTCCGGCCCGTAAAAAACAAAATACTGGCCCAGATCGATATACGAGTACAGCTAAAATCTCGGACCGAGTCCTGATTGGTATAAAAAGAAAAAAGTATAAAAGCTAAGATTATAAAAGCCCGGTAATTAAAGCTAAACCCCGAGCCCATCCCGAGACTGTCCATTAGGAAATTTTTACTGCATATAGATTTTATCAGAAAAAATATTTTAGACATTCTTTTAAAAAACAGGGTGAACCCGAACACGTTACGCAAGAGTGAAAAAACACGACCCGCAGGAAAAATGTAGAAGTAAACCCGGCCTGCAGAAAAAAAAGTAAAAATTAACCCAATCCAAACCCATCTCGTATCAAAAGACAAGTTAACCCAACCCAAACCCGACCCGCAGTAAACGTAGAAGTCAACCCGCCCCAAACCCGACCCGTAGCCAAAAGTAGAAGTAAATCTGACCCGCAATTAAAAAAAATTAGACCCGGCCCGACCAAGACTGTGGGTCAGATATTAACCGCCAAATTTCTGATATCGCCCCCCCCCCCCCCTTGAAGACTTTCTAGATCCGCCCTTGTTCTACTGTATACCATTATTACAAAATTAATATTTTAATTATTATAGATAGACAAATTAAGATGTTGAATTCTATAGAGCAGCGGTTTTTAATCTGTGATCCAAGGGCCCCAACCTTTGTAAGCGCATCTTCCGCAGGAGTCCGCGACCAATGTAAAATTTTTTCACTTATTTAGAACTAGAGACAAATTTTGCAAGTAAAATTAAAGAAAAACTAAGCATATTCTTTACAAATTTTTACATCTCAATTAGATCTATTTTTCTATATGAATACCTGCACATTTCGTACTTTTAGAAATAAAAATAACTTTATGAATATGTCAGAAAGCAGCGATTTTGTATTTGAGATCGGCATCCAATTTCGCTATTTATACTTCTTCAATCATTTTCAACAACGCGAAAATTTCTGACATACTTACGGACTCGCTTAAAATAAAAGCACACTTGCACTTGCAGGAATGATTATTCAAGTAATTTGAAACCGAGCAGTTTTTTCCATTGTTTGATAAAGGAGAGTTATAAACGAGTTGACGACTTGAGTTATAAACGAATATGGTGTCTCGTATGACAACAATTTTTATTTTTATTTTCCGTGCTCTCCCGTCTAGAAATTCGTTTCAAAATGCCCAGTTTTCTTTGACTGTATTTTCTGAGCAATTTTATGCCTTTATTAAAAAATTTAAAAAAATGTTCGATCACATAGCTTCTTGAATAAGATAGCCTGCCAATTTGATGCGTTTGTAAACAAAAATGAATTAAAAAATGTGTTAGAAAATAGCCAGTTTGGATTTGAGACCCGACTTAATGAAGCATATTATATAGATATTTCTTGATGAAATGCACTGTTTTTACTTTTTAAAATTATCTATGATTATAACGATTTCGAGTTAACTATCTAGAAAACGATGACAGCAAACTAACGGTATGGTTAGTGACACAAAGGTATTAAAAAATATTATTAATATGATTAAATTAATTACATCTTGAATTATAAGTTGCAATGTCATTTTATGAGAGCAGTTTTTCCTCTTTCCCGCGCTGTCGCATACGAAAATTCGTTTCAAAACGACAACTTTGCCAGCACTTTCTGAAAAATCTTCTGTCTTTACAGAAAAATGGAAAACTCTGTTCGATTATGTCGTTCCTTGATATGAGCACCTGGCAATTTTATGCGTTTGCGAACAAAAATGAATTTAGAAATGCGTCAGAAACCAGCCAGTTTGGATTTCATGACAACCTTAATGAGTGAATGAATGATAATTAACTTACTAATGAAAATTTAACTACATTTTCATTAGTAAGTGAATAAAATTCTGAGATATTCATTAGGTATCAAAGAACTTAACAGTGTTGCTCCTTTTCTTAAAAATAAGGGGATATTTCCAGGTAAAATGTCAAAGTGTCCGTTTTGAACTGACACGATAATAAGTCGTGGGAAACATTATACCCATAAATAGACGCGGTCTCTGTCTCAGATCACGTCTCCTTTATGTTTTATTTTCTCACCTCCCCAATTAAGAATGCACTGAAAAAAAAAAGACAAAAGTTTCTTAATATGGAAAAATATAATTAAAACCCACGAACGAAAATGTACAATAACCTCTTCCGTGCGACGCATTATTAAAAAAAAAAAAAAAAAAAAAAAAAAAAAATAGTCCTGACGGCTCAGCCTACAGGCACAGGTAGATTTCAAAGACGCAGACCACGGGAACTCCTGTTTATTGGGAATTGCAGAAGAAAGACCTTTATGCCTTGATGCAGCAAGTGGGACAGCCCACTTCGAAATATACCTGTGCCTGTAGGCGGAGCCAGTAGGGATTTTATTTTATTTTATTTTATTTATTTATTCATTTATTTATTTATTTTTTTTTTGCTGTAAGAGTCGGTCCTATAAAAAACTTGTCCATATAAAAGTTGTAGATAATATTAAGAGGATTCATAATAAATTTAAGCGGATTAGATATCTTGTGAATTAACGAAGTTATGGTTTTTTTCTTCGTATACCCCTATCCCCCCCCCCCCCCCTTGAGGCCATTTTTAATGATATCAAAAATCTGTCATATATAAATTTTTGGCCCTTTTCCTAGAAGTAATCATAATTTTAAACGGATTCGATATGTATCATAACTAAGAAGTTATGGGTTTTTTTCTGTTTTCACAAAAAGTCCCCCCCCCCCTCTCCTTTTCCCCTCCCCTAGTCCGATTTTGCCTATTAACGAACTTCGCGGAATTTTATGTCGCTTGATTTTATGTATCAGTTTGGGAGAGATTTGTGCAGAATTCTGGAAGTTATGGTGTCCTTAAAAAAGTGATATAGATAGATAGATCTATAGATAAAATTGGGGGAGGAGTCATGATCGGCGTAGATCTTCAAAGAGTTTTCAGAAATTCCAACTTACGGGAGAATGTAATAAGGCAGTTACGAAATCTACCTAAAAGCGTTCTTTATCGTTAGAAACTTTATATATCTGAGATTTAAATAAGCATATATAAAAACAATTTATTTTTGTGCCACTGATTTCCGGAAACTATTTCGAGTACTATTAACAGTGTATTAATTAGTTTTTTCCACCTGAAAATCAAATTCTATCAAATCTGAAGGATTTTCATGTTCAAAAAACATGTTTTTAGACAAACAAGATAAATTAACAGCATTAACATTGACATTCAAAATAATATAATTCTGTTACTCATGGAAGTTATAATATTTAGATACGCAGCTGAAAATGTATATTTGAGAATCGTTTGCATTCTAAAAAACCGATATTCCTGTTTGAGAAAGCTGATTAATTACACTATAAAAAGTAATCGGAAACGTTTCCGAAAATTTGCGGCAAACAGAAGAAACTTTTTTATAGAAATGTTTCTTTTTACCTCTAAAATATATCGGTTTCTGAAGATAAAGAACGCTTTTTGGAATCCCAGTTAACGCAGAAGAAGTTATTGTATATTTTCGTTCGTGGTTATATTATATATTTTCATAGATTAACCGCCTTTGATTATTGGGTCGGGATATATGTCGCCCCAACGACTATTTCTTTATTCTACTCGCACCACATTTTGAAAAACAATTCTGGGGGCGGGACAAGAAAGTCCCAAGCCACATTTTTGGTGAAATAAATCTAACACTGTAATCTGTTGCTTAATATTGTAAATTATAATATCCTACATATAATGTGTTTCGAATGTCATTTGATGGCAGCCTAAGTGACGGGTTTTTTTTTTTGCCCCAGATGTTTATGCCCCCAGTGAAGATAGCTAATTAACAAAAAACGTAATAGTAATATCATTAAAGTAATGCCATAGTGTTACTCAGAATATCTCAAATGTTACTAAGACATTGGCGAAAAAACTTTAGGTTATATATTTTGATTTGAGTATTGGATCCAATTTTCAAATTGAAATATCTCAGAAGTTCAAAAATGTGGCTTGTCACACTCTTGCCCCGACCTTCTCAATTACTGCATACACTTATATTGGGAAACTTTCAAGAGAAATTTACCACAAAGAAATTTTTTTGTAAATGGTGGTACGAGTGAATATAAAATATAGTCGTCCGTAATCAAAAGGTTGCGAAACATTTATTTTTTTTTACAGTTTGTACTATTAAAAATAACGATAACAATATTTTTAAACAAGTTGGAAACTGTCCGTCAAACGTGACAAATGAGGTGCTTTCGTGTGGTTATTATTTCGGTGAAATGAATTATATCGTCTGTCATTATGATTGGATTCATTTCCGTAATAAAATAAGTACATTTAAGTTGGCAACATTGTATCTTTTGTTGACATTGACTGAAAATACTAATGGGAAACTTAAGCCTAGCTTTGAAAATTTCTGAACTTGAAATCCATATTTAGACTTTTTTTCAATTTAATATGTATTTCTCCGGAAACATCTATCCAAAAAACTGTCGGTAGGTTATAGGATTGCATATAATTAAACAATTTTAGTATACGAATTCGATTTTTAAATTCATTAATACAGAAATAATAGGACTCCATCTTAAATAGAACGTAATCATCATGGCAACCTAGAATCATTACCTATCATGGAATTAATTACGTATGATAGGATTTACTTTAATTTGGTCATAGAGGTTATAAAATGTCATATACGTCATATATGACTATAACGTCATACATGTTAGATAACTTGACGATACATCTCGGTCGCTTGACGATTCATCCTCGGAAGCTGCTATAACAAGGAAGTACCGATTTAAAAAAAAAAATCAAATTACTTAATATATATTTTTATTGATATCGTTTTAAGTTTTGATTAAATTTTCATAAAAATTGAATGACGCAACAAAATTCTGTAACGATTATACATATTAAATTCCAAAACATTCGGTTGGATAGTTTTTGCAGTGTTGCGGACAGACGGACGGACCAGACGATGACTATAGGTGCTACATATTTATATTAAGAACACACCTAAAAATCTAAGCGAAAACCTCACCAATTTAACATATTAATGTGGGATAAACTTTCATGCTCTTGGAATTATGCTTCAAATGAAAAAGAAAAGAAAAGAAAAGAGAATGAACGAAGGAGAAAAACAAATAGGGGAAAAATATACACGCACTAATAACCTTCTAATCTTGATGTGTAGAATAAAACACACTTAAAGACGTAAAACCATGGACAGGAAAAAAAGAAAAAAAAGGAAAAAAAAAAAGAGATGTAACGAAACCCATTCTCTCTATCTAAACTGTTTTGAAAGAAAAAGAAAGAAAGGCTAAACCTTGCCCACCAAATAAAGACGATAACACGGAAATGACATTGGGATTTGTCTTGTAAAGCGAGCGAGTAACAGATAACGTTTTGAGTGATGTCTATAAGAGAAAAGCAGTTTTCCATTGGAGCTCACAGACAGTGAGCGTTGCCATGTGATAGCGGCACGAAATTTCTCGTAGAAAAAAAAAAAAAAAGGAAATATAAATGCTGACATCTTTCCGTTTTTTTTCCTTCCCGGGATGACATGAATAGCTCTTTTTTGTAGAGTTCTTGTGACTTGTGACAAGATTGTCAAGATATAGTATTCATTCTGTTTGCGATATGACTCTCTTTTATCATTACGTTGTCAGCAATGAACAGTTTTAAGGCTGTTCTTGGGCGGTTCTCGAGAAAGTATCCCCCGCTCAACAACGGGAAACTTTCTGACACATTTACGGACTCATTTTTATACGTAAAAGCGGTAACCAGAAAAAAAGTGACCAAAAAAAACAAGAACGAAGAAAAAGTAACTGGAAAAAAAGTGACTAGAAAAAAAGTGACAAGGAATTGATAAATATTGAACTTATTGATAAATAAGTGTTAAAAACTAACGCGGTAACAAAAATGTCTGATTTACATCATTCCTGTAAGGTGATGATTTGCCGTAAATATTTGTGAATACGATTAGCAATAGTGTAAAGAAAAGTGGAAATACTCGCTTACGAGAATGCTCGTATTCATCAATACTTGATTTTTGACATTCGCGAACGCGAATATTGAAAAGTGGTGTGAATATTCGCATACGAGAATACTCGTTTTAATCGCTACTTGAATTTTGATATTCGCGAACGTAAATACGAATAATTCGTAAATATCGACGAAACATATTCATATTCGCTTTCGCGAATGTGAAAAATCAAGTAAATGATGAATGCGAGCATTCTCGTACGCGAATATTCTCGCTTTTTTACACTACTCCTAATCGCATTCACAAATATTTACAGTAGATATTCGCCTACGGGAATGATATAAATCAGACATATGTTACTTCGTTAGTTTTTAACACGGCAATAGTTATCAATTCCTTGTCAGTTTTTTTTCCCGGTTACTTTTTTCCGTTCACTTTTTTTCCGCTCTTGTTTCTTCTGTCACTTTTTCCCCTAGATTCCGTAAAAGCACGACCCTTGCAGACCTAACTATTGAAATGATTTGGAATAGAACAGGTTTTTTTTGTTTAACAATTTTCGATAAATTAATTACATTTTGAATTACTATAACCGATTGTTGTTTCATGAAGGTATTTTTTATTTTTTTTCGTTCCTTTCCTGCGCTCTCACGTCCGGAAATTCGTTTCAAAACGCCAATTTTGATAGCATTTTCTGAAAGATCATCTACCATTACCGAAAGAAGGAAAAAACTGTTCGATTACATTGTTTCTTAATTACATAGTTCGATTACATAAGTTTCTTAAGAGCACCTGCCAATTTCCTGCATTTGCGAAAAAATATGTATTAAAAAATGCGTCTAGAAAGTAAGCCAGTTTGGATTTGAGAACAGCCATATATCCAGAATCGTTTCTGAATTAGAACACTTGTAAATTTATGAATAAAACTGAATTCCCAAATGTATCATAGCAGAAAGTATACTGCCAGTTTGAATTTGAGAACAGCCTAAACATCATGCATGCATTCCTATATATTTTAAAAAAAATGGTTAGTACAGGTTGTTCCGTAAGTCAGTTCACATTTCGAAAATTCATGAAAAACACTATTGATAGTAAAAAGCAGTATTATAAATTGTCATATCAGAATGCAGTTTGCATAATAAAACTTGTCTTTTTTTTTTTTTTTTTTTTTTTTGGCAAAGAATAAAAATATAATAAAATAAAATAAAATTTCAAAAAAATTTTTGAACTACTTTTTGTTACAAATATTCTGACCACAAGTCTTTTGGTGCAAACCTCATTCGATACGGCAATTTGTTTGATTTGGAAATGTGAACAGACTTATAAGATACCCTGTAAAAAAAAAAAAGTAATAGATACATTTCCATTTTTCAACTGTCTGGAATATTATGCGCTTACAGTTTAATTTTGTCTCTGTTTTGTAGTATGCAACGCTATTACAGACTGCTTGGACCGCACACAACGAAGTGTGTGAATTGAACTGAAATAGACTTTTTGTTTATTAAATTGAACTCTGAGAAAAAAAAAAAAAAATCAGCAGCGGAAAAATCATTTTTCTGACAAATCTTATGACGTAAACCTCACACCGATATGACTTTTGTTAATTTTTTTTATAAATTTTTGAAATCTGAATTTACTTTTGGAATTCCTTTAACTATTTTTTTTATATTGATACAAAATAACCCGACACTTTACCAACTCTTATGACGCAAACATCACTCTGATACGATAAATCGTTAATTATTTTATGATTTTTTGAAATATGAACGGACTTATAGGATACCCTGTAAAAAAAGTAATAGTTTCATCGATCTTTCAATTGGCTAGAATAAATATTATGTGCTTTCAGCTTAATTTTGTCTCCATTGTAGTTACGAATTCTATTGCCAGATCTCTTCGAGCACAGACGACAAAAATAATGTGAATTGAACTGAAAACAACTTTTTATTTATTAAGTTGTTCCATATATTCTTTTGAATTAGAAGTTTGATCGCACAATGATATAATGTGCAAATATTGATTCTCTGTAAATATTTTGTTTTTTCGAGTTCGTTTTCCTGTGAAATTTAAATATTTTCGACTAAAGATGCAATCTTCAATTAAAATAATATTGACGGAGAAACCTTTTTATGCCGTTAATAATCTTCACGTGTTGTGAACGATCGAAAGAACACTTAGAACATGTTAAAAACCAGACCCCAATTAACTGTAAGTACTTCAAGTGATAAACGCAGCTGCAAGCCAAAGTGAATAAGACCAGAGACTGTCGAAACTGATCAGCTGGGAAAGACCTCCCTATACTTCAACCTACAGCTGATACCGTGCGCTAGAACTCAATAACAATCTCTCAGAATCTAAAATGCCACCGAACAGTTAAGACGCCCTTGTAAATATCCCAAATAAAATGTAAAATTGGAGCACTTTTATGCAGTCTCCAAAACGCGATTTAAATGTGTATATAAAGCCAAGAATTACAATAATAATAATATTATATTCAAAGAAAAATGGATCTACTTCTTACTTCACGCAATATTACTTTCTTCTAATAATGTTGTTTATTACTCCCATACAGCGACACTTCAATGAATCAAAAGGATAAATATCAGTGCATTATTGTGGATATTACTTTGCGCAAAAGCAGTTCTCAGGTAAGCTGAACAAACCTTTTTTACCATTATCGAAAGAGGAAAATGTATATTAAAATATGAAGACTGATATAACAATTTATTAAGATAGACAATTAATTATGCTACCGACGGTTCCCCTCACAAATATACTTACAGAAGAGATTGAGAACTGAATCGGTGATTGTTGAAAGGAACTAAGTCCTAGTTTTGAAGTTTCCCAAGTTATGGACACAGTGCCTTTTCAACACTCAACTTTTAAATTCCTTCATCCCAAACATGCATAGGTAGTACCCCAGACTAAGCCCCTTTCTTCACCACGAAACGGCCAAGAAACATGAAAAAAAAACATCAAAACCATTGTAAAGAAAGAAGTGGTGCGAGAACATCTAACCATGAGACAGCAACCTATCTTCCATTTAAAAGGTTTCTAACAGCTTAAAGTTGCCGATATCTACGTCTGTCTATTGTGCTAGAAGCCTGGTTTCTTCGGACGTTCGAGAAGGTGGAATTACCTCAAATGACGGAGTTTAATATCCCCCCTTCTTCAACCAATGATGATAGAGTTTGCGAATGACATCATTTTCTCACCTTTGAATAGGCCGGGTTTAGTACCTCCTATATATAATCCCGAGAAATGAATTAAGGATAGAAAAGTATCAGACAGGGAGAAACCTGAAAAGGGGTAACAGCTCAGTGAGGAGCTGGGTATATTTTTTCCGGAAAAATTCTGGAATAACGTATTGGCTCGGTAAGAGCTAAGGGAGGGTTCTGGACTGTGAACTCTTGTAGGTATATTTAAACCTTACGTGGTTGAGAAAGGCTCTCAAACTTTCTCACTCAACAAAATCACTGGATACGTGAGTTGAGGAAAAACAATAATATATTAACAATATCTGAACTTAGTGAAAATCTGTGCCAAACTTTAGTGAACGTCAGAAAAACTGTCTTACCTCTATATGTCAGCGAGTTTCTATTCGAACATTTTTTCATAACTGGAGAATATTGTGACAAAGCTTAAAGACTGGGTCCCGCATCCAAGAAGCTGTTTGATTCCTTAAAGAACATCAATAATAGTCTCAGAACTCACGAATTACTTTTTTGTTATATATTTTTATTTATATAATCAAGACTTACTTTACTCTTAATAAAGTTCATTTTTTAAACTAAAATGAAGACAATTTCATATCACTCGCTACCCATCACATTGTGATGGATGTGTAATTGATTATACCATCTTAAAATGAGAAATGTACTTGATGAAAACGAAAAACTGACACCCACGAATGAGGTAAGAGAATTTTTATATGTTTATTAAGAAGTGGTTGTCTTTACTGGTTAGTTTTTATTTCAATCTCTAAAGTTTCGCATGAAATTGATTTTTGTTATATTACCCAGTGACTCGAATTTAGAGTCAATATCTCTATAGTTATTATGACATCCTTTTCGTGACTTGACTGAGATTTTAAAAACTCTTGACATTTACAGATTATCTTTCGAATGTTTTTCGCGTTCCGTTCGCTCTCCATTAGGTTATAGCATCTTAATTACTTACTTTACTGCCACACCTCCAGTTACTTTCATTCACCCGTCACTCATCAGCTTATTATTTCGCCCTATTTGTGACACAATTGTCAGTAAATCTATTTAATAATGATAAATGGGCGACAAATGATTGCGTAGGAAATTATTAGAATTTCTTGGGTTTTTTTTTTTTTTTTTTTTTTAAGCTTGAGTTCAACTTTTAAATAACAAACAGGGGAATGTAATGACTTCTGGATTTTTTTTAAGGATATTCTCAAGTCCAAAGGAGCTACTTTCTGACACATTTCTGAAGTCATTTTTGTTCGGAAACCGATGAAATTGGCAGGTGTTCTTATTCAGAAACTATGTAATCGAAAGACGTTTTCCATTTTTTGGCAAAAGGTAAAAGATCTTTCAAAAAGTTCTGTCAAAGTAGGCGTTTAGAACGGATTTCCAGAGGCAGCAGAGTGGGAAGGGCTAAAAACGTATCGTCAAGTGACCCAGGATCGCTTATAACTCGATAAAGAATCTATATATATACATATATATATATATATATATAAAGAAAACACATTTCGATTCCAAATCGCGTCCATAGTCAGGCCTGCTAATTTTATGCGTTTGCGTTTAAAAATAAGTCAGAAAATGTGTCAAAAAGTTTCACATTCTTGAGCAGGTCATTGGAGAACAACCTTAAGAAAAGTGATCGTCTTGTCTACTAATTAAAGTTATACTTAAATCTTTTAAGGTGGTCATCTGTATATAGAAAGAGAACCCAACTCGAAAATTTTCAATACTAACAACTGATTTTAACAACATATTTGGATTCTTCGGTAAATTTTACCTCAGGATACCAAATGGGGAACCATTCTGTCAAGTAGTTTAGGAAATATGCAGGTTTGGTGTGTAAATTACGCGGGTAATGCGAGTATCTACACGGCAATATACAAACCTTTCAATTCCACCTATTAATAAAGCCTCAACATAAAAACAAAAATAGAATAATTAAATAAATGAAACGCAGCGCGTACCAGAGCCATGCTTGTGTCTAATTAAGGACCCTCCGGAAGGCAGTGGCCCAAATGACCCCAACTGAGTGTACCGTAACCGCCTCTGAATAAAGGTTAAAAAAGGGAAAATAATATATTAACTTCCAAAGATCAAGACACGATATCGCGATAGCATCTAAATTATCTCGTTTTCTAAAAAGTGGTTTATAGTTGGATAAAGTTCCTCTTCTCTTTTTTCAATTAAAAAAAGTATTGTTGTGATGTGAAATACATTACGAGATATCATAACACATTAAAACTTTTATACTAATCTGTTGAAATCTACCTCCTAATAATGGTTCATGGTATGACCATGACGCATTATATTAACTGAAAATGAGAAAATATACGTATATCTTTTACAAGTTATTTGTTAAGATAAATAGAAAACAGACTTCAGGGAATTATTTCTCATCTTATCGCACTGATACTTACTGACATTCCTGCGTGCAAGTAATATTAAAAATTGAATAATTGCATTTCGAATAATCTATAAAGGTCCGAGAAATATGACTAACATTAATAATAAAAGCTTAAGTCTCTTCTCAAATCCAAACTGCCAACTTTCTGGCGCATTTTTTAATTCATTTTGGTTTTGAACGCATGAAATAAGCAGGTGGTATTCAAAAACTATATGTAATCGAACAGTTTTTCCATTTTTTTAGGTAAATTCAGACGAACTTTCAGAAAGAGTTCCGTTTGAATCGAATATCCATTCGCGACAGCGCGGGAAAAGGGGAAAAAACAATCGTTATAAAATAGCAATCGTTTATCTCAAGATATAATTCATCTATCGAAAATTTAAAAAAAACTCTGTTTGGTTAAAAATCACTTCAATAGTCATCATGCCTGCAAGTTTTAAACTTATACATTTAAAAATGAGTAGGAAAATGTATCAGAATAAGAAAGTTTCACGTTGTTGAGCGGGGAAAATATACTTTTTCATAACCGTCAGTAAGGATCTTAGCAATGTTATATAGTTAACACTGTTAAAAAAAATAGGTATGAAGAAACGCAAAAAGCATGTGAATTATCGTTAACGTCTAAAAAAAAACTCTTTCTTTAAATAATATTATAGAATTTTTGCAATCAAGATCTGTTATTTTAGATCAATTAAACAAGTCACACCTACTAAATCCCAAGAACGAAATCAAAGCTTAATATAAATAAGCAAAGTTCTATTTATTAAATTCTAATGAAAATGTAAGCAACATTTTCTTAAAACAACGTGTAAGGAAAAATAATCCACATTCTTTATTTAAATGTTCTCCGTTTCCAGTTATGAGTGTTGATAAAAGAATTGAAGTTCTCAAAACATATAAATTATGTAATAATTGTTTAAAAATCTATATAAAATTCTATACTGCTCCTTATATAAATCTACTTATAAGTTTAGAATTTATCATAACTCGCACAATACATTTATTCATTTTAATGTGTCAAAAAATCAAATCGAAACTCCTGATATATTATACTAATAGCACTTTATTTTTGAAAAATAAATCACTATCAACTGATATAAAAAAATCGCACATTTGGAAACCAGATAAGGGCTAAAGGTAATCTGGACAGCTGCAGTTCAGTTAATATTATAAATATTGAGACTGCAAACAGGGCCTATTTACCGAATAGACCCGCCAAGCACGATCTTACCCCCTGAAATACAAAGGGGCCCCCAAATTTACTTTTAAAAACTAATTTTTAGGGAAAAAAATTTTTTCTGTCTGGGTAAAAAATGTATTTTATTTTCTTAATTATAGCTACTAAATTTTGCCTCAGACTATTACTGACACATTTATTACTCCATTTTTTTTTTCTGATGGTATAAAAACAGTGATTAAATGCAACTTATTTTCATTTTTTTTACGTTTTACATTTTAATTTCAAACGTGTTTAAAATAACATAAAATTTAATCTGTATAATTATATTTTGTTTATATTCATAAGGAGTGGAAAAATGATATAAAATATGGAGAATAGGTTATTTAAATAAAGGAGAAAGTAATTAGCATTCAGGTGATACAAAATTTTTGTTTATAAAATAGAAGGAAAATTGTGTTGCAGCATAAATTTACGTCAAATATTTGTTGACCCTGCATTGTTTTTAGCACTGGCAAATCCTGCAATTTGTAAAGCATGAAATATATTTTGAAGTTCAAATAATCATACATGTTCCATATTTGCAAATTCATTTATAAAATTAATTTGTTATGTACCGGGTGGTTTTGGAGCTGTTTGTAGCTTGAAGGAATAATCGGAATGAAACCAAAATCGGTACACTTACTATCCGAGAAGGGGGAAAAGAATGGAACAATTTAAAAAAAACTAATTGCAACAATCACCGACAGATGGCGCTTTTGAGTGTGAAATGTAATGTGTAATATTGTGTACCGTGGACGTGTCTCAAACCTCAATGACATTACCGCATATCACAACATGTGCGAAACATCACTCCTGATGCGTTATATTCCGCAATTGAGCACGTCGTGCATCGCCTAAATTGCATCCTCCAGCACAATGACCATGTGGAACCTGAACATGAACTGCACCGCCATGCAAAAGCGTAACCACGTTCACTGTGACATTTTCCAATAAATTAGGTGTTCCACCTAGTTTGACGGCTTAATTTTTTATTCTTGTGTTACACATTACATTTCATACTCAATAGCGCCATCTGTGGGTGATTATTGCAATTATTTTTTATAGTTCAATACTTCTTCCCCCTTCTCGAATACCAAGTGTACCGATTTTGGTTTCATTCGGATCATTCCTTCGAGCTACAGACAGCTCCAAATAGAGATACTTATATTATAACCACCCTGTATATTTATGTATATAATAAAATATTTTTTATATGTATATAGGTAGTTAGTTTTAGTTTAATATTAAAAGTGTTATTTACTCGAAATTTTGATGGTAAAATTTCAAATTGTTGAAGCATAATTGGCAGACTAAAAAGGGGGGGGGGGCCCTGTGTGACTTCGGGCTTCCCCTACTTCTAAGTCTTAAGCGGGCCCTGACTGCAAATGCTCGGATTTAAAAAAGAACAAGAACGAATGAATACTTCAATATAAAGAATTAATCATGAACAATATTTTGTTAATACAATAAACTAAAACTGCAATTTCAAATGAAAAATATGATATTTTTAAAAACTTTATATCATTTTTAATTATTTCCAGATATCCTAATAATATTATAAATCTGATTGTGTGCAAATGTTAGGCTGAAGCCAGCGTCGAAATGAAGCATTTAATTATCCTGTATCTTTGCATATAAGTTGATTATAACCCTCAAATGAATATAGGCTGGTTTTTGTTTATTTTATATCAATATTTTTCTTAAAAAATAAAAATTTCATTATTTTCATACAGAATAAATGGACATTTTTTCGTATATTTTAAAATGGTTGGTTGGTTTGGTTGGTTTGGCCCAAAGGGTCCCGGTTTTGCAGCTTTTTTAAAATGGTTAAATTTATTTTACCGTTGTTAATACTTTATCGTTGCCAATATAAAATAAACCCCTGAGTAATAATTTTTAATCAACAATTTATTTTCAAGTGAAAATTTTCCACGTGAAAATGAAAAGGAAATGAATTATTTAAGAACTAAACAGAATATGAAATGATGTCATATTAGACATAAAACGTGTGTTTTCAAATATTTGATAATAATACAAAGTGCATAAATACGAGTAAGTGTGGAAAGCAAGCGAATATGATGTCATATATAGAAAAATAAAACAGATTTGTTTTGATGTTGAAATAAAATTATCTTGGATTATCAAATTATTTGTGATTAATTTCTCTCTTTTTTTTTCTTTTTCTTTTTCACATGAAAGGAATTATTTTAAATGTACGTAATATGTTAGTCAATTTTAAAATATCAATTTCATATGTTGTCCAATTTTAAATGTATGTGTTATAAATTAAAGTTCTCTGTTTTAAATGAAATGAGTGAAATATTTATATTTTTAATGAATTCAATACGAATGATGGATAGGTTGGCAATTTATCGTCTGCACACGGCTAACATAAAGATACCATATTTTTAATTTAAATTTTAAAAAGTAAAAAAAAAAATATATATATATCTATATTGGATGGCAAATGTCAATGATATGCATCGCAAAATTATCCGTATCGAAAATCAGGAAATCTTAATAAAAATAACTATATTTTTTAAAAGAAAGTTGCTTTTCTCATAAAAGCTAAAGATTTAATATGATTGTCTCGAAGTAACAGCATTTTTCCTCTATCATTTTCCCACAATCGAAACACATTTGTAAATCGTCGTTTCGAAACGGAATTTAATTTTACATTTCTTTTAGTTTTCAAATAGGAAAAACTTTGTTGTCTTTTTTAAATATAGCTTTTTTTAAAGTTGTTTCATAATAGATTTTTGTAAAGTCTTGTAGGTTAAGAAAAATTGCATAGATTTTAAACCAATGTTAAGTAAAATTACAATATTTTTTAAACTTAAAAAACAACAATGTTATCGAAAAGGAAATCGATTTTACCAACAAATTCGCGTAATGCAAAAGCAAAGAAGAAATCAAAAAGTAATGAATCTTTTCTTCCAGCCGAATTGTGTAAACTTGAACAAGCCAATCGTGCCAATTCGTAACATTATAAACGTGAAAGCGCGTTTTATATAGTAGATTTTTTTTTACATATAGGTAGAACATTTCCGAGAATAGGAAGGTTAAGGGTCTGTAATTAGGTCCATAGTCAATTTGCTTTTTTTTTTTTTTTTTTTTAATCAAGAGAAATTGGGCGCAAAATTAAATACATTGTTGTAACCAGATTTGTTTTTTGCGTGGTAAACGCTTAATGGTATTTTAGATGATCATTTCCCTGCTCACCTTTGATGTCAACTTTGACTGTAAAACATATTAAAAAATATCATACGATAATTTTCTAATTTTCTTATTGCTTCATGATGTAAATAGACTTCCTGGTTTATACTTTAAACCTGAATTGGTCATGTCATTGTCGTTCAATTTTTATTCCTAATCGTAACCCTAATCGTATCCTATCCTAATCCTGATAACTTCAAAGAATATTCTTTGACACGAATATGTAAATTAAATCAGTATCCATAAATGGAATGAATGGAAAATAGAAAAAATAGAAATGGCAAAATAAAATAACAAGAAAGTACATTTATTCGACACCTAACCCTAGAGAAAGCGTAAAAAATTTCAAGCCCATGAAATAAATCAAAATAATCCTATATATACTAACAAAAATATGTAAATTTAGATCATCAGATTTGTGTCGTCGGTATTTATTTGCTTATAGTGTTCTTGACGCGATAGAGAAAATATCGAGGTTATATTGGGCAGAATTTAAAGTACTTTCTAGCAACCTTTATTTACATTAGAATCGCCTCAGATTGTTATATATTTGTGAAATATCTATCAATGTATAAAATCCACAAGCAGTTTGTTCACTGTTTACACCACTTAGCGTGAAGCACTTAATTTAATATATACATAAACAAGATAATGTAGTAAGAAATATATAACATATGTCTATGCAAATAAACAATATAATAATGCCCATTTAGCAATGCACACATATACAAATTGTACACCAAATACCACCTAAAATGCACTGTTGTATAGAAGAATTCTGCCAGTGTTGTTTTTCGTTTTACGAAGAGGAATTCCTCGATTTTCACGATTTTACTTGGTCCTCCTTTTTTCATTAGTTGCAGTTTCATTTTCGCGATTGTATATATTATTTGGCATGAAATTTCACTTTTTTAAGACTGGGTTATGTCAAGGCCCCTATAGCAAAGAAATACCGTATGGTCTCCTATAAAATGTGATAAAGCTTTGGTTAATTATATATGTTGTTAATTATCAAGTGAAATGTTTTACTAAATTAATGCATTTATTCTTTTTTTAATGTTACGTGAACGAAGTCACGGGTAACAGCTAGTAATTCATAAAATTCTTAATAACCAATTAGATGTTTCACCATAGTGAAACAATGTGTTTGAGTATTTGGTTTCTGGAACTATTACAAATTCATGTTCTTTTCATTTTAATGGATTGATCTCGGTACGAGATAATTTAGACCCTGTTGTAAATTTCTCAAATTTGAAATCCTTTCATTGTGATAAATTTATTGAGGATTCAAATTATGTCAAAACTTTCAAAATTCAAGAATTGAAGGCTGTGTCAACTGTTCCTCCATTTAATAACACAGGTCTACGATGAGAAAATTGACGGTAAAATAGTGGTGTTTTTAATAGTTTTTTGGATGCTGATTACTGGAAAAATAATGACAAAATTCCATCACATACAGTTTCATCACAAATCACAATCTATTTTTTTTTTTACAAATTTGGTATATTTTGGAGCAAAAAAGTATTATTTATATGAGTTTCATAAACATATTTATGGACTCAAAATAGTAAATTGGTTCATTAAACTACTAAACAAGAAAGAAAAAACTATTTAATTCCAGAAAATTCCTCTGAATCGGTAAACTGCCTATTAAACCTAATATTGAAGACAGGAGAAACCACCTGAAACCGTATAACTCTCCCGCTTACAAGTGGCTGCCCTACATCCCTTCTTCACACCCCTTTTCACTGACCTCCTGCTCCTCAATTTCTTTGGAGCTCTGCTTTCTGCTTCTCAATCAGTGTCGTTCTTTGCTCTGTGATCTACACATGTGTTTATGTTCCGACCTGTGAGTTATAGGTTATAATCCATATATTTAAAGCTGTTTGCTAAAAATGTCAAATAATTCCATCGAATTTCGACCGTATACGCATGCGTCAAAAAAGGACCGGCCAATGAGGCCGAGGGTCTATTCCTGTCTCCAAACGTATTTGGGATCAAGATCAACTCCTGTTGTTTTGATGGCTTTTTCCGCGTTGCGTTAAACCTAGGAAGATATTTATATAAAAAACTGTGGAGTGTTTAGAAGGTATTTATTTTATTTATTGTTGTATTTATTGTAATTTGAATGAATACTTAGGTATCCATTTCGGATTTACTGTGTAACATGAATTTAGGTTCATTTAACGTTCGCGAAATCAAATCATTTTGTTTATATAGTACAGAAAATAATTCTTCAATCGTAAATAAAAGTATAGTAGAACATGTAATACAAAATTGGACCACTTATATTCCGTTTATGATCGGATATGAATCTTATGGTGTTCCGATTGCTAATGAAAACGATTATGTAAATATAATGTCAAAAGACAGTACGCACGGCAGTAATATTTTTATTATTATTTGTTCGAAAAAAGCGAATCTGAGCGTCTGAATATAAATTATAAAATATTATTTCTGTATTTAGCAACTAAATATTTAATAAATATGCAGGAATGTGACTAGCTTTATGTGAATGTATAATATATATAAGTCTGAACTTTAGCATTATTTTTTAACAGAAATATACTATCTCTATTCGATTTAAAAGTTTTGTCATTATATAAGTGTGCTATTTTATTTGTAAAGAGTATGTATGCATTATATTGTTTGTATGTATACAAATCTTTAGAATCTCTTAATATTTGAATAATGTTTACATTATATTTGTTTGTATGTATACAAACAATATATGTATACAAAGAAGTATGTATACAAACAATGTATCATGTAACAATATTAATATTTACATTGTATTGTTTGTATGTATACAAATCTTGAATGTTTTAATTTATTACATTCATTTTTTACCAGTTTGCATGTCCGTTCATGGGCGATTCATATGAAACTCATAATTTGTCACAAATTGGTGATTTTATTGATTTAGTGCTTTGCCCAAGAATGTGGAAAAAAAAACTTTTTGACATCGGGTGAAATGAATGAGGTTATTTCGGTTTTTCTTTTGTATATAAAAAATGTTATATGTAAAAAAATCCTGGCCATTAATCACATTGTTTTTTGTATATTTAAAGACGATTACTTATTCTTTGTAATTATTTTTCTGTTCGGGGTTTTTGAGCAAAATAATATTACTTCATAGCTAGAACCAGTTCCGCTAATCATTAATATTTACTTATTTACTTAATCCTTTGACCGCTGAGCAAATGGGCAAATTTGTAATGTTTTTTCTGTTATTTTTTTTAAATGTCAAAAAAAGATAAATTTTCAAACTTGGTATAAAAAACTTAGGTACTTCTCTATTATCCCATCGTCCACTTTTCATAACAAAATACTATTGCCAAACTGTATGATTAAATGCCAAAAATGCAGTCCCATTTACTTGATGTCGGAAGCATTATACGTGTTTGTTACGTCATCAAGTGGTTTTTAATTCAACATTTGCGCGTATTAATGACAACGTTCTCCCGTTTATTTGGCGTTACAGTTTGGCGATAGTTTTTTGTGATGAAAAGTGGTCGATGAGATAATAGAGAAGTACCAAAACTTAATTACGTATATGAGTAGATTCCTTGACAGTATTAATCATTACTCAATATTTTAAAACTGCATCATATTTGTAGAATTATATTAATTTAAACAATGCTTCTATTGAAGTGTGAAGAAGCACATACTTCTATGAAGAACCATATATTTACATAATCGTTTTCATTAGCAATCGGAAACCATAAGATTCATCCCCGATAAAAAACCGACTATAAGTGGTCCAATTTTGTATTACGTGTTCTACGATATTTTTACGTACATTTGAATAATTATTTTCTGTACTATATAAACAAAATGATAGAGATCTAAAACCACAATTTCCATCGGGATTGATTTTGCGAATGTTAAATGAGCCTAAATTCATTTTTAAACAGTAAATCCGAAATGGACACCTAAGTATTCATACAAATTATAATAAATAAAATAAATACCTTCTGAACACTCCACAGTGAGTTCTATATAAATATCTTCCTAGGTTTAATGCAACGTACAAGAAAAAAAAAACAGGAGATGATCCCAAACACGTTTTTAGAGACAGTAATAGACCCTCATTTTAATGGCCGGTGTTTTTTTTTAACGCATGCGTATTGGGTCGAATATTGTTGAAAAATGATTTTGAAGAAAAAATCGGTAAATTCACAAAATGGTTTCGGGAAAAACTTCACCAAATGGTTTCAAAATTCTTTGAGTGACAGCGGGAAAAAAAATTTCATTTTACATTCAATCATCGCAATTGGCGAGTGTGACTATTAAGTTTAGCCAGTACTGGATACTACTAGATATAATGATTATGAACCATGATTTTTCTGTTATAGGGCGAGATTCATGTTTTTTCAGCAATTCTTTGACGAAATTCGTGTTTTTTCAGCGATCCTTTGAAGAATTTCGCATTTTTCTCGCGATCCTTAACGAAATTCGCATTTTCCAGCGATTCTTTGATAAAATACATTTTATTCCGCAATTTTTAGACGAAATTTAGTAAAAAAGCGTGATCTTTTGGTGAAATTTCCTTTTTTGCGATTCTTTGACAAAATTTGCTTATCTTTCACGAACCTTTTGCATAATTCACGTTTTTTTCTGTGGTCTCTTAATGAAAGTCATGTTTTCCCATAATCCTTTGATGAAATTAGTGTTTTTTTCTCAATCATTTGACGAAATCTGTGATTTTTTCAAAACGCGAAGATTGGTTAGATGTTTTTAGTCTGCAGGTGCCCTAAAAAGTCTGACGCCCGTTGCTGCATCGCACACATTCTTCCATGGGGCATCGAACGAAGGAAATTCATCCTAAAGAATCATTGTTTCATTCCTGACATTTCTAGAAAGAAACAACGTTCAATTTATTGGCTGAATTGTAAAGGGCGAAATGGTGTCAGACATTAGCGGAAATAAAGTGCGCATTTTGTTCGTTTATGGAAAAAATTGTGAAATTCGTTAATCGATAAATTGCGAAATTTGTCAATCGATAGAGGAAAAATCACAAAATTCATTAATCGACGGAAAATTCATCAACTGTTTTGAAATTTGTTGAGCGACAGCAGAGAAAAAAATCTTTTTTCATTCAGTCATTGCAATTGGTGAGTGTGACTAATTATGTTTGACCAGTGGTGGCAATAAAGTCCATTGCAAAATTTTCAGTATTACTCGCTGTTTGGCAAGTGCTAATTTTGTCCTATACTTCAAAACCCTTTTGATCATCACATCAGTGTGCAGGACAGTTTTTTTAGGTAGACCATTTGATGAATTTCGTGATTTTTCCGTTATCAATTGACCAATTTTGCTGCTATTGATTGTTGAATTTTATAATTTATCAACTATTGATTAGCGAATTTCATGATTTTTTCCATGAACGTTTGACGAATTACGCAAAAAAATTAAGAATATCGTTAAATTGTCTTGGGTAAGAAAAATTTACTATTGTCAAATGCCTTCGAGAAAAAAGTTGCAAGTTGAAACGCCTGTGACCTCTTTTTCATGTTATGCATTTCTGGGAGTCCATCCCCCCACTCCCCCCAAGTGGGACACTTTTTTAAATTTTGCACACACCCCTCATGTGATACATCGCTGGAAAAGTCTTTGACCGCTTATTCATGTTATGCATCTCCGGGGTCCATCCCGCCACTCCCCCCCTAAGGGGGGCACTTTTCTAAATTTTGTTGACACCCCTCATGTCATATATTGTTGGAAAGGTCTGTGACTGCTTAATCATATTATGCATCTCTGATGTCCATCTCCCCACTTTGCCTCCCCCCTCAAAGGGTACTTTCTAAATTTTGCGCATAACCCTCATGTTATATATCATTGGAAAGGTCTGTGACCACTTAATCATATTATGCATCTCCAATGTCAATCTGCCCACTTTGCCCCCCCCCCCCAAGGGATACTTTCTAAATTTTGTTGACACCCCTCATGTCACATATTGTTGGAAAGGTCTGTTACTGCTTAATCATATTATGCATCTCCGATGTCCATCTCCCCACTTTGCCCCCCCCCCCAACAAGGGGTACTTTTCTAAATTTTGTTGACACCCCTCATGTCATATTGTTGGAAAGGTCTGTGACTGCTTAATCATATGCATCTTCGGGGTCCATCCCGCCACTCCCCCCCTTAAGGGGGGCACTTTTCTAAATTTTGGACACAACCCTCATGTGATATATCGATGGAAAGATCTGTGACCATTTAATCATATTATGCGTCTCCAATGCCCATCTCCCCACTTTGCCCCTCCCCCCAAGAGGTACTCTCTAAATTTTGCACACAACCTCATGTGATATATCGATGGAAAGGTCTGTGATCGCTTAATCATATTATGCTCCCCACTATGAAATTTGTCAAGTTAAAGCAACTATAAAATTTAATTTTATGGTACTATCAAGTTGTTTGCCGTCAAATTTTGACGGGTTCCATCTAGTAGTAATTTTTACTTCTATTTCTTGTGGTATTGGAGGAAAATGGCTTCCAGAGGATGTGTTAATTCACCATTTTTTTTTTGTTGTTGCTATATTTGTGGTAATTATACAGTGAAAAAACAACAAAGAAGTTGTTTTCTTTGTGAATGGGACAGCCGAGAAAGAAAACATTACATTAAGAAAGAATGGCCAATCAGGAAGGCCTGGAGTCAAAAATATTCAAAGGAGAAATCTTGTTGATCCAAAAAGTTGTTACTTCCACCATTTCACATAAAATTAGGTTTTATGAAACAATTTGTAAAGGCCCCAAAAGAAGGTCAATGCTTCAAATACCTTTGTGACCAGTTCCCTGGTTTATCTGAAGCAAAGTGTGTACTATAGTTTTAGTATACCGTAGTTGTAGTTTGCATTCCAATAATATCGAAGAGATAGAGTGATCGTCATAGAGAATATTTTAATCTAACAGTACATTGCGATTAAATAACAAATTCATTGTAAAGCAAAAACCTTCAGATGCGTTTCCTGGAGTAAAGAGACACAACAAACGTTTTGAGATACAATAAGAACTCATTCTGTCGAAATTAGTCCTTTATTTGAAGCGAAAAGTAGCATAATAATCAAAGCAAATAGGTGGTCGGCTCGCTCCATAGCAGGGAGCATTAAGAGAAATGTTTTCACCTCTAAATCTCAGCAAATAATGATTTTCTCAAATTCTGACAATGTTCACAAGTCAGCGAGTATTTTACGCCAAAATAAAACAATTGGCAAGACCCATTAACGCCAGACAAAAATAACCGTTAATGATAAGAAATAGATATATTTAAATTTGCCGATTAAAGAGGGGGTTGTAATTTTACAAAGTACAGCGGCAACCTTTCTGTGGTTTTTAGACCCTGGGAAACATCTGCGATCAACTAAAATATAGAGACAGAAATAACAATTTGTAAAAACATAAAATGCGGATGTAATATAAATTTTGTATAAAAAATGTATATTGATAACTAGCGGATGCTCAAAGTTCAGAATTAAAAAGAAAAAGAAAATAATGCTGGACAAAGTGCATACACACACAATATTCAAGCTGCGGTGTATACCATGTAAAATTAAAAAGGCAAGAGATGCGAGAATATATTGCATCTTCCTGGAAAAAAGAATAAAGGATTAATCTGTTAATAAATGAGATATGATTTTAGAATAAAAGGAAAAGAGAAGAGATAATTTTTAACAAAAGAATTAAAAAGTGGTTTTTGTTTATTAATAAAATGTATATATATACACTGTAAGAAAAACCACTGTATATTTAACAGCACAATGTGCTGGCAATTCGGACGCCAGCAGTTTGTGCTGTTAATTTTACGCAACTGCTGTTATTTTTCCTCAGCACATTGTGTTGTTAATTTGACAGTAGTCTGTGCTGTTAATTGTATGCAACTGCTGTTATTTCAACAGCGCATTGTGTGGTTAAATTTACAGTAGTTTGTACTGTTAAGTTAACGCAGCTGCTGTTATTTTTGCAACGCTGTTTAAAATAGGCTTACGGTACCCAATCTACTAAATCTATAAAATGCGGTTTCCTAGATCAAGGACAGAAAAAAAACATGTTATTAAAAGAAGAGAACAAACTTTTGAAGTACATACTGCATTTTACGTGTTTTTTAAAGTTTTACTTACTTTGCTAAAGACAGAAACAGAGTTAGTTTCACAGTAGTTTCTACTGTTAAGTTAACGCAACTGCTGTTATTTCTGCAACGCTGTTATGTTTAAAGTAGGCTTACGGTACCCAATCTACTAAATCTATAAAATGCGGTTTCCTAGTTCAAGGGCAGAAAAAAATAAAACATGTTATTAAAAAAAGAGAACAAACTTTTGAAGTACATACTGCATTTTACGTGTTTTTTAAAGTTTTACTTACTTTGTTAAAGACAGAAACAGAGTTAGTTGCATATCACTTCAAACAAGTCACAGATAAGCGGGAAGAAATGGCGGTTATGTGTTACAGTTAACTTCCTTTCTGCTAACCGAAGAAAGTTACAGTACATTCAACTGCAATCGAATGTGAGTGCGAAATAAACAGCAGTTTGTGTGGTAGAAATGTCGTTTTTTTTTACAGTGTATATGGATCTATACCATAAAGTGAAGTAAGGTGTGTTTGTAGGACCAGGCATCAGAAAAATGATGAAAGATGAAAATTTTGAGATTAAAATGGAAACAAACGAAAGGAAAGCCTGAAAATCTTTTAAACTAGTTATAACTAGCTTTCTTGAAAAAAAAAAGCTCCCAAATTACAAATCTATTGTAAAAGAGATGATAAAAAATTTCAAGATTTTAAGTTGTAGTATGAGCTTAAAAGTTCATCTTCTCGATTCGTACCTGGAGTATTTTCCCGAAAATGCAACGTGCAGTTAGTGAGGAAGAAGGTGAAATATTTCCCCAGCATACAAAGGAAATGGAAAGGCGATATCAAGGAAGATGGAATGCCAGTATGTTAGCCGACTACTGCTGCATGCTAAAAAGATACAATCCCTGCAAAGTTCACAAAAGGAAAAGTAGCAAAAGAAAGTTTTAAGGTAAAGAAAAAACGCTACTATTTGGACTTATAACTTTCTACATATATCCTTAACAGTTGCTTGAACTAGGATATAAATGTAATTTATATCGATTGATGAATTAATGAAATTTCAAAATTTCGCAATTTCATCCTTCAACATATGCAATCACTTTGTGAAAAATACTTACGTGGTGAAAAAAAAAAATGGATTTTATTTTTGGAATCAGCCCTTTTAACATAAAAATCAGCCATCAAAATTAAAACAATTTTCAAAAAGTATTTTTTTGCAGGCCTGTGCCACCCCTATCATCACCCCTATTTCTAATCATAGTACTTATGTTCCAACGTCTTTCAACAACAAATTTTTCGTATTTTATAGATACTGCGCCTTATTTTGCTGAAAATATTCAGCCTAGTCAAAATATTGTTAACAATATCTTCTACAACAACTCCATTCAGTCGTATGTATAAATTCAGCTTAAGTGAATGCTAATATTTAAGTGCCATCTTTGACTTATCACTGTGCAGTATGACCCCATTTCATCATATATGATTTAAAGAAATTGGTTCATTTCTTAAAACATCTTCCTATGATGTCAATCAATTTAAACATTCAAGATTTGTCTTAATTTCTAATTCCACTATAATTTATTTACATGGATTTAGTGATGAATCTAAACGTGCTTTAGATGCACCAATATACTGGTGTTCCACAAATAATCGAGGACAAGTAAAATCAAGTCTTCTGCATTGCAGTAAATCAAGGGTTTTCCCCCCTGAAGACATTGACTATAACAGAATTATAAGCACGTCTAGTGTCAGAATTGTGAGTGAAATTGTTAGCACGTCTAGTGTCTAGCAGCAAGTGGTGGTTAACACAGTAAGGATACACAGTAAGTATACACCAACTATAGTTGGTGTTCTTCAAATGCAACTCGATCATATGTATACTTATGATCTTATGCTATTGTTGTGATATGAATAAAGACTTCTCCAGACGAACTAGAACTTTTCTTTGCAGCAGAGTAAATCGAATCAACTCGTGGTCTGTAAATGATAATTCTAAGCATATTCCATCAGCATTCAAACAGCACTCTATAAGGAAAATGACAAAAGCTAAAATAAAATTTGCTGTAAATTTATGTAGCCAAATTACCAGCATATTTTGCAGCAAATTGATTACAAAATATGCTTTTAATAGTGTTATTATTACTATTTTTTAATTTTACAGCAAAAAGAGCTGCTCAGGCTAATTTTACCGCAAAAAATGCTATAATCAGAATGAATTTTTCAGCAAAAAATGCTAGCAATTTAGGTCCGTAAGTTTACAGCAAATTTTGGTGTCATTTTTGCCATTTTTTTTCTTACAGTGAGGTCTACTACTTAGAGGAGCATTAATTTAAGATATTTAACTATACCTATTAATTTTAAAAACTCTATTAACTCAGTTTTAGTGATTAATTTGCAATATAAATTTAGGATGACTTTTTAAAAAATTAGTAAAAGTTTCATTAAATTTGTGGTATTTTGAGTTTCATTTGTTAGTTTATACATAACTTAAAGTGTCCAACAGCTAAGGAAAATAGGTGACATTGCCTTTGATGAAATAAGGAGTGCGTGCATCTAATATGTCATTTTAACTTTTGAATTACTTTATGAGATGAATTTTTTTTTAATATAAATAAGTAGTATTCATTGCAAAAAAAAAATAATAATAATAATAATAAAATAAAATAAAAAGCACGTAGAATTTTAATTTTGAAATATTATCGGTATGCAGATCTTACTAAATGTTTTCTAAGTAATTTTACAAGAATAAAATGTGGATTTAATTAATACTGCAATTAGTGATTTAGTGTTTCACTTAGATTCTAACACAGCTGTTTTGCATTTACATACACTGTAAGGAAAAAGGGCAAAAATGACATCAAAATTTGCTGTAAATTTATGCACCCAAATTACCGCATTTTTGTTGTAAAATCCCATATGATTATAGTTATTTTTGCAGTAAATATAGCTTGACTGCAGCCCTTTTTGCTGTAAAATCCCAAAAATAATGCTATATTTAAAGCATATTTTGCTGTCAATTTACAGCAAAATATGCCGGCAATTGGATATATAAATTTACAGCAATTCTTTTGGCAGCTTTTGCCGTTTTCCTTAGAGTGTATTTTGAATATTTTGGTTTTTTAGCCTAGCATTTTCAATTCACTTAATTTTCAATTAAATAAGTTAAATTTTATTACAGAACGTTTATTTTCATATTTGTGTTTCTTCAATATTCCAGTGTAATTTATTTAAAGTGTTAATGAAAAAAAGAGTTTTTAACTTGTTAATTTAAAACTGCAACTGTTAATTCAAAACTTAGTATAATTTAATTTAATGTGACAAAGAGATGTTATAGTATATATAATTTTTTAGTGGCCTGTCATAAAAACAGGCCATTAAAAAGTAGTATAAATTAATTGTAAATTAGATTGTATATAATTTAAAATTTATATAAAAGTCTCTCTCTATTATATAATTGTGTAGAGACATATTGTATATATTGTGCATATTATGTATATATTGTAGATAAAGGTTTTTATTTTATGTGAATTTTTGTTAAGAGTGTATGGTTTATATAATATTAAGGTAGGTGAGCCAAAGATGGCTATAGTTAAGCTTTGAAGATATTTCATGACTTTCTGGTTAGGTGTGTGTGGCTGAAATATTTTTTGTAACATTTTACACTTATCTCTAACACATATCAAGTATACCTTTCTTTGTAAAAAAAAAAATGTAATTATTTTAACAATACAATTTCGAAATTGTAACCCGTGGGCCACCTTTGACAAACAGCCATTTTTTAATATATGAATTAAAAATTGTGCATTTTTTTACTTTAATATACTATATATGTAGTGTAATGAATTAATATAAATAAATTTTGTAATTACTTCATATTTCTTTTTAAAAATTCTCGAAGTAGCCTTAAATTTCAAAGCTTCAAAGCGATGTTAACCATAAATTATTTAAATGTTATGAACAAATATCTAAAATGATTCAAATACTTTTTTTTACATTAATACTTTTTGAAAAAAGTCAGGTTACATTCACATTTAATGACTATTTAAGGAGTCGTGTACCTACGGACCAAAAAATAGAAAACTGTGTTTTATTCACTCATATTAAAAATGTATTTAACTTTAAATATTTTAATCAAAGCAGCATTCAAAACTTTGTGTAAGAATTACAGTAGGCAAAACAAACTTTAGCTATCACCACGTACAGCATATAGGGAATAGTCCTTTTTAAAGTCATTATATTCAAAACAGTTATTTTGCAGATTGCGCATACAATTTCATGAAAATGCTAACCAGATTTTTGTGAAATTTCAACGTCTTGTATAATAAATGTATGTAAACCTTGCTTATGAAAAGTAACCCAAAATATCTCGGATATATTTTAGATCCTGAATGGACAAGTCACAAGAACATCGAACATATTGTTTCAAGGTGTAGAAAACGATTAAATATACTTAAATATATAGCGGGCAAAGACTGGGGAGCCGATGCAGTCACTTTAAGAGATACCTATTTGTCACTCATTAGGCCAATCCTGGAGTATGGGTTTCCTGTGTACTGCTGTGCTTCAGCCACCAACTTGGATAAATTGGAGAGGGTTCAACTCAGTGCTGCGAGAATAATTACTGGGCTGAGACGTAGCTGTCCTAAAGAGATAGTTCTCTATGCAGCTGACCTACAACCTCTCCAAACTAGAAGAAAGGCTAATTTCACCAAATATTTCAACAAACTTTCTAGCTATGATCAACATAACAAAACTTCTCTATACCTAAACAACTGGCGTAATAATCAGCGACTGAAAAAAAACAGCCCATTCAGTCATGTTGAACTCCTGCACTTACCTTATAGTGGGGTTGAGCCCCACTCCTTAAAATCTTTTCTGAGTCCCTCAGAGGGACTCCCCAGAGTCCATTTCCACTTCGGCTTTTCTGCTCCGGTCTCTAAGAAGGACCTTTTACCAGCTCATCTCAGGCAGTTGGCATTAGAAGTTATAAATGAGATCCCTAATAACGCCATAAAATTATATACGGATGGCAGTAAACTGGACGACCACGCTGGGAGTGGGATCTACATTGAGAAACCAGGGAAAAATTTGTCCATCAGTCTCCTGATTTCTCTTCAGTCTTTAAAAGCGAGCTTATTGCAATTGAACAAGGCCTCGAGGCTATTCTCAGCGAGCGGGACTTCGGAGAACTCTGGATTCTTTCAGACAGTCGCAGCTCACCTTCAACACCTTCACAATTGGATTACAGTTGGATATAAAACTAGTATTTCCATCCTTCTTAAACTTAAAATTATTTCAAAGCTCCACGATGTTCATTTTCAGTGGATTCCATCCCATGTAGACATCTATGGCAATGAGCAAGCTGATCGCTTGGCCAAGGAGGGTTGTTGTCAATCTATATCTTCCTTTTCAGCACTTACCTACTCAGAGCATCAATCTAGAGTTATATCTGAAATTTCAAAGGAGTGGAAGGTCCCTCCCAGCCACCACTGGTACGCGGGAAAAGAGCGGGGCTCTTCGTTCCCTATCAACTGTGACAGAGCTTCTCGAACGGCAATTTCAAGATTGGCAAGTGGACACACAAAAAGTCTCTCGTTCTTTGAGGGCAGAAATATCTTTAAAATCTGCACTAAATGTCAAGCTCAACAGGCCTCTGCTGAACACATCCTAGGACTGCTTAGGTCTTTCCAGAGAGGACTTATATGCTCCCCCCCCCTTCTGGTTCTTGATTTTCTAAGGATTAACAGTATTTTGGATCTTGTCTGACTTCGTCAGACAGTTGGAGGATAAGCAACAACAACAACAACATGTAAACAAAATAACATAAAATTTTTACCCTTCTGCTAACATTCATAAATTTATATTTGTTCAGTTTTTAAAATGTCTGACTTTTAAGAATATTCATTTTTTTATTATTGAAAGGATACGGAACCTTTTTTTTGTTATTTTTACAAACGGATCATTTTAATAAATCACTATTTCTCTAAGTAGTTAAAAATAATAATAACTCATGCGATTAAGAAGAATAGAAAGGTTTAATATGACGAAAAAAAAATATTTGTATCGGTTGGATAGGAAAATTCTTAAAATTACGGTCGTACGAGCCGTGCAGCACAGCGATACCTGAGAAGGCAAAATTTTGAACTCATATAGTTCCAAACACCGTTTTTCAGCAGTTTAGTCCCGATAGTAGTAGAGAAAGGAGAGTTCAACGGCCACAGGCTCAGCCGCAGCTGAGCAACCGTGCAACCGATAGTGCATTGTTCAGAATCAACCCTCTTTTTCTTGCAATAATCTTTTCATCTCATTTTGTTGGTACATCTGATATTTTATTAAAAAGGTTTGTGTGTAAGAGTATGTTTTAAAAAGCATATATGTCTTATAGTTATTATAAATAGTTCTCTTTGTGTGTGTATATGTGTGTGTGTATGTATGTGTGTAACAAATAGTTCTCTTTATGTGTGTATGTATGTGTCTGTGTGTGACAAATAGTTCTCTTTATGTGTGTGTATATATGTATGTGTGTGTGTGTGTGTGTGCGACAAATAGTTCTATGTGTGTGTATGTATGACTGTCTGTCTGTTTAAAACTATGTTTATATGTAGTTGCGTATGTTTATGCAAAAAGTTTATGATAATTTAAAATATATATAACTTAATTTTATGTTAAAAAAAAGATTTAAAAATTGAAACTCAATTTAAAAAAAATAAATTAAAAATAAAAAGGTAAATTAAAAAAAATAAGAAGAAAAAAATAAATAAAATAAAATTTTTAGAAAAAGATTTAAAAAAAAAAAATTAATTGAAACTTAACTTTAAAAAATATATATCAAAGTTTAAAAAATAAAAAAAGTAAAGTTAAAAAAAAAATAAAACATCTTAAGAAAAAGCTAAGAAAAAAAAGAAGTAACAAAAGTTTTAAGAAATTCACAAGTTAACAAAAATGTTATAAATCTTTCACTATTATTACTTTAACGTATTTCATAACTTATAAAAATATTGTACTAACCTTTTGACACACGGTTAACGCTTTAGATTGATTCAAAAAGCATTTTGTAATATTTTTCAGCTAGGTAACCGGTTTTTATAACATGGTAAACCGTTTTGAAAAGTGTAAACGTCATAAGACTATGTGCGTGTATGTGCAGAGGTAAAACTATATATTTATATCATTCATAAACTAGAAAAAAATTGGAAAAAATATTAAAAACATGTAAAAATATAATGTATAATAATAATAATAAAAAAAAAAAACCCTTTAGAAAATTACAAAGCAGTAAAAAAAAAAAAGTTTAAAACTGTATATGGTAAAAAAAAATACATATGTTTGCATATGTGGGTGATTGTACGTATGGGTAGAATACATTTCAATAAAGTTCACATACGTAGCATTCTACGAGAAATGCTTGTGTAGAAGTTTTAAAAAGTACACATATTTAAAATTAACATAAAAAAAATACAGAAAAGTTTTATTTACCGTAGAGTATTTACATCACGATTCAACATTTTTCTTGATAGTCACAATCTTGATCAATTTCATAATATCCATCTGCTGAGCTAGTTATTCCATCGTCTAGCAAGTAACGCTTATCATCAAAAGGACTTAAGCTAATTTTATTCTGAGCTAATGTATATAAGTTGTAAGATTCCTCATCGATCCAAGTCTGCATGTCCATGCTTCTTTTTAGTTGTCGCAGGTATTCTTTAAACCTTCATATCTGTTTCCCTATCAAACCTATCTTTATATCTGTTTCCCTATCAAACAATTTGTGTAGACATACCTTGTACATCGATGAAATCGCCTAAACTGTACATACAAAAATTATATTAAACTAATATATTTCTTTAATAGTTTAAAATATATATGTATGATTGCACTAAAAAGTCTCAACCATATCTAACGCATGCTAACAAGTACATCTAAAACCCCACAAAAATATTCATGATTCTTCTTTATAAAGATTCTTTGACATAGAACAGTTTAAAATGAGTACACATACATAAAATTTGCGATTTTTATTGAAACAAAACAATTTTTAGAAAGGATATATTTACATATATCTACAGATCAATTTTGCGTAATTAAAAAAAATATATGTAAATTCTCAGCTTTTAAGCCTTGATTAATTTCTCACTGATCATAGGGTAAACTAATAGATATTTCATCTATAAAGTAATATATTTGATCATCAAAAGGACTTCGTATAATTTTCTTTTAAGGTAATATTTATAAGTTACGCATATCTAAGACGATTCGTGTTTGCTACTACATACTTGTTTTAGCTGCTGTAGGCATTCTTTAAAAAAAAAAAAAAAAAAAAAAAATCCATATCTGATTTTCTGTTGGACAATCTATGCTTACACCTCTTTTGCTAATTTATTTTATGCTTGTATCAATAGCAAAGAATACATTTTTAATTACAATATAAGAAGTCAGTGTCAGTTTCGTCTCTAAGTTTGTGGTAACTATATAAATCTACACGTTTCTTTATTAATTGAAAATGCATATATGCATGATTGTATTAAAAAATCCTAACCATATCGAACATATACTAAAAGCGCAATTGAAATTTCATAAGTATATACATAAATATTTTATTAAACCAATTTTTACCACCTAATAGTTTTAACATATATAAGTTATTTTTGTTGGCAACCTGCCCTCCTCTTTTATATCGTAAATTGATAATACAAAAATCTCATATACATACACATGCCCCATTAAGACATCTTTTACACTTATTTGATATCTAAATGTTTTAATTATGTAAAAGTGATTTTATTTAAAATGTCTACCTATTTCTTTCAAATATTAAATATAATACCTAATAATTTCATCATACTCATATACACAATTCTATTAAATCAAAATTCATCATCAGCTAAAAGTATTGAATTTGTATAAATATTCTGATTAATACCCCCACTCAAATTTAACAAACGCTTAAAAAATTCTCATTACTACATATGATTTTCTTTAAAATCACAATACTTAATATTCTATATATTACAGTCTTAATTACATACCTTCAAAATTCAAACAAACAAATATTAAAAAGATAAATAAATAAATCCTTAAACTATTTTTTTAAATAAAATCATTACTATATTTTCTGTTTTGTAGAATTGGTTTATTTCAAACATTCAAATTCAAATTTTTAAAACTCGCTTTTAAATTTCCGTAATTTTATAATAAAAGTAGTTATGTAAATCTTCCCAGTAAAATATCTAATCTTATAACGGTTAAAGTAAACATACACTTCAAAAGTACCCTGTAAAAGTAGTATAGAAAATAAGTTGAATATATTTTCTTTTTATAAAATTATTAATATAATGCCGGATTAATGTGTATTTTGATAAATACAGTATATTGTTGAAAAAAAAAAAATCTTATCTTGAAATTATCTATCGTTTTTTTTAATATAGTAATACATATTTATAATTCAGCTAACCTTTTCTTCTAAATCAATATTCATAATTACATTTTTTTAAAATAGACTTATGTCATCTTAAATCAAGTAAAATAGATATTTTACTATATATATATATTACAGTCGAAAACTTTTTTTATAATACCATTTTACCATGAAGAATATAAAAAATATTTATGCAATTAAAAATTTTAAAAACTTAGACAGAAATGAAAACCGAATTGGTGTTCAAATATTTTATTAAAACCAGATTGTAGTTTAGGTGCTTTAGACTTTACATTAGATAAAAACATTTCTTCCGTTTCACACTCATGATATATACATAGGATGTTGGGTACGCATATGTTGTTTCAGTTCATAATTTCGTCCCAACACTTTATGACAAACACTACAACTAGGTCGAAAATTTTGATGTGACCTTACATGTCGCTGGAAGTTACACTTTTGAAATATCTGACCACAATCATTACACTGAAATGTAGACAACGCTCCACTATCATGAGCTTCCAAATGTCTTTTTAAATTCGATTTTCTCCCAAAGGCTCTTTGACATATATCACATATATACGGCTTTATATTTAAGTGAATCTTAACATGTTGATGCAAATTAAAATATGTTGAAAAAACTTTGCCACAGGTGGGGCAAACATGCTTCTTTTCCACATTTGTAGGGGTCACAGTCTTTAAAGAAATATCCTCTTCAACTTGCTGATTAAAATTGAAAGAACTTTGAGACATAGTATCTTTTTCTGTAAGAACTTCAGAGAATCCATCATGCTGTAACAATCCAACACTATCATGTGTTTTTAAATGTCTTCGTAAGTTTGATCTTCGTCCAAAAGGCTTCTGACAAATATTGCAAGTATATAATTTCTCCCCAGAATGAATTTTCATATGTTGGTTCAGATTAGAAGTGTTCGAAAAATCTTTACCGCAGGTAAAACAGCTAAACATCTTCTTAGCAGATACAGAATCTCCCACAATCCGGGTTTCATCAATAGGCATATCAACATCCATAATAAAAATCAATAAAAAAAACTTTAACTCTTAAAAGCAAACAACAATCTTCTGAAACGATTCGCACGGATAAAAAGCGGGAGCAATTTAAAACACGTTTAACCACTAGCGATAGGAATCCTCAAATGATGAAAATCCTAATTTTCCCCCGTCTATTTTTACCGACCCGAAGGCAAAGTTGAGTTGTAGTATTGCTTGATATGATTGTTATCAAAACGCGTCATACGATTTCGGAGGCCTATAAGTTTCTTTCCCCTCTTTATAATATAGCATAATTAAACAGATAAACCCGAATGTATACAAATTTAAATTCGTAAATTATAATATATCACAAAATATAAAAAATCCTACAGAATAAAAATAGAATTTAGTACTTACTCCAAAAACACGTCCACTTTGAGTGTTAGTCTTCACTTAACTAATCTTTCTTCCTTATCTTTAGTAGGGGGCGCTGCCATCGCCGCGAGAGGCACTGCCCGTCCTCCGGTTTGTGACGTCATTTCCGGTTTGAGATAAGAATAAACCTTAAATACACGCGCTTAGTCATTCTTCCTTCCCTCTTTCGCGCTAGTAGTTGTCAGTTTCTTGTTTAGACGTGTTGGGTGACATCATTACGTGTTTGCTATAAGAACAAAATTATCCCCTTATCAACAGGTAAAAAGCTGCGCTTCAGTGACGTCATAAGTGTTATGACATAGCTGATAACGGCAAGATTAGCTGATAAAAATTTGTACTAATCATCTATTTCTCTTCAAGTCATTGCACGAGACGGGTGAGCTCCAACAGCTGTACATAAGGTAAGAGTAATTTATATATTATAATAGGATTTTAAATTAATTTAGTAGATGTTACAATTTGATATTTAAAAAATTTCATGTTAAACGATATGATTATATGTTGTTCATCATACTAAATCCACAAATTTTAATTCGAAAGAAATATTATTAAAATTATAATCTAAAATAAATTAGCGAAAATGCATAACAAATCTCAACAAAAAGAAGCTAATTATAAAAAGAAATGTACAAAGTTTATAAATTTACACATGTGTTAAACGCGTTTACAAACCTTATCATAGGCAAAAGTCTAATTCCACCAGACTATTTGTTATAAGTTTAACTATAAGTCAACATGTTAGATATTTGTGAAAAGGAATCTTATGATTTCTAATTTTCCAAGTTCAGTTTCAATCATATTGTAAAAGGATAATTCAAACTTTGAGATTATCTATAGTAAAATACTTAAATTAAAATGTATTTTTGATAGTTTAATATTTATAAACTACAACTTTGACTACTTTTTAAAATGTTTGCCTGATAGAAAACTGTGATAACATGTCTATGTTTGAATTTTTCTGATAACATGCCAATGCCTGAATTTTTCTGACAACTTGTCTGTGTTTGAATTTTTCTGATAACATGTCTGTGCTTGAATTTTTCTGCTAACATGTCTGTGTTTAAATTTTTCTTATAACATGTCTATGTTTAATTTTTCTCTTCTTTTGAAATGTATAAACTTTTACTATACATGTCTTTCGATTTCATTGAAGAAAAAAGTGATCGATCAACTTTATCAAACCATTTTAATGTTAATATTTTTAAACGAATACGATAATCAGATAAAAATATATGTAGCTAATTCATATTATTCCACTAAACATTGCAAAACAAAAAAATTTTTTAAAAATTTTTATACTTCAGCATTCAAAAATTGCCAATATGCACATCCTAATACTAAAAAACAATCCTTATCTTGGAGTATTTCCTGTAACAAAATCTAAAAATTTCATATCAACAAGACCCAAGTTAAAAACTTTACCTCTGAACCTAATACCAATTTTTAATCTCAGAATGATAAAACTCAGAATTTTTTTAGAAAGTTACTTCTAAAACATCTCATAGATGGCGCTGTTGAAAAAATCAACTCAAAGTTGTTTAAAAAACATTAATAAAATAAATCTAACTTTAAACTATCATCAAACTCCCCAAAAATCACTTCCAATTATAAATATTCTAAAATAATTAAAACTTATAAAATCGCTCATAGGGGGCGCTGCTGCGAAAAAATCATTTCGAAACTTGTTTAAAATACATTAAAAAACTAAATCTAACTTTAATCTATCATCAAACTCCAGAAAAATCACTTCCAATTATAAATATTCTAAAATAATTAAAACTTATAAAATCGCTCATAGGGGGCGCTGCTGCGAAAAAATCATTTCGAAACTTGTTTAAAATACATTAAAAAACTAAATCTAACTTTAATCTATCATCAAACTCCAGAAAAATCACTTCCAATTATAAATATTCTAAAATAATTAAAACTTATAAAATCGCTCATAGGGGGCGCTGCTGCGAAAAAATCACTTCGAAACTTGTTTAAAATACATAAAAGAAAAAATCTCACTTTAAACTATCATCAAACTCCAGAAAAATTACTTTTAATTAGAAATATTTTAAAATAATTAAAACTTCTAAAACCGTTCATAGGGGGCGCTGCTGCGAAAAAATCATTTCGAAACTTGTTTAAAATACATAAAAGAAAAAATCTCACTTTAAACTATCATCAAACTCCAGAAAAATTACTTTTAATTAGAAATATTTTAAAATAATTAAAACTTCTAAAACCGTTCATAGGGGGCGCTGCTGCGAAAAAATCATTTCGAAACTTGTTTAAAATACAGAAAAGAAAAATCTCACTTTAAACTATCATCAAACTCCAGAAAAATCACTTACAATTAGAAATACAGTCACCTCTCACTTATGCGCGTTTGAAGGGACTGACTTAAAATCGCGCATAACTGAGAGCCGCGCATAACTGAGAGGACGTTGTATGTAGTAATTCTTTATACACATTATACACATTATTCGAAAGAAAAACATATTGAAATATAAGAATTATGATTAATGATATTTTATAAAATAAAAGGGGTTTAATATTAGTATAGTGTACTAAAAAAAAATTCCTTACACTTTTACTATAAAATTTAGTTTCAAAAAATACAATAAAGTAAAATTTTTTCATTTGACATAGAAGATGATATACTTACATAAAAAAAAGCCAATTAGTCCTCTTTTAAGAAGTCATCAATGGTAGTTTGTTTTTGCTTAGGTCGCGTTTGTACAACGACCTTTTCTAATGCATTAAAGTGCGTCATTGTATTTGACGCTATATCAGCATTTTGTAGGTAACATCTCAAAGTGTCCAAGGCTCCTAAAGCAGTAGCATAAGATGGGTCAATTACAGTATCAGTTTCGACATTATCATCATCATCTCCTTCTCTTTCAGCTGTCACATCATCAAACACAGTTTCAATATTTCTAATTGCTGTTGATGTTAAGTTTTCATCAACACTGACGAAATCTTGAAAAGAAAGAGAATCTTGGCTTATTCTATTCCATTTTTCCTTTTTCTGTAATGGAGTAACTTCAGCATTATTTGAATGAAAAATACCCGCTTTCCTAAAGCAGTTAGAAATTGTCATGGCTGTTACGTTATTCCAAGAGGAAACCAACATATGCATGACATCCAGAATCGAAATTTTCTTGAATTCCTTTTTCTGCTCTAGTGATATAAACATTCTTCGCACCAAATCTTTCCTATACTGCGCTTTAACCGACCTTATTATACCGAGATCTAGGGGCTGGAGTCTCCTAGTACAGTTAGCAGGGAAAAATATAACTCGTGTATGTGTCAGCAATGGGAGATCTGAAGGATGGGCGGGACACTGATCCATAAATAGCAAAACTTTCTTTTTTTTTAGCCATCTTCATATCGAATTCCTTCAAAAAGTCTAAAAAAATGTTCGATGTCATCCAGGCTTTGGTGCTACTTGCGTAAGAACATGGCGATTTCTTGACATTTTTTAAACACCGTGGATTCTTGGATTTACCAATCACTATTGGCGGTAACTTTTCTGATCCGTCCCCATTGCAACATATAAGCACAGTCAGTCTTTCTTTGCTGTGTTTGCCACCATGGCATGTTTCTCCCTTAAAATCCATCGTTTTGTTTGGTAAAAGACGATAAAATAAGCCTGTTTCACCACAGTTAAAAATGTTCTTAAGATCAATGTTTTGAATTAAATTTGGAAGGTCTGCGATCCATTCATTAGCAGTTGAATCTGAAACGGCTGCGCTTTCACAACTCAGACAATGATTTGTTAAACCGTGTCTTTTTTTTTTAAGTTTTTCTAACCATCCCGAAAAAGCCGAAAAATTTTCGATTCCCATTTTGGATGACAAAGTGAGTGCCTTTTCTTTAAATAACTCACCGCTAATGGGTAAATTAGAAGCTCTTATTTCTCTGAACCACTGAATTAAAGTGGTTTCTAAAATCTCAAATTTTCCATTCTGAATTCTTGATCGTTTCTTCGCTTGTGCAGAATATTCACTATTAATTTTTTTGATCGAGTCCTTGTTCTTTAAAATCCCTCTGAGTGTTGATTCTGGCAAATCGAATTTTCGAGCTAAATTTATTTTTGACAGTCTAGGATCATTTTCTGCTGCTTTTATAACTTCCATTTTGAACGAAATTGTTAACTTTCTTTTGCTCATTTTTATTGCAAAAAAAAAAAAAAAAAAAAAAAAAAGAAAGAATCTAGATGCTACGGTAAAGGCAATGACGAAATGTAACACGCAGGTGACTTGTTAAAATTAAAACAGAAAGAAAAGAAGCAACCATTAGAACTGAGGGGGTGAGTGTAAAATCGAACTGTAACATCCTCTCCACCCTCTCCACCCCGCTTTTCGGAGCGGTCTTTTGACCTTGACAGGTGCAGAAAATTATTTATCGATTAAAAAAAAAAAATGTGAATTGCGTTGTTATTTCCGCGTATAACTGAGAGAGAAAATTCAAAGAGGCGCTTATAAGTGAGAGATCTATAGCATTATTTTCCAATTCCTCGTGCCGGGACCTTACGAAATTCGCGTATAACTGAGAGACGCGTATAACTGAGACGCGCATAAGTGAGAGATGACTGTATTTAAAAATAATTAAAACTTCTAAAACCGTTCATAGGGGGCGCTGCTGTAAAAAAAGCATTTCGAAACTTATAAAAAATAATTCATTACTTGATTACATCATTTTCATAAAAAAAATTTCATCAAAATATCAATAAACAAACAGTAGTAGAAGAATGAGTGTGTAGCTCAGCAGGCTCACTTCCGGTACCCACCTCCACCACGCACACAGCGCCTGCTGGAGTCTAACTCTTGTTCTTCTACTACTGTTTGTTTATTGATATTTTGATGAAATTTTTTTTTATGAAAATGATGTAATCAAGTAATGAATTATTTTTTATAAGTTTCGAAATGCTTTTTTTACAGCAGCGCCCCCTATGAACGGTTTTAGAAGTTTTAATTATTTTTAAATATTTCTAATTGTAAGTGATTTTTCTGGAGTTTGATGATAGTTTAAAGTGAGATTTTTTCTTTTATGTATTTTAAACAAGTTTCGAAATGATTTTTTCGCAGCAGCGCCCCCTATGAACGGTTTTAGAAGTTTTAATTATTTTAAAATATTTCTAATTAAAAGTAATTTTTCTGGAGTTTGATGATAGTTTAAAGTGAGATTTTTTCTTTTATGTATTTTAAACAAGTTTCGAAATGATTTTTTCGCAGCAGCGCCCCCTATGAACGGTTTTAGAAGTTTTAATTATTTTAAAATATTTCTAATTAAAAGTAATTTTTCTGGAGTTTGATGATAGTTTAAAGTGAGATTTTTTCTTTTATGTATTTTAAACAAGTTTCGAAATGATTTTTTCGCAGCAGCGCCCCCTATGAGCGATTTTATAAGTTTTAATTATTTTAGAATATTTATAATTGGAAGTGATTTTTCTGGAGTTTGATGATAGATTAAAGTTAGATTTAGTTTTTTAATGTATTTTAAACAAGTTTCGAAATGATTTTTTCGCAGCAGCGGCCCCTATGAGCGATTTTATAAGTTTTAATTATTTTAGAATATTTATAATTGGAAGTGATTTTTCTGGAGTTTGATGATAGATTAAAGTTAGATTTAGTTTTTTAATGTATTTTAAACAAGTTTCGAAATGATTTTTTCGCAGCAGCGCCCCCTATGAGCGATTTTATAAGTTTTAATTATTTTAGAATATTTATAATTGGAAGTGATTTTTGGGGAGTTTGATGATAGTTTAAAGTTAGATTTATTTTATTAATGTTTTTTAAACAACTTTGAGTTGATTTTTTCAACAGCGCCATCTATGAGATGTTTTAGAAGTAACTTTCTAAAAAAATTCTGAGTTTTATCATTCTGAGATTAAAAATTGGTATTAGGTTCAGAGGTAAAGTTTTTAACTTGGGTCTTGTTGATATGAAATTTTTAGATTTTGTTACAGGAAATACTCCAAGATAAGGATTGTTTTTTAGTATTAGGATGTGCATATTGGCAATTTTTGAATGCTGAAGTATAAAAATTTTTAAAAATTTTTTTTGTTTTGCAATGTTTAGTGGAATAATATGAATTAGCTACATATATTTTTATCTGATTATCGTATTCGTTTAAAAATATTAACATTAAAATGGTTTGATAAAGTTGATCGATCACTTTTTTCTTCAATGAAATCGAAAGACATGTATAGTAAAAGTTTATACATTTCAAAAGAAGAGAAAAATTAAACATAGACATGTTATAAGAAAAATTTAAACACAGACATGTTAGCAGAAAAATTCAACCACAGACATGTTATCAGAAAAAATCAAACACAGACAAGTTGTCAGAAAAATTCAGGCATTGGCATGTTATCAGAAAAATTCAAACATAGACATGTTATCACAGTTTTCTATCAGGCAAACATTTTAAAAAGTAGTCAAAGTTGTAGTTTATAAATATTAAACTATCAAAAATACATTTTAATTTAAGTATTTTACTATAGATAATCTCAAAGTTTGAATTATCCTTTTACAATATGATTGAAACTGAACTTGGAAAATTAGAAATTATAAGATTCCTTTTCACAAATATCTAACATGTTGACTTATAGTTAAACTTATAACAAATAGTCTGGTGGAATTAGACTTTTGCCTATGATAAGGTTTGTAAACGCGTTTAACACATGTGTAAATTTATAAACTTTGTACATTTCCTTTTATAATTAGCTTCTTTTTGTTGAGATTTGTTATGCATTTTCGCTAATTTATTTTAGATTATAATTTTAATAATATTTCTTTCGAATTAAAATTTGTGGATTTAGTATGATGAACAACATATAATCATATCGTTTAACATGAAATTTTTTAAATATCAAATTGTAACATCTACTAAATTAATTTAAAATCCTATTATAATATATAAATTACTCTTACCTTATGTACAGCTGTTGGAGCTCACCCGTCTCGTGCAATGACTTGAAGAGAAATAGATGATTAGTACAAATTTTTATCAGCTAATCTTACCGTTATCAGCTATGTCATAACACTTATGACGTCACTGAAGCGCAGCTTTTTACCTGTTGATAAGGGGATAATTTTGTTCTTATAGCAAACACGTAATGATGTCACCCAACACGTCTAAACAAGAAACTGACAACTACTAGCGCGAAAGAGGGAAGGAAGAATGACTAAGCGCGTGTATTTAAGGTTTATTCTTATCTCAAACCGGAAATGACGTCACAAACCGGAGGACGGGCAGTGCCTCTCGCGGCGATGGCAGCGCCCCCTACTAAAGATAAGGAAGAAAGATTAGTTAAGTGAAGACTAACACTCAAAGTGGACGTGTTTTTGGGGTAAGTGCTAAATTCTATTTTTATTCTGTAGGTTTTTTTTTATATTTTGTGATATATTATAATTTAGGAATTTAAATTTGTATACATTCGGGTTTATCTGTTTAATTATGCTATATTATAAAGAGGGGAAAGAAACTTATAGGCCCCGAAATCGTATGACGCGTTTTGATAACAATCATATCAAGCAATACTACAAGTCAACTTTTCCTTCGGTTCGGTATAAATAGACGGGGGAAAATTAGGATTTTCATCATTTGATGATTCCTATCGCTAGTGGTTAAACGTGTTTTAAATTGCTCCCGCTTTTTATCCGTGCGAATCGTTTCAGAAGATTGTTGTTTGCTTTTAAGAGTTAAAGTTTTTTTATTGATTTTTATTATGGATGTTGATATGCCTATTGATGAAACCCGGATTGTGGGAGATTCTGTATCTGCTAAGAAGATGTTTAGCTGTTTTACCTGCGGTAAAGATTTTTCGAACACTTCTAATCTGAACCAACATATGAAAATTCATTCTGGGGAGAAATTATATACTTGCAATATTTGTCAGAAGCCTTTTGGACGAAGATCAAACTTACGAAGACATTTAAAAACACATGATAGTGTTGGATTGTTACAGCATGATGGATTCTCTGAAGTTCTTACAGAAAAAGATACTATATCTCAAAGTTCTTCCAATTTTAATCAGCAAGTTGAAGAGGATGTTTCTTTAAAGACTGTGACTCCTACGAATGTGGAAAAAAAGCATGTTTGTCTCACTTGTGACAAAGTTTTTTCAACATATTTTAATTTGCATCAACATGCTAAGATTCATATTAATGAAAAGTCGTTTTCCTGTGAAACTTGCGGAAAGTGTTTTAGAAGGAAATCGGACTTGATTAGACACCTGAAAATCCATAATGCCTATGGACAGTCTACATTTAAGTGTGATGAATGTGATCAAGTTTTTACACGTAAGGATAATTTGAAGCATCATTTGCAATCACATCGGAATTCAACATTTCCTTGTATTGATTGCGATAAAGTGTTTGGAAGAAAATTTGAACTGAGACAACATGTACGCACTCAACACCCCCGCACACCTCTTGTGAGTGTAAAACGTAAAATGAGCTTATCTAATGCAAAGTCGAAAAACACAAAGTATTCTGATGCGCTTAATGTGTTTAAAACAGTGATTTTGCATCCTGATGAACGTGTGGAAAATGATTTAGAGGTATTTCATAGTCATGTACAAACTGAAATACAAGAACGTTTAATAAGTGATTTTCATGAAAAAGGTGCAATTAAATGGTATATGGTAGAAAAAATAGCACTTGAACGTTTAACTGATAATGAGGAGTTTGAAGAAATTCAATGTTATTTTCGATGTTCGTGTATGACCGAACTTATAGAAGATACTATCTCACAACATATTGAGGAAGGATTTTCGAAGATTATTAAATCCTTTGAAGAATTTGTACAAAGAGGTTCTGGCTGGAAACTTAGAAAAATTCTTCATTTAGAACTCAAGATTGCTAAATATCACCCCCTCGCTGCGAGTTCCTATATTCCTTTGTCTAAAAAACTCGATGATAAAAAAGCAGTGCTGAATATAAAAAACGAAGATAATAAATGTTTAGTATGGTGTCTTTTGGCTTTTAAACTGAACTTAGATTATACAAAAAAACCTGAACGTGTTTCACATTATCGACCTTTTGAGCATGATATTAAATTAGGTAGTGTAGAATGCCCTGTACCTCTTCAGAAGATACCTGTTATTGAACAACTCAACAATTTACGGGTTAATGTGTTTGGTTATGAAGAGGACGAAGTTTGTCCCCTGTATATATCTGAAAAGAAAGATCAAGACGTGATTAATTTGTTATTGGTTGGTGACGGTGAAAAACAACACTATTGTTTGATAAGAAGTTTTTCAAGACTTTTAGGTGATCTTACCAAGCATAATGGTGTACAACACTATTGTTATCGATGTTTGCATCGATTTTCAAGACAAGATCTATTGGATAAGCATAATGAATATTGTTCTCAACATGTTGCGCAAGCTATAAAGATGCCTAGTGAAAATGATAATATATTAAAGTTTACAGGTATTCATTTACAACATCCTGTTGCCTATACGATTTATGCGGATTTTGAGAGTCTTCTTATACCTATTTCATCAGCTCCGCCCTCTTCTAAAGCATCCTATACCGAGAAAACAACCTATCACTTACCATGTGGTTATGCCTATGTGGTTATTGGCCCCGATGGAACGTGTGTGAAGAAAGCACAGGTATATCGGGGTAGAAACTGTGTTGATCATTTTTTAAACCGAATGATGCAAGAAAAAGAAATTTTAGGAGAAAAGTTACATAATATTAAACCTATGAAGCTTTCTCCCAAGGAAGAAAAGGCATTTCGAGAAGCAGAGTTTTGTCATATTTGTAAGAAAACTTTAGATGAGAAACGCACACGTGACCATGATCACCTGTCAGGTGCGTACAGAGGGGCTGCACATGTGGAATGCAACTTGAACTATAAGCAGTGTAAAACAATTCCTGTTATATTCCATAACTTGAAAAACTACGATGGCCATCATATTATGACAAAGCTTGGAAAATTCAAAGATCATGAAATCGATGTTATTGCTACTTCTATGGAAAACTATATCACCTTTAAAATCAGAAAGCCTACATCTCCTATTAAGATGGTGTTTATAGATTCTTTCCAATTTTTGCCTACGTCATTGGAAAAACTTGTTAAAAACCTTCAACCTGATCAATTCTCTATACTTGCAGAAAATTTCCCACAAAATAATAATTTATCGTTACTTATACGGAAAGGGGTTTACCCCTATGATTATTTTACTTGTTTTGAAAAATTTACTGAGAAGCAGCTTCCCCCGCCTTCTGCCTTTTTTAATAATTTAACCAATGAGCCTATAGATGAAAAGGAGTACCAACACGCCCAGAATGTATGGAAAACATTTGATATCAAGACTCTTGGTGATTATCACAACCTTTATGTGAAGACAGATGTTCTACTACTTGCTGACGTGTTTCAAAACTTTAGGAAATTATGTCAGCAGTATTATGAAATTGACCCTGCACACCTGTTTACAGCACCTTCTCTCGCATGGCAGGCTTGTTTGAAGATGTCTGATACACCTTTAGAGTTACTCAGTGATATAGATATGTTGCTTATGGTTGAAAATGGAATAAGAGGCGGCATTAGCATGATAAGTAAAAGATATGCCCGAGCAAACATCCCTGGTACGCCCGATTATAAGAAAAATGAGGCACCCAGCTACATTATGTATTGGGATGCCAATAACTTATACGGGTGGGCTATGAGCCAATTTTTACCCTACGGCGGTTTTGAATGGTGTGAAACAAGTCATATGACAGAAGAGTGGGTTCTATCTTTATCTGATAGTTCCGAAATTGGGTATCTTTTCGAGGTAGACTTGGAATACCCGAAACATTTACATCCTTTGCATAATGAATACCCTGTCGCCCCTGAGAGAGTAACTGTAGAGGATCAGATGCTATCTTCTCATGCAAGAGGCTTACTCAACAATAGAAAATTCGTCGGAACTCCTAAACTTATACCAAATTTAAATAATAAACGAAATTATATAACCCATTATCGTAATCTCAAATTTTATTTAGAACTTGGTTTAAAAATTACAGCTGTGCATAAAGCTTTAAAATTTAAACAGGGACCATGGTTGCAGAGATATATTAATTTCAACACCGAAAAAAGGAAAGAAGCAAAATCTTCTTTTGAGAAAGACTTTTTTAAGTTAATGAACAATTCTGTTTTTGGTAAAACCATGGAAAATCTACGAAAAAGAAGAAATATTGTGCTTTGTAACGGTGAAAAAAGAGCCAAAAAATTAGTAGCATCGCCTACTTTTAAATCGTTTAAAACTTATGATGAAGACTTGACTGCTGTGGAGAGATTAAAAACTAGCATACATATGAACCGACCCATCTATGTTGGATTTTCTATACTCGAACTATCTAAACTTTGTATGTATGATTTCCATTACAATTTTATAAAGAAAACATACAAAGATCGTGCAGTTTTACTCTTTACGGATACAGATTCCCTAACGTACCATATTCAAACCAATAATATTTATAAGGATCTGGAGCAGCATCGTGAGTTGTTTGACTTTTCTGAATACCCGAAATCTCATCTTCTATACTCTGAGGATAATAAGAAGACGCTCGGAAAGTTTAAGGATGAACTTAATGGTGAATTAGCTCTTGAGTTTGTCGGACTGAAATCAAAAATGTATTCTCTAAAATCTGTTAAAGACGAAAAGAAGCGTGCAAAAGGCGTATCTACGCAGATTGTTCGGCAGAAAATTAAACATGAAGACTACTTGGAGTGCCTCCAACAACAAAAAACAAGTATGGAGAAACAGGTAAGGATTGCCCAAGATGACCATCGCCTATATACATTAACTCAAAATAAAATTAGCTTAGGTCCCTTTGACGACAAGCGTTACTTATTGGATGATGGAATAAGCAGTTTAGCATATGGCCATTATGACATTAATACCGTTTGTAATAAAGAAGATAATGTTGATTTGTATTGCTAACGCAAAATCGCGATGTATATTTTGATCTGTAAATACCTTTCTGTAAATTATTTTGTTATAATAAAAAATGTTGATTTTATTATTGAGTACTTTTTTTTAATTTTTTAAGTAATGTGAAACTTTTTCTAAAAGAATTTTTTTTTTTTAATTTGTGAAACTTTTTAACTAACTAGCGCATATTTTTTTTTCGTTATAAAAACATGAAAAATATTTCTAAAACTTTGATAAACAAGCAGATAGTCACACACAAAGAGAACTATTTGCCCCGCATACATACACACACACACACATACATATATACACACACATAAAGAGAACTATTTGTCACACACAGACACATACATACACACATAAAGAGAACTATTTGTTACACACACACATACACACACACATATACACACACAAAGAGAACTATTTATAATAACTATAAGACATATATGCTTTTTAAAACATACTCTTACACACAAACCTTTTTAATAAAATATCAGATGTACCAACAAAATGAGATGAAAAGATTATTGCAAGAAAAAGAGGGTTGATTCTGAACAATGCACTATCGGTTGCTCGGTTGCTCAGCTGCGGCTGCGCCTGTGGCCGTTGAACTCTCCTTTCTCTACTACTCCCGATAACTTTTGAAAATACATTATTATTATTATTATTTTATTTATTCTTTATAGAGGAAATTAAATTCTATATAAACTGTATCTGACAACAAATATTTTTTAAAGTTATAACATAAAATATGATCCATTTTCATAAATTTTGAACTGTTTATTATTTTTTTGGTGTAATAGAGAGATGACGTAATAAGCAGTATTAAAAAAAAATAAATAAATAAAAATAAAATAAAAACACTCAAAACTATGGATCCTAGGCTATGGGAGACTATGGCTATGGGATAAAACTATGGATCCTAGGCTAAAAATCATGGCGAAACTAGTTTCGCAAAATTAATTTGTCGCACACTATTAAAATTTTTTAGTTCTATAAAACATCAATAAATAAATGCAAAAAAAGTAATAGTCTAAATTAATTAGAGTCTTCCTAATCCACGACCAAACTTCAGTCAATTTTCGTCATTTCAAACCTTTTTGCACCCTTTTAAGTAACGCGAGTGTTATCCTGCGCGAACTTGGAAGATTTATGACTTAAAATTGATTGAAGACTATAACATTTATATGTGTTTTAAGAGTATTTATGACTTAAAAGTGATAAATACTAAAAATCTTCCATTAAAGTTTCGTACAAGTGCGTCTAATAGTTTTAAATTAACAATTTTGAAACATTCACTGATTTGTGACATTTTAAAGGTATTAGATGACTCTTTAAAATAAAATACAGGGTAAGTCAAAATGAATATAGCAATTACAAAGGGCTATAACTATTTAATGGAAAATAATTTGTCGATAAGATTAACACAGAATGTAGACGGAACTTTAAAATTTTGTATACATACGTCATAGATGTTCTATGTGACTTCCTTTGATCACACGGACAACATCTAGACGGTAGTCCATTTCACGCCATACATTCTGAAGCATTTGTTCAGTCACCGACGCAAGCGCATTACAAATGCGTACTTTGAGTTCATCAATTGTTTTGGGCATGGGAGGCACATACACGGGGTCTTTCACATAACCCCATAGAAAAAAATCGCAAGGTGTCAATTCCGGAGATCTCAGTCGGCAAGAGCAGAAAACATCGTCGGCATCTCCAATTCGACCGATCTATGGGGTTATGTGAAAGTGTGTGCCTCCCATTCCCAAAACAATTGAAGAACTCAAAGTACGCATTTGTAATGCGCTTGGGTCGGTGAGTGAACAAATGCTTCAGAATGTATGGCGTGAAATGGACTACCGCCTGGATGTTGTCCGTGTGACTAAGGGAAGTCACATAGAACATCTATGACGTATGTATACAAAATTTTGAAGTTCCGTCTACATTCTGTGTTAATTTTATCTATAAATTCTTTTCCATTAAATAGTTAGCCCTTTGTAATCGCTATATTCATTTTGACTTACCCTATATATCAGAAAGTGTTTTTACTTACCAGCAACAGCAATTTCTACTCTTTTCTTTCTTTTGGACTTCTTAGTTAACTTACGTTAGAATTGAATGAAAAAGGAGCATCTAACCACCAAGTTATTTGGAAAATAAAAATTGTAACAATAATGAAGAACTAAAAATCTTGATAATAAACTGATATTTAGTAGAATATGAATTAGTACTTTGGTTGCTTAAATTTCAGTGAATCGGATTGCCTGACGCGTTTGCTATTTGCGTTCTGTTGCTTTTTTTTTTTTTTTTTTTTTTTAAATAAAAGCTCGACTAATTTCCGAACGTAAAGCACCCAATTGTAAAATATACACACAGGATTACGGCTCTGGGCCCTTCTCCCTTGGCCGGGCCCGTTAGGATGTTCTAGCAAATTCGGACTTTTGAATTTCATTATTTGTTAGTTGTTTTAATTAAAAAATTTTATGGAAAAAGTACGAGTCTATTTTTTTCTGGTATTTTATTTAAAAACCTGGACTGAAGTCGGGACACCCAGGATGGTCGGGGCCAGGTAATTTGTACCGGCTCTACCACCCCCCCCCCTCTGTACCGGCCTGGCTCCACTTCCCTTCGTATAGAAGCCGCTGTCGCTGTAGCGTCAATCGAGATGATGAGGTGATGACTGATGGAACCTTTTGATGTCTAACGGCAGTTTTCTGCACTTAGCCGAAAATCAGAGCAGAGTTGCTTTTACATTACTTTCCCTATCCTGGTTTTCTGGGCAGTATACAAGGATTTTGAGTGAGATATAGTAGATTTCTCACTATATTTCCGTGAAATCACTTAGGATTGACGGCAACTGTGCCGCCAGTATTTTTTAAGTTTCTTGACCGAATTTCCAATTTCTCCCACATTTCCACAAATCACTGAGCATTCTTAAATCGAAGCTAAAAACAACCGTGAAATTTCCATTCTAAGCTCAAATTTACGAGTAATTTTCTTATCTAGTAAAAAAGATTCCGTGAAATCAATCAAGATTTCAGGCATCTCTGTTACCGGAATTTTGTTTTACAGTGTTCCACTGGTGATTTCTTTCACTTAGTGATTTCGATCTTTTCACTAATGAAATCTTTAAACTAGATTTTCTCCATGTTTACATCTTTAAAATCTCTTGTATAAATAATAGAATGGACTTTTTTTCCAGTTTTTATTTATTCATTTGTTCTAATAAAGCTTTTGCTTTATCATATATGTATTCTGATAAGTCTGTGCATGGGACCAACTCTAAAGGTCATAAATATTTAAATATATATATATATTTAAAAATATATATATTTATATGTATATATTAGCTTTGTAAGTCAATAGATAGTTTTATTTGAGTAAAATATTACAGATATCTAAAAATTCATTTCCAGACTCATGTATATAATAGTCTGTTTCAATAAATTTATTGGCCTTGCGCGTCAAGTACGCTTCTTTTAATCTTTAGGTACAACTATTATCATATTGTACTTTCGCCCTTATTTAATCTCTGAAATGTTGTGATTAAATAAGACGAAAATTCTGTTCTTTAAATTCTGGTATTGAAATTCAAGGATTTTGTGGTCCTTATCGGCACGTATATAATACATACCGCGCGTCACGAAGCAGATAAAAAATATCGACCGAAATTATTAAAATTGTAGAAAGTGGTAACAGTTTTAAAAATATATATGTGAATCATGCATTTTCATGATTATTGTTTTCTAATTTTACTTATGGCTATACTATAGTAGAATTTAATAAAGTAAGAAATTCATCTTAAAGTATTGAAAAGTGAGTATGAAAAGTTGTCATATACGCAAATTATTTCGTGGTTTGAGAGGTATAAATTGTGAATCTGGATTATTTTACACTTATTGCTTATTTTCTATATTTATAAGACAATGGAAAAGGTTTATGAATTTTATTTGTTTATATTGCATTTATATTTTGTAAAATATGCAAAAAGACAATATTTTCTGTCTATTCGCGTTTATAATTCATATTGTGTTCATTTCATCAAAACTAAAACGAAGATGCTGCGAAATCAAAACAAGTTGGAAATTGTACGTCAAACGTGACAAATGAGGTGCGTGCGCACTCTAACTAGTTATATAAATATTCAGATCTTGATGATTTTTAATTCTGTGAAATGAATTATATCGTCTGCAGATTCATTTCCGTAATAAAATAAGTATCTCGGTCGCTTGACGATTAAACTTCGGGAACTCCTATAACAAAAAAGCACCGATTTAAAAAAAAAAAAAATTAAATTTCTTAATAAATATTTTTATTAATATCTTCTAAAGTTTTGATTCGATTTTCATAAAATTTAAAATGTCTCGACAAAATTCTGCAAAGTTAATATATCTTAAATTTCAAACCATTCGTTTGGGTAGTTTTTGCGTTGTTATATACGGACAGACGGACAGACAGACAGACAGACGAACTGGACGACGACAATAGGTGCTACGTATTTATATAATTACGAACGCACCTGAAAAAGAGGTTCTGGATCTCTTTTTTGAAGTTTCGTAATGTTATTTTCTTCTAATGTACTATTATATTATATCTGCTGTAGCAGATTATTCCTGAGTAAATCATATATGGTTTACTCAGGAATAATGTGTCCTCCGTTGCGTGCAGGAAATTGGAGACATATTAGCTTTGATTCTAAGATAATTAAATGAACAATTATTTTTAATTATTTTTATTGTAAACTAATGTATTTTTCAGAAAATCATTATGTTCGCAAAACATCAGCTTGCAGGAATATTTACTGGTGTATAAAAAATGGTAATCATGGAACAAAGAATTGACTGTCGTTTTCTTTAACTCTTCTTTGTTTCTTCTCTTTTAAATTCATCCAGAACTAGAGTAATTGAAAAGTTTATTCATGCAAGGATGAAACTGATTTAATCATTGTGGTTAAAAAAGAACTATTTTAAACAGCCTTTACAAATGTATAAAAATTAAAGATTATGAAAAACGGCTTTAAGAAAAAAGTGCCTTACTTCGTAAAATAAAATACATTAGTTATTGATTCAATTATAATAATTATTTCCTCTAGAACATTTGTTTATTGTAGGACAGGTGAAGGCTTAAATGGCTTTATGTTCAACAGGAATGGATCGATTTTTCTCTATCACGCACGTAAGTGCTTCTAAATCCGTTCATCTTTTAGCTGTTCGTTTTATTAGTTTCTTTTTTGTCGTTAACAGTCTCGACATTTTGAGCTGAAATTGAACCAAAGGAAACAAAAAAATCCGATCGATTGTTTAGAAAAGCAAAGACTCCTCCCACGAATGGGGTTCTATCGACCGGGCAGAAACTCAAATAGTGAAAAGTAACTTTGAAAGAGTAAATATGATTTCTTAGTAGATTTTTCTACATCAGAAAAATTTGATGAAATCAATACAATTGCGGTTTTAGCTTTTAAAAGCCATATAATATATGTTTTTAAGAGACAAATCTGAGAATATTAGCTATTTACCAAATAACATATATAATGTATTTCTATTGATAATACTCTTTTTTTGTTGTTGTTATTTATAGTTTATTTTAAGGCAGGTTGGGCTATAAGTTTCTATTCTAATAAACATTTATCCATTTTTATTTATATAATATTTTACATTCATGAATATCGTGACAAGAAATATGAATTAGGCCAGCATGACTATGATTTTTTATAAATGGTTTATGCCGTATTGAGAAATTGTGCTCTAACTATGCAAATATTGCTAGGAATATAGCTGAATTTTATTATATGGCGTTAACACAAGGTTATCCGGTTAAGTTTTTGTCCGACCTAACAGACAAATTTATTAGAAATAAAGGTTATAGTGACGAATTGTAAGGAGTGTTCAATACGAGCGTGTTTTGTTGATGTGATAATTGCGGGAGTGTCGGTGTAGTGGGTTGTTTACCGTGTTGTAAGTTGAGAACTTGATAGTGTTGTCTGGCTTTAATTTGTCGGTGTAGAGGGTTGTTTGCCGTGATGTTGAGAAATTGTTGGTGTAGTCTGGCTATAGTTTGTCGGTGTAGTGAGATGTTTGCTGTGATGTAAGTTGAGAACTTGATGGTGTAGTCTAGCTATAGTTTGTCGCTGTTAGTGGGATGTTTGCCTTGCTGTATTAAGTTGAGAACTTGATGGTGTAGTCTGGTTATAGTTTGTCGGTGTAGTGGGTTTTTAGCTGTAATGTAAGTTGAGAACTTGATGGAGTAGTCTGGCTTTAGTATTTCGGTGTTGTGGGGTGTTCGCCGTGATGTAAGTTGAGAACTTGATGATGTAGTCTAGTTATAGTTTGTTGGTGCAGTGGGTTGTTTACTGTAGTGTAAATCGGGAATTTGTTGGTGTAGTCTGGCTTTAGTTTGTTTCCTTTCGTTATGTCAGTTTCATTCATTTTCAGTCTGTACTTGTCAGGTATGGGGGAGTGTTGCATGCGTAAAACTAGCTTAACCCAGCAGTGCATGTCTCAAGCCATGCCACCTGACACAGGTTGTTTTAGCTTTTCTTTGTTGTTTATTGGCTTTTTAACACTTTCCAACCTAGTTGAAAAGTGTTTATGACTTCGGTTTGTCTGGCCGTCTGGCCGTCTGCCGTCTGCCGTCTGTCCGTGCTCTAACTCCCGTAAATATGCTCGGATTGCCCTGCAATTTTTATATGTTATAATCGTTATCTATAGCATGTTCCCTATTTCAATGGAAGTGTGTAGCACTTATAGTTTTTTTACAGGGACACTCAAAAGAATTCCGTTACATTGCGGTCTATGGGGAAAAATCATTTGCGGTTTATTTAAATAATGTTTCACTATTTTAAACGCACTGAAATTTATATATATCACTAAGGTGCATTAGAAGAAGCTTAATATGGAATAAGGTGTGCATAGCACTTATACTTACTTTACAGGGACAGTCAAAAGAATTCCGTTACATTACGTCTATGGAGAAAAATCGTCTGCGGTTTATTTAAATAATGTTTCCCTATTTAAAACGCATTGAAATTTATATAAGGTTCATTACAAGAGACTTACTACAGAATATTGTGTGTATAGCAGTCATCGTTCATTTACAGGGACACACAAAAGAATTCTCTACTGTATGTTAACAATAATTCCTGGAAGTGCGTTTTAAGTTACTGAACGCGATTTTAATTTTAAATCGCTTTTTGTATATTACGTGGTGTGTATAAATTCTGTAGATCCTATACAGGGAAGCACAAAAGTTCGGGAACACATTTCCGTATTATTTAACTCCAGACGGAGAATTTTAAACTGTGCTACGTGTTTCCTAACTGAACTAAAATTTAGCATCCTATGTAGTATATATACAAATCTATAGATCCTATACAGGGCTAAATAAAAGTATTCGGATTACTTAGATGTTATCTTTTAGCTTATTAAAGAGTATGATTCGTAAAATTATTTTGGAAGCGTTGGAAAGTGTTACATAATCTATGCTTGACGCATGATTTTTCGTTCTTGTTTAATTTTTGCTGCAATTTGTTGTGTTCTTTTGTTATGAGTTTAAGTAGTTAGTTGCGTTTTCTGGTTCTGTATAAATGTAGTTTGTTTAGTTTTGTTTTTCTAGTATTGAATTCATGTGGTTTATAGATTTTGGTTGGCTTTTGTGATAATGGTTCTGCAAGTGATTTTCCATTGGAGTTTATTATTATATATATATATATATATATATATATATATATATATATACTTCAATTTTCATAGAATTAGAAAAATTCAAAATTTGAGAATGTAAATGTTAAATCCACATCACAAACTTAATTCCCAAAAAATCATCCAATTGATCATTTTACTTACCCATCATACATAGTATAGGGTAAGTCTTGTAATCGTTTTGAAAATCGAAAATTTTTTTTGACGGATTTACACGTTTCAGACACTGGAGATTCCGAAAAACATATTTTTAGAAAAAAAAATTTGCCGTCCGTCTGTGTGTCTGTGTCTGTGTGTGTGTCTTTGTGTCTGTAAACGCTCTATCTCCCGAAAAAATTGAGATAGAGACTTGCAATTTGGTATGTACTTAGTATGTAATAATGGGAAGAAGCCTATTTCATTTCAATAACCTCGATTAACCGGAACTATTTTTTTCGGACTCTCGAAATATTCGTTCTGATAAAAGGTATATAAAAATTTTCGAAATTGGTTATTTTAAGAAATGAATATAAAAGACAATAAAAAAAACATAAATTTTGCATAAAGCATGAAGTCGATCGGATAATGAGTTGCCGAGATATTTGGAATCCTATTTTCCACACTCTTCGATTTTTCATGACCCTGTATTTCATCCAAATTTCACTTCAAAGATATATTTTAATTGGAAATTTGACGATTAATCAGATGCAATAAACCGCTAGTTAATAGGATTATTATTTTTGGAGTTATAAGGATGTTTCTTTCAAGCAATTCAGTAATCGAGCCTTTAAAGTTTGTGACGTCATCAAGCCTCGATTTTATTTGAATTGCAATGCATTTTATAAGTAGTTTACACATTTTTTATTTTAATATTTTACATTATGCATATCCATGATGGGTAAGTATTACGGTGGCCCCCAACGACTAGTTACAGTGTGTTCAGTTTTTCAGTATTCTCTTACCTCCATAGGCAGAAAAATACATTAGCTGGTGATGAATTATGGGATTTACTCCATGATCTCTATTAACTGTGACCGAAACGATCTGGAAATGAGTGTATCTGTGAAGGAGATTATAGAACATAAGTATTTTTGTGGAATGTGTGTGTGTACGTGTGGGTTCATGCATGGTAAATTAATGACAACTTATTCTTTAAATTGTATTAAGACGGTTCTCAAAGCATTTTTCCGGCTCAAAAGAACGCGAAACTTTCTGACACATTTACATTCTCCTTTTTAAACGTAAAAACATATGACAGTTGCAGGCATGGTTACTGAAGTGGCTTGGAATCAAGCCTATTTTCTGTTTTTTATAAACGAATTAGATCTTGGATTATAAGAGATTGTGGTTTCATGACAATAGTTTTTTTTTTTTTTTTTTTTTTTTCCCGCGCTGTCGCGTACGAAAATTCGTTTCAAAACGCCCGCTTTGACACATTTGTGAAAAATCCTCTGTTTCCACCAAAAAATGGAAAAACAGTTTGATTACAGAGTTCATGAATAAATTTTCATGCGTTTTTAAACAAAAAAGAATGAAAAAAAAATGTGACAGATTTGTGTCCGTTTAGATTTGAGAATAGCCTTAATAAAATGTGAAGCTAACAGTCCAACAAAAAATGTGTTTATTTAGTATTAATGTTTATTGTGTTTTCACAGTGAATAGTTCCAAACATATACTTCCAGACATTTTTTTCTGTTCAAAAACATGTTTCTGATTATGAAATATATTAAAATATTCATGTTTAAAAAGTTTAAGAAAGTTATATTCATATTTGAGAAATATTAATTATAATCTTAATTATTATCTATATTCATTTTTGCTTAAAATGAACTAAAATTGTCAAATAATATGGGCGCGCAAGTTTACATCACTAGTTTAAACATTAGTTTTCGAGAGATAATACATTTTATTTTTCTGTAAGTCTAAAAAGACCCTCTCCTGATATCAAAGCATCCACAGAAAACATAATCTTTAAAAATACAGCCAGAAAAAAAATTATAGACCTTTTTTTTTTCTTTTTCGTATAAAGTAAGTTTATTTTATATACTCAGAAATTCTGAATAATTTCTGGAATTACTCATTGTGTGTTCCATGTACTTTTCCTTTTAAAATCTCAATTGTATTTGTCTAAATGTATGGATAAACTCCTAACAAAGTTTATTTTATATCGCTATGAAAATTTAAGAAAAAGTATATATAAACTATACATTTCACTGGGCTGCTTTTGCCGATGAAACAGAAATAAACTGTCAAAATTGGGTGTTAGTATTTGAAAAATTAAAATTGGTGTAATATTTAATATGCATCCTTCTAACCTTATTACATAAAAACCTTATTTCAAAAATTGCATTCATATTCGGACACTTATTTCCAGCAAACGGTACCTCTCCCATCTCTTTGCAACAATTTGGGGATGAATTATAGCATAGGGTGGTGCGGTATCTTTTCCATGACTGTGCATACTTTTATGTCCAAAAACTACATTTTACGGAGTTTCATATTTTATTTTATTTTATTTTACTTATTTTTTATTAATTTATTTTTATTAACAATAAAAGTTTAGAAATATACCTTTTCATCAAAGATGCCAACTTTAGATCAAACATTACTAAGATTTCCACAAATTTCTGTCACATTTCTTGTAAATTTTAATTATATTCTCAGAAATAATTCATAATTGTAAGATGCTCTACTCAATTTCTAATCATTGACACTAATAAATGCGTGCAAAGTTGAATAAGGTGCCTGTAATAGACACCCATCCTGTAATCGACACCTCCACAGTTTTTAGTGCATAAAAAGAAAAAAAAAATCAGTTATTATGTTTTTCATAACTCTCTCTTGCATGTTTTATAATCTGGATTATTGTTGACAATATTAATCAAATCAGTCAGGAAGCAGAAAATAATGTTTCACCAGTTCCACTATCTGTTAGAGAAAATTTTTACTGGGCCAATTAAGAACAGCATGCAAAAATTGCATTTTTTTTTTTTTTTTTTTTTCCTCTTTCTCTTTCTTTCTTTACATAATTTCATTTATTTTTTTACATAATTTCATTTTTACATAAATACATTTTTTTTACATAATTTCATTTATTTCTCCGGTTTTAAAACCACTGTTCGTTACTGTAATGCTTAATTAGTCAATTTCCAGTAATGTACACGGACCTCTGGTGACCAATGGACTACTTGCCTGGCGACTACATCCGTATGTTGCCATTTTCTTATAAAGACATGCTTAATACCAAAATTGTATCAAAATCACATCATCATTTTTTCTTTTCTTAGTTTATTTATACTGTAAATATAATTTCTTGCTGTGCAACAAGAAATTTAATAAAATTAATATTATGAATATTTTTTAAATGTAGAATTTAATGAGATCCCCCTCACACACACACACACACACACACACAAATATCAAAGAATCGCGCGCAATGCAAATGTAACACACCGGGTTGTTATGCCACTTAGTCTGCCAGTCTGCTTTATTTTCCCACACTCCTGATACAAAATCGAACGTTGGACGATTTAATTAACACCAAGTTATTGGCATGGATCCGAGGGTGTCATGTCAGATCTCAGGATTTTAAAATTTAAATTGGTTTTTAAGACATAATTTATTTATTTATTTGTAATTTTTAATGACATTTCTGTGTAATGGCTGTAACTAAATTACTTCAATTTTGTGGATAAAAGAGAGAAAGGGAGAAACGATAGGGATTGTTAAACCTTTTTTTTTAAACGTCATTTTCTCATTAAAATTGAAATGTGGAATTATCTTTTATTTGAGTAGATGGTGGAAGCAACATCGTGATTTAATAAAATTTTCCAAGAAAATACGAAAAAATAAAAACTTATTTCCACTTATTTAAGCTTCGGGACGCAGTTTATTTTAGAAGGCAAAAAATTGTCTATCAACTGAGACATCGACATAAAAAAAAACTGTTCGATTACAAATCACAGCAAAAATTGTGCCTGTATGCAAAGTGTTGCGCTTTTATTCTTAAAAACAAGTCAGAAAGTTTCGCGTTGTTGAGCGGGGAAAAATATTTTTTTTTCGAGAACCACTTTGATGATGTTTCCTTGAACCACATAACGTTAAAGATTGGCATTTCTTTTTCTTTTCCTTTTTTCTCTTAAAGAGAAAGAGTAAAAAAAAAAAAAAAAAAAAAAAAAAAAAAGATTTTTTTCTGTACAGTTTGTGCACATGCTGAAAAAAAAGAATCGCTTTTTAAATTCTTATCATACTTTTATAAATCTATTCAGTTGAAATAATCTTTCTTCATCTGACTACAAGTATTTTGCTTCTTTTGGAAAAACTCTTTACGTATTCATTTAGTGTTTTCAATTGATTGTAAAGATAATTCTCCACTTCTAATGTTAAATTAAATTTAAAAGACAAAATATTTAACTTTAAAATAGTTAATATATTTATGTGCATAGATATTCAAATCTCTCTAAAGATTCTCTGTGTAAATGCTATAGAAGAATTCAGATAGAATTTTAAAACGCACATTTTTATGAATTATCGATTCTTTTGTAGTTAATTTTTAATCGACTTCCAGCAAAAGAAGCTTTGTATATTTTTGCTTGTTTGTTTATTTGTTTTATATATATTTTTCTTTTTTTAATGTGACTTTTAAAGTTATGTAACCAAACATAATTTTAAACGAATGTTCCGATTTTTATTTATTTTTTTATTTATTTTAAAGGGTTCGTTGTGATATGGTGGTCGCGTATATGAATTTCATTAGGATATAAAAATAGTATCTTCGGCTTTCTACTTTATTTTTATTTTATTTTATTTTTACTTTATTGGTCGAATTTTCGTAAAATTCGGCCAAACGTAAAGAAATTTTAATACTTTGCTAAGTTACACCCTTTGTGTTTTTAAAACAGTGGTCGTGTTGCGTATATTTTTCTTACAGAAACTCGTCTAAAAATTTCAATTATAATCGTCTGCTGTAACGATAAAGTGAGCGATATTCACGATAATGAGATTTAAAGTGAATTGCGGATACAAAAACATTCTCTTGTTCCAAACCATCCATTCTCTTCTCACTAAAACTAAATGGCGTGCAATAAAATTGGAGTTTGACACAACGTAAAGTTATCGTTACAATATCTTTATTGTTGTTAAAATTGTCAACATAAATCCACTTGGAGTGAGACTTCCTGTATTTTTGACAGAATAAGTGGTTTGCGATCCTGTTTCCTAATATACAAAGCTTATCCATCTTGGTGAGAACTTATGTCTCACCATCAGTGTCTTATTTTGTAAAGACAGTTTTAGGAACATCCTGCATTGTGAGTATAAATTATGCAACAATTTGCATTAATGCGTTATTGTATATTTCTCTTATCACTATCAATTGTTGATGTTGTTTTTTCTGTTTCTTTTCTTTTTTTTTCCTTTTCTTTTTTTTTAAAACCTTCTTTTATTTAATTCAACTTTTGGTTTTGTATGTAAACATGAAATTTTGTAATAATTAAAAAAATAAAAAAAATAAAAATAAAAATAAAAAATTCGCATTTATTACTGACATTGAGATGTATTTTACCATTAGGCAGTTACCTGATGTAGAAGAAGCTGCGATAAAATTTATTCAAGACTTTGGAATTATACATAGAAAAGTTTTTGTTCAAAAAACCATGAACGTTTTCAATCAAAAAATGAAATATTTACTGCAATGTTAAGATTACATTTACAATTTCATGCCTGCAGTTTAAATTGAGTTTTATTTTATTACTTTATTGTTGAATATTTCTTTGTTTTTTTTTATTTTAAGTATATATTTGTATTGATATAACAAAATTATTTCGCGGAAGTCTGTAATTTTCAAATGTTATTTTTAATTTTTCATTTTCGTACTAACAATTTTGTTATTATTATTATTATTATTATTATTATTATTATTATTATTATTATTTCCAAATGTTTCAATTCACGTGAATTCCATTTTGCGCCAACTATTACGCTTGACGACAATGGTGTTGGTATAAAAAGAAACTATGTAATTGAATGACATTTTGCATTTTTTGGTAAAGGCAGAAGATCTTTCAGAAATTACTGCCAAATTGGACGTTTTGAGCCGAATTCCAGACGCAGCAACACGAGAAAATGAAAAAAAAAAAAAAAAAAACGTGTCGTCATGCTACACGAATCTCTTATAACACGATAAGTAATCCATTTATCAAAACGTGTAAAATTCATTTCGATTCCAAATCGCTTCCATAGTCAGGCCTGCCAATTTTATGTTTTTTACGTTTAAAAATGAGTCAGAAAGTTTCGTGCTGTTGAGCAGGTTATTTGAGAACCACCTTAAGAAATAAAACTTCTTCTAAGGAAGGTAACACGTTATAAATGTGCTAAATTTTAAGAATTCGCGGAATGAATATTACTAGCAGATTTTCAGAAATAAACACTTTAAATGCATTTTCTGAAAAACATTATTTTTATGAATAACAATCACTTACGAAAACCGTTTTATCTCCAAATATTTATGGTTGTATTTTGCATTTATATAAAAACGATCCTCTACAATTTATGTGATGATTCGCGTGTAATGAACATTCGATATCAACATATGATAATTTCCTGAAATTTCAAGCAGCTTTTTATAAATTCATTTATTTACAAAAATTATAGGAAAAATTACAAAAATCACATTTTCAATTGGGTAGATATCTCTGGAAGTTTTTATTTTATATCTTAGACTATAGTTCGTTATATTTTTAGTAACTTAATTTGTATATTTATATATTTTTTAAAAATTAGTAAACTATAATATTTTTTTTTCGTCGTGAGCTGCGATTTTGTGTATCAAATATTGCATGATTTTCCTTAAAGTTGTAAAATTTAAAAAGAAATCGCATCAAAATAAATTATCTCGCAAATGCAATTGTCTTTTTATATACACTAACCCATTTGAAACAATCAGTATATTATATACTATTTTTTGCTTTATTAAAAAAAAAAAAAAAAAAAAAAAAAAAAAAAATGTGTGTAAAACGTGTTACGGCTTATACCTTGAGATTGGCTGATATGTATGCGCGAGCCCCCTTCACGTATTCTAATGTAATTTTGGTTTTGCTGTTTGACAAAAGTCAATATCTTTCGCTTTGTCAGAAAGTTGACAATTTGGATTTGAGAACAGCCTTAAGTAGCATGGTCTACACAAATTATTCGGCTATAAAATAGTAATAAATGAAGTGTTGAATTCAGACATTGTTTTCTCGGAGTGGACACTGCAAAGTTCCGGGGGGGGGGGGGGATTGTACTTCTAGAACATTAATAAGCACAAAATGTCGAATCTTCCGGGAGGGGGGGATTGTACTTTTTAAACATCAAAAATCTCAAATCTTCCGGGGGGAATGTGCCCGGGCCACCCCCTGAATTCAACACTGGGGGGGGGGGAGCATTTCGATTCTCCTGGGGGGGAGGGGGACGTCCCCAACGGGCCACTTCCTAAATTCAACACTACGAATTAACTATAATGTCAGGTACTTTTGATATGGTACTTTTACCTTATGTAAGTATAAGTGCATAAAGACTTACATTTATTTGTTTATCGGCGATCTGAGCGGATCTAGGGTGCGTTCGTTAGATCTACCTATTTTCGAACAACGTTCCGAACTGTATATATGAATTCTGTATATATATAATATTTCGTGTATATAAATGCTTTTTCAAGTATGAGTTCGTGTTTAACTTAGTATTGAACGAGCGATCACTAAATATTCGCATTTTGCAGTAGTGGTATGTAGCATAAGTAATTCCATCCTACGCAATTCCTGCGGATTCACCGTAAAAATATTTTCGCTATTCCTCGATGTCGATGAAAAACAGATTCGACCTAATTTTGCGTTTTCAAGAATGCTCGAGTTAGAAGTTAGAAGAAGTAAAGGAGGAACACTCGAGCTTCGGTTTCCGTGAATTGGAATATGCCTTGAAACAAACGAAAGGAAACGCGAAACCCCCGATTCCTTCGCCAGTGCTGTTTTACTAAGGGGGGAGTCATTGGTCTGTCAGATTACATTCGAATGAGACGTCACTTTTCGACGCACGACTCGTAATTATGTAAGCAACCCTTCCTGTTCTTCGAAATGCGCAGAGAACGAAATTAGAGACTTAAAAATAACCGGAAAAAATCTCGAGATTTCGACGTCGCGTTAAAAACGGAGAATCAATCTTTTTTTACATAAGATCTGACGCAGTTGCCATCGCTTAACAGTGGCGCAAGAGAGGCAAAGGGAAGCGGGGAAAATCGCGGGGGTACCCCTGCGAGAAAAAATGTCCTCTTCTCTCTTCTGTAACTTATATATAATATTTCAATATTTTCTTAACTTTTAAAGACACAGGCAGTTTGTAGTAACAAAAAGACAAGGGTGGCACACTGTATGCGCCACCGGCACACTGGTATGCGCCATCGGTTTTTAAAGCCTAAAATAACAACTTTTAAGGATATCCTTGTTTAATGCAATTCCCAATAGTAGTACAAAAATAATAAACATGAAATTGTTAAAAAAGAAAAAAAAAAAAAAACTAACTTAAAATATAATAAATTATAACACCTTGTTATAATATATTTCTTTTAAATGCTAAAATGTGTAAACCAAAAATTTAATATGTACAGCAAAATAACTTTTAACGTTTATTAGATTGTTGACATGTGTTTCGGCTCACTCTGAGGCTATTATCAAAAACAAATGAGAATATTCTATAATTCCACGGTCTTTGAAGCTATTGTTTGAAATGCTATCATTTAATTAAATAATATACCATTTCAAATAATAACAACTTCAAAGACCGTGCAATTATAGAATATTCTTCAAAGACCGTGCAATTATAGAATATTTTCATTTGTTTTTGATAATGGCCTCGGACTGAGCCGAAACATGTCAACAATTTAATAAAAGTTAAAAGTTATTTTACTATATATTATGTTTTTAGCTTACACCTTTTAGCATTAAAAAAAAAAAAAAAAACTAACTTAATTAGAATTAACATAACACGGACGGCTTATAAAACATAAAGACACGGGCGCCGCAGTCTATGCGTTACCGGTTTTTAAAGCCTAAATATCAACCTTTGATGATATTCTTGCTTAATGCAATGTCCAGTAGTACAGAAGGGAAAAATATTAATTATTAATGAACATAACACGGACGGTTTGTAGTAAACATAAAGACACGAGTGGCGTACTCCATATGCCATCGCATGGACTACTTTAAAAGTAAAGTCTAAATATCAAATTTTGACGCTAAAGAAGAATAATGACTAATGTCTAGTAATTGTAAATAAAAGTAATAGACATTATTTTTATATATATATAAAAAGTTTAATTAAGAAAGATAATAGAATATGTTACGCAAATACTGTGTGTTTTAAAATGGACTGACTGATTTTAAAATTCAATAACTTGCAAACAGTGACAGACATTAAAATAAATTCTTGCAGGAGAGTAATCTGTGATGTTAGGAGTTTTAACTGCGATTCCTGATTTTAGTTCAAATTATCGGCAATAGATGGCGCTGTGAGCAATATACATCCAATCGAGACAAAAACAGAAATCACCACCCAGCATTGATGTGAATTAAAGAGGTTCAATACATGGAGTGGGTCATTCTGAATCGGGTCCTATAAGAACAAGATTGTAATCAGCGAATGAGACCCACTCCATGTATTGACCCTTCTTCATTCGCATCAATGCTGGGTGATTTTAGTTTTTGCCTGGATTGCACTCCTCTCGCTCGTAGCGCTATCTATTGCTAGTAATTCTAACTAAAATCAGGAATCGCAGCAAAAAAAAAAATTATAAAAACCTCCTGACATCTTACATTACTCTCCAGCAAGAATTTTTTAAATATCTGTCATCATAGGCGTAAAAAAACAATGTTAATTTGCCAGTCAGAAAATCTCCTTGCATTTAAAAAGTTTTATGCCAATATATTTAAATCCATTCTGTTGTATTATGGAAGTCTAACAGCAAAGAATATGTCACAAGAATAAAAATTAGTGATTGTATTCGCGAAGTGTTCGAATCAACTGCCAAAGCCTATCTTAAGCAAAACCGCCTTCCTGTGAAAAATGCGGCCATTATACGGGCTAACTGAAAAGATACCAGCGCAATTAGATTTTATCAAGGTTATTTTTCTTTCTGCCTAAGCTATAATGTCTGATTCAACCTTAAGGATAAGATGATAATTGCAAATTTTGAAACTCGTTGCATAAAGGCACTTTCTAGCAGACGTTTTGGAACGCTTGATGACATGACCCCAAGACAATTTTTAAGGAATAATTAAACACTGTCATACGAATTACAATAATTGCAAAGGTTTGGACAGAAATTAGAACCAATTGCCTCAAAACAGCATGTAAGAAACAGTCCTTCTTTTGGTAATGAATAAACTTCAGATAAAGGACACAAACTGATAAACGATATTGTGGCAACTGCTCTTGATATGCTTGAAAGTAGATGAAGAAGATGGATAATTATTGGAGATATATGACCGTTATCCGACAATTGACAGGGGTAAAAAAATTCATCTATCAGCAATGTGAATAACAGAAAATCAAAATTTTTCCTAAAGATAAAGATGAGGAGAAAAAAAATATTACGACTGCTGAAATCAAAAAGATGTTTTGGCAAAGTTATAAGAAGTTTGAAATGTTGCTTTGAAATGAATTTCTGACAAATTTAAAGTTATCAGAACTACATATCTATTTAATGAAAAATCCATGCGGCTTTTCAGAAACAGTTTAAGAAACATGCAGTATAAAACAGTCATAGACACGTTTTTTCCAGGTCCATTTATTACAAAACTCCGAAGTGAGCCCGATTGTACGTCCGGTGAAGATTGGTAATTAAAAAATGTTTTCATTCGCAATCTATGTATAATATAACAAAGATAAGGTGTTTTTTCAGTTTTCTGAAGAACCCGCTACACACAGGGATGCAAGATTTGGCAGTAACCTGCATATCTAAAGTTATGTACCTCTTTTGAATTTTTTACAAGATTTAAAAACAAAAAATCATGCCATTTTTTAGCGTTTTTCCGCGTTTTAAAGCGATTTTTCCAAATTTATAAAAGGAATTTTTCTGCCCAATATTGCCCAGCAATTTTTTAATTTTTCACAAATTTTTTATGCGATTCTTTTTTCACGTTTTGAGGCGATTTTTAGACTTTCTTAAAATGAATAAAGTTTCAATCATTTTAATAAATTTGTCCTCTGAGATTTGTTCACATTTTCAGAAATGTTTATGCGATTTTTTAGCGGTTTCTCGCGTTTCGCTGCAACTTTTTGACATTCGTAAAAATAATCTGGTTTCTATCTTTCAGTCAAATTTAGTAAAGTTTGTCAGCTGCAATTTTCTGGATTTTTCGCGAATATTTTATGCGATCTTTAGCAGTTTTATACATTCCGGGACATTTTTTTTAATTCGTAAAAGGAATTTGGTATAATTTTTAGCCGAATGTATTAAATTATGTTCTGTGATGTGCTGCTTGATTTTTTTTCGCTAAAATTTTCTGTTATTTTTAGCGTGTTTTCTCGTTTTGCGACGATTTTTTTACATTCGTAGGAATTCGGTTTAAATCTTTTACCCCGATGTAGTAAATTTTATTATATTTTCAATAAAGTTTATTCTGAATTCATTCAGCGGTTTTTGAACTTTTCCTGAAATTTTTCTGCGATTTTCCGTTTTTTATTCACGTTTTGAGGTGATTTTTAGACATCCTTAAAATGAATCCGGTTTCAATCGTTTTAATAAATTTGTCCTCTGAGATTTGTTTCATTTTTCGGAAATGTTTATGCGATTTTGTAGCGTTTTGCTGAAACTTTTTTAGTTTCGTAAAAGTAATCCGGTTTTAATCTTTCAGCCAAATTTAGTAAAATTTGTTAGCTGCAATTTCTGAATTTTTCGCGAATATCTTATGTTTAGCATTTTTTGCATTACGGGGCATTTTTTAAAAAATTGTAAAAGGAATTCGATGTAATTTATTAGCCTATTATAGTAAATTTTGTTCTCTATGATGTTTGATTTTCTCGCGAAAATTTTCTGTTATTTTTAGTATGTTTTCTCGTTTTGCGATGATTTTTTTACATTCGTAAGAATTCGGTTTCACCAGTGTAGTAAATTTTGTCCTATTCGATTTTAGAATTTTTCGCGAATTTTTTATGCTGCTTTTAGCGTTTCGAGCCTATATTTTGACAGTAAAAAGTAAGATGGAATCCGGTTTTAAAATTTTGACCAATATAATAAAACAATTTCTGCAATTTTTGAATTTTTACTGCATTTTTTTATGCGGTTTTCGGCGTTTTCTCGCGTTTTGATGCGATATTTGGACACGCGATTTTTAGTGAACTAGAAAGAAATTTTCCGATAAATTTTTGTACTGCTCTGATTAAAGTAAAGTTGGAAGAATGTTTCTGTAGCAACGTGAACGACGATGCTAAAAATTTTAATTTAATATTTGCCCGGGAAAAAAAACGAATAATTCAAGGTTTATTTGATTCGAGACTTGGCTCGCATGGGAGTACGCTAATGAAAACAATGGGGTTCCCCTATCCAAGTTTTTTTAATTAGAAGTTCGTTTAAAAAAACTGACCAGCGAAGGTCGGCAAAATCATTTTAATAAAGTTGTAACTAATATAATAAATAAATGACATTTTAAATTACTTTAAACTACACTTTTAAGATGCACCATGGTTGTAGGGAGATGTCGCACAAAATTATTTAATTATTTTGTATCAGAAATCACTCCTTGGATAACAACAACGGTTTTGGTTTAGAACAGCAATACCTCTAACAACTTACGAAGTTAACCAAGGTGCAACTGTAACGTTGGCATTAAAGCATCTCATTCAAGGTTCATATCTAAAATTCATGATCATGGCATCTCAGAAATGCGTAGAGAATCAGGTAGTAGATGATTGTAGGAGATTATTTATTTACAATAAATAAAAAATAATGAGAAAGGAATATATTTAAATATGCACAAAGCATATTTAGACTACACTGTCAAAAGTGGAATGCCTTTAGTGAGGTATATTTGACTGAAAACCTTTCACAATCATTCCGTTCTGGCCACCTCGATTTGAACATGCAAAATTACGTACCAAAAGGGTAATGTACTGAGCTAAGAAAATCCATAAAAAAGTAAGAAAAATAAAATTTATATATAAAATGAAAATAACAGTGTTCATTATCATTTCGATTTCGGAAAAAAACAATTTTTAATTGACTGTAATCATTTTTCAAAATATTGATGGCCAGAAAGTTGGGGGGGGGGACTCGTTCCCCCTGTGACCCCCCCCCCCCCCCCCACACACACACACACATTTAGCGTCATCCGTATGCTCCGTATGCTTACCAATAAAAATAATGAAACAGAGCAGAAAAAATTTCGAACTTCAGCTTTAAACATTGGTTGAACATTAAAGGGACTTTGAGAACAGGGTAAATGGGGCGCAAATGTTAATCACGTATTTATTTTAGAATTCACAATTGTTTTTACACTGAGTGGCGCACTCGGTACGCAACCCGTGTCTTTAAAGGTTAAGAATTTTTTTTTTCTGTACTTTCAAAGTTTAAATCCTATTACTGTGTAGAATAGGACAGAAAAAACACGGGTCCTCTCCTCTCACGTGAAAAGACCCGCTCACTAATGTAATGTTAATCCTATGGGGCATTATTTTTCTAATATCTCGTTTGCATTTTAATATTTTTAAACGAAAGGTTCCGAAAGTGAAAGTAAAATTCGTAAAAAAAAATCCACAAAGAAAATGGAAAAAGTAACCAACGGCAGAAATAGAAATTGATCTCAGCTATTCAATGCAAAAAAAAAAAAGAAAAATAATGCCCATAGGATTAACATTAATGAGAGGGGGTTTTCGCAGGAGAGGAAAAGACACTTAAAAAAAATAATGATATACATTTATTCTGATTTACGGTGGTTCTCAAATGACCAGCTCAACGACGCGAAACTTTCTGACACATTTTTTGACTCACTGGAATCAAAATGAGTTTTCCATTTTTTAATAAATAATTTATTTATCGAGTTATAAGCGATTCGTGTCACATGACGACGAGTTTTTCCCCCATTTTCACAGTGCTGCGGCGAGAATTCAGTTCAAAACTTTTACAATATTTTCTGAAAGATCTCCTGCCTTTATCAAAAAAGGGAAACGTAATTCGATTACATTGTTTCTGAATAAGCATACCTGCAAATTTCATTAGTTTTAAAAAAGAATTGAATGTATCAGAAAAAGTAGCCAGTTTGGATTTCAGAATATATAGCTTAAAGCGGTTCGCAAGAAGATATTTTCCCCTGCTAAACAATGCGAAGTTTTCTCACAATTAGAGACCCATTTTTAAATATAAAAGCATGACACTTGTGCGGGCAGTGCTATAGTCGTAAAAAACCCTTAAAAAAGCATTACACTGAAAAGCATACTCACAGTTAAAGAAAAAAAGTCAGATTATCAGAAAAAAAAAAACCATATTAATTTTAACGCCAGTGGAAAACCGTTTATTTTACAAAAGATATCTGTAATTTTTTGAAGAACTATCTGTATTTTTAACATTTAAATAACCGTTTCATTTACAGAGATAAACTGTTATTTTAACAGAAATATTTTGTGATTTTTACAGAGAAAATCTGTAAATCTTACGAGAAAATCTGTACATTTCAACAAACATTCTGATGTACAGTGTAAAAAAAAAAAATCTCTGAGTTTACTAAGAATTTTCTATTAAACTGGGATGCCCAGTACACTTTATGTAAGTACAACAAAAAAATTCATGTAAAATTACAAAAGTTGTTTTAGTAACTGATACTAAATACAGATAAAATTTTAGTTAGCATACAAATTTCAGTAGCTCCACAAAAACTAGTTTTGTAGATTTACATCTTTTTTTTTTTACAGTGATCTTCAACTGTTAAGTACCGTTACAGAGATAAACTGTTATTTCAGTAGATTTTTTTTGTGATTTTTACAGAGAGTAAATCTTACGAGAAAAATCTGTAAATTTTAACAAAATTTAACTGTTAAATAACAGTTAAATGTCCTTGCATTTACAGAGATAAACTGTTAATTTAACAGAAATATTTCATGATTTTTACAGAGAAAACTTGTAAATCTTACGAAAAAAATCTGTACATTTTAACAAACTTTCTGATTTCTTAACAGTTAAATATTGCTACATTTACAGAGATAAACTGTTATTTTAACAGAAATATTTTGTGATTTTTATAGAGAAAACATGTAAATCTTATGAGAAAAATATGGATTCCTTACAGACATCTCCTGTTTCTTAAATCAATTACAGGAAGCCCCAAAATGATTGAAACACGCTTTAACATTTTATCTGTCGTTGATTCGTATAGGCAGTGTAAATTGCAAAAGTTTCCAAAATAAGCTAGAATTTAAGAATATGTTGATGAAATAAATGGTTTTGCCATTAATTTCCAAAAAGTCCCTGGGTCTTATAAGTTATACTTAGGAAAGTATTCTCCATGCTCTGAAAAACAACAGTCAAAATTCCATTATTCTATGACCAAAACGCACAGAATTGTACTTTAGAGTTAATGAAATTTCGGAAGTTTCTGCCTCTAAAGACAGATACCTTTTATAAAATTCCAAGTATAGTAACTTAGTGTATTTTGGCTACAGAAGAATGAAATCTTTACTGTTATGTAGTCGTCAGAGTATGGAGAACTTTTGTTTAATATAACATATATGATACGGGCCCTATTAAAATTTAAAAAGTGTAACTTTTAGCGGCAGAACTAAATCATCAATATAATCATAACTCCCACTTTATTTTGAACACTTTTGCAATTTATTTTGTCCTAGATATCTTCAACAGGCAAAAAATTAAAGCATGTTTCAATCTTTTTGGGATATCCTGTAACGCTTATTTATATAAAAATGTGTAAACAAATGTGTATATATAAATGTGTATATACAAAGGCATAAAAAATGAACTTTTTGCTAAAAGTATAATTTAGTGAAAACTGTAAAATATATTTAAAGCAACATTTGTGCGATTTATCATTCAAGCTTTCTCAGGGCACCCCATTATAGTAAATAAATTAACAACAACAACAACAAAAATTCAGAAAATAACACGCATACTTTTTACATACTCACATCGACAATTTTTGATAAAATTTTCAACACTATCACGGGTCTTTTAATTTGAGTGCCACTACTTCCAAATAGTAATATTTACATTCTTTAATGACAGAAATTCTGCAACTAAAAATAGAAATTACCATTCGAAATAATGGTATGCAAATTCAAGGACATTCTGAAGCACGACAAGAATTCAAGACCAAGACAAGAATTCTTGTTTCCTGACAATTATTATATATATATATATATATATATATATATATATATAAAAGAAAACAGAAGTTTCATCTCCTGATGCAGATGTGCGAAAAACCCTTTTATAGATTTCCTGAAAACTTGTTTCAATATTTCCATGTTTAGCTATACACTGTAAAGTACATGAACAAAGAACAGATAACAAATAAATAAAATACATAAAAATCAGAAATCAATTCACAATCTGCAATTTTATTTAAAAAATTAAGACGTTTCAAATTAATGGAATATTTTCTCTACACTTCTGGATTCATCTTCAAACATTGTTTGGGATATATTCCAAAAAGAATCTGCAAAAGAAATATATTTATTTCAGTGGATTAAACTAAAAGAAAATATTTTTGTATTATTTTACATAAAATAACACATTTTAGCAGAGAAATAATCATAATACTGAAATTACAATTTCAAAATTTATCAATTTCATGTTCTGAATGCTTTAAAGCCAGAGTTCGCAAATATAATATAAATGAAAATACCAAAAATATCTGATATTTTCATATATCCAATGGGATATTTTCAAAATAGTCAACTTACTGCTGATTCTAAATATTTTTTGACTTAATATAAACTAGATACTTAAAACATATTTCTAACATGAAAACTTGATAAAAACAATATTACAAATACCTCTTTTTTTCCTTTTTCTTTTCCTTTTTCTTTCTTTTTCTTTTTCTTTTTCTTTTTTTTTTTACATTTATAAAGAAATTGAAAATGAACTAATTGAAAACAGAAAGATTTTTCTGAAAAGTTAACCCTATCACTATGGCCTATCGAAACATGCCCTGTTGTTGCCCAAGACAAATATGCTATCTATTTTTCAAATTAAAAAAATAAAAACAAGTACGACTTATATTTGTACAGTTTAATTTTTAACGTGTGTTACAAACATTATGATATGAGATGTCACCGGCTGAAACTACTCAGTGAGTGATGGATTTTTTTGACAACTTGTTGAAAGTGCTTGGGGTCCGCGTGGACCCCAGGACATAGTGATAGGGTTAAACAATTTGCGTTTTACATCTATCAAAAACACAAAATATATAGGATCCAGTCTCAAGTCTCAAGAAAGAAAGTTCTATTTTTCAAACAATAAATTTTTTAAAACAAAGTAAAATTAATTTTTTTCTACTGAAAAAATTTATATAAAAGTAAGCTAGTGTGTTCTTTCATTCCTTAAACTATTGCACAGTTTAAACTCGAACTAAACCAAAACCAGAAAAGATACCTTTTAGTGAAGTTGTTGAAGGAGAAACAATTCAAATTCAAACATGTTTTTTAATTTAAATTTTTATTAAATTATTTAAAATATTTATTTAAAAGTTTTATTAATTTTAATTAATTAATTAATGAATTAATTTTATTTTACTTTATTTTATTTTATTTCATTTATTTATTTTTAATTTAATTTAATTAATTTATTTATTTATTTATTTTTTTAGGGGGGTGGGGTGGGGGGTAACAGCAGTGACTACCAGAGGCAAACCTTCTTTTGTCTACAGAATTACACGTCTATTACATTTCAAAACTTCAATTACACTTATTTCACATAAAAATATAAAAAATAACAAGCATAGTGATATTGAAATATTCAATATATGAAAAAATATTAGATAAATGAAAATATCAAACATAATATTTTGAAAATAAATATCAGATATTTATCATGATAGAAATCACTAATTTTTATAGCATCAAACACTCTTTAAATCATTTTTTAGATTTACTTTATTTTTATTTATTTTTATTTTTATTTTTATTTTTATTTATTTAGATTTTTAGATGTTTTAGATTTTTTAGATTTTTTTTTCAGAAATCACTGATTTTTATAGCATCAAACACTCTTTAAATCATTTTTTAGACTTACACATATCCCTGGATGGAGGTATAAGAAAACATAAAGGAAATGGTTTAGGGTGTACCCATTCGCCTCCTGAATCTATTTTTTTAAAGCTTCAATAAAAGTTCAACATTTAAAATATATCTGAATGGAAATGGCATACAATGCTGTACAGCACTAGTTTTTAAACACTTTCGAAAACATTCTTTTTGAAACGTTTTTCGGCTCATCTTTCGCAGCCTGCATCAGCTAAACTGTTTGAAATATTCAAAAATAAAAAATCCCAGGCTATATCTATGTACTTTTAACTTACAAACGGTGCAATCGATTAAAAAAAATGTGAATATTAACCCTTAATTTTTTTTCATATTGTTTCAAGGTTTTCGTTTTTTTTTTCCCTGCACCATTCAAAAATTCATCAAAAATTCTTCATCTACTCTGGGAATTAAAATGTGAAAAAGAGAAAAATACTGTAACGATTTCATTAAATCTCTCACAGTCTGCTAATTAGGCAGAGTAATCAAAGATAGAAGTTCCCAAGAGTTGGAAAACTTTTCTCACGCTTCGCTGTGGTGTTACAAGAATGTCGCTTACTACAATAGGAAAAGATGAGCTTCGATCAATCTTGTGAAACTGAAATTGCTAGACAGCAAACATTTCTCTGATCTGTCCGACTACATGTGAGGTCTCGAATCGTGAGGAAAATTGCCCGTCTGAACATTCTAAAGTTCAGGAAGACCTCCCAAAAGAATGGTTTATCCAATGACTTAAAAACCGAAACTAATGGCGTAAACTAAAACTTTTTTGATTGGTGATCGGGGAATCTTTGTTCGAGCAAGCGGACCGGAAAAGAGAATCGAGGGGAAGTTAGTTAGATTTTGGAGAGCAGAGGAGTGTTGGTGAAAAGACACTGATCTCTGGATGGATTCCCGACCAAGTGGGGAAGGAAAGGCTTTGCTGACAGATTTTTGAATGAGAGAGTGCGATCTCTCTGAAGTCAACGCAAAAGCCTTGGATTTTGACTTTTCGGGGAGAGTGAAAAGTAGCTCTAGTGAGACTTTAAGATTTTAAAGCTACTGTAAAAGACTGGACTATTCGGTGATTTGCTGTAAATTACAAGTCGAGCGAACTCAGCTAAACAAATTGTTGTAAATAATTTTTACCTCTAGAAATTTCAAGAACGCTTTTTAATAAAATTTGTTCTGAAATATTTAATGAAGGTGATCAACTGTGAAACGGTTCCACGCTACCCCATTTCAAAAACTCACAACATCATGGAATCTTTACAGCTGGTGGCAAGCGAGTCGGATATTTCGACAAAAATTTATTAGCATTAGTGAAGAGAGCCCAGACAGTAGCAGTGACGCCCGCCCGTATCTAAGCGCGCAAGATCTGACGCCAGTTCAGGAGAGGAAAGCAGAGACCGAAGCAAGCCTTTGCAGTGTCACGACAGACCGCAGTTTCGTCCTGGAAGCAAGCCCGTGTTTACAGAGAACAAGCCCGAAGCAAGCCCTTGCATTGGCACGACAGACCGCAGTTCCGTCCTGGAAGCAAGCCCGTGTTTACAGAGAACAAGCCCGAAGCAAGCCCTTGCAGTGTCACGACAGACCGCAGTTCCGTCCTGGAAGCAAGCCCCTGTTTACAGAGAACAAGTCCGAAGCAAGCCCTTTCTAGGAAACATCAGGAGCCGACAAACCGAGATAACCTGTGAAATCGACGACGTCTAGGCCAGACCCGAAACCGGCGACAGATGATGCAGACAAAGACTGTAGAAAAGGTAAGCTCAATTCATTTTTGAGTGGCTCTCATTTTGTTTACATATTCTTTGGTGAGGAAAATTCATTTCTGAGAAATTTTTTATTTGAATATTGATATATGATAAATTATGATAAATTTTTAAATCTAATAACTTTTAACATATTTGGAAAAATATATGTATATTTGTTATCAGCATAAAATTTGATAGTGTGAATTTTCTTTTGGCAGTAAAATAATATAAGGATTGTCAGGCTAAATGTGTATATATATAATTTTTTTTTCTCGAAAAAAAAAAGAGATAAAAATTTTGATTTTTCAAATAAGTCGATTGTCTAGTTATTCATGATTGAAAGATTTCAAAGGTGTACTTTTTTATATTATTAGTGAAACAATAGATGTTGTTGATAATCAAATATTTTGAATATGTGATGTTAGGAAAATTTTTTAGCAGTTGCAAAAAGTGGTCATTTTGTTACCTACGGAGTCAGAAATATCAAGTATTGGTTGAATTATGAGCACAGAATTTCAAATTTCTAAATTTGTTTTAAATTTGGATGACCTACACCAAAACGTGTCAGTGTATTGAAAATTTTACAATATTGAAAATTTATTTTTATATGTATACTATTTTTATTATCCCTCAAATTGAATTGTATTTAAAATTGTTAGTATTATGTGGGTAGTAGCAGAAAATTTTCCATAAAGTGTTAGAATCCCTGTTGCATAAGTTAGCGAGCGAAACTATCATTTTCATCTTTATATTGTATTTACATAAAATTTTAAAATGCAAAAAGTAACTGATCTGAAACAGTGCAGGAAAATTGATTTGCAGAATTTAGCGGAAGAATTGGGAGTGGAAATAGGGAAAAATGACAGGATACCGGTAATTATCCAAAAAATCGAAGCTGCCGATGATTACGATAGAGATTTTGCATTTACGCAAGCTGCGTATATCATAAAAGATCGCGAAGACAAGATAGCCGCGGATAAAGAAAGGGAAAAAGAGGATAAAGAAAGGGAAAAAGAGGATAAAGAAAGGGAAAAAGCTGAAAAACAAAGGGAATATGAGGAAAAACAAAGGGAATATGAGAGGGAGAAAGAAGAAAGAGAAAGAGAGGAAAAACAAAAAGAACGCGAATTTACGTTGGAACAACTTAGATTGACGCAAGATGCAAATAGACGCAGTTCAACGACCAGTGGCGGGTCGGAACGCCCACCCAAATTGCCGCTCCGAACAATCATGCATCGATTTGATCCGGAACGCTCGGATATAACTTTGTTTTTAAATTTGTTCGAACGACAGGCGACCAAAGCGGAAATAGAGACAGGTGACTTAGTGACGCATTTATTAGCTTTACTGCCGGTCGAAATTGCAGAGTTAATTTTAAGGGAACCGCAAGATCAGACGGATAACTTTGAATACGTCAAAAAGTTTTTGCTAGAACGATTCCGCATGAGTCCCGAATCGTATCGTCAAAAATTAATGAAACATCCACGCAATCCAGATGCTCCGTGGAAGGATATTATTTTCGAGATCAACAGTTATTTAGAGGGTTGGTTGAATGGTTCAGGTGTTACGGATTTCAGTAGTCTGAAAAATTTATTGATAACTGACCAGATAAAGCTCCGTGCTTCTAGTGAAATGAAAGAGCATTTCACTGATTCGTGGGCAAACTACAAAGACCCGTTAGTTTTGGCAAAATGTCTGGACGAATATGAAGCAGTGAAAGGGATTTCAGATAAAAAAGAGAATGCGAGATCTTTTTATGATAGGAAATCTGAAGAAACGAAACTCGAGGGAAATTCTGGAGAAGAAAAAAATTCCGACAAAAAAATAAATTGGCGAGACAAAGAAATTAAAGACAGGGAACGTGTCTTTGAACGAAAGAGGCGCTGCCATACGTGTGGAAGCGAATTTCACCTAATGGCCCGTTGTCCGAAAAGACAAAGGGATATTACGGAAGTAAAATCTTTCGAGAGCATAAATCACTTAGGCGATATAAGCGAAGACAAAAGCTTGTTCCTACCTTTTTTGAGTGAAAACAAAATAAATGGGAAGAAGGCGTGTGTACTTAGAGATTCAGGTAGCTCGTATTGTGTTTGCCCATGGAATTTGGTAAATAAAAGCAAATTAGGCAACGAATATGTTTGGCTTAAACAGACATTTGATAAATATCCAAAACGATTTAGAGTGGCACGTATAAAAATGGAAATAAAAGGTCTCGGATATGTAAATACGAAAGCGGCAATCCTGCCGAGACACTCTAAAATTAAACACTATATCTTAGGTAATAAGACGCAAGCTTTAATAAATGAAAGGATAAAGCGAAAGCAAAAATCACAAACTAATTCCAGTTTTGAGAACCCGGGGAATGAGATAAACCCTTTAATAGATCCCCAAGGGCAGGAAGAATTTCTTTTGTCATTTCCCCCCGAAATGAAGAACCACCGTTCTCAGTGTATTGGGGAAAAAGAAACCGTTTTGAAAAGGTCAAGGAAAGTTGATGAGTTGGTTTTCGACCGGCAGGGAAATTCGAAAAATAAACGCGAAAATATGGAAGTGAGTGTTGACAGGAAGGGTTATCATTCGAAAGTTAATCTGGAGGAAGTGAGCCGATTCACAAAGAGTTTTCTAAAATCCTTCGAAATTCTGTTGAAAGAGAGTAGGGACAGTGGAAATTCACGCCTTTGTGACACTCTTGTTAAAGAAATTGAACGGTTGTGTAAAACGTATTGTTCGGCAAACACAAGTAAAGAAATTCAGTAGTAAGTTTTTGAGTAAAATCCAATCTTTTGTACATATTTGATTATTTTTAGTTTTATTGTTATTTTGGCATGTGTAGTAAAAAAAAAAAAGTATCTTTAAAAAAAAAAAAGTCTCTAAAGCTAGATGTTCAAGCAATGGTAAACAGTATATAAGAAATTAAGTCACTTATGTATATTGTGAGGTTAAATTGTAATGTTATTTGAGCCACTCAGATATGTTGAGCTAACCCTTTTTTTGCAGATTTTCCGCGTTTTAACCCGGAAAATGTTTTGATGGTGGGGGTGTTGTAACGATTTCATTAAATCTCTCACAGTCTGCTAATTAGGCAGAGTAATCAAAGATAGAAGTTCCCAAGAGTTGGAAAACTTTTCTCACGCTTCGCTGTGGTGTTACAAGAATGTCGCTTACTACAATAGGAAAAGATGAGCTTCGATCAATCTTGTGAAACTGAAATTGCTAGACAGCAAACATTTCTCTGATCTGTCCGACTACATGTGAGGTCTCGAATCGTGAGGAAAATTGCCCGTGTGAACATTCTAAAGTTCAGGAAGACCTCCCAAAAGAATGATTTATCCAATGACTTAAAAACCGAAACTAATGGCGTAAACTAAAACTTTTTTGATTGGTGATCGGGGAATCTTTGTTCGAGCAAGCGGACCGGAAAAGAGAATCGAGGGGAAGTTAGTTAGATTTTGGAGAGCAGAGGAATGTTGGTGAAAAGACACTGATCTCTGGATGGATTCCCGACCAAGTGGGGAAGGAAAGGCTTTGCTGACAGATTTTTGAATGAGAGAGTGCGATCTCTCTGAAGTCAACGCAAAAGCCTTGGATTTTGACTTTTCGGGGAGAGTGAAAAGTAGCTCTAGTGAGACTTTAAGATTTTAAAGCTACTGTAAAAGACTGGACTATTCGGTGATTTGCTATAATTACAAGTCGAGCGAACTCAGCTAAACAAATTGTTGTAAATAATTTTTACCTCTAGAAATTTCAAAAACGCTTTTTAATAAAATTTGTTCTGAAATATTTAATGAAGGTGATCCATTGTGAAACGGTTCCACGCTAACCATTTCAAAAACTCACAACATCATGGAATCTTTACAATACCACCCCACATCTACATTCATTTCTCTTTCAAACAGTGGCATCCATTTACAAAAATAATAATAATAATAAATTAATATTAACACTTTCAAAAGATATATTTTCTGAAAGTCACTCGCACGACTTTATTTTTTTATTTATTTCTACTGCCCATAGTGTTAACATTACGTTACATTTTGTTTGAAAAAAAAAATAAACTTAATTTTATACAATCGCTCTGAAATTTTAATGCGATATACTAACTTTTTAGCTAATGATCCAGAATTTATGAAATTTAGGGGGGAAATTATCAGTTTGAAAATAAAAAAATTCCAACAGTGTTAACATTGGGCACTTTTAATTAAATTTATAGTGTAAACTTATTTTTGTCCTAATGCTCTAAAATTTGAATACATTAAACGAGCCTTATGAGATTTAGGGGTAAAATAATAAGTTTGTAAATTAAAAAAAAAAAAAAAAAAAAAAAAAATCTCATAAGATTTCGATAGAGGGAAAAAAGTGAGACGAAAAAACATTTTTAACAACTAAATATCAATATTTTAGTATACAGATTATACGCAGGCATCAGAAACAGTATACTTATAATAAAATGAAATATATATATATATATTTACAGAGGGGCCAAAAATAACGTAACGCGGACTAGAAGTAACGTCACGGTTGATGATTTTGTTATTACTCGATTATCAGAGGTTTTTTCACTCATTGATCTTCGTTCTAACTATTTTTTTTTAATAGAATGACAAACAAACGGAACGCGATTTTGGAGCCTCATCGCAAGGAAAGCGTGTGTGTGAGATTGCTTGATTGCTTTAATTGCCAAAGCAATCGTTTCCAAAGCAATCAAGAGATTCAAGGAGCTTCGCCATGAAAGAGATCGACAGGAAAAGGGCAGAAAAAGGTCTGTGAACACTTCCAGAAACCGACATTGCTTAAGAAACGCATTTCCCGCAATCCTCAGATGACGATCAGAAAAATAGCGAAGCAGAAAGGGATTGCTTGTGAATCGGTTCGACTTATGACCAAAGAGGAGCTGAGCCTTCATCCTTACAAGCTCAAACAAGCGCAACTTCTCACCGATGAAAAACGAGTACGGATCGAAAGATGCATGAAGCTACTGAAGTGAGCTGTAACTCCACACTGGGATCGGATCCTGTTTTCTGACGAAAAGGTATTCTCGGTGGAACAACCGTACAATCGACAGAATGATCGGATTTGGTCAACAACTTCTTCAGGCAAGTCTTCCATGGTTCATCATCGTCAAAATCCCAAATCTGTCATGGTGTGCGCAGGAATTTGTGCAACAAGCAAAACTCCTCTCATTTTCATCAATTCTGGAGTCAAAATCAATAAAGATGTGTACCGAAAAGAGGTTTTTGAAGATGTGGTACTTCCTTGGGCTCAAAAACATTTTGGAAACGGGGTTTGGATGTTATGGTAGTTATTTTGTTCTCCCAGGAATTATAATACTTCGTTGAGAAATTTTAAGTAGGAATTAAGAAATACTCAGAGCCGTGATTGTAAAATAGCATATGAAAGGAGTCCAAGATTGCACATACATAGACGTTTATTTGTGTAGAATCCAGGTTCGATGGAACTCGCAATACAAGGCCGGCTAACAATCGCCGGTGGCTAGAGAGGAGGCAAATCAATTTTACATCTTCTTCTTACACAGGGCAAGAGCTGAATCTCTCTCGAGAGCTGTTACAACTTTTTCAGCTCGTATGAAGCATTGGCGAAACAATAGCAATAAAATTAGCCAAAAATATCTATTTCTGGCGATACAATACAGCGAGGAGACACATGTGGTTTTTATCCATTAGTATTAAGTGAATGGGATTACGTCAGAGAGGAATTATGAATTTTTAACGCCAGTCCGATTAAAACCGCATAATGGAAACCGGTAAATTTTTGAGGGAACCCACCCTAAAAGGTTACTATCTAGAACAGGAAGATGTGAGCTAAAATTATCCCAAACAGGCGCCGGCATACCATATATGGCAAGTAAAAGGCCATGGGAATAATAATAAGACGAAATAACTTTTATATGCCGTGAGAAATGATATCAGATGATGATCCGTTAAAATACAGATGTAAAGTGCATCTGTGAACAAAGATTTCAAACTGTTGCTAGGCACAAAGCTGTTTCTTTTCTTTTTTCTTTAAAGTAGATGAAAATGTGGTCAGAAGATTTTAACGAGCGAAATAAAATGAGAGCTTACATTTTAGGCAACGGAACTGAGAATAAATAATTTTGTGACCCGACAATTAAATTTCAAGTTAAACAGGAACCATATACCTTAAAGTGGGGGGGGGGGCGATTTATCATATAAATTGCATTCTAATATATGAAGTTAAATCTCCTTCATATATTATCTCCCCGAAAACCGGAAAAAAAAACTACATGACCTACGTGTGTCTCCTCTCACACAACATAAACCACAAATAAAAATAAACAAATTTTTTAAATAGAACCCTGGATAAAATATACCTATATGCTTATAATAGGACATACACATTTTTTTTAATATGCAAATAAAAATTTATATCATGTCTCAATACGTATGCATGCATGTAAGCATGAATAAACCAAATGGGTACCACTTACATTGGAAAAAATATTTATATGAGCTCTGTTCAATCGTTTCTGGATATACTTTTTTTTGTTCCACTGTTTATTATTTTTAAAGTGCGCACTCTTTAATATTTTCAATCAATTTCCAGAAACTTAAAATATTCATACTTGAAATTTCATATTCAAGAATTAGCAACTTCTTTTTTTTTTTTAAATGCTAGAAGAGTTGGATATATTACACTTCCAACCACAAAAATATTTTGAGACATGAAAAATAAATGAGGACAAAACAATACATGTATGAATATCACAACTGCACGGGTAAAAACAATGTGACAAAGAAAATTTTACTATTATTTATCTTTTTTTTTTTAAATATAATCAAACTATTCCACATGATCAAAAGCAAGAAAAACAACAAAAAAAAACTATTTGTAGGAAATACGATGACTGTTTTTTTTATTGTAATTTAAAAAGAAATATTTTAAGATAAGGTAAGTAAGAGACGTTAAAAATGAAACATAATTTAATGTATGTACATTATTTCTATGGCTAAAAGTATACCAGGATAAGCTGTCATTTTTGGACAGAAAAAGAAACAAAGTGTATGAAGATTTAGTGTTATATGACATGACATGCAAAACAGGTGACAACGAAAAGTAAGTGTGTGTATGTGTGTGCATGCACCTCGAACTATCATCGACCGATGATATATGCATTGTATTTAGCAGATAAATTATGCACGAATCAGTGAGAAGCAGAAGGGATGTACACCTGTTAAGAAACTTTAAAATTCGTAAATAAGAAAATATCTTATTACGTGAATTACCCTGGTCTAGAAAGAAACAACTTTTCTTTAGTGAAACTAACAAAATCAGAAATGTAGAAAAGAGAAAGGCAATGAAAACTCAATGGTATGTGTGATCCAAGAGTGATGTGTAAATGTGTTTCCAAAATATTGTGAAAATAATATGAGTATCCTATGAAAATGACTCAAGAAAGGTGGCTGGCAAGTACAAGTAATAGTAAAATAAGAATGCATAGAATAATTACAAATTGAATAAAATTAAAAATTGAAAATATGGATTTCATGAGAGAAATAAAAACAATGAAACAAATATAAAAAGGTCTGTGAACCTTGACGAGAATACGAAATTTATGACAAATTTTGAAAAGAGCAGAAAGCTCATTAGGCACAAATGACAGAACAAGAAATACGTGTGTAAAAAAACGTTAAAATTGCAAAACCTACCGTTGACCATATACAGGGACCCTAAACCTGTCATATGAAAGGCTGCAAAAAGGATTTGTGTGTGTGTGTGTGTGAAAGAGTATCTCTGCAAGTCAAAAGTATCCCAATGAAACTACTGCATGTGTACATAATTTTTTTTTAAAGGTTCGATGAATGCATGTCCGGCATGTAAAAACTTTCAATGTTTCCTTGTACATGTCCGTGACACTGGTGAAAAATTGTATATGAAAAATGCAAAGTGTAACGATGTGAAAAATTTAAAAATCTAATAGTTGAAGAAAAAACCACAAAATATTTTACGAAGAGTTGAATAAACAAAAATTAACATATATAAATGAACTTACCTGCACCAGCACATCCACTTCGAATCACATGTAGTCTTGATAGGTGATAGATAAATCCCAGAATGTGAAATAAAATTTTATTAGTATTTAAGGGATTTATCAAATTCACTAGAATGGTGATCGTACATATAAAAGAAATAACTCCTGTAATTACTGTGACCTAAAAACAATTAAAATGAACAAATTGCCAAATATGCTGAAACATACTCTTACAAGTTAGCAAAATATATTTAAATCTTACCATCTCCTACAAATAAGTGTATAATAAATAAGTATTGAATTGACAAAGTCGCCAAAAATATTGTATAAAATTTTAGAAAAGTAAAGGCCTAACATATATGCTGGTAAACATTGCATAAATAGAAAAATGTAAATAAGCGCATTGCAGTATCTATAAAGTGATTGTCGTTGAATTTGAAAAAGATTAAAAATGGTAGAAAAACTGTATGTAACCGAACAATTCTACATACAGTACTTATAGAATATAACTTTGTACGAACTTTGTGAAGAGAAAACATTGTAACCTTTGTATCTAAGAACCGCATGTAGAGCTGGACGGCGATAAGGAGGATCCCGAAAATATTCACTAACACTCGAAAATGAAAAAGAAAAAGAAAAAACTTTGTACTGTGTAAACTTTGTAACTTCAAGCATCAGCAAACACCCACAAAATCCAGTGAGTAGTCAAAAAGAATGAAAGAAATTTAAAAATTTAGCAAAAATTAAGTACAAGTGTAAAACATGAGATATCAAACCAATTTATATGGTAGTTATTTTGTTCTCCCCGGAATTATAATACTTCGTTGAGAAATTTTAAGTAGGAATTAAGAAATACTCAGAGCCGTGATTGTAAAATAGCATATGAAAGGAGTCCAAGATTGCACATACATAGACGTTTATTTGTGTAGAATCCAGGTTCGATGGAACTCGCAATACAAGGCCGGCTAACAATCGCCGGTGGCTAGAGAGGAGGCAAATCAATTTTACATCTTCTTCTTACACAGGGCAAGAGCTGAATCTCTCTCGAGAGCTGTTACAACTTTTTCAGCTCGTATGAAGCATTGGCGAAACAATAGCAATAAAATTAGCCAAAAATATCTATTTCTGGCGATACAATACAGCGAGGAGACACATGTGGTTTTTATCCATTAGTATTAAGTGAATGGGATTACGTCAGAGAGGAATTATGAATTTTTAACGCCAGTCCGATTAAAACCGCATAATGGAAACCGGTAAATTTTTGAGGGAACCCACCCTAAAAGGTTACTATCTAGAACAGGAAGATGTGAGCTAAAATTATCCCAAACAGGCGCCGGCATACCATATATGGCAAGTAAAAGGCCATGGGAATAATAATAAGACGAAATAACTTTTATATGCCGTGAGAAATGATATCAGATGATGATCCGTTAAAATACAGATGTAAAGTGCATCTGTGAACAAAGATTTCAAACTGTTGCTAGGCACAAAGCTGTTTCTTTTCTTTTTTCTTTAAAGTAGATGAAAATGTGGTCAGAAGATTTTAACGAGCGAAATAAAATGAGAGCTTACATAGGCAACGGAACTGAGAATAAATAATTTTGTGACCCGACAATTAAATTTCAAGTTAAACAGGAACTATATACCTTAAAGTGGGGGGGGGGCGATTTATCATATAAATTGTATTTTAATATATGAAGTTAAATCTCCTTCATAGATGTTTCAGCAAGATTCCGAGCCTTCTCATAGAGAAAAATCTACACAGTACTGGTGTCGGGCCAATTTCCCAGAGTTCATCTCGGCTCAAGATCAAGAATGGCCTCCATACTCGTGGACCTCAACCGTTTGGATTACAGTTTGTGGTCGATTTTAGAGGCAAGAGCTTGTGCCAAACTTCACAAAAGTTTGGAAGCAATGAATCGTTCGTTGGTTCGGGAATGATAGCGAATCACTCCGGCCGAGCTGCGGCCAATTGCTAAAAATTTCGCTAAACGTCTCTGCGTCAAAGCAAAATTAGGACACTTTGAAGCAAATTGATTTTTTATTTCTCTAATACATTGTTATTAATAAATGAAGTATTTGTTTCTGAAAATGTTTTTGTATTTTCATTAACTAAGTCAAATTAGACAGTTACGTTATTTCTGGTCACCCTGTAATTAAATGTACCCGATGGTTTAAAAAAAGTGAGAAGAAAAACACTTCTTACAAGTCTCTTTACCACTAGATATTAGTATTTTAACACTGAATTTTTGCATTATGATCTACATATCCAACACTAATTTTACGTAATATTTAAAGTTATTATCACGAGCCCGGGCAATGTCGGTCTTTTGTTTAAAAATATAAAATCAAAACAGACTAGCGGGCGTTGCACGCCTGGTGTATATTGCCAAAGGCAGGGGGGCTCCCAACTCTAAGTTTGTGTTAATAGATTTTTGTTTAAAAATATAAAATCATACAAATTCGGGGGTGTCGAAAATAATGGGACTCCAAATTAGGTTTTTTTGTCAAGATTTTCGTTTAAAAATATAAAATCAAAACAAACCGGTGCATGATCAAACCCTTCATGACTAATATGATCAGTGTAGTGTAATACACTGCTGAAGGCAGTGGGGCCCCCAACTCTAGGTTCGGTTGGACAAATTTTCGTTTAAAAATATAAAATTATTCAACACTGATTTTAGGTATATTTAAGGTTATTATCACGCTTACGCGCAGGTAAGCTAATAATACTAGATAAGCCTTGTATTATACAATGGAAAAAGCATGGCATATGGCATACTCTATTATCAAAAGTTAAAAATTAGGAGACATTTTTAAAGAAATCAGGAGGCATTTTCCAATGAACAACTCGATTGTTTAAAAATGTAAATAATAAATAAATAAAATGTAAAAAATAAAATGCAATAAATAAATGTAAAATAATACAAAATCATAAAAATGCTTGATTATAGTTGAAACTAAAAGAAATATATTGGTGTTCAAATGAGATCAGTATATGTTTCTTACATCGAAAGAAAAAATATTTTTACAATAATTATAGCTCGAGTTTTAAGTATTCGAAGTTGTCAGGACCTTATACTTCTGATACACTAAAATATAAGGGGCTTATATAAAAAAATTAACCCGACCTTCCCCCCCCCCCTTCCTAAAACGATTAAGTTTACCAAACGAAATTTGTGTGAGCTGCGGCAATTTGGATCAGCGTTATAGGGCCCTTATATTTGCGCGATACTAAAATTTGGAGGGCTTCGATTGAAAACCCCGACAATATCTCCCCTTTAAAGATTACGTCTATCATACAAAATATGAGTGTTCTACGATAATTACAGCTCAAGTTTCGCGTTACAAGTGTTCTCAGGACCTTATACGTATTTTACACTAAAATATAGGGGACTTCTATGAAAAATCAACAGGAACCCCCCTCCCCCCCCCCCTTTAAACGCTTACATTTACCATACGAAATTTGTGTGGTCGGCGACAATATGGATACGAGTTATAAACGTTTGCGGTTATCTAGCTATATATACACACCCTATACTAAAATGTAGGGGCTTTGATTAAAAAAAAAAAAAAAAAAAAATTAAGAAAAAAAAAAACGAAAATGGTCCTTGTTAAATTATGTCACTTTATTCACTCACACAAATTTTCAGCGCGGTGTGAAAATTTCATCACGAGTTATAAGAGTTTAAATTTTTCGAACTCTTACAGTCAGCTTTTTATCAAATTTAAGGATTTGATAAAAAGTGATAATTGTCCCTCATGATGTTGAATCGTACAACGTTTAGCAGGCATACGACAATTTTAAAGTTTGAGTTATGCGATTTGGGGGACTGGAATGGCAAAGGATCGAAATGGCATAAGGACCGAAACGCAGGGACCGAAATGTAGGGAGCGAAATGTCGGGTACCCATCCATGCATGGGCATGTGTTTGCTTTTAAAAACGCAAGACATTATACAATCATTATTTTTAAACGTATTATAACCAAATTCCTCTTTTACTTTAAAGTTATTCATACAGTAAAATGTTTGCACAGAGACTTTCAAAATGCTTAATATTTAGCTTTTAACTTGATCAAAATGAAGTAGTATTAAAACTTAATTCTTTAATAGTTGGTTCTCAAACAAAATTTACCCCCCCCCCCCCCCTCAGTAACGCGGAAATTTCTGAGGCATTTACAGATTGCAGAAGTATGGCACTTGCAGGCCTGATTAATGAAGAGGTTTGCAATCAAATGGTATTTATTATTTATTTTTTTCAAATAAATGAATTATTAATCAATCGAGTTATAAGCGATTGATGTCATACGAAAGATAAGTCTTGTAATCGTTTTAAAAATCGAAAAAAAAATTATTTTGACGGATTTACACGTTTTAGACACTGGAGATTCAGAAAAACATATTTTTAGAAAAAAAAAATTGCTGTCCGTTTGTCTGTGTGTGTGTCTGTAAACGCTCTATCTCCCAAACAAATTGAGATAGAGACTTGAAATTTGGTATGTACTTAGTATGTAATAATGGGAATAAGTTTATTGAATTTCAGTAACCTCGATTATCCGGAACTATATTTTTTTGGACTCTCGAAATATTCGTTCTGATAAAGAGTATATAAAATGTTCGAAATTGTTTTTTTTTTTTTTTTTAAGGACAGACTAAAAAAGACAAGTGACAAAAAAGAGTGTAAAAAGACAATAAAAAACATAAATTTTGCATCAATAATGAAGTTGATCGGATAATGAGTTGCCGAGATATTTGTAATCCCGTTTTCCACACTCTTCGATATTTCATGACCCTGCATTTCATTCAAATTTCAATTCAAAGATATATTTTAATTGGAAATGAGACACTTAATCCGACGCAGTAAACCGTTAGTTAATATGTTTATCAATTTTGAAGTTATAAAGGATGTTTCTTTTACGCAATTCAGTAATAGAGCATTTAAAGTTTATGACGTCATCAAGCCACGATTTTATTCGAATTCCAATGCATTTTATAAATAGTTTACTCATGTTTTATTTTCATATTTTATATTATACATATCCATGATGGGTAAGTATTACGGTGGTCCCCAACGACTAGTTTTCGAGAGTAATAGAACATCCAAAAGGAGAGAAGAAAAGAAAACTATACAACTATCTTCCCTTTTCAGTTATTTTTTATTTAGTGAAATTTTAGAAATATATATTTAAACATATTTTTACATTGTAAAAGCTTAAAAATGTTTAATTTGTCATCGATTGTTTGTGCTAAATTTAACATTGTAATAACCTTTCGCTTATGCACGATTGAAGAGATGCTTTTGAAATGACGCATAACTGAAGTGAAAAGAAAGACGGCGTCTAAATTTTTTAAACAAATTACATAAAGGGAACAAAAATGGACCTTTTTATAACGTAAAATTATGCACAATAAATTTTATTAGTGTAAAAAGTATCTCTAAGAAAAATAATTAACATTTAATTATTTGATTTATTTCCATTGTTTAATGTAAAAAAAACTCCAACATTAAATTATATTAAATATTTCATGCCGGAGAAATTTTATTTGTTGTACTTACATAAAAGTAAGCCAATTACGTAATTGTTTAGAAAAGAATCGCCATTAATAATTTTACTTTTCTTAAACTGTGTTTATCAAACGACATTTTCTAGTTCATTAAAATGCAGGATTGCATTTGATAATACAAGAGCATTAGTTTTAAAGGGGTGTTTCACTGAAGCTCCCCGATTGCGAAAACCCATATTATAACCTACGGGAAAACATAGAAGCGCGATTATTCATTACCTTAATATCTATCTATCTATTTTCTATATTACAAAGGACAAACGTGTCCGTGCGTAACGCCGACGTCATTTTGCGAATGGCAACACTTGAAGATGAAATTTCGGTTTTGCGATTTTTACTACTGCAATATTTTTAATTTCTAAACATCGCACATTTTTTATTTTTACACCGTTATACATGGGAAAAAAATCTACTTTAAAATGCAATTTGTTTGAAAAATGTATCACAAATTACTCATTTATTACTTATTTAAATTAATTTCAAGCAAGATTTTTTTATATTTTTTTTTAGTCTATCTCTGTGGTGAAGAATTGTCTTGGGCTGAAATATTTTAATGCATAACGCATGAAATCGGGTATAATTTGTGGCCGTACGTTTGTACATTTACGTTGTAAGCAATTAACCAACAGTTCGAATCCAGGAAGGCAGAAATAAGAATATCCAATGAGAACGAAGACATCTCAGCTGAAATTATTTATTGATATATAGCCAGTAAAAGATCGTAAGAATGGGGTGGTCTCGGATATTAGATGCTAAAAACGTTGTTGACAGACCAAGAGTTAGGAGTGATCTGCCCTTTGGGCAGTAGATTGTCTCGCCAAGATTCGATATTACATTGAGCCAACAAACCGCAGACGCGCAAAAGAATTTATATGTACGTTAAGGATAATTAATATAAATGTTTTGGGAGGATGTAATGAATAGGCTACCACATTTGGCAAACCCGTAATTTTTGTGAATTTTAGAGGACACATGCGGGCAACCCGGTGGGAAAGGAATTTTAGTTAAAGAAAAAAGTTAAACTTTGTATCTGAGAAATTACATTACTTGCACAATTTGTTTATGAACAGAAAAAGGTTGGGCGTCCAAGCAGCTGTCAATGAATGTCCGGAACACATAACATTACATCTGTTATAACCGCATTGGAATTAAAATAACTTTTTAGCGTACATGCTGCATTTAGTAAAGAGTCTTTCATATGAGAAAAGGAAGTAACATTTGAGGTTTTAGAATAAGAGATATTTTAGCGAAGAGAAAATTAATTAATATATTAAAAAATTAAGTTAGGAAGATAATAATTTAGAATAAATATATGTATAAATGACTCTATTCTATATCATATACATATTCTCTCCTTCGACAAAATGAGGAAAAAAAATGACGCTGGCTCAATGTACATCGGTACAAACTGTTATACGTACGTGCAAAAAGTTCAGTACTCAATTACACTTGGAGACCACCCAAAAGTACACAATAAAACAAAAATACAAACAAACATATAGGAATAAAAATATATACAAGTACTTGTTTTCAAAATGTTGCACTCTCAGTACACTGTTAAAAATACAGGTTCAACCATTCACCAAAATATTCGTTCAAGCAAAGAACTTCGAACGATTGAACCATTATAATAGTTATAGTAAAATGCCATGGAAAAGAGAAACGCAAGTTGAACGACGATGTCGGTTCAACCACGTTTGTTATTTTCATGTGGCAACAGTACAGAGCAGGCTTAGAGTTTTTAATGGCGTCGTAAACACACCAGAGATCCCGCCCGCGAACAACGTGCTGAAGTATCATCTATATTTCTTCTTCTTGCAATCTCGGAAATAATCAAGGTAAGTGTACAAGTGATTATTTTTTATTTTTCTGTTATACGCATTCTAATGCATTAATGTTTCTCTCAAATATAAAATTTGTATTTAAACTTGAAAAAATTATGGGTAGTAGTATCTTGCGTAAGCCTAAAAATGTTGTTTCCGCTTCAAATATTTAGCGATGTATCGGAAACAAATGGCTATTTCAAAGCTATTACTATAGATGTAATAACTTAAATATAATAACATAGTTCATTTCTAACAAACGAAATTAGTTTTCGATTTTAATTATTTGTTTTTGTTGACATGTTTACTTCATTAATGAGATGCCTACACAAGTCATATTCTTACTATCGCGAGATCTTGATATAAATCCGCATAACTGAATTTTTTATATTGCTTAAGCATGATTAAAACATTTTATTCAGATAAATTAAATAAATAAAAAAAAAAGTTTTGTATGATTTTCTGAACTATTCATTTTTCAAAAGTAAATTAAAGTCGAAAAAAAAGTTGTTTAAATTATAAGATAACTTTACATTTATCAAAAGCCTCATTTTGTAAGTAAGCAATAGAAACCTCCAACTCTATTTCAAGGAACAATTTTATGTTTTTAAAACTTAAGATTTCATAAAAACTAAAAATAGTGAAATATATACTTTGATTTTTGTTACTAAAGCTATATATTATCACAAAATCCTGATATATGTGTGGTAATTTTATTTCTTGCACTAAAGCATGTTTTAGGCATTTTAAGTAGCTAAATTTATTTTAAAAATGGTGGTGAAGTTTTTAAACCATGAATTTTTCAAAAAGAAATGAAGTTGAGACTGAATGTTGAAAATAGCTTAAGCTTTAAAAAAAATCAGGGGATGCTTTACTTCTCTGTAACCATTCGCCAAGCCAGTCCCGATAACTTCTGCTGTGTGGTTTGGCGAATGTGAATGTGACAGTTTGTCTTTATTATTATTATTATTATTGTAAGATTTCTTTACATTCATATAATAGCTTTATTTCGAATGTAAAGTATTTGAAGCATTACATTGAAGCATCAGAAACTTCCAATTCTATTGGAAGGAGCATTTTGATATTTTTGTTTATCTCATAAAAATTAAAAATTGGAATGTAGATTTTGGTTTTTGTAAAAATGCAGCAAAGTAAATCCGCATATATGTATGTATAAATGTATATTTTAAATCATTTAAGGCGAAGGTGGACTTAATTTTTTTTTTTTTTAACCGATTTGCTTGAAAATTAAATATGTGATTGCAAATGTAGTTACGTAAAAATAACTAAAATTTTAAGGTAAAATATTAATTATTTTGGTAATTATTAATTATTGAAATAATTAATTAATTGAAAATGCTCTATGCGCAGTTCTTTTACATATAATACAGTGATTTTTATTTATGAGATACCTTTCATATCTAAGATTAAAACTTAGTTGGAATCGTAAACATGAATAGAAAATATAATTAATAAAAATAATAATAAGTGTAAAAACCAATTTTTAGCATGCAAAAATACTGTTAATTATTCTTTCAATAAAGAATTTACAGCCTATGAGTTCTAAAGTACCATTTATTTATCTAATATCCATTTTATGTACCATAAGCAGGGCTGCCATTTGCAACTAAAATGCTACTAAAAGCGACTATTTTCAGCATCAGGCAACTATGGCTACTATTTTAGCCCAAAAACCTTCAAAAGCGACTATTTTGGAGGAAAACCAGAAAAAAGGAGACTATTTTCTAATCCCAACTACTATTTTTGTTTAAAAAAAAAAAAATCATCAGTCTCACAGAATTGCAAATTTTTCTTTTTTTTTTATTTTCTTTTTTTTTCTTTTAACCCAATATCCTGACCTAATTTCTCCATATCAATTTCTTAAGTTTTTTATTTAATTTTTAAAATCTGTAAGAACTTCCATTTGAAATTTAAAAAAAAATTACTTTTGTTAATCTAAATATAGTGCAAAGATACCAATCATTCAAATTTTAGTGGGGGAACTAATTACTGATTTTTGGTTTGGCTACCACCCACAGCCCTTATGCTTTACAGTATATTTGTCCAATTTTTTATTGTTTTTAAATGTATTTAACCCTTTAACCCTTGCTGTATGAACCACAAAACTGTAGATTTGTTCACTGTGCTGCGTGAATCGTATTTGTTTCCAATCTCGTATAAATGTTTCATACTAGAAATTTGAATTGATAAATGAGCTTAAATAAATGCTACTTAGAAATAAGAAAATCTTGTTTTCTATCGCAATTTTTCAATTTAGTAACAGATTTACAATGTTGAGAAAAACATTTAGAATATTGTTTTTCTTACTTATTTAGATGGCTTTATTTGGCCCATTGGTGTCAATCACATTTCATTTATGCCGATTTTGCTATTTTATTTTACATAAATTTCTTGTAAAGAATAGATTAGCTATGTACACTACACACATTCTTAAAATTGTAGCTAATAACATACAATAAAAGTTTTCTTGTTCTTTAGTTTTCTTTCCTCACAGTAATGCCCAAGTGTAAGGCAAGCATATATACAATTTAGTTTGGGAAAACCAAATTGCATTCTGATATACTCTATTTCAGATAATTTAAAAAGTTTCTCCTTTCTTTCCGGTGTGAGACTATAATAAAAATGCAAAAAGTGGCAAATTTGGGTGCTAGCATAAACTGCAAAGAAAGATGTGGATTTTCATGATATTATTTTTATGGCAAATAAGGATTTCCCTTTCTTAAGTCAGCATGCAACTATTTTTGTACAAATGCGACTATTTTGGCTACTATTTTTTTTTGCTGTAGGCTACTAAAGCAACTATTTTTTATGCCATTCTGGAGTGTCAGCCCTGCATAAGGTAAATACATAACAAATTTTGAAGAACTCGGAAAATTAGGAAGGCGCATGGAACATTTTGAAAATTGACGTTATTCGAAAATTTTCATTTTGAAAAAATCAACTTTTAAGTTAGAAACATTAGTATTTCAATATTAATGAACATTAAATACCATAAAATAAATGAATATTACTTATAATATATATACATATATGCATATAATAAAATTTTAACAATAAATATGTAAAAACCTACATTTTTACTAAAATAATATCCACCGTTTTGCGAGATACTTTCGCAGTAACGCTGCGCTTTGGTTGATCAAAAAGCAAAAATGCTCCATGTGTATTTCTTTCACATATAATATGGTAATTTTTATTCATGAGATACCTTTCAGACCTAATTGTAAAACTTAGTTGAAATCGCAAACATAATAGAAAATAAAAATTAATAAAAATAATAATATGCATAAAAACTAATTTTTATCATGCAAAAACACTGTTAATTATTCTTTCAATCAAGAATTTGTCTATGAGTTCTAAAATACCATTTATTTATCTAATATCCATTTTGTGTACCATAAGGTAAATACATAACAAATTTTGAAGAACTTGGAAAATTAGGAAGGTGCATGGAACATTTTGAAAATTGACATTATTTGAAAATTTTAAATATATGACAAAATATATATATATATGTCCAAATATATCAATACAATTTCTAATAGAACACAACAGCTACATCAAGATGTTAGCAATATCCCAGAAAAATTTCATTTTGGTTAATTCATTTCTATTACCGCCTCAGGGGCAGTCAAAGTTTCGTAAAAATGGCAAAAATTTCCTTTCCCCCCCCCTTTTTAAAAAAAATTATATGTCTAAAATAAGAAAATTGGCATTCTATCTAGTAATAAGTTATAAATGTCTAGTAATTTTCATCATGGGCATAGCCAACCAAGGGCGAGAAGGTTCCCCCCCCCCCCTAAATTTGCGAAAAAGGGGCTTTTTAAAGGAATTTTGGAAATTTTCCTGGCGGGGACGGGTTCCTCTCGCCCATAGTTGGCTACGCCCATGATCAAAAGTACTCTAGGCATTTATAAGTTATTACTAGATATAATGTAAATTTATTTAATTCTAAACATATAGTAAAAATAGTGAAAATTGAAAAAAAAAAACAGAATTTAAATTTTTGCCGTTTTTACAAAATTTTGGCCGCCTTTGCGGCAGTATAATAGAAATGATTTCAGCATAATGAAATTTTACTGGGACATTACTAACATCTAGATGTAGCTGTTGCATTCCATTAGAAATTGTATTGCTATGGTTGGGTAACTATATATATATTATATATATATATATATATATATAGTATATAATTTTTTTTTCTGCAAAAAACATGTTTTTGCGATTTTTTTTCTTACCTCCCCCTCCCCCCCCCCATGCAGAGGTAAAGGATATTAACTAATTGGTGTAATATTTTGCGAATTTATTCCTTATTACCAATGGCTACTTTCCTGCACTATTGTGTTTTGATTATATAAATTTCGCTTTTTTCGACCCACGCGCATGGAATATTTTGAAAATTGACATTCGGAAATTTTCATTTTAAGAAAACAGACTTGTTAGAACTATTAGTATTTCAATATTAATGAACTTTAAATACTATATAATAAATGAATATTACTTATATTATGTATGCATACAATAAAATTTTAATAATAAATAAGTAAAAAAAACCCCACCTTGTTGATCAAAAACTAAAAATGCTCAATGCACATTTCTTTGAAATATAAAAAGGTATTTTTGTTAATACCTGTCACACCTTAGAACAAGACTTAGTTGAAATTGTACACATAAATTAAAAATATAAATAATAAGTAAAACGTTTCTTAAAATCTGTTCTAAAGTACCATTAGCTATATATTTCATTTTTGCATGACTAAAACAGTCCTGCACCATAGGTCACACCTTCACTCTTTTCATTTTTTGCATTTAGTGCTAATTTTTTTAATTTCTTTTGAACTGCAGGTTTCTGATAAGATTCTAAGGATCTTAGTTCCTAAATAGTCCTCCTAGGGCCCTAAATAGGCTCCAAATTTTTCCTGGATCGACCCCTGGAAAGTAATAGATATTTTATATTATGATTGTATTTAAAACTAGAATTTAAAGAAAGCATATTAATGAAATAAAAAAAGCTGAATTTTTATTGGTTATTTTTTTATAAACCAAAAACGTTGAAGGCGGCCCATTACTGGAAGGCGGTCCATTACTGGCACATCTACCCTATGACTTTTTACACCATAAATTTTTCAAAAAATAAATAGTCGAGAAAAAGTTTCTCTTTTTTTTCCTTATATATATATATGTATAATTGTTAGATTTCTTTACGTTCATAAATAACTTTATGTAACTAAAGTAATAGATATATGAATATTCAATAGAACTCTAATTGAAATGCAAAAAACTTTTTAATATGTTGAATAATTGGCACTTAAACACATTACTTTTTAACCCCCCACCCCCCCCACCCCCTGAGTGCTCTGGGACCAAAAAAAACAGCCAAAATTGTAAGATGTTGACTTCCTTGCCAAATTTTGTCTTCTTTTGAGTTCATTGTATCCAAAATAATGGCAAAAATGTCAATTTATTGCTTTTTTTGGTACTTTTCCGTTATACAGACACCATGCCAAAATGTATGCTGGGTGACAATGGTGTCCATATAGCGGAAAAGTACCCCTTTTTTTTGTTTCTTTATAGTTTATGGGACATGAAATAGTAAAATTTTCGCTTTAATTCTTCATTCCTCTGAGTAACTCCAAAATGGTGGTAGATCAATTATGACATAGTGTAATAGTAGTAATTTATACATGTGCGTGTCATTAGTAAAAGCAAGAAAGTTAGGTAAAACATGATTCCATTTAACAATATTTCATTTTTTTTTTTAGGATGAAGCCTTCCTTCCTGTGACTGTATATATTCAAGACATTAATAATCATGCTCCAGAATTCGCCTTACCATTTGATGATGAGGTAACGTTATTTTTGTTTTTATGAATAGTTTTTATCTTTATTAAAGCTTTTAAGGGAATTATTTATGACACGGCAATTTGTAGAAGCTTGCAACTATTACGTTTTGTGAATAAAAAAGAGCTTGGTAAATATCCAGATACTGTTTCACATGCATTAAATAGTTTAAAATGGATCTATTAAAAATGCTTTTTTCACTCGGATGCATTTATTGCATATCGACTATTTCAACATATTTCAGTAACTTTTGGAAAGTTCCAAACTTTGTTTTTATTACTAAAATTCATAAAGATACAACTAAATGTAAATATATTGCTTGAAGATGCGTAAAAACATATATAAAACCAGGGACCCGGAGCCGGAAAAAATTTTCAGGCTCCTGCACAATTAATTTTTTGCTCACAGATCCTTCTTTTATTTTCATTAAAGATCTGACAAAATGCATTTTTCTTCTCATCAAATTAAAATGCTTCTCAGAAAATCTGAAATCTTTTAGATTTTACTTTAAAAAAAAGAAAATTTGGTGGAATTTTAAACACAAAAATCTTAAATATCTTCTACATTTTTCAAACAAGCAAAATTGTGCAACTGCACATGTAAACAACAGGCGGTCATATTTGTTTTCAAGTAGTGTTGCCACTTAGCTCAAGTAGATAATAGAAGTGAAGTAGTGTTGCCCAAAGTTTTCCAACTCTAATTTTTTTTTTTTAACTTAAAAAATGATATAATTAAAATATTTTAAGCCTGAAAATTGTAAAAGACTGAAAAAAAAAAGATTTAAAAGAACATTAAAAAACTAAAAGAGCCCTGGAGCAGGGGAAAATTTAGAGCTCCAACTCTGGCTCCAGCTCCCGGGAAAACACAGCTCCGGAGCGCACCAGCTCCAGCTCCAGCTCCGGGTCACTGTATAAAACATTTAAAAGCACATTAAAGTCCTTTTAAAAATTCAAAACGTTTTCAACCGAACTACTCAGTCATCATCAGTGGAATAATAATTATCATATTAGTTTTTCACTGATGATGACACAGTAGTTCGGTTGAAAACGTTTTGAATTTTTAACTTTAAGCTAACTGAACTTGAAGCTAATTTTTAACGAGCATAGCTCGGTCTTCCCTGCTCGTGTATTTATATATGTACATATATCCCTGGCGCCCGGCTAACCAAAAAGGTATCCATATATTTAAAGCAGTTTGGTAATTCTGTCAAATATTTTCCATCGAAATTCGACCCAATACGCATGCATCAAAAAATCTTCCGCCAATGAGGTGAGGGCTATTTCTGTCTACAGACGTATTTGGGACTGTTTACGAAGCGATCGATCGTTCAGGCAAGAAGCTTAGATTACATTATCAGATATTTTTTCATTTTATCTTTATTTATTATGTTTTATTTAGTTGATGAACATAGAAACATAATCATGATTGAGTTCCTTGGATGCTGTTTGTATAGCATAGAAAATCATTTCTCTCGCTTTCGTGAACACAAAATTAGAGATATACATTCTGGTGTATTTTTTTCTTCTTTTTATGTCGTATGTATATTGCAAATTAAAATTTTTAAAACCTTAAAGTAATGGTCGAGATTTTATTAGGATTTTTTTTTTTTTTGAAGGGGATTATTTTTACTTTGAAAAGCTGAATGTTTTAATAGTTACATTCGGCAGTAAAATATTGAAAAGTTTTGATTATATAAAACAGTTTGAAAATGATTGCCACGTTTTTGTTGTTGTTTATTGATTTTTGCTTACATCATGTGCTAATTTCCAAAATAATTTACAGAGCCAGTGTGTAAGTGGCCATATGAATTAGTTAAAATACAGCAGAATGTAAATGATTTTCTGTACGATACAAACAGCATCCAAAAGATTCAATCATGAACACATGTTCATCAACTCAATAAACCAAACTGAAAAAATACCTGATAATAGTTATCCAAGCTAAAAAAAAAAACTATTTTTGACTTCAGGAGAAATAAAAAAGGTTATTTAGTTTTTTTTTCGTTAATCTTTTTTGCCACTTCCCCATATACTATCAGTTTCATAAGAAATCCCTATGAAAACATATATTTTACACTTTACTGAATGTTTTCATTTCTTAATTGAAACATCAAACTCAGTTTAAAGTTATAGTAGAGTGTAAAATGTATATTTTCATTAAGATTTGTTATTGAATTAATTTTGCTTCATAAACAATTCTTGAATGTTTTGATTTATTATTGGTTTCATCATTGGACGATAACGATTTCATTTTATACCAGATTGCATCTCCGTTCTTGGGCGATACTTATGAAACTCATAATTTGTCTCAAAATGGTGATTTTATTGACTTTGTGCTTACAAATTAAAATGGTATCATGATAATATACATCTTTGCCCAAGAATGAGACAAAAAAAAAAAAAATGTTAAATGTGTATTTTCATTAAGATTTGTTATTGAATTTTGCTTCATAAACAATTCTTGAATGTTTTGATTTATTATTGCTTTCATCATTGGGCAATGACGATTTCATTTTATACCAGATTGCATCTCAGTTCTTGGGCGATACTTATGAAACTCATAATTTGTCTCAAAATGGTGATTTTATTGACTTTGTGGTTACAAATTAAAATGGTATCATGATAATATACATCTTTGCCCGAGAATGCGACAAAAAAAAATGTTAAATGTGTATTTTCATTTAGATTTGTTATTGAATTTTGCTTCATAAACAATTCTTGAATGTTTTGATTTATTATTGCTTTCATCATTGGGCGATGACGATTTCATTTTATACCAGATTGCATCTCCATTCTTGGATGATACTTATGAAACTCATAATTTGTCTCAAATTGGTGATTTTATTGACTTTGTGCTTACAAATTAAAATGATATCATGATAATATACATCTTTGCCCAAAAATGCAAAAAAAAAAAAAAAAAAAAAAAAAAAAAAAAAAAAAACTATTTTTGATTTTAGGAGAACTTAAAGAGGTTATTTAGTTTTTTTTTTTTTTTTTTTTTTTTTTGTTCGGTTTTCAAATAAATAAAACACCCACCTTGAGTTAAAGCTAGGTTGGGGACCTAGAAATACTACCCATTACATTTTCCCTCAAGTTGGAATTTTTGAAAAATTTTTGCAGATCTATGCCAGTTATGACTCCCAGAACCCAACCCTCCTCCCCATAATTCTGCACAAATCTCTTCCAAACTGATACATAAAATCCAGGGGCATAAAATCTCGGTCAAGTTCGTTAATCGGCAAATTCGAATAAGGGGGGGGGGCTTTTTGTGAAAACAGAAAAAACCCATAACGTCTTAATTATGATACATATCGAATCCGTTTAAAGTTATTACTTCTAGGAAAAGGGCCGATAATTTATGCATAACAGATTTTTGATATAATTAAAAATGGCCCCAAGGGGGGGGGGGGAGGTTTTGTAAGAAAAAACTCATAACTTCGTCAATTCACAAGATATCAAATCCGCTTAAATTTATTATAAATCATCTTAATATTATCTAAAACTTTTATATTGGCAAGTTTTTTATAGGACCAACCTTTATAGAAAAAAAAAAAAATCCCTGCCACCTCCGCTTGCAAACAAGTTAGATTTCGAAGTGGACGGTCCCAACTGCTTCATTATGGCAAAAGGTTATTTCTTTCGCAATTCTTAACAAACAGGCACCCCACGGCCTGTGTCTTCAAAATCTACCTGTGCCTGTAGGCCGAACCGTCAGGGATATTTTCTATTGTATAAAGTAAAATCAGAAAACGTGAAAATTCCTCATTGTTCCACTATAATTTGTTCCACTTATTTAAGTAAAATTATGTTTTCTGAAAAAATAACAATTTTATATCTTAATAATTTCTTCCTTTTATTATTAAAACAGGTGGAGAAATTAACCAGATGCTGGGATCTATTCCATTTAACCCGACTGTTGGATGACCATTTTACCTTACTTTTTGACGACCATTTTACTCGACTTTTGGATGACCATTTTACCCACCTGTTTGACGACCATTTTACCCGACTGTTTGAACACCATTTTATCAGACTTTTTGGTAGACAGAATGCTGCATTCTCCTGAAACTGTCTAGGGAAAACTGTACTGTAATTACTTTGGTTAATTAATCTGAATTTTTATATATTTTTTTAATAAATATATAATTTGTAATTTTCAATAAACGGAGCGGCTTACCGCAACCCAACTGAATTTTTTTGCTTTTTTATTGTGTCTATGACCATTTTTCCTTTTAGCTATTGTAGAGCTGCCACTGACGACACAGAACTATAGGCTGAAATGTAATATAACTTGGTAAGATAAATGATATATCTATATGTATATTACATGGATTTCTAGGAAAATAAACCAGCAATAGCTGAAAAATTAAGTTTTTATTTAATGCTAATTTTTAAATAAACTAAGTAATAATAATTTTTCAGAATTGAGGTTTTGGGCAGTACATGGGAATTTTACTGTCCAAAAGTTTTAAAAATTCTATTAAAAGTATAAAACCTAAAATAGTGAAAATATAAATTTCCATATGTGTAACCATTGCACCTTTATTTATAGTAATATTTTTTACTAATTATTAAGTAGTGGAGTACCGAGTAATTGTGTCAAAGAAAGAATCGCTGATGTGAAAATAAAGTGTGCTTAGGGTTATTAACACTTCTGTGTGTGTATCTATATATATGTTCATAAACATGCATCTTGATCATATAATCATATTTTTTGAAATTTCATTTATTGTGCCCCTTTTAAAGACAATTTTCTTAAATTAAAAAAATAAAATAAAACTGATTCTTGAACCCAACATTACTCATTTGATAAGTGAAATCTGTATCAAAGCTGGTTTTTGCATGTTGTAACAAGTACCTTATTTTCTTTTAATTAAAAAATTAGGTACTTTTGTGTTATAGTAACCCCCGAAGATGAATCGCTGAGCGACCAAGATTATCACAGCGAATACATTTTTTTTTTCTGAAGCAGGTCAAATTTACAATAATAAAAGGAATGCATCTCCTGAAAATGTAGAACAATATAAGTGTTACACTGTAATCTACAATATAACAAAGTTAATTATTTTTTTTTAATTGCATTTATTGTATTTTCTGTTTCTACACACTGCTTTTTTATCCAAAATCATAGTACTTTCTTACAGATTTAAAAATGTCTTTTATAAGTACCAAGTAAATAGTTTTTACGAATTATTGCATATATTATACATATATTCAAATAACTTTTTACAGATCAGTTATAAATTCATTTGTCGACAAATATGCTTAAAAACTGAAATTCTTAACTACTCGATATTGGCTGAGTACCAAGTACTCTGTACGGCTCTATTATTAAAATATTATTTTTTTTTAAATCTTATGAAAAGAAAGTAACAATTCTACAACTATGATATCAAATTTTTAGCATCTATAGAAATAGAAAAAATTCACAACAATTTTAGAAAAATATTTCAAGTCTATTTACAGATTATAAAAGATGTACAAGTGCAATATGGAAAAAACTTTTCTCAAGACTTGTGCTTTTATTTATATATTTCTGTGCAAAACTTTACATTGTTTAAAGAAACTCCATGTAAGTAATGTTGAGTAAAACTATATTTTATTTCCTAGATTTTAAATTAAAAGATAATAAAAACAGGGTATGTATTTAAATCTAAGAAAATTATTTTACAAAATTATGTTTTATTATGAATGTTTGTGAATAAACAAATACTAAAGTAATTATAAGTAACTAATTAAAAAGTGTGGAGAAATGTTTTATAATTTACAAGTGCAGAATGGTAATAATATCATTGGTGAAAAAAAAAATGCAATTATTTTGTGTATTTAAATTTGAACCAGCTGTTTACATTTTCTTTCTAAAATATATTTCAAAGACGATAATTAAAAATTAAAACTCTAATAATAATTTTCAGTTTAATGTTAATAAGAAAATTAGTAAGCTTCTCTAGAGCAATATAATCTCACAGAATCTGAATCTTAGTTCATTAACTGCATCATAAAATGATAAATTAAACACCAAAATCCTGGTTTAATCTGGTATAACCTTTCCCCATAAAATACGTTTAGAGAAAAACCTGGATCATGGTTCAACAATTCACCATAAAATGGATTAGAAAAAAATCCTGAATCATGGTTATACCTTTTACCATTAGATTAGATAAAACCCTATCATCGATCAACTTCTCACCATAAAATTGGATTAGAAAAAACCTTGAATTATGGTTCAACCTTTCACCATTAAATTGGATTTGAAAAAATCCTGAATTGTGGTTCAACCTTTCACCATTACATTGGATTAGAAAAAACCTTGAATTATGGTTCAACCTTTCACCATTAAATTGGATTTGAAAAAATCCTGAATCATGGTTCAACCTTCCACCATTAAATTGGATTTGAAAAAAATCCTGAATTGTGGTTCAACCTTTCACCATTAAATTGGATTAGAAAAAACCTTGAATTATGGTTCAACCTTTCACCATTAAATTGGATTTGAAAAAATCCTGAATCATGGTTCAACATTTCACCAATATAGTGGTATTTTCAAAAGCACCATAAAAATGGTGAAACGTTTCACCAAGATTGTAGTTGCAGCTAAATTTCAGCTACTTTTCACCAGTTTTTTGGTGAAACGTGGAACTTTATTTTTAACAGTGTATGTGTGCAAAGGTACCTAAAGTGATTTTTTTTAAATCATACAAATGTTCTGTTTCATTTTTTTTTTTTTATCCAAACAGCTGCATCATTTAAAAATACAAAACAATATCATAATTATCATTTCAATAATACTCGTCATAATTGACGGAGGCCTATATATTTCTCATACATATGTATATACATGTATGTGTGCACAATTATCAAAATCTTCAATGCTAGCAATTCTCATAATGATGGTAACATACATATCTGCAGATTTTTTTGATTTTAGCTAGCTTTACTTTTAAAAAAATGTTTATCGTAATAAACGTCAATATAGAAATATAATATGACAACAAGAACTAGTTTAAATTGAAAAGTAAATATAAACAAATCCAAATGTATATAAATAAACAATAATTATGCATATAGATAAAAGTTGAATATAAGCAAGTGTTTTCCTTTATTCAAGTGAAAATAAAAAATCTATTCGCAAAATTATGTTAAAAATAGAGTGATACTGTGCAAAGTATGAATACTGACAATGGGAAATAAAATTAACGTGCAAAATTATGAATATATTGCATAAAAGTATCATAAAAAATTGTAAACAACAGGGCAAAAGAACTGGTGCATATAAGCAAAAATTGGATTAAAAATTGCTTATAACATTTTTATCCATTAAATTGTAGTGTCCACAAATATGATTTTTTTTTTTTTTTTAATGTAAAAGGTGTGGGATTTATAAATAATAAAAATATATAGGAAAAATAATCATATAAACTGAAAAGTAAACACCGTAGGTATTATGCGCTATCAGAAAGTACGTGTGTAAAATGTTGAAAAAGCAGTCCTATCGTCTACCATATGACTCATAGACATGTCATATGACAGGAATGCAAAAAGAAAATTTTATCTATCTAGTATATCTATATTTTGTATGTGTGTAGTGTGGAGTATCTGAAAAAATACATTTACCAGAATGACATTTACAAGACATGTTTATAAAAATTAAATCCTATAAATGAAAGAAAAATGTTGTGTAAATGTGTAAACATTGTACGTTGATGAGAGAATATGAAGTAAATGCGTGAAAAATGTATTAAAAATTTACCTATACCATTATTAAAATTCAATCCAAAAACATTGAACTGATGAATTCCATGATGTGAAGTTCAATTAATATGTAAGCAGATTTTTTTTTTTTTTTTTTATTACATGAAGTATATCATAATCATGGAAAGAGATACGATGAAAAGTGTGAAAAATCAATAAACACTGTGTGATAGAGAAATTTTTTTTTTTTTGAATAAATGTCATGTCAACCATCTATTAGAAAGATTGAAATTGAACAAATTTGTGAAAAGTCACAGTTCAAAATAGATGTAAATTATTAGATTTAGATGAACCGACGAGAGAGACAAACATTGGAATTTGAGCATAAAATGAAAATGAATATTTCTAAAAATAGTTTAAAAAGGAATAATATATTGTAAAATAAAGAGAAAATGAATATTGCAAACAATATAGAGAACAAACGTAAACAATTGCATGTGTAACTGTGAATGAAAGACCACAATTTTATATCCAAAGCATTCTGCGAAAAATCATTCTAAAACTTTGTAGAAAAATATGCTATGTACCCCTTTGTACCGCAAAAATGCTCTGAAAAATTGTAGAAAGGAGTATCATCTACGAAAAGTCTATCAGCACACAAAAGAAAGAACTTTGTAAGAAAAATAAAACATTGTACATTGGGCGCTAATAAATGACCTTCATGGAAGACACTGCATGTAATATGAAGAGATCAGAAAAATGAGAATATTCTGGAAAAATGCAATCGTAAACAAATAGAAGTTGAGGAAACAGCAGATTTTTTTTTTTTTTTTTTTTTTTTTTTTTTTTTTTTTTTTTGAACCTTGTATCCAGTAAGATACCTGTAAAATGTAAACGTTGACAAAAGAAGATAAACAAAATTTATTTTTATTACCTGCCAAGAAAACAATAAATGTAAGTAATAACAAAGAATGTTAACAATAAACATGAGAATAAATATTGAAATTTTAAATATTACCTGAATATGTGTCCTGACAAAAGAATAAAAAAATGCGTCTTGTTACACAACGAAAAACATGTAGGGAAATGTCAAGATTTCAGTGTACAATAGATAATAGATCCAATTTTTTTAATTAAAATAAAATGTAAAAATTTAAATATGAAACAGCAATAAAAAAAAGTGTGTGTGTGTGTGTGTGTGTATACCCGACAAACTATTTGTGCCTAGGATGACGAGTACATAAGAATGTAGAATGTACGATGAAAAAAATAAATACAGTTACTGTACTAGTTTCGATGAACAATGTGTAATATGTATAAATTACCTGAATACGATGACTTTCAGAACACATTGAACAGAACATATATAAATCGATGAGAGAGAAGAAAAAAAGCATACAAACTGAGTACATGAAAGTACAAAATATCACGACCAAAATAAATTTAAGGCGTGTGTAAAAATTTTAACAGCATAAAAACATATTGTACGAAGTGAGTAACACTATGTAAAATGGAGAACTTTTTCAGAAAATTAAAAAAAGAACAAAAATTTTACGCCAGAATATAAAATAAAAAACATATGAGATCAAAATTTTTGAAAAGTGTAAGAAATATCTCACACATAACCACAATGCTTGGACGGTCGGTCACCATGATCGAATGTGAAATAAACAATCGTTGACTAATCCTGCAGAGATCAATCAACGAAAAGATGTACTTACACTTAAAGTAACTGTTAAAATTAAAAGTGGAATTTTAAATTATTCTATGAAAAAATATATATGAGCTCCTTGAATCGAGAATTATACAAATGCATAAAATGTAAAGAAAAAATATAAATCTTGAACCTATATTTTAAAATCAAATTTGTGTAAAAATGTAACAAGACGTTGAAAAAAATCATATTCCAAGTATGTAAGTATGCCGAAAAACATATTCTACCTAAAATTTAAAATTGCCTATGGAAATGATTAAAACATAAATGTCTTTCAGTCAAATAAATTATAATATCAAAACTGTACGAAGATGAGCATAAATAAGAAGAATGTTTAGAAAACTGATGTAAATATTATAAAGTACCTAATATTTTAAAAGTTAAGTAGATAGCACAATGACATGACCAGCAAAAATATCTAAAAATTGTAATTAATATCTGTGGGAAGAAGAGTAATCGTGTGTGCAGATAAAAACATCCCTAAAAGTGACCAAAATATTTAAAAACTAAAATATACATGGCAACACTGATGTAATTATTTTTAATTATTATTATTATTATTATTATTGAACCATGCCAGTATTCTTTTACACATATATATCTGAATTCTTTAAAATATGAAGAAGTATTATAATTTCTCAGTTACTAGCTTGAGAAAAAATATCATAATTTAAAATACTTTTGAAATACCAATTTACCTTTTCTTTTCCATCATAGATATCTCGATAGTGAAAAATTTTAAGTGGGGAGAATCGAGATATTGACAAATCTGAAAAGTACATACAAGAAGAGGGATAAAGCCTAGCAAATCACTATGAAAGAAATTATATAAATATTTATCCCATCACAGATTTTATGAAAGAATGGGCCAAAAATATAGACACAAAAATTCTAAAATAATTAAAGTTTTTAAAATATGAGAATGAGCATTACTATAAATCATAATATTTGTCAATGCTTTATCCTGAAACATATAAAAATTTTACCTGCAGTGCCCTAGTATAGATTAAAAACATTACATACACCAAAAATGAAAATGTTACATGCATAAGCGAATGTTTCATGGATATATCGCGATATTCACATTGTCAACATTTTGGGGGCAGCCCATCATATATGTGAAAATGTAAATATATATACACGAAGCAGAGCTTATAGCATCACACATAACTTAGAAAATGACCTACACAAAAACTAACAACATATAATGTCTGTAATTAAAATTCGTTAATAGCGGAAAAATGGATGGTATGTGAAAGTAAACAAATATTCATTAAAATTAACTAAAAATGCTCAAAAGAGTAAAACTATAAAATTTTTTGACATAGAGCTCTTAAACACAAAAATTCTTTTTGCAATGTTATTAACTAATTAGTTGTTGTTACTTACCCAATCTATCAATATCAGCTTTCGAAAACAGTAAGTAGTTCAAAAATATATGCAACAATCCCATATACATTATATGTCAAAATTCTCCCCATCTCTATTAATTTGAAAAAAAAATCTGATAAACATGTTGAATTTTTATCTATTTTTTTTATCACATAGGAAAACAACTTTTAATATGCATAAAAATCTAGCCTATAATATTTAAATATAAAATGCAGACAAAAAATGTATGACTAAATTTGTCATCTGAGAAAAATCATACTCTGGTTGTACACAATTATAAAAAAACATATCTTACCATATAAAATGTGACATACATATAGAAAAAATTGTGAGTGTTTGCCTGACTAATTGACATACTGATTAATAAATTTCAAAAGACATTAATTTAACGAGATAAGTTTCCAAGGAAACTTGCATCTATATTCCAATAAAATTAAATTTCAAACTATTTATCTACTTTTATTCCAACCAAAGTAAAGGATATGTCATGCACTTATCTAAAATTTAAATAATCTTACTGATGAAGTTATTTATGATCTTCATCATTTTATACAATTCACAACTAAAACAGTAGAATTTATTTATACAATTTATAATATATGCATGAGTATAAATTAGGTTAACGTATTCAGCCCGTGCAATTATAGATATAAAAATTACCTTAGAAAAAGAAAATTTTAAGAATTTTGAGAGGAAAATACTGTAGGCTGAAGGAAATAATTAAAACATGCATATATTAAATAATTTTTAAAATGTGTACTTACGTCTTTGAAGAATAGTACAATCCCACAAATAATTAAAAAAAAATCACACACCTAAAAAGTAAATGCTATGTCTGAAAAAATTTGAGCACTTTTTTCGTCTTTTTTTTTAAGCTTTGTAAACGCACAACTTTGGTCCGAAAAATATTTTTTTTTTTGGCGTTTTAACATTATGGCAGGAGTACATTTTGATGAAGCGCGGTAAGGAAAAAGTTGCTTTTACAGGTTTCTCGCTAAAGTTTCGTTTTAACAGATGGAAGAAATCGGCGCATTGAACAGCTGGGATCAAAGAAAGCTTTATCGTCCGGCCAGGCAAAAATAAAAACCGCCGACATTGCATGTTTTGAAAGCTAAATTCTTGCACTGCAGGAGAGATTTACTATGATCGAAGAAGAAGAAACCTATTTTCACAGCGAAAATTTTATCACAAGTCGGTAAAATCGCATCAGTAATGGAGAATCATTATGTAGACATTTCTTTTATTGTAGTGTACTGGAATCCAACGTTCACATTTACTTGCGTTAAAATGTTCATGCTCTGTACAATAGCAATAGAACGACGACGACATATTGTTCTTAAACATCGGGATGCATTTTTCTTTTTTTAATAAAATTTTGTAGAACCGAATATTGATAATCCGAAACAGAAGGGGAAATCAGGAAAAATTGTATAGCTTGAAAGTTCCGATCCAGAAATCCGGAAGAAAAATTCACATAATCCTGAGAAATACAGAACAGTACCGCTTGAAAAAAAAAAATCTTTTATATAATCCAGAGACCATCTGAGACAATGGGATATGACTGGATGATGAACGGTAGATGATTGGAGATCACTGGAGATGTCCGGAAAAGGATTGGAGAGGAACTGGATACCATCTGGATAGGAGACAGGAAATCAGAAACAGGAGGCCAAAAATCGGAGATCACAGGATGCGGGATACAGGAGGAGACCAGGGGACAACAGGATGCAGGAGACCAGAGACAGGAGATGGGAGACCACCCCGACTATACTATATATAATCAAATATTGCCTTCCGTAGTCGCACCAACTGTGTGTGGTGAAGAATTGTCTTGGGCTAAAATATTTTAATGCATAACGCATGAATTCGGATATAATTTGTGGCCGTACGTTTGTACATTTACGTTGTAAGCAATTAACCAACAGTTCGAATCCAGGAAGGCAGAAATAAGAATATCCAATGAGAACGAAGACATCTCAGCTGAAATTATTTATTGATATATAGCCAGTAAAAGATCGTAAGAATGGGGTGGTCTCGGATATTAGATGCTAAAAACGTTGTTGACAGACCAAGAGTTAGGAGTGATGTGCCCTTTGGGCTGTAGATTGTCTCACCAATATTCGATATTACATTGAGCCAACAAACCGCAGACGCGCAAAAGAATTTATATGTACGTTAAGGATAATTAATATAAATGTTTTGGGAGGATGTAATGAATAGGCTACCACATTTGGCGAACCCGTAATTTTTGTGAATTTTAGAGGACACATGCGGGCAACCCGGTGGGAAAGGAATTTTAGTTAATGAAAAGAGTTAAACTTTGTATCTGAGAAATTACATTACTTGCACAATTTGTTTATGAACAGAAAAAGGTTGGGCGCCCAAGCAGCTGTCAATGAATGTCCGGAACACATAACATTACATCTGTTATAACCGCATTGGAATTAAAATAGCTTTTTAACGTACATGCTGCATTTAGTAAAGAGTCTTTCATATGAGAAAAGGAAGTAACATTTGAGGTTTTAGAATAAGAGATATTTTAGCGAAGAGAAAATTAATTAATATATTAAAAAATTAAGTTAGGAAGATAATAATTTAGAATAAAGATATGTATAAAGGATTCTATATCATAATCTCTATCGCTTGCACAGACGATTATAAAATATTAATCTGTTTGCACTTTAAAGAAACAATATAAAAAGTTCAGAATTTATTTCCAGCTAATTTTCAATAACGAAATTAAAACGTCACTAAGCAATACATGAAATAGTATAAATAAAACCCAAATATAACTGACATGTAACTGAAATAAGCGCTTAAAATCGCTGAAATTATCAGAATAATAATTTTAAAAAAAACACTTCTGTAGGTAACAAAATTTTTAGCGATTTCTTCGGCTATTAACTTCTGGCACGAAGCCAATACGAAATTACTGCTTTTAATAAATTTCAAAATTTTATTTGAATATATAATTGACACATTTCATATAAAGGTGTGCTCTTTGGTGTTCTTAGGGGCAATCTAAAAAACATATTAAATGTAAAAAATCTATTCGAGTTTTCAATAAAAAAAAAATAATTTGTTCTCGCATATCCCTGGAAGCCCGTGTCAGATGACCTAGTTAATTATTAAAGTACGGTATTTTCACCATCAGCAAGCAGAAGCCAGATGCCGACGATGCGCGTTAAAAAAATTATCTCCTTACATTTTAAGTATTTCTAAGAAGATGATAAAGTTTCATCAAGTGAAAACTTCAAAATGTATAAGGAAATTTTAAATACTTAAAATTTAAGGAGATAATTTTTAAAAACGTACATCGTCAGCATCTAACGTCTTACTTTCTGATGGTGACAACCGTATTTTAGTAGTTATATTCATGAATACTTATAGAACCGTTGCAAGAACCACTATCACAAACTTATTTTTCATGGCGCTTTTTAGCCATAGAGCGCTGAAAAGAGTTATAATTATTTTTCTTATGTTAATGAAAAATATGAATTTTGCCAAGTTTTTTGCCAAAATTAGTACGCACAAAGACGTAGTAAAATAGTCGTTGGGGGACCACCGTAATACTTACACATTATGGATATGCATTAATATAAAATATGAAAATGCATGTGTAAACTATTTATAAAATACATTGCAATTCGAATAAAATCCTGGCTTGATGACGTCATAAACTTTACTGCGTCAGATTAAGCGTCTCATTTCCAATTAAAATATATCTTTGAATTGAAATTTGAATGAAATACAGGGTCATGGAAAATCGAAGAGTGTGAAAAATAGGATTAGAAATATCTCGGCAGCTCATTATCCGATCGACTTCACTCTTTATGCAAAATTTATGTTTTTTTAGTGTTTTTTTATATTTACTCCTTAAAATAAACAATTTCGAAAATTTTTATATACCTTTTATCAGAACGAATAGTTTGAGAGTCCGAAAACAATAGTTCCGAACAATCGAGATTACTGAAATTCAATAAGCTTCTTCCCATTATTACATTCTAAGTACATACCAAATTTCAAGTCTCTATGTCTCAATTTGTTCGGGAGATAGAGCGTTTACAGACACACACATACAAACAGACGGGCGGCAATTTTTTTTTCTAAAAATATGTTTTTCGGAATCGCCAGTGTCTAAAACGTGTAAATCCGTCAAAAAAAAAATTTTTTTTTTCGATTTTCAAAATGATTACAAGACTTACCCTGTACTATACGTATGATGTGTAGGTAAAAATGGAGCACACTGTTCAAAATTTGCAGCAAACTGTCCAGTCATTTGACCGTTTTTTAAGAAAACGGTTATATAGCCGTATTTGAACACCATTCTGACCATATTATTGCTCATATTATGGTCAGAATAGAGTTAATTTACGGTTATATGGAACAATTTTCTATAAAAACGGTCAAATGACTGGACAGTTTGCTGCAAATTTTTAACAGTGCATATGTCAAAAATAATAAAGGACTATTTTCCTATTCTTCATGTCCAGACAATGAAAAAAGGTATATGACAGAGTGACGCGTGTACAATTTCCGTTTTTTTTTTCAGGAAAATTTTTTTACAGTGCCTGTCGTGGGGATATCGTTGAATTAATTACGTTTGATATAGGATTTAAAACGATGAAGAAATTTTATGAATATCCTTTTAAGTTTTGATTCGATTTTCATAAAATTTGAAATGACTCGCCGAAATTCTGAAACGATTATATAAATATTACATTTCAAACCATTCGGTTGGGTAGTTTTTGCGCTGTTATATGCGGACAGACGGACGGACCAGACAACGACTATTAGGCACTACATATAGTTATATAATTACGAACGCACCTAAAAACTATATATTTGATTATTAATGAGTCTATATTTAGTTCATTTTTATACAAAAAGGATAAAATTGATGTTAGAGGTGCAATTGTAGACTATTTTCCCAATAATTGTGTTAAAATGTGGATTCATTTTCTTTCGCTTTGGGTTTGGGTCGGTTTCGAATCGAAGTGTGTCGGTTTCGGGTTGACTTCAAGCAGAAATTTCAGGTTCGGGTCTAGTACAATCCTCTTATAAAATCTAACTATAGTTTAGGTATGTATTACGTAATTATGTATTACGTAATACATATGTATGTACATACGTAATACATATGTATGTATTACGTAATTATGTTAGGTATGTAGTTTAGGTACCGAAAGTTCGGTTGTTTTTTCACTGAAACCGAATTTTTGTTGGAACTTAAATTTTGGGCCGAGACTCGCCAAAAACGAATTTTTGGTCATTCACTATATATGAAACCCATGAAAATAAAAAACATCTCAAATGACCTGCTCATCAACCTGAAACTTTCTGACACATTTGACCGCACATTTTCCCCCTTTCTCACACTGAAACATTGGGAATTCGGTTCAAAACACCGACTTTGACAGTGTTTTCTGAAAGCTCTTCTTCCTTTACCAAAAAATGGAAAACGTATTTCGATTACACAGTTTTTGAACAACCACGTCTGCCTCATTTCATGCCTTTCTGAACAAAAATGAATTAAAAAATGGGTCTGAAAGTAGTCCCTTTGGATTTGAGAACAGCCTTAAAAAAAAATTATTATTTTCCTGAAATAACCTCAATTGAATTATCAATCACCCCCTCCCCTTCCTCATTTATAATAATTTTTCTCGAAGTAACAATATTTACGAGATTCACAGTTGGGCAGTATCTATATGTATGTATTTAAAACACATTTTCAAAATACATTTGTATTTTATATAATGAATTTTAAACCGATAAAATCAAAATGTTCCTGTAATGTATTTTCTAATGCTTACCAAGTAGTATTTTGTATTTTCAAAATAACTCAATAAACATTTTTCCATGGAAATACATGCCTGTCTATTTTGTCTACTTTTCGAATTATTTTCTGGAAGTTAATATAGAATATACATAAACAGACTTTTTCGACTATATATTGATAGGATAAGGACGTTAATGAACAAAGTCAGGTAGGTGTTGAATTCAGGCAGTGGCCGGAAGGGGGGGGGGGATATTTGAGATTTTATGCTTTTAATGGTCAAAAAGAGCAAAGAGATTTTTTACCAGTTTTCCAAACGTACATTGCATTTGTGGAGTGAAATTTAATGCATAATAATTTTTTAATTTTTCCAAATGTTTTTTATATTTTAAATGTATTTTCAGAATACTATCTTGTATTTTAAATGTATTTTCAGAATACTACTTTATATTTGGAAATTCTTAAATTTTAAACATAGTTTGTATTTTATATTTTAGGTTCTAAAACCTACCTATATTTTAGGTTCTAAATGTATTTTGTATCGAAAATAGATTTTCGGTACATTTTGCCCAAATCTTGGAATCCCTAGACTCGGAAGTCCAGCTGCAACAACGGCACTGTGGTGCAGATGGTGACGAAGATTTCAGAGACGAAGAATATAAGAAATGTGTACAGTTGACAAAAGAAAAGAAGGAAAAAAAAAAGAACAACAACAAGAAAGACCACCCTATACCAGAGCTTAATTTCTAAGGAAAAATGTACCAGAACCCTAATATTCCGCAGTACCAGCACGCCCCCCCTTCCCCCTCTCCGCCGTTACTCCAATCTGTATATTTATGTTTCATACATTATTTTCAAAATTTAAAGCATTGTTTTTTTATTTAGCGAAATAAAAAAATTTAAATACATCTATTTGCATATACTTAGTTATCAACTATTCCACTTTTTAGTTCTACTTCCGAATAGAAACCTTTGCCTAATCTTAATGTTAATCAATAGCAGAATTCTACGATTCAATAAGCTCATAGGATTATGATTCGGAAATAGCGTAAACACAAAGAAATGAATAGTAGTTCGCAGCTACGCAGAATAGAAAAATACTATTTCTGTTTACTCTTTATCCTGATCAAAATATAGCATTAAAATGATTTGAAATGGAAATAAATAAAATTTTCAATTTAAGACAGATTGAGCTCGAGTCTGCCCAAACTGGAAGACTGATATAAAAATCAATCCCGTTTCATCTCCATCTGATACGTGGACGATACATTACGTCCCTTATAAGTGTTTTGATACAAAAGAAGGCAAAAGATTGGAGATGGGAGGAAAAAGAAAGGGTAATTTAGGCTTCGTTTTTTCGGAAGCGCTTGCACTGGGCTCCGGTGAATTCCGATTCCGACCAATATTTAAATATTTACTAAAAACAGAAAAGTACCGGAGCCGTGCTCCGGTGGCCTCCGGCGCAATTTAAGCCCTCTCCTATACATGTTAATCTTAAAAGTTTCAGAGGAAAAAAAAAAAAAAAAAAGCAGAAATAGGCATTTGACTAGAAAACTGGAAATTATGTCTTCTTTCAATTTATATAAATAAATAAATAAATAAATAATTTTTTTTTAAAAAGCTTAGAGGATCTTCTTCATATTGAAATTGTGCGAAACTCTAAAATTGTCAATACGAACAGTCATTCTCTTTGGCTTTTTCGGTTCGTTATGATACGTCGTGATACGTATGAAGTTCGTATGATACGTCGACATTTTACCTTAGGACACCAAAAGGGGAGTCAATAGTTTAGGAATTATGACTCCTAAATGTTAAATTCATTTGCAATCGTTGCAAAACAGATTGCAACGAGGTTAGTTTTTTAAACATAACTCAAAATATACTTGATGAAATAAGCTATAATTTTGGATTCGAATATTTAAAGCTTCTAAAAATTGTTTCCTGTTAAAAAAAAAAAATAAAAAATAAAAAAAAATAAATAAATAAATAAATAAATATATATATATATATATATATATGGTCAGTTTCTTATGTTTCAATGGTTAAATTTTACTTAAAGTTATATATATATATATATATATATATATAGGTCACAATTCATATTATTATTGTTGTTGTTTTCTTTTTTCAAAATGAATTTGAAAAATATCATTTCTTTTCTATATAATTTCTATTTAAAAAAAAAAAAAAAAAAAAAAAAAAAAACATGAATTACCTGTGAATATTTTAACAAACAAGCTTTTCCTATGTTCTTAACTAAATTCATAACATTTCGTTGCCAATGGGATTTTTATAGTAAGTTTTTATAGTCAGAGAGAGAGATTTCTAAAAAAATTCATGATTGCAAATTATTTTAAAATCTGTATTTAAAACAATAAAATAAAATAAAATAAATTGGCATAAAGATTGTAGACAAATTGCATTTGAAAGTATAATTTTTCCCCCCTGTTCGACGTTGTATGAATTGAAATTGGTTGAAGATAAGTTAATAAGTTTCAGAAAAACGCGAAGTAGGTCGCTCAGGTCGTTGCCACCGTCGATATGACATCAGCGTTACTCACGGACATGTTTTTGCTTTAGATTACAGGTAAGGGGGGAGGAGAGTGCATGATTTTTAAAATGATCCAAAATTGGATTGTTTTCCACTTTAGAGGAAATTATTTGATAAAATATCAAAAGCTAGCTGGATGACATATAGATCATTTTTCTACAGAATAACATGGCAAATATCCTATCCGATAAAAGTAATAAAATAAAGTATTTTAATTTTTGTAACGCAGCTTTACAGAAAAAAAAATGTTTTGAGATATTATTTTAATGAGAAAAAAAAAAATAAATAACTGCCGAACCTGAACCGTTTTTCCTAGGACACCGAAATTTCGAAGACGTGTTTCTCAAACAGTGTAGTCACCCACTAAGACAGAATTTTTGAAAATTCACGCTCTAAAGGGATTAAATGGAGGGTCGTAAGTTTTAGATTTTTTCACCTTTTCACCATATCTCAGCAGCAGTTTTAGGTAGGAGCGTGAAATTCAGGATAACAAACCTATTAAAAAAATAGTTAAACACGTATTTCAGCCATTTTAGAAATTCAACCACTAAGAGGGTTAAATGGAGAGGGCGAAAATTTTAGGTGGATTCACCTTTTCGCCATATCTTAGCAGCAGTTTTAGGCAAGAGCAAGAAATTTAGGATAAAAAATCTGCTAAAAAATAATTAAACACGTATTTCAGCGATTTTAGAAATTCAACCACTAATGGGGGTTAAATGGGGGGTCGAAAGTTTTAGGTGATTTCGCCTTTTCGCCATATCTTAGAAACAGTTTTAGGCAGGAGCAAGAAATTTAGGATAACAAATATGCTAAAAAATAGTTAAACACATATTTCAAAGATTTTAGAAATTCAACCACTAAGGGGTTTAATGGGGGGTCGAATGTTTTAGGTGATTTCGCTTTTTCGCCATAAACAAATCTACTAAAAAATAATTAAACATGTATTTCAGCTATTTTAGAAATTCAACCACTAAGGGGTTAAATGTGTGTGTGGGGGGGGGGGGGATCGAATGTTTCAGGTGATTTCGCCTTTTCGCCCTACCTCAGTAGCAGTTTTATGTTTAAGCTTGAAATTCAGGATAACAAATCTACTAAAAAAGTAGTTAAACACATATTTCTGCGATTTTAGAAATTCAACTACTAATGGGGTTAAATGGGGGGGGGTGAAAATTTAAGGTCATTTCGCCATATCTCAGCAGCAGTTTTAGGTAGGAGCGTGAATTTCAAGATAACTTCAAACATGTTAAACATGTACTTCAGCGATTTTAGAAATTCAACCACTAACAGGGTTAAATGGGGAAATGGGGGGAGGGAGGGGTCGAAAACTTTAGGTCATTTCACCATATCTCAGCAGCAGTTTTACGTAGGAGCGTAAAATTCAGTATAACAAATCTACTAAAAAATAGTTAAATAGGTATTTCAGCGATTTTGGAACTAGCGATTATGTCGCCGACACAGAAAAAAATAAAACCCAAGTTTGGGTCGAAAGATTCTTAGGTATGTGCCCAAATTGGGTCATGCCTGTTTTGGTTACCACTGTGCACCCATTTTGGGCACTGTTAAATACCAATTTTCATTTTATTTTCTTTTTTTTTTTTAAATGGGTATTTTTAACAGTGCCCAAAATGAATACACAGTGGTAACCAAAACAGACATGGCCCAATTTGGGCACATACCTAAGAATCTTTCGACCCAAATTGGGTTTTATTTTTTTCTGTGGACATAGATTTTATGAAAGATTAAACGAATAAGACAACTATCAATGAATTTTAAATTAGATGTTTTGCGTGACATTTTTCAAAAGATTTTTTTTTTCATATTTTATAAATTGTTTTTTTTGCTTTTCGTCTTTTAGAGATCGGATTTCAATTGTTATACAAAATACAGTACATTTCCTCCTGTTCTCAAAGTACATTTTTTGGATGTAAAGATTTGCGCTTTAAATACTGATCGCCATACTTATGGGCTCGGGTATGTGCAAGGCTTCATTATAATGATTGCCGTATAATCAGTTTATAAGGCGTGAAACCCACCGGGCTCTGTTAAAATTACTGTCGTTTTAACGATTTATGCACACAGACACAATACACAAAATTAACAGAGCCCTGTTATAGGGATCGCTGTATTAACGATATATGGCTGAGAAGAACACAGGGCCCCATTATTAGAAACCACAGTGCTCATTTACAATGTTCGCCATGTATCTTAGGCTATCATACTTGTGCTTATTTGAACTGAATCACTCTTTTTCTTCTAGATAATCACGTTCAGGCCGAGCGGGTCTTTGTCAGATGGCTCATGAAAAAAATAAAATATTATTTATGCCGCAAAATCATTATTTACGTGTTTTTCTCAATTTTTATTAGATATTTTGGCATAGTTTAAAATAATTTATTTATATTTTTCTTTTTGCATCTAAAATGCACTTTCTGGTCCCCAAGCGATGACCGATATATACGCTGCAGAAGGCATCTGTGCCCCCACACGAAAGCGACCGGCTAGACGGGTGAAGACCGGCTAGTCTGACTATATAACAGGTGAAAAATTCGTCTGCAAAATAACAATTCAGCAGGGGTTGAAAGAGATTTAAAATGATGTAAATAATTTTTGATAACATACTGAAACGGACAATTGTTGACAAATACTGATAAAAAAACATAAATACTATTAATAGTGAAAAAGGGGGCACAATTGGACGTCGCGCGTCGGCCCGTTCAGTGGAAGCGGGGAAACAAATAATTTGAAAGTTTTGATAATGACAGAAAAAACGAGCCATCATAAGCAGAAAACTTTAAAAATAATGGGAAAGAGTAACTTTAATAGTTATAGCAACAATTCTACTGGAAACGTACACGTAGAAAGAATATCTTCAATTTTTCAACAGAGCATAGCAACACCTAATAAAATAATTACCCTCAACAACAACATAAAAAAATCGATTCTTGATTTTTCTTCTAATGCATCCCCTTTTACACCCTCTCGCCGTCACCCGATATCCCGTTGACCTTGAAGCTCGCACAGCCTTGTGGGTAAACAACGGCTCGTTCGGTTTTTGAAACGTGGCCAATGGATTCCCAGAGAGCCGTGACGTCACGCGCCCGTCCAATGCCTGTGCGAGGATATCTTGCCAAGGTCGGACAGATTGCGTTTCGATTTTAGCGGCCCGTTTTTCGCGCGACCTTTATTCTTCTTCATGCTTTTCTTTTTCTTTCTCTTTTCAGATTTTTTTTTTTTATTCACTCGAATATTTATTTGTTCAGGTTCTTTTTGCTTTTATTTTAATTCCGCCTTGAAAGCTAAAGACTGCAACGCTGGACTGTCAATTAAAAGACGCCGATTACAATCTCAAGGATTTTCCGAAGCACACGATAAATTAATTGTACGAGTTGAGAGGGTTAATGTGAGAGAAAGAAAAATATTTTTTAATGAGCAAGGAGTGCGGTTAATTTTCATGCTTTTTCGGGTGTGAAAATTACTAATGACGGAAGACAAAAATGTGTCTTTTTCTGAGCGATTTATTTTCTGTCGCTCCGAATGTTTTTTTTTTTTCTTCTTCTTCTTCTTTCCTTAATTTTGAACACTGCTATTTGCTAACACCTAAAAGCATTATCAATATAAGTAACATTTAATTAAATAATAAACTAAATGCCAGTTTGGAAAGTTTATATCGGGTAAACAAATAATAATAATAATAATAATAATAATAATAATAATAATGATAATACTAATACCAGATTTTGATTTTTAGACAGTGATAATGATGATGGTTCGTAGTTTCACGACTGCGTATTAATATTAAACCGAAAATTTCTTTCTTCTGTTTTATTTTACCATTTTATTTGTACACTTTAAAAAATTGCATTTTATAGTCTGTTCAAAATCAAGGATTTAGAGTAAATAAAAGCACATGCGATTTGGCGATAAATAAGGCTTTGATTATACAATCAACGGAAGCCAAACAGACAATCGTTGGTTTTTATTCATTTGCTAACTTCCTCATTTTTACTTTTTTATTCTTTTATTATTATTTGTTGTGTAGTTTAAAATGGAAAAATAAACAATTTGCTAAGAGATAACGATCATTTCAACAAATATCCCTTAAAATTTTATTATTAGAATTATTAGAATATCCTAAGGCAACAAAAATGTATATTTATGATATTGTTATTATAATACTGTAAGTCATTTTGACTGTTGTTACAGTATCAAAGAATATAAAGAACAGCAGAAAGTCTTTCACAGCATCACGCAAAACCTACAGCATAGATTTTAAAGAATTTTCACAAGAATGAAGAATGATGTTCAGTTTATCAAGTAGGTTGTTCAGTACGCGATTTGATACAGAATTTGAGAAGATACAGTCGTACCTTTTTTTTAAAATAAAAATGACTTTCATTTCAGGGGTTTTAGTATGAACTCAGGTGAGATGAAAAGTCATTGAAAATTACGTCAGTTTGGCGAAATCATAGCAAAATGCTTCGCTTTTATGAATCAGAATGCAATTATTATAAATTTTTGATTGTGAATCACTTTCTTTTTTTTTTTTTTTTTTAACATAAAGTGCTTTTTATCGATAAATTTCATTTTCACTTAAAATTTATCTTCTTTTTAGCTCAATGTAGAAAAAGTATGTATATCTAGTTAAACGTAACGTTATTTATGTTAAAAAAAAACTTAAAAAAAGAAAAAAAACTTTTTACAGTCAAATAAATATTTGAGTCTATTCAAATAAATATGAATAATTTATTAGAAATAATTAACAAGTGCTAATATTTTTACTGTCAGTAACTATTTAATTTTCATGTCATGTTACTGGACAAATACTGCTTATCTCAATAATTACTGGTGCAAAGCAAAGATACGGACTTTATTGGCACATTTTATATAATCGTCCTTTCCCTGAAGAAAGCGCAAAACTGGAACTCGTTGGCATAAGATGACAACCCATTTGTTATTTCTAGATTTTTTTTTTTTTTTTTTTTTTTTTTTGAACAGCGTTAAGTTTATAATGATAAACTATAATCCGATTAAAATCTGTTAGGGGAACCGTCGGTAGCGTAATAAATTTTCTTATTTTTATAAATAGTTAAATCAGTCTTCAAATTTAATATACATTTTCATCTTTTGATATGTTAAAGAAGTTTGTTCAGCTTACCTGAAATTTTCCTTTTTGCGCCACAGTAATCCAAAGTGTTGTAGCGATATTTATCTTATCCATTGATTCACTTATATTGGAGTAATAAGAAATAGTATTAGTAGAAAATAACAATTGTGTGAAATGAGCAGAAGATTCATTTTCCTTTGAATATAATATTATAATTCTTGGCTAGATGTACATGTTTAAAATCGCGTTTTGGAGGCTGCGTATAAGTGCTCCAATTTTACATTATATTAAAATATATTTACATCATATATATACAAGAGCGTCTTAACTGCTCGGATACATTTTGGAAACTGAAGGGAGATTGTTATTTGAGTTCTGTGCACAGGCGCGGGATAACAGCTGTAGTTTGAAGGAGGGAGATCTGCAGTATTTCTCCAATTAGTTAGTTTCGACAGTCTCTGGTTTTATTCACTGTTTTGCATCTGCGGTTGTCACTTAAAGTACTTATAGTTAATTGGGGTCTGGTTTTTAACATGTTTTTCAATCGTTCGCTGCACGTGGAGATTAATTAACTGCATAAAAAAGGTTTCTCCGTCAAAATCTTAAAGGATTTCAAAAACAGACAATAGATGAATTTCAACGGATACATGAAATACACTCAATCCTCCTAAGTTGGACACTTTTTTCTGGGAAAGGAATATAGGATTAACGTCATATTTACACTGAAAAAAATGAAGTACTCAAAAATGAGTAAGTCCATGTAACTCATTTCGAAATAAGTATTTTTGAATAAAAAAATGAACATGTGCATTCTCAAAAATGAGTAAGTCCATGTACTCATATCGAAATGAGTATTTTTGGATCAAAAATGAACACGTGCATTCTCAAAAATGAGTAAGTTCATGTACTCATATCGAAATGAGTATTTTTGGATCAAAAATGAACATATGTATTCTCAAAAATGAGTAAGTTCATGTACTCATTTCGAAATGAATATTTTTGGATCAAAAATGAACATATGATCAAACCCAACATACTTGTATATTTCAGAATGTGTAATGACGAAATTTCGGAGCCTATAAAGCTATTATTTGAAGGAAAAACGAAGAATAAGAGAAATGAAAAGGGGATCTGGTTGTTCGGGATTTTCATCAAAGTGGATCCACTACAACACATTTACTCTTTTTTTTTTTCCTCACTTTTTACACATCTACTTTTTCTTTCTTGATAGTACTTCAAAATTATGATTTTTTTTCCCCACTAATTTTTTTAAAAAAATTATTTTAACTTTTTTAACGTGAGGCAATATTGTGTTATTTAAAAGTTTCATAACATAATATCTTTGCAAATTATAGCTATGCAAATTGGTATTAAAATAAGCTGATTTGACTTACAAATTTATGAATTACGCTAAAATTTATTATTTTATAAATTATAATTTTACAAAGTTTATAATTTTTTTCTTAAATTTATAAAATTAGTTAATATTTTTTCTTTACTTTTATAAAAATAAAGTTTTTAACTTTATAACGTTTTTAATTTATTTCTTTAGCTTATATTTTTATAAATTAAACTAATTTAATTTAAATAAAATCAATAAGTCCAGATTTAAACCTACCTATCTCAAGGTCATTAATTTCAAATTTGTCTCTAAAAATCATTTTTTTTTTAAACTATTTAGTTTAACCGAACCGTACGCAAAAGCTCTCAGCATAGCTGAAGTATAATAATTTAATTTATTATAAAAAATCTTATTTACATATTTTTTTTAAAATAAGACATTAAAAAAAATATTTTAATAGCATGTAATAAACACGTCTGATTAAGATAATTGTTGTTTTTATTAGAATTGATAAATAGATAATCAGGCAAATAATTTTTAAAAAGTATATGTTCGAATAAAGAAATTGTTGGTACTATTGCAAAAAGAAGCAATCAGTATTCTTAATGCAATGTTTTACGCATATAATACATAATAAATTGAAATTTATCTGTTATAAGGCACCAAATCATACAGCAAAATATTGAAAATTATGAAAAGAAAATATTAAAAACATTGGAACTGAAACAATCCATCTACAGATGAAACCTCAAGTTTTTGCAAGTTTTGCAAAATAACTAACAACATTTGAGAAGGAGGCGAGACCACTCATGGCGCGTTGGTCTGAGTCGTCAGGTTAGTACACAGGACATCACGGGTTCGATTCCTCTCATGGCCAAGGGTTGGTTAATTACTATAAACTCACGCAGGAATGAAAAAAAACATGAGCAGACATGTATGTATCCCTTATAAGGCTGTCCTCGCGAAGTAACTTTTTTTTTTAATCCTATAAATTTTATTTTAACGACATAATTTTTTTTAAAATTTGAATACATTTATGGGATCAAAAATGAGTACATAGCAGTTCATATTTGAATACATCCATGGGATCAAAAATGAGTACATGTGTTTCTCAATTTTGAGTACATTTGGATCGGAGCTATTTTGAGTATGTGAAGTATTCAAAATTGAGTACTTTTTACTCAATTTTGAGTACCCATTTTTTTCAGTGTAACCATTATATACATTGGGCTCAAAAACTGTCCTAAGTTGGAGGTTTCCCTTCAGGGTGTGCCGGTTTAAATCAGATTGATTAAAATCAATATTTAAATGACTTTGATTTTTTAAATAAATATTGAAATTTTATTTTATTGGAATATGTAGTTTTGCCTTTGGTTTGGAATATAATAAAATTTAAACAACCTACATGTTATTTAGATGAAATGAGCCAAAAAAAGAAAAGGGAATGACTCCTCTCTAAAATTTCCAATTGTAAATCTTACATTCCTAATCTGTATTTTTTTTTCTTTTTTTTTTATAACTAAATACATAACAGTATTCATCGTAGTATAGAAAAGATATCCCTGAAGGCATTTCCCGAACAAAAACGGCCCAAAATTCATTTGACCATTATATATGGCCTTATATTACGAAGACCGTTATTACCAATGCATCACTTAAATGACATTTAATATATGACATTGTTGTAATTTGTTTGATAAATTAATATTTTTATTTATTTTTATATATCTTGCAACTATTTTATATATTATTGTGACACAGGCTATAAGAGCATACAGAAAAGTATGAATAAAGATAATGAAGGTTGTGAGTCTTACAGATGTTTATAGATGATCAATTTTTGAAAGAATTTTGAATGTTTTTATCTTGAACAAAAACTTGTTAAATCTTGTGATAACAAATAGATAATCTTTCTCATGTATAACTGATTTTATTCATCATGAATTTAAAAATAGGATGAATCTGGTACGAATAACGGTTATATTTCACTTACCTGCAAAGAAATTGGTGGCATATATACTTTTAGATAATGTTTATAAGTAGGAAAAAGGGAAAAAGTTATATGTTGAAGGCTAGACAAGTCTGCGCTTGAGTTTAGATGGCTGGTAAAATGTCCACAATAAGCCTATTATTTGTGCATCTGTAACAAATGCATAGCGGGGATTAGTATCTTGTGGATTCCATTGATACATCAGAAAATTTACACACAACTGAATATCTTATAAAAATTGCTGAAGAAGTAATATTAAAATGCAAAGCTGAATGTAACTGTTTCATTAGTAGCCTTGTTGCAGATAATGCAGCTTATGTCAAGAGTATGCGTGATAAACTAGTATGAAAGATTTTAAAAAATTACCTTTTTATACATAGCTGCTCTGCCCACTTGTTAAATTTATTGACAAGTGACTTGCAAATTCCAAGTGTAAGATCATTCATATTATAAAATACCTCAAAAATAATCATTTTGCAACATCAAAATATAAACAAGAAGTTTGTGAGAAGCTATCATACCTCTAAATGTTAGTTTAAATCAACATTGATGAAAATATGTGAAGAGAATAGACGAACAATTTTGACAATACGTATATAAGCAGCAAATTTTGCAATTAAGAGGAATGCCAGCAGATCTGGTTAATAGATTTGAACCAATTTCCGAATTTCTTAGTTCAAGTGCAAAAAGATAACTGTTTTATATCCGATGTTGTTCACAATTAGAAAAACTACAAGTAAAATTTAATAATCTCAACTTCGATAAAAATAATATGAAACATTTTTCAGAACATCATAATCAAATACTTAGGACCTTCTTATTTTCCAACCTATATTTGATAGATCCACGATATTGGGAATTGACAGAGATTGAAAAGAAATAAAGCTTTTGATTTTGCTAAGAAGAAATACATACTAGTCATTTTATAGCTTTAATAATTGAGATTCCCAGCAAAGACAGATCCTTTTTATAATTTTCTTTTTGGGGAAAGTGTTGTATTCCAAATGTCTCGTTCAAAATATGTTGGAGAGCACATTTCAATTTACGATTTTTGAAATGTCAGGAAAAAGCAATAAAGCAACTGCTTATAGCTGTATCCGTAGAAAGACAATTATCTTACTTACGGTTTAGTATATTCAAAACTTAGAAACAAACTGGGGAATGAAAAAGCAAGAGAAATTTATATATATATGCGAAGCCTTAAATTCCAAGACCTACAGCTATGCAAAGTCTCCGGCTTTTTGGATACCAGTATTTTAATTCAGAAAATGTTGTTTTATTTAATCGCAATATTCTTCGATTGCAAAGAACAACATTTTCTCACAGAAAATGGTGGTATGTAAAAAAAAACAGAGACTTGGCAACTCAGCTGAAGTGTTTTGAAAAATGGTACTAATTATTTCGCATCTTTTCTAAAGCAATGGTCCGCAACGTGGGGACACGCGCCACAGAGAAGCAATTTGACTTTTTAGGTCGGAGAGGGGGAGGGGGGGGGGAGGTGAATATAAATTTGTTACTAATCCTTTAGCTGTCTGTTTTATTTTATTTTTGGAAAATTATGATTTGCATTAAAAATAGAAGAAATAGATTCAAAATTTTAAAAAGAAAAGTCTTTTTTTTTTTTTTTTTTTTTTTTAAAGAAGTTACCAATCATAAGTTCAAAGTCGAATCAAAATGTGTCAATGCTAATGACACAAGTTAATTTTAATGCCAAATATGAGAGTATTTTCAAGATATTTTGTGAAAATAAAAATGCAAACCGTGTGACTGAGAGGTAAGTTGGAAAGGTACAACAAATTCACCTGGTCGATAAGCTAACAAATCAGAAATGACTAATAATTGTTAAGGCACTGTAGGGGCGGGTCTCCTACACAAGAATTGAGATCACTTTTTTAATTATAAAATATATATGTTACAGAGTAGTTGGGGAAAAGGGGGGGGGGTCGTGATTTTACATATGATTCGGTGGGGAGCGGTTAATAAAAGGTTAGGAACCACTGTTCTGAAGCATTCGTCTATTTCTCATTTTAATATTTCTATAATTACTAAAAGTCACCAAGGCAGTTCCGAATAAATTTTTCACATTAACTTTCAATATCAGGTTTTTAAAAATTAGAAATGAAAATGGAAGTAATGCTAAAATGTTATTCTATGTTATTATTATTTTTAAAAAAAAATCATTTTTGAAAAAAAAAAAAAAAAAAAACTTGAAAATTTATGTTATATAAGGCTGTTCTCTAATACAAACTGGCTATTTTATGACACATTTTTTAATTCATTTTTGTTCGGAAACGCATGAAATTGGCTGGTGTTCTTACTCGGAAACTTTGTAATTAAAACACATTTTCCTTTTTTTTTTTTTTTTTTTTTTTTTTGTGAAAAAGTAAAACGCTTTTTTAAATGGATTTTTAAATTTAAACAAAGATAGTAAAAGAAAACATTCGAAAAGCATACACAAGTCTTATACGATCACAGTGTAAAAGGAAACTTACAGAGAGAGAATTACTTTTCCCTATAAAAGGGGCGTATCTCAAACACATTTGCACGATCAGGAGCCAAAAACCTTAATGGTGTCTACAATAGGAAAATATGCAAAATGTTAAAGATTTAAAAGTAAAACACTTTTTTAAATGTATTTTTATATTTAAAAAAAAATGTTAAGAACAGAGAACATTCGAAATGCATACACACGTATTATACGATGCACATACATCTTATAGAGATAGCCATGCCCATGTAAAACGAAACTGCAGAGAAAATATAAATCATAGTAAATTTTGAATTACATTTCCCTATGACATTACATTTTACCCATACTTATCTCAAAAACATTTGCAAGATTAGGAGACAAAAACCCGAATGTCTTGTCTTGTCCTTAATAGGAGCTTATCTCAAATACAATTTCATGATAAGGAGCCAAAAACCTTAATAGTGTCTACAATAGAAAAGGATGCAAAATTTTAAGGGTTTACAAGTTAAACATTTTTAAAAATGGATTTTTACAAAAAAAAAAAAAGTTACCAACACAGAGCATTCGAAATGCATACACACGTTTTATGCGAAGAACATACATCTCATACATACAGTATATAGCCATGCCTATGTAAAAAGAGACTGCAGAAAAAATATAAATCATAGTAAATGTAAAAAACTTGTTCTTGTCTTTAAGAGGGGATTATCTCAAACACATTTGAAAGATAAGGAGCCAAAATCCTTAATGCTGTCTATACAAGAGAAAAGGATGCAAAATGTTAAAGGTTTATAAGTAAAACACTTTTATATATGGATTTTTATATATTTTTAAAAAAGGTTAACAATAGAGAACATTTGAAATGCATACACACGCTTTATGCGAAGACCATACATCTCATGCAGGTAGCCATGCCAATATGTAAAAGCAGAGAAAATATAAATCAGTGTAAATTTAGAATTACTTGTCCTTAAGAGGGGATTATCTCAAACACATTTGCAAGATAAGGAGCCAAAAAACTTAATTGTGTCTGCAATATAAAAGAATGTAAAATGTTAAAGATTTAAAAATAAAGCACTTTTTTAAATGAAATTTTACATTAAAAAAATTAACAACAGAGAACATTTATAATGAATATACACACGTCTTACACGAAGAACATACATCTCATACAGATAGCCATGCCTATGTAAAAAGAAATTGCAAAGAAATTATAAATCATAGTAAATTTAGAAATAATTGTCCATAAGAGGGGCTTAGCTCAAACACATTTGCAAGATAAAGACCAAAAAATCTTAATGGTGTCTAGAATTAGACAAAGATGCAAATGATTTGAAAATAAAACACTTTTTTTTTAAGTGGATGTTTTTATATAAAAAAAAAGATACTAATAGAGAACTTTCGAAATGCATAGACACATCTTATACGATTCACATACATCTCAAAGAGTTAGCCATGCCAAAGAACCTGCAGAGAAAACATAAATCATTGTAAATTTAGAATTACTTGTCCTTACGAGGGGCTTATCTCAAACACATTTGAAATATAGGGACAAAAATCTAATTGTAAAAAGATGCAAATGATTTCAAAGTAAAACACTTTTTAAAATGGATTTATATATATATATATATATATATATATATATATATATATATATATATATATATATATATATATATATATATAAGGTTAACAACAGAGCACATCCAAAATGCACACACACACGTCTTATACGATTCACTTACATCTGATTACAGAGAATGTAGCCAGTATTCCCATTTAAGAAACTGTAGAGAAAATATAAATCATAGTAAATTTAGAATGACTTGTCCTTAAGACAGGCTTATGTTAAACACATTTGCAGCAAAAGGAGCAAAAAACCTCAATGTTGTGTATATTTAGAAAAAGATGCAAATGATTCGAAATTAAAACACTTTTTTAAATGGATTTTTATATTTAAAAAAAAAGTTCATAACAGAAAACTTTCGAAATGCATAGACACATCTTATACGATTCACATACATCTCATAGAGATGAGGTAGCCATGTCCATGTAAAAAGAAACTGCATATAAAATGTAAATCATAGAAATTTAGAAATATTTTTTCCCTAAGAGGGGCTTATCTCAAAGACATTTGTAAGATAAGGAGCCAAAAACCTTAATGTTGTCTACAAGAGAAAAGGATGGAAAATATTACAAATTTAAAAGTAAAATACTTTTTAAAATGGAATTTTATATATTTAAAAAAAATTAACGACAGAAACATTCGAAATGCATATATACACACGTCTTATACGAAGAAAGAAATCTCATACAGATAGCCATCCCTAAAAATAATCTGCAGAGAAAATATAAATCATAGTAAATTTACAATTACTTGTCCTTAACAAGAGGGGTTTATCTCAAACACATTTGGAAGATAAGGATCCGAAAGCCTTAATGCTGTTTACAATAGAAAAGGCTTCAAAATGTTAAAGATTTAAAAGTAAAACACAATTTTAAATGGATTTTTATATTTTAAAAAAAGTTAATAACAGAGAACTTTCGAAATGCATAATAGACACCATCTTATACGATGCACATTAATTTCATAGAGATAGCCAATTGCCCATGAAAAAAGAAACTGCAGAGAAAATATAAATCATAGTAAATTTAGAATTACTTGTCCTTAAGAGGGGTACATCTCAAACATATTTGCAAGATACGGAGCAAAAAACCTTAATGGTGTCTAGAATTAGAAAAAGATGCAAATGTTCTGAAAGAAAAACACTTTTTTAAATGAATTTTTTTATTTAAAAAAACACTGTAAAAAAATGTTCCTGAAAATAACGGAAATTATACAGGCAATCGAGACGCCAGAACTATTTCCGTATTTTAACGGAAAAAAAATTCCGTAAATTCCAGGAAATTTTCTGTGATTTCTAAAATATCCGTGTTTAAATTTCCGTTTTATAACAGATATCTTCCGTATTTTTAGAAATTTTTATGTCGTTAAAATAAATTTTATAGGACCAAAAAAAAAAAAAGTTTCCCCTCAAGCAACATGCTTTCGGTCGAAAATGGACCAAATGATGTTCGCATTTTACTATTTTAACCGTTTTTAACGAAATCCTGCAACTTTAGAAAAATTTATCTTTGAATAGGCAATAGAAATGCATAAAATCGTTACAAAAAGGATAGACGCAAATTGTCAGATACAAAAATAAAGTAGAAATTTGGTAATTTCGTGTTATAGCGGCCCACAAGGATGAAATATTTTTGTTTCTGTTTTCATTAATATATTATAAATTTAACACTTTCGTGTAATTTTTTTTTTTTTTATTTATTTATTTTATTTATTTATTATTATTATTATTTATTTTTTTTTGAACGATTTCGTAGCAACAAAAATAATCTGGCCGGGAATGGGGAAACATTTTTGTCAAATATTTGAGATTTTCCATTTCATTAAAAATCACTTAATTTTGAGACGAAATGATTGTCAAAAATGTTGAAATATAGCTCAAAAATTGCGGAATCGTCAAAAGTGAGGTTTTTTTTTTTTTGACGGCGAGGAAACAGTTTCGTCCGATATTGGAGGATTCGCGTTTCGTCAAAAACCACGTGACTCTGTAACGAAATGAGGCCTAAGGATTGCGGAATCGTCAAAATCGAGTGTTTTATTTCTGAGAGTGATCTTATAAGGGACAGATACGCTTTTTTTTCCCGTTCATTTCTGAGCGAGTTTTTAATAAACAACCGCCACTTCCCACGATGAGTATCGAACCCAATACCTTCCGTTCACTAAACCAGACGGCCAAACCACTACGCTACGGCTGGACAAGACATTTACTCAAATGTTGTTACTTATTTGAGATACTTCTAATGATGCAAAAACTTGAAGTTCTCATAGTTAGATGAATATTTTCAGAGTTCCATTGTTTTTAATATTTTCTTTTCAAAATTGTTCTATACTCTGCTTTATTATTTGATGCTTTATAACATATAAATTTAAATTTTTTATGTATTATATGAGGAAAATATTGTATTAACAGTAATGATTGTTTCTTTTTGCAATAGTACATACAATAATTATCTCAAGCAGACGTATTTATTACATGCTATTAAAGTAAATTTTCTTTATCTCTTAGTTTATAAACTTATGCGAATAAACAAATTTATAATAAATTAAATTATTATATTTAACCTTTGCTGCGAGCTTTTGTGTATGGTTCTGTTAAAATTAATAATTTTTAAAATATCAAAACAAAAAAATAGATTTTTAAAGAAAATTTTGAAATTAATAACTTTAGGATAGGTAAGTTTAAATTTGGACTTAATAATTTAGTTTAATTTATAAAAATTATAAACTAGCAAAATAAATTATAAACTTTTATAAAAATGAAGTTTATAATTTTATAAAGTAAACAAAAAGTTATTAATTATTTTTTTATAAATTTAAAGAGAAAATTATGAACTTTGTAAAATTATAATTTATAAAATAATAAAGTTTAGTTTAATTCACAAATTTATAAGACAAATCAGTTTTGTTTAATACCCACATACCGATAATTTGCAAAGATATTATTTAAGAAACCTTAAAAATATTAAAATAAAAAAATAGATTTTTAGAGAAAATTTTGAAATTAATGACCTTGAGATAGGTAAGTTTAAATTTGGACTTATTAATTTAGTTTAATTTATAAAATCATATTATAATACAGTACTACTTATTACTACAATATACTTTCATAAACATCATTTTTATGAAAGTAAAGAAAAAATGATTAATCACTTTTATAAATTTAAAGAAAAAAATATAAACTTTGTAAAAAATTATAATTTATAAAATAATAAATTTTAGTTTAATTCACAAATTTATAAGACAAATCAGTTTTGTTCAATACAGTATACATATCGATAATTTGCAAAGATAATATTTTATGAAACCTTTAATAACATAATATTGCCTCACGTTAATAAAATTAAAATAAAATTTTAAAACGTCTGTGAAAAAATTCACAATTTAAAGCACTATAAAGAAATAAAAAGTAGATAAAAAAAAATATTTTTCTGTAATTTAAGAAAATAAAATAAATTTCTATAAATTTCTAAATTTCTAAAAATAAAAATATAACTATTATTTTCACATAAAATTACCGCCCATACACAAACCTTGTTAGAATGAGTTCCAGGATTCGCCCGAGTCTAATGACAAAAAATAGACCCACTGGTAGGACTGGTTCAGATTTGGATCCTAGAAGAACTCTAGTAAATTACAGCAATCTTAATTCGCATTTTAAACAAGACGATTTCTGTACGCAGACCTCTGAACGTCATTTACGAAAATGGCACTGTTTTGAAAGAAATACGGACATTGTACAGTTTTGTAAGAAATACAGAAAAATCCATTAAATTTACGGAAAACTTTCTGCATATTTACTGATTTGAAATATCCTTTACGGAACTAATGTCATTTACGGAAATTGTACTGTTGTTTTGGAAAAATGAAACTTCTCCGTAAAACTTAACGGAAAATCTCTTGTATTTTCACGGATTTTTTTTTAGAGTGAAGCTAATAACGGAGAACAATCGAAATTCATAGACACATCTTATATGATGCAATTACATGTCAAAGAGTTTGCCATACCAAAGAAACTGCAGAGAAAATATAAACCATAGTAAATTTAGAATTACTTGTCCTTAAGAGGGGCTTATGTCAAACACATTTGAAATATAAGGACAAAAACCTTAATGCTCTCTACAATTGGAAAAAGATTCAAATGATTTCAAAAGTAAAACTCTTTTTTAAATGGATTTATATATATATATATATATATATAACAACAGACAACATTCGAAATGCACACACACGTCTTATACGATGCACATACATCTCATACACATATATAGCCAGCATATGCGATATGCCCATGTAAGAAACTGCAGAGAAAATATAAATCATAGTAAATTTAGAGTGACTTGTCCTTAAGAGGGGCTTAGGTCAAACGCATTTCTAGCATAAGGAGCCTAAAACCTTAATGTTGTGTATATTTTGAAAAAGATGCAAATGATTTAAATGTAAAACACTTTTTTAAATGGATTTTTATATTTTAAAAAAAGGTTAATAACGGAGAACCTTCGAAATGCATAGACACATCTTATACGATTTACATACATCTCATAGAGATGAAATAGCCATGCCCGGGTAAAAGGAAACTATGAAGGAGATTTAACTTCATATATTAGAATGCAATTTATATGTTAAATCGCCTCCCCATCTCCCAACTTTAAAGCATATGGTTCCTGTTTAACTTGAAATTTAATTGTCTGGTCACAAATTATTTATCCTCCAGTTCCGTTGCCTAAAATGTAAGCTATCATTTTATTTCGCTCGTTAAAATCTTCTGACCACATTTTCATCTACTTTAAAAAAAAAAGAAAAGAAAAAGCTTTGTGCCTAGCAACAGTTAGAAATCTTTGTTCACAGATGCAATTTACATCTGTATTTTAACGGATCATCATCTGATGTCATTTCTCACGGCATATAAAAGTTATTTCGTCTTATTATTATTCCCATGCCCTTTTACTTGCCATATATGGTATGCCGGTGCCTGTTTGGGATAATTTTAGCTCACATCTTCTCTCTTAACATAGTAACCTTACAGGGCGGTTTCTCTCAAAAATTTACCTGGTTCCATTATGCGGTTTTAATCGGACTGGAGTTAAAAATTTATAATTCCTCTCTGACGTAATCCCATTCACTTAATACTAACGGATAAAAACCACATGTGTCTCCTCGCTAAATTCTATCGCCAAAATATATATTTTTGGCTAATTTCATTGCTATTCTTTCGCCAAAGATTGATTCGAGCTGTGAAAGTTGTAACAGTTCTCGTCAGAGATTTAGCTCTTGTCCTGTGTAGAAAAAGGATGTAAAATTGTTTATGCCTCCTCTCTTAGCCACCGGCGATTGTAGCCGGCCTTGTATGGCGATTGCTAACGGACCTGGATCTAATAAAAGTAGTATCTATACATAACCATGGACTCCTTTCATATGGTATTAATCACGGCTCTGAGTATTCCTTTATTCCTATTTAAAAATTCTCAACCAAGTATTATAATTCCTGGAACAACAAATCTATTTCACAGAAACTGTAATATAAAATGTAAATCATAGAAATTTAGAAATATTTTTTCTCTAAGAGGGACTTATCTCAAAGACATTTGTAAGGTAAGGAGCTAAAAATCTTCATGTTGTCTACAAGAAGACAGTGCTGGATGCAAATGTTAAAGATTTGACAGTAAAACCCTTTTATTAAAATGGATTTTTATATTTTAAAAAAAGTTAACAATTGAAACATTCGAAATGCATACACTCGTCTTATACGAAGAACGTAAAAAAAAGTTAATAACAGACAATTTTCGAAATTCATAGACACATCTTATACGACGCAATTACATCTCAAACAGTTTAGCCACATGCCAAAGAAACTGCAGAGAAAATATTAATCATAGTAAATTAAGAATTACTTGTCCTTAAGAGGGATGACAAACACATTTGAAATATAACGACAAAAACCTTAATGTTCTCTACAAATGGAAAAAGATGCAAATGATTTCAAAGTAAAACTCTTTTTAAAATGGATTTATATAATACACTGCTCAAAACAATTAGGGGAGCACATGGTTTTAACAAAATTACACAAATACTTACACCAACAAGTAACTTTAATTAAAATATCCATAATTTAAAGCATAGCATAAAACAGGAAAATGAAACTTCATATGCAAATCAAAGTTCATGACGTCAAAAACCAGAAAAAAGAGATAAGTGCAGAAATCGGAATTTCGCAGAAATGTCTGTTTCACTTTCTCAGCTGTGAAATACAATTTCTCACCTTCTGTTTTTAGAAAAGGTGAATTGAAAATGCCACAAAAACGTGATTTACCGGAATACAAATCTTGGTGTATTAGCGAGAGACTTGAATTGGGGCAAACACAACGAAGTGTAGCGGACGCTGTTGGAGTTGCAAGAAATGTACTTGCAAGGTTGTGGAATCGATTCCAAGAAGCAGGAAATGTTAGGCGTCGACCAGGGCAAGGTCAACCACGTGCTACCACAGCAACTGATGTCCGATATATCCTGTTACCAGCTCGTCGAGACAGAAAAGAGAATGCTGCTCAGCTGCAAAAACAGTAGTTCTTGGCAACACGACGAATGGTGTCCAGCCAAACAGTGCGAAATATGCTTCATCAGGTTGGTCTGCAGGGCTTGATTAACGCACAGGCCAAGTAGGCCACTGTCTTGGGCCTACTGCTGATGGGGGCCCCAAAATGAGTAAAATTATTTAGAAACGTTTCTTAAAAATGAAGTTTTCTGCAATTATTTTCTCAAAAACAGAACACAAATACTTTGTTTAACTTGTCAACTGTATCATAATATCTAATAATAACCTTTGAAAAAAATTCTAGCTACTATTTTAATTTGAGGGGCCCCGAAAAGTTGCTGGGCCTTGGGCCCCTGACGACCTTAATTGGGCTCGGTTGGTCTGTATGAACGTAAGCTAATGCATTCCATTGACCTCAAGCCACCGTGCGACCCGAAGAAGGTGGACTGCTGAACATCAAGATTGAAGGCAACAGATTGGAGTCAAATTCTGTTTACAAACGAGACCCTATTTAGTACACTCGACGTGTTTTGGTATGGAGAGAAAGGGGTACTCGAAGTAATTCCTGAGCTGAATCCGAACGACATTTTTGGGACACACTCGGATGACGCATTGCAGCGAGACGAAGGCTTTCTTTTATTGTCTGGGACTTGGAGATTGCAATTCTTGCAGGGTGGAACAGTATTCCTCAAATTCTTATCGATAACTTCATCGCATCCATGGAAAACAGGTGCGCAGCAGTCTTAGCTGTTCAAAAGGACCACACGCCGTATTAAACATCTTGCATCATTACTAAACAATGCTTTTTTTTTCTTTTTGTCATTTACATGTAACCAAATTGTTGCCCTAAACCATCTTTCCAGTGTTTCAAAGAATTAAAGCTCCCTTACAATTTTTTTGCGTATTTTTTTCTGTATTGCGCATTGATACACGTGTACACTCCATTTTATACCCATATGCATGGCTGTCTCTCACGGTTCTCTTCTCTTCTTTTTGCTTGTTACTCTAATTTTTTTTGAGCAGTGTATATATGCATCTCATACAGATATATAGCCAGCATATGCCCACAATAAGAAACTGCAGAGAAAATATAAATGACAGTAAATTTAGAATGACTTGTCCTTAAGAGCGGCTTATGTCAAACACATTTTCAGCATAAGGAGCCAAAACCCTTAAAGCTGTCTACACTGTAAAAAAAAAACGGAAGGAAAAACTGCAAAAAAGGCTGTTAATATTTCCCCTAGCAATCAAACACAGCACTTTCGTTAATTTACAGTGATTACAGCTGTATAGATAGCGACATCTGTCGGCGTTGTTTATCATTATCTTAAACGAGGGGAATAAACACATTTAGGTCAGCGGCAGGTGCAGTCCAATAATGAAGTGACGCTTCGATTCTACGAGAAATGGCCGCCATTAGGAGCGAGCCTACAAAGTTGTAACAATTACACCTGTTAATGGATTATTACAAACATATTTTAAAGAGTAAAAGTAAGTTTTATCTTTGTTTTCTTATATTATTGTTTTAATAATATCATATAAATTCTGTTATATATTTATACGATACTAATTTTGCTTTTAAACCACGTGCATATCACGGCAGGAACTTTCACGTCATTTGTCTAGAATAAATATTTTGTTTTAAATCGTAAAAATAGATGATTTTGCTTAGTTATGTTGTTTTTTACTTTACCTCAGTATGTTCTCCTAGAACTTAGTTATGATTACGTATAATTTGTATTTAAGTATCACAGGGAAACTTTATGCAAGCATTTTTTTTTTTTTTTTTTTTTTTTTTTTAAACAAGATCTCTGTTTTTAGCTATGCCTTATTACGCTATTATATTTTTTTCAAAACTCCAGTTCACACGTTGGCATTCGAATATACTTTCTAAATTTTATAAATATTTTACCAGCTACAGTTTTTGGTTCACTTTGGACGGTAATTTAAATATTTTTATTTATTTAATATACCTATTTAGCCGATATTTCGAACAGTGATTTATTTTCCATTTTCAAATAATTTATTATGAGTAATCTGGATGCACTATTTTATCAATACCTAAAATATTCCTTGTTTGTTTACTGTCGCAGCAGTAATTTGCAGCAACTCGTTTAATGTTTTTGTCCATTATCTATTTATTTTTTACGCTTAATTTTATAGTTTTTATGTGAACAGATTTTTTTTTATTATTATTTTATTCTACGTTTCTTGAACTCATAAGTGTTTTTTTTTTTCTCCCCGTGTTCATTTTTCAATCAGACCTGATATTTATGGAATTAAATGTAGACTTATAAAATTATCTTAGCATAAAATAAGTTTTTTATCAATATAATGTTTCCATATCAGCAAGTTGCGTACAATAAGGTCTTGTTATTAATTATATACTAGATGGAACCCGTCAAAATTTGACGGCAAAAAACTTGATAGTACCATAAAAATAAAATTCATAGCTGCTTTAAAATGTTTGAAACTTTTGCAGAATAATTCAAATAAATAAAAAACCCACTTTGAATTAAAGCTAGGTTGAAGAACAGCAATTGGCTAAGTTTCACTGGCACATGTACTCGCGGAATTTCTTTCATCTGACACATTTAGCGCTGTTGTGCAAGTAAATGCTAAGTGCCCCCTTGGGGAGGGGGAAATGGCGGGATGGACCAAGGAGATGCATAACATGAATAAGCAGTCAAAGACCTTTCAAACGATATGTAACATGAGGGGTGTGTGCAAAATTTTAAAAAGTACCCCCTTGGGGGGGGGGGTAAAGTAGGGGATGGACACTGAACATGCATAATATGATTAAGTGGTCACAGACCTTTCCAACGATATATAACATGAGGGTTGTGTGCAAAATTTAGAAAAGTACCTCTTTGGGGGGGGGGCAAAGCGGGGAGATGGACATCAGAGATATGCATATGATTAAGCAGTCACAGACCTTTCCAACGATATATGACATGAGGGTTGTCTGCAAAATTTAGAAAAGTACCCCCTTGGGGGAGGAGGGGGGGGCAAAGTGGGGAAATGGACATTGGAGATATGCATATGATTAAGCAGTCACAGACCTTTCCAACGATATATGACATGAGGGTTGTCTGCAAAATTTAGAAAAGTACCCCCTTGGGGGAGGGGGGGGGCAAAGTAGGGGATGGACACGGAACATGCATAATATGATTAAGTGGTCACAGACCTTTCCAACGATATATAACATGAGGGTTGTGTGCAAAATTTAGAAAAGTACCTCTTTGGGGGGGGGGGCAAAGCGGGGAGATGGACATCAGAGATATGCATATGATTAAGCAGTCACAGACCTTTCCAACGATATATGACATGAGGGTTGTCTGCAAAATTTAGAAAAGTACCCCCTTGGGGGAGGGGGGGCAAAGTGGGGAAATGGACATTGGAGATATGCATATGATTAAGCAGTCACAGACCTTTCCAACGATATATGACATGAGGGTTGTCTGCAAAATTTAGAAAAGTACCCCCTTGGGGGAGGGGGGGGGCAAAGTGGGGAAATGGACATTGGAGATATGCATATGATTAAGCAGTCACAGACCTTTCCAACGATATATGACATGAGGGTTGTCTGCAAAATTTAGAAAAGTACCCCCTTGGGGGAGGGGGGGGCAAAGTGGGGAGATGGACATTGGAGATGCATAATATCATTAAGCGGCCACAGACCTTTCCAACAATATATGACATGAGGGGTGTCAACAAAATTTAGAAAATTGCCCCCTTAAGGGGGGGTGGGGAAGTGGCGGGATGGACCCCGGAGATGCATAACATGAATAAGCAGTCAAAGACCTTTCCAACAATACGTAACATGAAGGGATTGTGCAAAATTTACAAAAGTACCCCCTTGGGGGGGGCAAATTGGGGGGATGGACACCGGAGTTGCATAATATGATTAAGCGGTCACAGACCTTTTTAACGATATATAACATGAGTGGTATGTGCAAAATTTAGAAAAGTGCCCCAATTGGCAGGGGGGGGGGGGATGGACCACACAGATGCATAACATGAAAAGGCAGTCACAGGCCTTTCGAACGATATATCATATGAGTGGTGTCAACAAAGAAAAGTCTCCGCCCCGTGTAGGCAAAACATACTCCCCCCCCCCCCCCGCCGCCATAATTATTGATGCGGACTCATTTTTTAAATTCGTTCGCACCCCTCTTCTCCCGCAAAATGTTGTGAATTTTAAAAACTCCACTTACGAATTTTTTTATACCAAAAGCACTTATGTCCGTCGTCTGCATGCAGAGTTTTGTGCTTACAGACGCCAGACACAACAACACACACACAGACAGACGTTTACCGACATTAATAGTATAGATGATACTCAGTGCCTACACATTTCACCCTTTATAATTCAGCCAATGAGTTGACGGTTGTTCATTTCCAGAAACGAAACAATAATTCTTTAGGATGAATTTTGTTTGTTTGATACACCGTGGCAGAATGCGTGCAATGCAGCGACAGGCGTCACAAACTTTTTAGGGCACCTGCAGACTAAAAACATATAATCAATCTTCGCGGGAAAAAAATCCTAGATTTCGTCAAATGATCACGGGAAAAACACTAATTTCATCAAAGGATCATGTAAAACGTGAATTTTGTTAAAAGGCCACAGAAAAACGCGATTTACACAAAAGATGAACAAATTTTGTCAAAGAATCGCAAAGCAGGAAATTTCACCCAAAGATAGCGCTTTCTTGCCAAACTTCGTCTAAAAATTGCGGAATAAAATGTATTTTATCAAAAAATCGCTGGAAAATGCACATTTCGTTAAAGTATCGCAAGAAAAATGCGAATTTATTCAAAGATTGCTGAAAAAACGTGAATTTCATCGAAGGATTGCTGAAAATTCATGAATCTTATCAAAAGGCAGCAGAGAAAATGTGATTATTATCAAAGCATTGCGAAAAAAGAAAATTTCGTCTAAGGATCACAGAAAAACGCAAATTTGATAAAAGAATCGTGGAAAATAACGCAAATTTTGTGAAAAAAAAAAAAATCGCAGAAAAAACACAAATTTCGTCAAATTATCGCTGAAAAAAAAACACAAATTACGTCATAGGATAGCTGAAAAAATTATGAATCGAATCTCAACAAAAAAAAGATACAGAAAAAAATGCGAATTTCATTAAAGAATCGCGAAAAAAAAATGCGAATTTTGTTAAAGCATTGCGCAAAGAATGTGAATTTTTTGAAAGGTTCGTGTGAAAAATGAAACTGTCTGTATTAAAAACAGCACACACACAAACATCTATACAAACCTCAATACACACAAACATATTATAGGCAGGGCTTGAAATTCAATTTTTCCAAAGACGGGAGTCTCCCTACCAACATTTTTAAATGGAGGGGAGTTGTAATGTTTGGGAGGGAGAAAAAAAATCTTTAAACCCCACTATTCTTTTACGTGCTATTTAAAGAATTACATTAATGCAGACATGAGAAAATACCATTGAAAAAATTAAGTCAACTGAGAATGATTATGTAAAATGTTTATTTTTATTATAAAAAAGGGAAGAAAGTTAAGTTTTATATATGCAGTGTATTTTTCAAGTTCCATTAAATGTGTTAGGGACCCTTAACAATTAGGTTGTTAAATAAATTTCTGACTTTAGATTTTACTTGATTGAGATTCACCGATCGATCGTGGAAAAGACGCAAAGTTCATCAATCTGTCGCGGAAAAAACGCTAAGTTTGTCGATCTGTCACCAAAAAACGCAAAGTTCGTTAATCAGTCGTGGGAAAAAAGCAAATTTCGTCGATCGATTGCAGAATAAACACAAAGTTCGTCGATATGTCCCCAAAAAACGCAAGGTTAGTCGATCAGTCGCTTAAAAAACGCAATGTTCGTCGATCTGTCGCAGAAAAAACTCAAAGTTCGTTGATCTGTCACGGAAAAAACCACAAAGTTCGTCGATCAGTCGCGGAAAAAACACACAGTCCGTCAATCGGTTGCGGGGAAAAAAAATCACGAAATTTATCGTTCGGTTGCAGGTAAATTAAATGCAAATTTCTCCAAAAATGCTGAAATTTTTTGGGCGGGAGGCTCCCGCTCATGATCTTTTTTGGGCGGGATTTCAAAATTTTCCGCGCGAATCCCGCCCTGAAATTCAAGCCCTGATAGGTATAGTTTTAATCTGAAATAATATACTAAACTTGAACTAACTTTTGAAAAATCGGGTTAACCCAAATCCAACTTGCAGAAATCTACACTCAGTCTGAAATCGACTCGAACCATAAAGACAGTTAACCCAACTTGCAACAAAAATAATTATTTTCTGTGAATTTTCTGATTTTTTCTTTTCTCAGAAATGCTGTAGTCATTTTGTCCCCCAATTTTGCCCTTTACAATTCAGCCAATGAGTGGAGGGGGCCAAAGGAGCGTTCCTCATCACAAACGAAAGATGAGATACGTTCGTTTGATGTCGTTGTTGAAAATTTATGGATTTCTATTATTAAAGTAATTTTTTAATTTTACCGTATTTATTTTCTTTTTGTGTTGTATGTATTTTGCTACTTTGAATTTTTTTAAACTAACCCTTTTTTTTTTTTTTTTGGAGAGTGAGAGAGAGAGATTTAGTAATTTGGTAACACGAAGTTCAGCAAATTCTTAAAATCCACAAATCGTTTCCAATGTAAACAATGAAATTTACAATTAAGTTGCAAGTGCAAAATTTCAGTTTTTTAAAATTTTCATGTCATTCTGTACACATTTTAATATGTCATTCTGATCATTATACATATTTAGTTATGCATTATTAATTATTTACTTGACCTTTACTTTTAATATTTTAAATATTTCAAACTTACAGCTGAATGTAATTATTAAAACATTTGAAATACTGCATTCGAAAAATGAAATTTCAGCTTAGAAACTCGACAATTAAAAAATTTAAAGTAGAAAAGTACTTATGATATAAAAAGAAGAAAAAAAAATACACCAGAATTTATCTGTATTACGAAAGTGGGAGAAATGATTTTCTGTGCTATACGAAAAGATATCCAAATAACTCAATCATGAACATAGAAATAGGTATTGGTTTTTATGTTCAGGTGCACTCAATCCAAACTTGAAACTTTTAAAACGGTCATTGAATGAATGAAATTCATCTCCCGCCTTTCACATCCAGAAAACTTGCTGTGTCGCCAATTATGTTTATATTTTATATATATATAAAAAAATAATAATTCAGGCACTTTTCCGTTATACGGACACCATTGTCGCCAAACATACATACATACATACATTTTGGCATAGTATCCGTATAACAGAAAAGTACTAAAGTTCATGGTTTAAAATCACAATAAAATATCATGAAATTTATTGATTAGTTGTGGGAAAATATCGGGGAAATAATGTGTTTTTCGTGAATTTTTTGTTTTGTTAACAATGTGGTTAGAGAGACAGGGGGAAATCCAGAAAACTTGCTGTGTCGCCAATTATGTTTATATTTTATATATATATATATATAAATAATAATTCAGGCACTTTTCCGTTATACGTACACTATTGTCGCCAAACATACATACATACATTTACATACATACATACATTTTGGCATATTGTCCGTATAACAGAAAAGTACTAATGTTCATGGTTTAAAATCGCAATAAAATATCATGAAATTTATTGATTAGTTGTGGGAAAATATCGGGGAAATAATGTGTTTTTGTGAAATTTTTTGTTTTGTGTTGTTGTGTTTAATTGTAAGCATTCATTATAATTTTCAGTGCATTATTAAATTGAAATTTTTGTTTAAAATATGTAAACAAAACAGTGACCAGAAACCTGCACAATTTCTAATATAGATAGATAGATGCAACGAATACAGTATTTCAAATGTTTTAATAATTACATTTAGCTGTAAGTTTGAAATATTAAAAGTAAAGGCCAAGTAAATAATTAATAATGCATAACTAAAAGTAATTGTCGAGTGTTTAAACTAATTTCATTTTACGAATACAGTATTTCAAATGTTTTAATAGTTACATTCAGCTGTAAGTTTGAAATATTAAAAGTAAAGGCCAAGTAAATAATTAATAATGCATAAGTAAAAGTAATTGTCGAGTGTTTAAGCTGAAATTTCATTTTACGAATACAGTATTTCAAATGTTTTAATAGTTACATTCAACTGTAAGTTTGAAATATTAAAAGTAAAGGCCAAGTAAATAATTAATAATGCATAACTAAAAGTAATTGTCGAGCGTTTAAGCTGAAATTTCATTTTACGAATACAGTATTTCAAATGTTTTAATAGTTACATTCAGCTGTAAGTTTGAAATATTAAAAGTAAAGGCCAAGTAAATAATTAATAATGCAAAACTAAATATGTATAATGATGAGATTTTTTTTTTCTTGAATTATTCAGTGAAACTCGCCTTATAAATGTACGCAAATAATTCACATCAAAATCTTAAAATAACAAAGTTTTCTTTCGTGTTTAGCTATGCTTAATAACCAAAAAAGCTTGATTAATACAAAAATTATTTGGTAAAAATACTGTGATCGTCGCTGAGAAAACCTGAATTTAATCATATCACACAGAATTACATATTAAAAGTTTAAAATTAGTTTGTTTACATCGGAAACGATTCGCGGAATTTCGTGCCACGAAATCTCTCTCTCTCTCAAAAAAAGGGTTAGTTATAAAAAATTCAAAGTACTAAAATACATACGACTTAAAAAGAAAATAAATACGGTAAAATGAAAAAATACCTTAATAAAAGAAATCTATAAAGTTTCAACAACCGAACAACCAAATGGAACACATACGCTTCTAGAGAGAGGAAAAAGCCTTCACCTCATTGGCTGGAACATCGCGTCTGAAGATAGTAAAAGCCTCTTCTAGCTGATTAGCTGAATGCTCGCGCATGCGTATAAATAGCATTTTTGCACGAAAAACTAAAAAGCAGGTTAGCTTTAAGTATATGGATGAATGATAGTTTAAATATCAGAAGGTTTTGCATGTCCGTGTTGGGGGGTGGAGGAAATAATGGCTACATTGAATAAACAAAAATATTTAAATATATACAAAAAATAACACTAAATTTGTTGGAAGGGAAAAAAATATATGCATGATTTAAATTAGTGGGTATTTTCAAATACAAACAAACGGATAAACAAAGTCCTGTAAAGAAATACTGAATAATTAATTAAAAGCTAGATAAAGTAAAATCTTCCTTTGTTATGATTTACTGAAAAAACATTTTATCTCTATAGGCAAATGACTAAAATTTTTGTGGGTGATATACTTGACCAAAAACCGAAATTTGTATCGTATATATGTATAACAGAATCTATTATATAATAATGATATTAAAATAATGATATAAGTAAACAAAAAGGTAATACTTAGTGCCCAAAGTCTTTGAAATATGTCTCAGGTTAAAATAAGAAAAAAAAAAACAGTACACGGAGAGGGGGGGGGGGGGGGGGGTAAAAATATCAACAACAAATACTAAAAGTTTTACAGTGATTCTGTTAAAATTGCATTAAAATTAACAGCAAAAACGGCTGTAAAACTAACAAATCTGCTGTAAAATAAAAAAACTGAACTGCTGTAAAATTAACCGCAAAAAATTCTGTGAATTTACAAAAGTGCTGTTTATCCATAAAAAACAAAACTGCTGTAAATTCACAGCAAAATATGCTGGCACCCATATTGCCAGCATTTTTTGCTGTAAAAATACTGTGATTTTTTTTACAGTGTACAAAAGAAAAGGATGGAAAATGTTACAGATTTAAAAGTAAAATACTTTTTAAAATGTAATTTTATATTTAAAAAAATGTTAACAATAGAGAACATTCGCATAGAGTAAATGCATACACGCGTCTTATAAAATTTTTCATACGTTTTGCAGAGATAGCCATGCCCATGTAAAAAGGAACAGCAGAGAAAGTATAAATCATAGTAAATTTAGAATTATCCTATGACATTACATTTTCCCCATGCTTATCTCTAAGACATTTGCAAGATAAGGAGCCAAAAACCCTAATGCCTTGTCTTGTCCTTAAGAGGGGTTTATCTCAAACACATTTGCAAGATAAGGAGTCAAAAACCTTAATGCTGTCTACAATAGAAAAGGATGCGTAATGTTTGAAAGTAAAACGTTTTTTAAAACTGATTTTTATATTTAAAAAAAAGGTTAAAAGCAGACAACATTCAAAATGTATACACACGTTTTATGCGAAGATCATACATCTCATACAGATAGCCATGCCTATGTAAAAAGAGACTGCAGATAAAATATAAGTCATAGTAAATTTAGAATTACTTGTCCGTAAGAGGCGATTATCTCAAACACATTTGCAAGATAAGGAGCCAAAACCCTTAAAGCTGTCTACAAAAGAAAAGGATGGGAAATGTTACAGATTTAAAAGTAAAATACTTTTTAAAATGGATTTCTATATTTAAAAAAATATGTTAACAATAGAGAATATTCGAAATGCATACACGTGTCTTACACGATGCACATACATCTTATAGATACAGCCATGTCCATGTAAAAAGAAAAAGCCGAGAAAATATCAATTTTAGTAAATTTAGAAACAATTATCCTTAAGACGGGCTTATCTCAAACACATTTACAAGATAAGGAGCAAAAAGTGTTAATGGTGTCTAGAATTAGAAAAAAATGCAAATGATTTGAAAGTAAAACACTTTTTCAAATGGATTTTTATTTAAAAAAAAAAAAAAAAAGTTAACAGCAGAGAACATTCGAAATGCATACACACTTCTTATACGAAGAACATACATCTCCTACAGATAGCCAAGTCTATATATAAAAAGAAACCGTAGAGAAAATATAAATCATAGTAAATTTAGAATGACTTTGTCCTTAAGACAGGCTTATGTCAAACACATTTGCAGCAAAAGCAGCAAAAAACCTTAATGTTGTGTAATTTAGAAAAAGATGCAAATGATTTGAAAGTAAAACACTTTTTTAAATGGATTTTTTTTTATTTAAAAAAAAAGTTAATAACAGAGAACTTTCGAAATGCATAGTAGATCTTATACGATGCACATACATCTTATTACAGATAGCCATGCCTAATGTAAAAAGAAACTGCAGAGAACATATAAATCATAGTAAATTTAGAATTATCCTATGACATTACATTTTCCCCATGCTTATCTCAAAGACATTTGCAAGATAAGGAGCCAAAAACTCTAATGTCTTGTCTTGTCCTTAAGAGGGGCTTATCTCAAACATATATGCAAGAGAAGGAGCTAAAAACCTTGATGCTGCCTACAAATTAAAAGGATGCAAAATGTTATAGATTTAAAAGTAAAACATTTTTTTTAATGGATTTTTATATTTAAAAAAAAAGAAGTTATCAACAGAGAACATTCGAAATGCATACACACGTATTATACGATGCACATACATCTTATAGAGATAGCCATGCCCATGTAAAACCAAACTGCAGAGAAAATATAAATCACAGTAAATTTTGAATTACAATTCCCTATGACATTACATTTTACCCATACTTATCTCAAAGACATTTGCAAGATGAGGAGCCAAACACTATAATGCTGTCTACAAGAGAAAAGGATGCAAATGTTAAAGATTTGACAGTAAAACCCTATTTTTAAATGGATTTTTGTATTAAAAAAAATGTTAACAACAGAAAACATTTGAAATGCATACGCATGAGGGGCTTATCTCAAACACAATCTCAAGATAAGGAAACAAAAACTTTAATGGTGTTTGCAATAGAAAAGGATGCAAAATGCTAAAGGTTTAAAAGTAAAACACTTTTTAAAATGGATTTTTATATTTAAAAAAAAAAATGTTAACAACAGATAACATTCGAAATGCATACACACTTCTTATACGAAGAACATGCATCTCATACAGATAGCCATGCCTATGTAAAAAGAATCTGCAGAGAAAATATAAATCATATTAAATTATATAAATAATTGTCCTTAAGAGGGGCTTATCTCAAACATATTTGCAAGATAAGGAGCCAAAACCTTAATGCTTTCTGCAATAGTAAAGGCTGCAAAATGTTAAAGATTTAAAAGTAAAACACAATTTTAAATGGATTTTTATATTTAAAAAATGTTAATAACAGAGAACATTAGAAATTCTTATAGACACATCTTATACGATGCACATAAATTTCATAGAGATAGCCATGCCTATATAAAAAGAGACTGCAGAGAAAATATAAATCATAGTAAATTTAGAATTGCTTGTCCTTAAGAGGGGCTTATGTCAAACACATTTGATATATAAGGACAAACACCCTTAACGCTCTCTACAATTGGAAAAAGATGCAAATAATTTCAAAGTAAAACTCTTTTTAAAATGGATTTATGTATATACATATATATATACATATATTAAATTTAACAACAGAGAACATTCGAAATGCACACACACGTCTTATCATACATATTGGATTTATGTCAAACACCTTTGCAGCATAAGGAGCCAAAATCCTTAATGTTGTGTACATTTAGAAAAAGATGCAAATGATTACAGTAAAACACTTTTTTAAATGAATTTTTATATTTAATAAAAAGTTAACAACAGAGAGCATTCGAAATTCATGTCTTATACGATACACAGACATCTTATAGAGATAGCCATGCCCCATGTTAAATGAAACTGCAGAGAAAATATAAATCATAATAAATTTAGATTTACATTTTCCTATGACAACACATTTTCTCCATGCTTATCTCAAAGACATTTGCAAGATAAGGAGCCAAAAATCTTAATGCTGTCTACAAGAGAAAAGGATGCAAATGTTAAAGATTTGACAGTAAAACTCCTTTTTTAAATGGATTTTTATATTTAAAAATGTTAACGACAGAAAATATATGAAATGCATACACGCGTCTTATACGAAGAACAAACATCTCATACAGATAGCCATGCCTATGTAAAAAGAAACTGCAGAGAAAATATAAATCACAGTAAATTTAGAATAATTTTTCGATAAGAGAGGCTTAGGATCTTTTTCTATAAGAGAGGCTTTTGCAGGATTAGGATCCAAAATCCTTAATGCTGTCTGCAATAAAAAATCAACCAAATGTTAATGATTTAAAATTAAAACTTGTTTTAGATAAGTTTTTAAATTTGAAAAAAGCTTTTACTAAGATGGGCTTTCCTGGAAAACTTTTCCAGGATAAGGAACCGAAAACGTCTTACAATAGAAAAACACGCATAATTTACAAGTAAAACAGTTTTTAAGATCTATTTTTTTATTTTTTAACAAAAGCTAATAACTTAAAACATTCGAAAGGTATACACACGTCTTTTACGATAGACATCTCATGGAGACAGCCACGTCCTTTTAAAAAGAAACTGCAGAAATAATATAAATTATAGTAAACTAGCTAACTCGCCCGGCGTTGCCTGGGCTCGAAATAATAACCATATGTTCTTATGAATGAAATCTGTAAGGCTGTCGAAATCAAGTCGAATATTTCAAAAGCCACCGTAATCGGGCTCATAGAACCCGAGATCGAAAGTGCACCCTAGCGGTCGAAAGTGCAGCCAAACCCTGTCATAATTGGACCCATAAAACCAGAGATACTCCTGTAGTTCCAATATATGTTCGCAATATATTCTGGAAGAGGCTTTTTCAGAACACTCGACCCAACCAAATTTCCTAGTATAATTGAAATTCAACCACGGGTAAACAGTGTCAAAAAAGCGGACATCGCGAAAGTGGGTTCCGTAAAAGATCGGATTCGAAAGGGTTAATATAGATATTTTTAAAAACCCAATGGTGTGTTTTGAAGAAATTGAACGTGTCTATGATCTGGAGTCTACTGTTTGTCCGTATTCGCATTCTTCGAGTCGAAGCCGATTTTTAAACCTCGGCCAAAAAACGAAAATCGCGTGAGTGAGTTTTGGAAATGATTTTCTTCTGGAGGGTTAGAAGTAAAATTTTTCAAAACGGATACCAGACTTTAAAAAGCTAGGAATGTAGATTAGGCGCGGTATTTTTAGTTTTTCGTATCTTGTTTATAAACGCCGATTCGAATTTTTAAATATAGGAGAAATCGTTAAAAAAGCAAAATTGACTTACAGTAAAAAACGTTTTCGAAAGTGTTAACGTGAATTTTTTTTTAAACTAAAGGTTTCTACCTGAACCAGATAGAACGTAGATGTCTTTAGGTATGTTTGGTTTTTCTAGAGAGCCGATGCCAGGTTTTATATAGCGCAGAAAATCGTAATTTTCAAAAATGAGTCCTGCGCGCGAATTGTTTTCGAAGCGTTAATATTCTAATTTTTCAAAAACAAATACAGATGTCGAAAAGGGAATAAATGTAGATATTGTCAGGTATTTTTAGTTTTTCATACTTTGCTCTGAACCGTCCGCCGATGCGAATTTTTAAAAATCACCGAAATTGCAAAAATCTAAAAACGGCATACAGAAAATATACTTTTTCGAAGGGTTAACTTTCGTATTTTTTAAAACCAAAGGCAGCTTTGAAAATGGCAAAGTCAGCTCTTTAATTTGGTGACCTTTGTTTTTCCGTATCGTTTGTAGACCAGTGGATGCAAGACTCGGAAAACGGGAGAAAATAAAAAACATGAATTCGATGCTTCTTGATCTTTTTTTTTTTTTCTTTGAAAAGGTTAAATGTGAAATTTTTTTCGAACCAGCCAAATCGTTCGAGTCGGAAAAGTGTGTTCTTTGAGAATATGTAGACGGTTCTACCGTATTTTCAGCCGTTCGCCCATGGCGAATTTAGAAAATCTTAAAAAAGAAACGGCATGCATAGTTGCCAACCTCCCGATTTTTTGAACACCAGTAAAATGTTAGAAAAATTTTCGCTTTATTAAAATGTAGAAATTGTACGATTTAATTAAACAAATATTTTTACATAATAATATTGGTATGAAAAAAATCGGGAGGTTGGCAACTATGGATGACTCGTGCTTTGCTTCTTCTATTTACGGAGAAACGCAATTTTATACTTTTGCGTTTAAAAATGAGTCAGGAAATGTGTCAGAAAGTTTCGCGTTCTTGAGCAAGAAATTTGAGAACCACTTTAATATACTTTCACTTGAACACTGATACAACACAATTTACTCTTGATAATAATACTAAACAATTTCAATAACAATATTAGCACAAAACGATATAAATAATAATACTGATACAAAACCATTTGAATAAGAGTAGTTATGCCAAACAATTTAAATAAGAATGCTGATGTAAAATAATTTGAATTTAATGTCGATGCAAAACAATTTACTCTTCAGTAATGATTCTCACTCACACACACACAAAAAAAATAATAATTTTTTTTTCCTCTTAGGAGCATTAGTCTTCCTTGTACTAGTCCTTCTTTTCTCTCTCTCTTTTTTATGCAAATGTATAATGCTAATTTATTGTAAACAATTACAAATGTTTAGTTCTATACAATTTAAATTTTACTTCAATAATAATTCAAATCTAATTAAGAAGTGATTAAAAAATTGGCTTTTTGCACATTAATAATTGCGTACCGGAGAGAACGTGAAATTTATTCACTAACCAATAAAGTTGAACGTAGCATCTTCACGTTAATTAATTAATTAATAAAGAAATTAGGGAACTTATACCCAAATAAACAAAATGACTTTCTGTTAAAATGATTGTAATTACCTCTATCACAACACAATTATTAAATTATATATAAATTACACTAAAACTGTAAGAGTAAATTCAAATCAATATTTATACAATTAATTTCACAATAATTAACCAATTTATACAAAACACGGTTCGGTTCGGCAGAAAAAATGAACAAAACACCTTCTTTATATCTTCCTAGCTTCACCCGGCTTATAGGTTTCCACCGGCAAACACTTTGTTGGACACTGCCGATTTACTGTTGAATTTAACACTGTTACGCACTTTCACTGTTATACGCGCTTGTTATCACACTTTATGTACAGTCTGTTTATCACACTTTACCGGCGTTGTTTCTCTCAATTTACGGACGCTGTTTCTCATTTTCCGGCGCTGGTTTGAGGTGGTTTTATCCCAAGCTGCCGCCATTGATAATATGTTTTATTCCACGTTTCACTCCGCCATGCGTGAAGAGAAATATGTTATTTTCTTTCATTAATTGATATACTGACACCACTGGTATCGAGATGCCTGATACCAGACACGATGTTAAGTTCGCCAATTAGTTCACTAGAACACTACATATAACTATTAATTGAATATTTATTAATGATTCACTTTAACATTCACTAAAAAACCCAACATTTACATGTACCAGCAAGGATATAGCAGAACTTACTTACTCTCTACGTACTCTTTTAGACGTGCACGACTAGATTTATCCACTATCACGACCACATAGGTCTCCAGAACAACAGTCTTCTGACCTTATAGGCTTTCTCTTAGAAAGCGCTTCTATAGGAAAATAAACGCACTGGGTAACCACCATGATAGAATTTCATGTTTCTAGCCTCAACATATATGTTGAGGCTTTGAATAACGTAATTTTAGAACATTTGCCATTCTTGCATCCCTTTGAGGGCACAAGGGTAGAAGTTGCCCAGTATTAAGGGGCTATTTCGCTCAGTCGAAAATACAAGCTCGCTAATGTTATTCCTATGGGACAGTTATTTATTTTTATTTTTATTTTTTATTTATTTATTTTTATTTTATTTATTTATTTATTTTTTATTCTATTTTATTTTATTTTATTTTATTTATTTATTTATTTTATTTATTTATTTATTTATTTTTATTTTATTTTTTTTTTGGGGGGGGGGGCATTGGATAGCTGAGGTAAATCGCTACTCAGGCCCTTTTTTGTTTTTTCGATTTGTCTGCAGGTATTTTTTATTAGTATACTTTCACTTTCGGAACCGGTTTCGAAAGTGAAAGTATCGTCATAAATCTGCAAACAAAATCGAAAAGAAAAAAAAAATGCCTACATAGCGATCGACCTCAGCTATCTAAAACAAAAAAAAATCATTCAAAAAATTTTAAATACAAACGAGATATTATAAAATAACTGTCTCATAAGATTAACATTAACGAGCGAGTGTTTGCGCGCGAGTGCAGTAGACCGAAACTGTCACCTGTATAACACTGAAAGAATTTTTTTTAATCGAAATAGTTGGTTCCAAAGTAATCGTCATTTAAAAATATTTTCCGCTCATTTAACACCTTTTTTCACACCACTAACGTTTTTAGAAAATTTTCTGTCCGCTTCATCCTTTCAAATTTCGAATTTTATTAGAAACCATTCTTAGCGGGCATTTACATCTTAGATCTAACAACCACTATATCAATTTTCAAGTGTCTACCCAACGGTATCACAAAAATTGTAATTTTAGAAAAGTTTTCTCTACTGCGCACTTTTAAATTTTGAATTTTGTAAAAACTGTTTTGTGCGGGCATTTACTTCTTTAAAGTAACACCCATGTCGAATTTCAAGTTTCCATTCTTAAACAATTTCAAATAAATCACTATTTAGAAAACGTTTCCAGAACGTTTTCCGCTTTTTTCACCGTTTTAAATTCATTTTCTTTAGACCGTTATTAACGAGCATTCCCATCTAAAATGTAACCACCATGCCAAATTTCAATTTCCATTCTTAAACAATTTCAAATAAATCATTACTTAGAACGTTTCCAGAAAGTTTTCCGCTTTTTTCACCGTTTTAAATTCAGTATTTTTAAAAAACCGTTCTTAGTGAGCATTCGCATCTTAAAAGTATAACCATCATGACAAATTTCAAGTTTCTAGTCTTAAACAATTTCAAATAAATCATTATTTAGATCGTTTCCAGTACGCTTTCCACTTTTTTCACCATTTTAAATTCGGTACATTTTTAAAACCGTTGTAAGCGAGCATTCGCATAACCACCATGCCAAATTTCAAGTTTCGACTCTTAAACAATTACAAATAAGTCACTATTTAGAACGTTTCCAGAAAGTTTTCTGATTTTTTCACAGTTTTAAATTCAGTGTTTTTTAAAAGCCGTTCTTAGCGAGCATTTGCATCTTAAAAGTAACCACCATGCTAAATTTTAAGTTTCTATTCTTAAAAAAAATTAAATAAATCACTATTTAAAACGTTTTCCGCTTTTTTCACCGTTTTAAATTCAATATTTATTAAAAACCGTTCTTAGTGAGCGTATACACCTTAAAAGTATAATCACCATGACAAATTTCAAGTTTTTAACCCTAACAGTATCACGTCAGAAATCGCAATTTTAGAACGTTTTTGTTTCTGCCTCATTTTAAATTTAATTTTTTAGAACATTTTTAGATATTTTCCGCATGCTTCACCCTTTTAATTTTTTTTTTTTTTTTTATTTTTTTTTTTTTAGAAATAGTTCTTAGTGAGCATTTACATTTTAAAAGTAACCACCATGCCAAATTTCAAGTTTATGGCCTCAACAGTATTACAGAAATCGCAATTATAAGAACGTTTTTGTTCGGGCACTATTTTAAATTTCGTTTTTCCTCTTTTCTCTCTTTTTTTTCTTTTCAGAAACGATTTGTTCTGCGCGAGCAAATGCGTCTTAAAAGTAATAGCCATGCCAATATCCCAGTTTATAGCATTAGCAAGTCCAAATAAATCGTAATTTAGAACGTTTTCCTGTCGCTTTACCCTTTTATAAGTTTAAAATTTTATTAGAAACCCATTCTTTGTGAGTATTTAAATTTTTAAAGTAAACTACCATACAAAAATTCAAGTTTCTAAGACCTCAATTAGTATAACGGAAACCGCATGTTTAAAATGATTTCTGTTCACGGCATCCTTTTAAATTTCGAATGATTTAGAAAACTTTCTGGGCGAACATTTAGGTTTTAAGTTAAGGTTAAGTTTCCAGCCCTAAACAATTCTAATATACATATATTTCTATATTCTAGAACGTTTTCCGCTCGTTTCCCCTTTAAATTTCATTTTTTTTTTAGAAACCGTTCTTAGCAAGCATTTATTGGGTTGTTTGGAAAGTTCTTTCTGTTTGGGAAAGTTGGTTCGTACCAGAAAATTCTCATTTATTTCTTAGACATTAATTCCGATAGCTAATATGTAATAATTGACGGGTAGAATTTTCCGGTACAAACTGATTTTCCCAAACGAAAGGAACTTTCCGAACAACTAATACATCTTAAAAGCAACCATCAGGACAAAATTGATATTTCTAGCTCCAGCAGTATCACAAAAACCTCACTTTTAGAACGTTTTTTCACTCCTGCACTCGCTTGGAGATAGTTGTACCGACATAAAATACAACGCATGTTGGAGTAGAGACTGTCATGATCATTTTCCCACCATTATTTTTGAAATCATTTTCGTAATTCCAGAGATTATCCCCTATAAACAAACAAACGAATACATAAACGTTTCTTCTTTTTCAACTTTCCAACCTAGTTGAAAAGTGTTTATGACTTCGGTTTGTCTGCCGTATGGCCGTCTGCCGTTATGGCGGTCTGCCGTATAGCCGTCTGCCATATGGCCGTCTGTCCGTGCTCTAACTCCCGTAAATAGGCTCGGATTGCTCTGCAATTTTTATATGTTATTGTCGTTATCTATAGCATGTTCCCTATTTCAACGGAAATGTGTAGCACTTATAGTTTTTTTACAGGGACACTCAAAAGAATTCCGTTACATTACGATCTATGGGGAAAAATCATTTGCGGTTTATTTTAATGATATTCGCAATTTCAAACACATTGTAATTGATATATATCACTAAGGTGCATTACAAAAAGCTTAATATGGAATAGGGTGTGCATAGCATTTATAGTTACTTTACAGGGACAGTCAAAAGAATTCCGTTACATTACGTCTATATGGAGAAAAATCGTCTGCGGTTTATTTAAATAATGTTTCACTATTTTAAACGCATTGAAATTTATATATATCACTAAGGTGCATGACAAGAGGTTTACTACAGAATAGTGTGTGTATAGCAGTGATCGTTCATTTACACGGACACACAAAAGAATTCTCTAACTGTCTGTTAACAATAATTCCTGGAAGTGCGTTTTAAGTTACTGAACGAGATTTTAAATTTAACTCACTTTTTGTCTATTGCGTGGTGTGTATAAATTCTGTAGATCATATGCAGGGAAGCACAAAAGTTCGCGAACACATTTCCGTTTATTGACAGAAACTCCAGAAGGAAAATTTTAAACTGTGCTACGCGTTTCCTAACTGAACTAAAATTTAGCATCCTATGTTATACAAATTTATAGATCCTATACAGGGCTGAATAAAAGTATTCGGATATTTTTCCGAATATTGTATATGTTGGAAATTCCTGAAATTATGTTTTTAAATATGTTATGCGTTTTCCAAATTGTTTACTTAGATGTTATCTTTCAGCTTATTAAACGGTATGATTTGTAAAACTATTTTGGAAGCGTTGGAAAGTGTTACATAATCTATGCTTGACGCATGATTTTTCGTTCTTGTTTAATCCTAAAATTGTCGCAGTGAAAAACGGAAATAGGCATTCGATGAGGAATTATGGCTTCTTTAAGTGTAAACTAAAAAAGACACACTTAAGGAAACCTCTCTGTATTGAAATTGCAACAAACTTTCACATTTTCAATATGAAGACCCAGTTCTGACATCTATTTGGATTTTTCGGTAAATTTTATGTTTCGATTTTATTTTCGGCGAAGTAGTTTAGGAGTTATGAAGGTTTAAAATTTATGAACTCCTAGTGTTAAATTAATTTGTAATCGTTACAAAACAGTCTACATTGCGGGTAGGTTTTTAAACTGCAAGTTTAAGTTGGCATATTTGCATCTTCCAAAAATCTATTTCTACAAAAAAAAAAAAAAAAAAAAAAAAAAAAAACCTCATAGGTTACAATTTATATTTTTTGCGAATATTAACTTCCAATAATATTGGGTAAAGGAAGAAAATTATAGGGAGCAATTAAGTGCTAGTGTTTCATTATTTTTTTTTACTAGTGGAAATTCGCCAGCTTCGTTGGTCGGTTTTTCTCAAACGGGTTAGGGTCCTCATGCCTTATTTAAAAAAACACGCAACTATCGATCCAGATTAAATTAAAATTCTTAGCATCGTCGTTTACGTTGCTATGGAAACAGAATTAGGCATTCTCAAAATTTGAGTTTAATTGCGTCACTGGTAAAATTTACCGAAGAGTTCTTTCAGTTTCAAAAAAACAAAAGTTGCCAAACGAAAAAAAAAAAAAAAAAAAAAAGCTAAAGGTTGCATAAAAAATTGCCGAAAAGTTAAAAAATAGCTAAGGACAAAATTTATTATATTGGGTTAAAAAATTGGAACCGGATTCTTTTACGAATATCAAAAAGTCGCTGCAAAACGCGAAAAAAAATTTAAAATGGCATAAAAAATTCGTGAAAATTAAAAATTTGCTGAGGACAATATTTACTTGGGCTAAAAGATTGAAACCAGATTCTCTTTACGTTGCTAAAAAAATATAACAAATCGCATGAAAGATTCATGAAAAATTAAAAAATCGTTGTATGATTTCCGAATAAACTATTTATTGTATAACACTTTAATATATTGGGCAATAAAAGATTGAAACCGGATTCTTTTTACTAATGTGAAAAAATCGCTGCGAAACGCCGAAAAAAGTTAAAAATCGCATTTAAACCACGAAAAATTAAAAAATCGTTTTACGTTTACTATTAAACTTTATTGAAACGAGGACAAAATTTACTATATTGAGCTGAAAGATTGAAACCGGATTCCTTTAAACTAACGTGGGAAAATCGTCGAACACACGAAAAACACGTTTAAAATTTCATTAAAAAATAAATAAATAAATAAATTGAATCATAAAATTCAAAAACTGTCTTGGATGCGCTGTGCATAACGACAGACATGCAGGTGCCTGCCATATCTTAGTGGTTATGCACGCAGAGGTCTCTTCAGAAAACGAAGTACAGACAGACAGACACCACACATCATGCAAACTTCTATCTTTATTATATTATAGATTAGCTAACCTGCCCGGCATTGTCCGGGCCCGGGATAATTACAATCTCAGAGAAAGACGTTAACACCCTCCCTCCCCATACCCGCAAATATAAAAAAAAAATTGTTCAAGAAAACCACCGCCACCTACATTAACGCGATTATTAAAAAAATAATTACATTTTTCTGATAATTAGAACATAACGAAGACGCTACACTAAAATAGCCGGCAGATGACACCCCTTCCCGACCTCAATTTCAAATCTTATATCTTATTTAGTTACCTAAATTTTTGTTCATTAGTAAAAATTTTAAATTATTTCTTTTCATTTTTTTAACTAAATGGAGGAATCGGCCACAGAAACAGATCTCTTTGTAGTTCAGTTTTTAATGAAAACAGGTCCCTGTCTGAAACTTTCTCGGATTGTTTTCACTGGCGCCGGCAGATTTTTGGCAATTTTTTGCATAAATTAAGAAAAATTACCGACCGAATTTTTCAAAAATCACATAGTCAGATGCAGAATTTTTTTTGCATATGCTCAGAAATTTTCAAATTGATATCTCAATTTGTTTTCTTAAAATTCGCTAATTAGTAAAATAATTTCAAATTCGTTCATTTCCGCTTGCAAATCCAATGCGTCTGTTCGTTTCTTAAGCCATTTTGATTTAAAAGATGTCATTTTACAAGCGGTGGTTAATGAGAATCTAATTGATATCTTGGGTAATTATCAAACTATTAAAATTCTGAGACTCAGGTGCACATGGCCAGACCTTGGACTATCCACACCTAAATTTTCAGACTTCTAGGTTGGGCTAGATTTTGCTAGCCATCAAAGACAAACACACACACAGAGAGCGAAACTTTCTTTTATTAATATAGATAGATAATGTGGATCCTCTTGGTTTAGAACCAATACAAAAAATAGGAGTGATAAATAATGAATGTAACCATATCTACAAATGTTTGTATTTGTACTGAAACAAGAAGGTAGCCTTATGAAAAATAAAAATAAAACACCCCCAGTCCCCAATTCTTCCCTTTTAACTTATATTTAAAAGAAAAAAAAACTAAACTTCGCGCATCTGTACTGTATTTGTAAAACCAGAGTCAATGAAGTTTTTTTCGCGGCGATATCCATGTCCTGGGAGTTAATTTTATACAGACTTGCACACGTTCACTTGCGAAGAAATTTCATTGTTGCACCACTGTTATTTTGTTTACAAGGAATGTAGTCTTCCGAGAGCAATGTCTGAGAAGCTCCGACAATCTCATCATGGAGTTATTTTAAATTTAAAACTTTCATAACAATCCTGGCTATCAATGTACAAAATAATTAATTTTCAATGTAATAATACATGTTTGTTTATTAAATGGGTAGGATTTAGTAATTTTTTTTTTCCTTGCTTTTGCGAAATGTCGTCGTCTCATTATTCGAAGATGAACGTGGGTTTACGAAGCGGAACCTTTGAGGTGGGGGGATTTTAGTAAAAGCTGTATCATCTTGGTACGTGGGATGAAAACCAAACTATTTTCGACAATTCATGCGTATATATATTCTGCTATTTCAGACATCCCACCACTTTTACGTGCGTCGAGAGATTGGACGTGTCTCACACCAATATCCTTGGTATAGATGCTGATACGATATTTTAAAAAATGACATATCTCGCTATGAAAAAAATTTCAAATAAGCCAAAAGTGTTCTCAAATCCAAATTATCATTCTTGAAATACATTCATAAAGTCATTATTATTCACATAAAATTCGTAGATATTCTTCTTCAGGTATCAATAAATCAATTAGTAGAATAATACAAGAAAAATGACATTATTATTCAAATAAAAACATATGTGCTAAAAGTGATTACATGTATATACATAAAGGCTTAATAAACCTTTTATTAAACAGACCTACTAATTTTGTGTACATAACCGGTGATATTCTCAAGATCAAGAAAATAATTTTTTTTTTTTTTTTTTTTTTTTTTGCAAAAAAATATTTATTTATCATTATTAACTCTGACAATGTCACCGGTTGTGTGAAAGGAAATTAGTGGGTCTGTTTATTGCCTTTATGTTTATTGTAATCACTTTTAGACAACAACCGACAGTTTTTGTTTTAAATCAATTAGTGTTTTCCATTTCCGCGTTTAAGCCCGTGCTCAATTGTCTGACACATTTCTTAATTCATTATTGTCATTGTGTTGTATACTTATGGACGTAAAAACATGATATTGGCAGACATGGCTATTGAAGTGATTTGGAATGTAAAGGATTTATATATTTTTTGATAAATTTATTACGTTTAGAATTAGGAGCGATTGCTACCTAAAGACGGCAAATTGTTTCCTCTCTTGTGCTGCCGCGTCTCGAAATTTCGGTTCAAAATACCAACTTCGACAGCATTTTAAAATCCTCTGCTTTTATTTTAAAAAGTGGAAAGACTGTCCGATTCCAATGTTTCTAAATAAGAGCGCCTCTAATTTCCTGAATTTTCGAGTAAAACTTAATTCAGAAAATGTATCAGAAAGTAACCAGTTTTAATATTCAAACTGTGGGCTACTTTCGTGACACATTTTTTTATTCAATTTTGTTCGCAAACGGATGAAATTGGTAGACATTCTTATTCAGAAACTATACGTAATCGAACTGTTTTTCCATTTTTGGGTAAAGGCAGAATATTTTTCAGAAAATTATGTTAAAGTTGCCGTTTTGAACCGAATTTCGAGACGCGAAAGAGCGAAAAAAAAAAAAAATCCTATCACGAGACAAGCACAAGAATCACTTATATCTCAACATGTAATAAATTTAACCAAAAAATTAAGAAAACTGTTCAATTACAAGATTACAAATCACTTTTTCAATAATCATGCCAACAAGTGCGTCATGCTTTTACTTTAAAAAATGAGTCAGAAAATGTGTCAGAAAGTTTCGCGTTGTTGAGCTTGAAAAAATATTCTATGGAAATGCCTTAACTAGGACAGGTCAGCAATGTATGTCAGAAATGTATATCAACTAACGAAGACATCACCAGACAAAATTTCATCTCTCTCTTCTTATTTTTTAAACATTTCTTAACTTTTCTACAAACACACACACACACAAATGAATTTACCCTTTACTTTTTATAAGTATTTTTTAATGCAGATTTCTTTTTGTCACGTATTGTCTTCGCAGACAAGCAAGTTCAAATTTCTGAGTAATCAAGTATTACAATGTGTTTTTTTCAAAGTCAGAAAAAAAGAAGAATCGAAGCGATATTTTGGCTATGCAAAATGCGTTGCAGAAGCTGCGCATAGTTTGGCAAAAAGCCACGTTTAGTTGGAAAAAAAGGAGAGCAATTTATTTTTTCTTCCTTTCAAATAATGGAATGAGTTGAAAAGTAACAGTAAACCCCGATTGTGCAACTGCGCAGTTTTGAAACCGACGCGACGGCTCAAGGAGGGATGGAGATATGTGAATAAGGGAAAAAAATATATTCAATACAAGAAATTCTCACGTATGCATTTTCAATATTTTAGATCTGTGTTTTTGAACCTGACTTCGAATTGTTTACAAGGCCCGACACTAAAACTTTTGGGGGGGGGGGGGGGTGTCCTGGGTACAGAATTGATAGGGGACTATCGTGGTGCATTTTAAGGTGGTTCTCAAATGACCTGCTCAACAACGCGATACTTCTTGACACATTTTCTGACCCATTTTTAAACGCAAAAACATAAAATTCGCAAGCCTAACTATTGAAGCAAGTTGGCATCGTGTGGCATTTTCCATTTCTTGGTAAATAAATTACGTATCGAGTTATAAGCGATTCGTGTCACCTGACGACACGAATTTCCCCTTTCTCGTTCTACTGCCTCGGGAATTCGGTTCAAAACATCAACTTTGACAGTATTTTCCTGAAATATCTTCTGCCTTTACCAAAAAATGAAAAAATCATTTCGATGACACAATTTCTGAATAAGAACACCTGACAATTTTATCCGTTTTCAAACTAAAAAGGAATTCAAAATTGTGTCTGAAAGTTAGCTCATTTGGATTTGAGAACAGCCTTAAGGGTTTCTCGATTTTAAAAAGGAAAATTTTTGTTGACACCCCGTTTGTTTTTGTTTTTGTTTCATCAAACTACCGTCATTTTCCACATCTATAGTGATTTATTAAATGTGCCAATAAATAACACTGTAAGTTTTTAATATTATATAATCTTATTGTTACTTCAATAGAATATGTAAGAAACGGGTCGAAACAAATTTTGTAATTTTGTTTATAACACCTTCATAAATGCTCATACATTTCGTTTATGTTTCTAAAATTTCTTGTTACTTGTCTTAAAAAATAGTTTACACTATAACTTTACAATATTGTAATCTTTCTTTCCAGCTTTGTAGATGTTCATTTAATCATTTATACTTTATTCAAATGACGAAATTCGTACTTTGGTAATTTTGTTTATAAGATCTTCATGAATGTCCATACAAAATTTCATTTATGTTTATAAAATTTCGGTGTAATTTTTCTAAAAATAAATAAATAAATGAATAAAACTGTAAATTTGAATACTTGTACTCTTATTGTAACTTCAATAGAATATGTAAGAAGAGAGTAGAAACAAATTTGGTAATTTTGTTTATAAGAACTTTATGAATGTTCATTACTAAATTTTATTTATGTTTATAAAATTTCTCCTTAATTTTCTAAAAAAAATAATTTACACTGGAACTTTTCAATATTGTAATAGTATTGTGACTTCAATATAATATGCAAGAAGAGAGTAGAAAAAAGATATAGGTAATTATGTTTTTATAAGAACTTTATGAATGTTCATACTAAAATTTCCTTTATGTTTATGAAATTTCCCTTTATTATTTTTTAAAATAATTAACACTGTAACTTTACAACAGTGTAATGGTACTTTCCAGCTATGTAAGTGTTCATTTAATAATTTAACTTATTATGAAATTCAAATAATAAAATTCGTTGTCCCCCAAAAAATTTCAAAATATGTGAGTGGGTGGAAGCTCTTCAATGCCATATTCTTTTTCAGCATCCCTAAAATATAAAAATTACCACTTGCTTTATGAGAAAGAGCTATCTTGTTCAACAATGGTATTAACCAGTTTAATATTTCGCATATGGTTACTTCCGAGAATATACAGCAAGAAAATAAAAGCAAATTTGATAATTCACTTAGGTTGATAAAATTTTTCTTTATTTTTTCTAAAATATATAATTAACACTGTAATTTATCAATATTGTTATTTCTATAGAATATGTAAAAAGAAACTAGAAACAAATTCTACTTTAGTAATTTTGTTTATAAGACTTTCATGAATGTTGATACTAAATTTCATTTACGTTTATAAAATTTTTCTTTATTTTTTCTTTTTAGCAAAAATTTCATGAATGTTCATACTAAATTTAATTTTTGTTTATAAAATATTTTTTTAAATTTTTAAAAATAATAATTTAAAACACTGTAAATTTTCAGTATACTATAATCGTTTTATTACTTCAACAGAATAGTATGTAAAAAGAGAGTAGAATCAAATTTGGTAATTTGTTTATAAGATCTTGATGAATGTTCATACACTATTTCATTTATGTTTATAAAATTTCAGTTTAATTTTTCTAAAAAATAAATAAAACTGCGATTTTGAATACTTGTACTCTTATTATTACTTCAATAGAACATGCACTCCAAAAACGACATTTTCAAAACGGATAAAAAAAATATTCAAATCTGAGTATGTCGCATAGTCAAAATGGCTCCGAATCAAAATGACTCAAGTTTGAAACATGCACATACTCATTTCTGAAAACATGCACACACTCAAGAATAAAACATCATGTGCTCCTATTTGAGTATGTCCATGTTTCAAAAATGAGTATGAACTGACTTCTATGTGCTCAGTTTTGAGTACGTCCATGTTTCAAAAATGAGTTTGAACTGATTCTAATCATTTGTGAGTATGTCCATGTTTCAGAAAGGAGTATGAACTGACCTCTATGTGCTCAGTTTTGAGTATGTCCATGTTTCAATATTCTGCGTATTTCTGGTATTTCAGAATTGAAAGCATTGTATCGTCCAATTTGAAACAAAAAGTTTCATAACAAAATGAAAACATCGGTTTACTCAGATTTGAAAGTGTCATTTTTCTCTGTGTGTAAGAAGAGAATAGAAACAAATTTGGTAATTTTGTTTATTAGACCGTTATGAATGTCCATTACTAAATTTTATTTACGTTTATAAAATTTCTCCTTAATTTTCTAAAAAATAATTAACACTGTAACTTTTCAATATTGTACTGTTATTGTTACTTCAATAGATTATACAAGAAGAAAGTTTTTTAAACAAATGGTAATTTTGTTTTTATAAGACCTTTATCATAAAAATAATATGTCATACTAAATGTCATTTATGTTTATAAAGTTTATCTTTATTTATTTATTTTTTTAAATAATTAGCACTGCAACTTTACAATAGTGTAAGCTTACTTTCCAGCTATGTAAGTGTTCATTTAATCATTATGTTTTTATAAAGCTCCTCTTTAATTTTTTTTTTAAATTAACACTGTAACTTTACATGAATAGTTGTAATATTTACTTTCTAAGCTATGCAAGTGTTCATTTAATCATCTACTTTATATTGAAATTCAAGTGACAAACTTCCGTTTTCCTTCCAAAAAATTTTCAAAATCTGTGAGAGATGGAAGCTCTTCAATGCTCATATTCTTCTCAGCATCTTCTAAAATACGAAAATTTCCACTTGCTTTATCAGAAAGAGATATCTCGTTGAACAGTGATATTAATCAGTGTAAGATTTCCCACATGAGACTATTCTCAGTTACACGTTGAGAATCACGGAAGAAGATTGCTGAAGACTATTGAAGATTGCTGTCGTCCTTTGAAATGTCTAAAAACATCCAACTATATTTTAATTTGCATACGAGCTTGATGGAAGAAAAGATATTATGTATCAAAATTTAAATTTCAGGAAAATTGAAGTGAAAGATTTTTAAGTAAATGTTATTGATGTATTTTTTATTGGGAAGCATCTCTGTTTTATATGATAACAAACCCTCTCAGAACAAAGCATTTAACATTTAATTTTGAAATGTTAATAAATGATTTTTGATATTATCTCCAAGACTTTAGAACCTTATTATTTTTAGCTTTATGATATACTATCTCGTAATACGTTCATCTATAAAATAAAACACTTTTTGAGAAAATGTGACATCATAAAATGTTCTTTCACTAAGTTTTAATTTTCGCGACAATCTGAAAAGAAATATTTAAAATTAATATTGATAACCCTATATTATTTGTGTTTTTCTTCGCACATGCTTCAAATTTCAAATTCAGTTATTTCCGGCAATAAAAATTATCCCTTTTTAAATCAAGTTTCAGCAAATGAATTTCACTTTTTTGCAAATCAAGTTTTTATACGTTTTGAATACTGTTTAACAAGGTGTCTGTTTTTTAATTAGGTAAAGTGATAATTTTTCTGTTTTAGGGGATGCTGAAAGAGAATACGGCATTTAAAAGTTCCCAAGATCCACAGATTTTGAAAATAAATAAATAAATAAATAAATAAAATAAAATAAAAATTAATTACTGCATTTTTGCATTGGGCAATAAAACATGTGAATTTTCTCATTTGAATTTTGCAACAGAATAAATGATTAAATTAACACTAGATAACTGAAAAAAAGAATACATAATTAAAAATTTACAGTGATAATTATTATTATTTTTAAAAAGTAAAGGCGAATTATATAAACATAAATGAAAACTTAGTAAAGCATTCACGAAGGTCTAAAAATCAAATTACCAAAGTAAAATTTCTTTCTACTATCTTTTTACATATATTCTATTGAAGCAACAAAAAGATTACGTTATTGAAAAGTTATAGTATTAATTATTATTTAGAAAAATTAAAGATAAATTTTATAAACACAAATCAAATTTACTAAATGAACATTCATGAAGATCTTATAAACAAAATTACCAAAGTAAAGTTTGTTTCTACTCTATTTTAAATAATTCTATTGAAGTAACCATAAGATTACGATATTGAAAACTTTCAGTGTTAATTATTTTTTAGAACAAATTAAAATATGTATCAAAATATGTGTTTTTGGATTAAACACAATAAAACTGATATTGTAATGTTATTATAACTGCTATACAAATATCCATATACGTGTAAAAATTTTAAATAAAATTTCTTAAAATTGGAGAATGGTATAAATTTTTAAACATTTTCTGTTTTAACATCCCCCTATTTGTACGTTTATAGGAATGTACAATATTGGAAAAAAGAAAGTTCATTAAAGTTTGTTGAACAGTTTAATCATTGAAATGTAAGTTAATAATTAAGAAAATTAAAATTTTATTTATTGCAAAAGATTCAGATTAAATGTTTATTTAATTACTATGCCAGTTCCATATCATAATCAAACATACGTACATATACAACGCCTGGCATAACTGAACAAAATTCATTGGATTCAGATTAAAATTAGATTGTATGAATTTATTGTTCCACCGTGCCCTAGACTAAATTTTCCCATTTGAGAAAAGTATTTTAAGTACACAAGTTAAGGGGGTTCTCAAAAAAAAAAAAAAAAAAAAAAAAAAAAAAAAACGCTCAACAATGTTAACTTTTCTGGCACATTTTCTTATTCATTTTTAAACGCATGACACTCGCATGCCTGACTGTTGAAGTTATTTGGAATCAACTGGTGTTTTCCATTTTTTGATAAATGAATTACTTATCGAGTTATAAGAAATTGTTGTCACGTGACAACCAGAGCCAGATTAAGATTGTCTGGGGCGTAAGACCCAACAGCTTAGATTTTTCTTGTTAGAGTATTCGGAAATTTTATAAAAAATTATTCCGCAACTAGCAGAACAGGCAGAGCTGCGGGCCCATTGAGGATGCCCAGAGTGATAGCGGATCCAATTACGGAAGATCTCACCGGAAAATCTTAAAAGCTAAATTCAGTAAGTTTAAGACATCCGTCGGGCCGGGTGTTTATTATTTAGAACAACCGCGGCGGCTTCGAGCTTATTGTTGCTCTCTATTGATATGATGAACTGATGCAACAATATCCTCTTTCACGCACAAGTGTTATAGAATCTGGACAATTACACGTTCACACCAAAAACTCAACAATCCATTTAATCCTAAACTCATTTCCCTAAAGAGAGTTATGGTACTAGGCTCTACAAACACTCCCCAGATGTGAAAGAAAAAATTCTTGTGCTAAATATGCTTGCCTAAGACAATTTTTCTTAAAAATAAATTCAGAGCCAAAATATTAACTAAAATAAAAGATCGGCAATAATTTAAAATATATATACTGTCTAAAAAATCATTTATACTTTTCAAATCATTTTTTTTTGTTGTTGTTGTTGTTGTTAACTTGGGTTAACTTAAACTTATTTTGCTGTTGTTGCTATAATACCATAAATACCTCTCCATCTTAAATAAGTTCTTAAATAATGACTTACATAAAAATATTTTGTCTACAGTATTTCTATTTTAAGCTATTTTCAGAGACGAGAAAAGAATAGGCAAAGGGCTTCGTATCAGTTATTTAGATGTCGGAGCTTGAAATAAAAAAAATTCTAAGAAATTGAAAATATTTTCAAAATTGTGTTACTTATTTTGAGGGCCTTCCGTTCCAAGTCCACGGCCTAGTTGGTCTGTGCGGTAATCAGGCCCTTTGTGATGACGGGTTTTTCTCCTTTCCCGCGCTGTCACGTCCGGCAAAATGGTTCAAAATGACCACTTTGACAGTATTTCTGAAATATATTTTGCCTTTACCAAACAATAAAAAACCCCATTCGTTTACGTAGTTTTCTGAATAAGAACACCGGCCAGTTTTATATGCGTTTTCGAACAAAAAATAATTCAGTGAATGTGTCAGAAAGTTACCTTCTTTGGATTTAAGAATAACTTTAAGACTCAAATCCGAACTGGATACTTTATGACATATTACATTTTATTTCATTTTTGTTCGGAAACGCAGGATATTGGCAGCCTTATTCAGAAACTGTCATCGAAACACGCTTTCATCTTTTGGTAAAGGCAGAAAATCCTTCAGAAAATCCTGTCAAAGTCGGCGTTTTGAACCGAATTCCCGACGCTTCAGCCCGAGAAAGGAGAAAAACATATACTAAAAATATCAACGACGAGAAAAACATGTCGTCGCGTGACAAAAGTCGCTTATAACTGGATAAGTAATTTATTTATCAAAACATGGAAAGCGCATTTCGATTCCAAATCACTTCAATGCCAATTTTATTTATGCCTTTGCATTTAAAAATGTGTCAAAAAATGTGTCAGAAAGTTTTGCGTTGTTGAGTAGGTCATTTGAGAACCACCTTAATGTAGTTCTCAAAAAAATATTTTTCCACGCTCAACAACGCAAAAATTTCTCACACTTTCTACGGACTCGTTTTAAACGTAAATTTATTGTAGTAATTTGTGGTCTAGCAGTTTTTTCTCTGTCATATCTTGATAAATAAATTATATATCTTGTGCTATAAACGATTGTCGTTTGAGTTATAATCGATTGTCGGCAGTTTTCGTTTTTGCCCACTGTTTGGTGTTTGCGTTTGATAAATGCGCTTAAAAACTTTAGTCAATAACAATTTTTCGTTAATGGACTGTATTATTTTATTTATGCGGTGCTCAGAGAGCTGCGATTTACTTAATGCCTTGGCGGCAAGATTACATCTACCTCAGACTGATGATGAAACAAATGAAACAATTATGAGTGGGCAGGTAAAATGACGTGGTACGTGACGTCAGACAGTGACGCGCCAACATACCGCCCCACGTTGAAATAACATTTCAATATACCGTAACTAAATATACAATGAATAACATACAATACAAATATAACACACATAACAGAATAATAATGAAAACTAATATGCTGTAAATACTTGGTTACACAATAATAAATTTACAATTGAATGGTTATACAGTGTTATAATTTATGAGATTTACTGACATGGCAGTAAGCACAACTTGGCTACACTTCTGTTGCAAATTCCTTGGGGAGTTTTTATAAAAGCCACTCTAACTTTACCATCTGGCCCATGAACTACCCTTTCAACCCTACCCATTGTCCATCGGCAAGGCGGAAGATTGTCGTCCTTTAAGAGAACCATTGAATTGGGAGTAATATTGTCCTTTTCAAATTGCCATTTATGCCTGGCTTGTAAGTTGTTGAGATAATCCCGTTTCCATTTGCGCCATATAAATTGGACCATTTTGCTTAGCCTTTGCCATTGTGACAAATAATTATCGCGTTCGCTAGTAAGGTCAGGTTCTGACACACTGCTCAGAGGTCTACCTATGAGAAAATGGCCTGGTGTTAAAACTTCAAAATCATTGGGGTCAGAATCAGAAGACATATGGGTGTGAGAGGTCGACTATTTAAAATGGCTTCAATTTGCGTGGTAACTGTTAAGAATTGTTCAAAGGTTAATCGCGAGTTTAACGATCTGGTTTTAAGTTTATTGGCCGGTGTACTGATCCAAGCAATTGCTATTGTTGAATCAGTGTGAAGATGTATCTCATTCACTGTCAATTTTAGTGACAGACGAATTTTGTCTATCAGTTGAGAGAGACAAGCTGACAGTTCTAAGCGAGGGATAGAAATTGTCTTTAGCGGGGCAACACGGGATTTGCGTGCAATCAGCTTAGTAGTTACGGAACTTGATTGGCTGGTGCACTGCATGTAGACTACAGCTCCGTAAGCTGATTCCGAAGCATCTGCAAATCCTACCAACACTAAATTCTGGAGAATGTATCTGTCAATTCTGAAGTTTTCGATTAGTTTTAGAGACGACACAAAATTTGTCCACTCGCTTGCAACTGGATTTGGGATTTCATCTTCCCAATTTAATTTCAAGAGCCACAATTTCTGAAGAAAAATCTTTGCTCGTGTGATAATCGGTCCAAGCAGACCCAGTGGGTCATACAACCTTGCGATGATGCTTAGCACATCTCGTTTGGTGTATGATGGTTTCTCGGTTATCGAAATCTTGAACATAAATTTATCTTCAACTGGTTTCCAGATTACGCATAGTGTTTTAACAATTGACTCCTCATTAACGGAAAAGTTATGTTCCTGAACTTCTAAGGGTGTACTGTTCATTAATTCATTTGAATTTGAACTCCATTTATGAAGCGTCATTCCACATGTTACCAACATGTTACTTAACTGCTGTTGAAGCTCTATCGCTGTATTGATATCATGTGCGCCTGTAACAATGTCATCCATGTATACATCTTCTTTTATGACTTCAGCAGCTAAAGGGAATTGTGATGCCTCATCTATGGCTAACTGTTTCAAAGTCCTTATATAGCAAGAAATGGTGCGCTGGATGTACCGTATGTGACCGTATTTAATCTGTAAACAGCAGGTTCCTCATCCTCTTCTGTCTTCCACATAATTCTTAGAAGGTCGCGTTGTGATTGATCTATTAAGATTTGCCGGAACATTTTCTGAACATCCGTCGTGAAGGCATACCTGTAAATTCGAAATCTCGTCATAATTTCAAATATGTCTTCTTTCACTTCTCCCTTCAGTAGACAATCATTGAGGCTGTAGCCGGATGTAGTGGCAGCGGATGCGTTGAAAACGACGCGTAATTTAGTCGTAGTATTGTCTGGTCGCAGGACTCCGTGATGAGGCAGGTAATAACATAATTGATTGGGTGGGTTTTCGGATGGGGGTTCTGTAACCTTTTCCAAGTGGCCTAACTCTAAATATTCTCGCATGAACTGCTGATATAATAATTTCATAGTCTTATCTCTCGTTAATCTTCTCCATAATTGATTAAGATGTTTGGTCGCGAACTCTTTGGAATCGCCTGGGTTGGCATCTGAACAATGTATCTACCTGCGTTATTTCGTTTGTGTGTGAGTTTGTAGTGTTCCTCACAATATTCTTCCTCCTTACTCAGAATTTTAGAAGGCTCATCAATGGTTTCTGACTTCCAAAACCCTTCTAAACATTCATCAATGTTTTGCGACTGCGCGATAAACCCACAATATTGAGTTTGGTTGGTGGAATCTATAGTTCCTGTTGCGATGTATCCGAAAACTGTATTACGGAATACTAAATTACTGTTTGGAATGCGAATCTCTCCGTTTTTTACTATCTGAAAAAAGGATTCAGCGCCGAGTAGCATGTCTATTTTCCCAGGAGTGCTAAATTTAGGATCTGCTAACAAATGAGGAATTTTTAATTGATCAATGTCTAGATGTGTGAATGGGAGATTGTCAGTTATTTTTGAAACAACAAGAAATTCCAATGTAGTTTCAAATGATCCATTTCCATATACAATTTTAGCAGTTATTTTATGCTTAACACCAATTTCCTTTCCACCTAAACCTGAGATTGCGATTTTTAATCTTCTTCGGGGAATTCCCAATCGATTAGCGAATTCCGAAGTTGCGATATTGCACATGCTACCAGAATCTAATATTACCCGAGCTTTTAAATAACTTCCAGAGAGTGGATTAAAAACCCAAATTAAAGCCGTGGAAAGAATAACAGATTTATTTCCATTGCTAACGCAAGATAATGAAGGCGAGACATATGGAGCAGTTTCAGATTGTTTATAAAACTCTTCTGCATTCGGATTCAATTTATGAACTTGCACATGATTAACCTCATTATCCTGACTCGGAAGAGAATTGTTTATATTTCTATGAAGTAATGAGTTATGCCTTCCCTGGCGCGTGTTGCATAAGCTTTTTGATTTGCAGTTTGCGATTGAGTGTTGCCAACTCAAACAATTGAAACAAAGCTTATTTTTCATAGCTACTTCTTTTCTCTGTGAAGCATTTAATTTCAAAAATAAATCACATTTATAGATTGCATGATTCTGTTTACATAGTACACTAGTATTAATCACATTATTAGATTTAACGAAATACGATTTTGGTTTAAAATTGAGTTCTTGAATTGTTTTGGGTTTTACAGAAATGGTTTTACTGATATTTTCCAAAATTTGAGACCGTTTTTCCAAAAACAAAATTAGTCATCTAACTTGGGAACCTCATTTGAGCTTATGCTCATCTCATAATTTTTGCGTGTTTCCCTATCTAATTTTTGTAGAATAATGTTTAAAATTAAAGCATCGGAAAAGTTATTTCTATTGTAATCTAAAACATTTTATGCGCGAATGCTTTTCTTTACGTTGTCTACAAGATTTCGCAAATCTTTTGCGGAAGGTTGTGCCAGTTTTTCTGCTTCTAAAAGTGAGTTTATGTGTATTTCAACTATGACTCTTTCGTTTTCATATCTGTCTTTTAATGCTTGAAATAAAGATGAAAATGTATCCTCTGTTGTTTGCAAGACCTTTGCATCATTTATCAATGCTGTGGATAAATAGTGAAGCTTTTGAGCTTCCGACAACTGATCATTTGACGTTATTATATTATTAAATTGTAATTTGAATGAACTCCATTCTTCAGGTTTTCCGGAAAATTTTGGAAGAGGAATTTCGGGTAGTTTAATATTTAGTGATTTGGAAAGTGTAGGTTTTGATTCGTCATTTGGAACTTCACTTCTTTTTACCTGCGCAATTTGTTTTTTTATTTGAAATTTAGTTTTTATATTTTCCTGGTATTCTTCACTACTACTAATGTCATTTTCATAATCCTTAGCAATTGTTATGGCAGCCTCTATTTCTTCATTTTAACTTTTTAATGACTCTTCTTTATCATTTAATTGATCCAAAATTTCGGAATATTCATCTAGTTCTTTATTTTTATCTTTTATTAAAAGTGTCAATTTAGTAATTAATTTCGTTGTCGCGGTTCGAACTGATGCGCGTTTCTTTTTTAACTTTTCTAAAGGCTCCATTTTATTAAACAATTTATACGATATAATGAATAAGCAAAATCCTCCTACCTTAATTCATGAGCTGACGACATCCGTTCCGATAAGATGAATCATGCATGCGATATGATATCCAAATCTGTTTATAATTTGAACTTTCACTCACTATTTCACTATTTTTTTTTTCTTAATATATATCCTTCTTTGAGTTTAAGTCGCTTCTCCGGCTCGACGGACCATGTTTGGTGTTTGCGTTTGATAAATGCGCTTAAAAACTTTAGTCAATAACAATTTTTCGTTAATGGAATGTATTATTTTATTTATGCAGTGCTCAGAGAGCTGCTATTTACTTAATGCCTTGGCGGCAAGATTACATCTACCTCAGACTGATGATGAAACAAATGAAACAATTATGAGTGGGCAGATAAAATGGTACGTGACGTCAGACAGTGACGCGCCAACACCCACGCTGTTGAGTCCGGAAATTCGGTTCAAAACGCCCACTTTGACAGCATTTTCTGAAAGATCTCCTGCTTTTACCGGAAAAGGAAAAGTGTCATTTGATTACATCGTATAAAAAATATAGCAATGACAGGGTACGCACGATGCATAAATTGGTAATAACTTTGCACCTGATTTTTATTTATTTTTATTACTTTTATTATTATTATTATTATTATTATTATTATTATTATTATTGCCTTATTTTTTATTAATTGTGAAAAATATGTTAAGGTGTCATATCATATTTTATCATTCACTGAAATGAAAATGGCACATTTGAATAGCTGATTTAAATGTTACATTATGGATGCTAAATTTTCACGAATTAATATAGAAAAGTCACATAGAAAGTTAAAGATGCTTTAAAGCTTTGAGAGCAAAGCCGGGCGTGATAAAATATTAGCCAGTCAACCGTCTGAAAGAACAGGGGGACGTCGAATATGCTATTAATAGTATTGAGAGGCAAGAGCGACATCACCACATTCACAAAGAGGAGATAGGGCCCAAAGGGCCCACATGACCGAAAAGCTGTTAGCGGAGGGAGGCGTCAGATAAGATATAATGACTTATACTCTTTTGACAGCCCATAGATATAATATTTTCACGGTGAAATATGCGAATATACTGATTTTACCTAAAACTGACTTGTACTGCTTAAGACCGCCCAGAATTGACGTTGAGACATTTGATCTGATTACTATAGTCTAATTTGCCAGCAATAGGGTCATTCCATGTCAACTGGCCTAGAGGCTCTCTCTCGACCCCTTTAAAATTTTATATAATTGATACAGGACATACATATAGATATAAGATGGACATCTGCAAACTGTTAGTGTGTCAGAAATAATATAGTTGGGGCGCTAGGGGTCCTTTTGTAAAACTCACTATTTCGTGGTCGCAGAAAAAACGAGGAAATCACCAAGTTTGTCATCTTATTGCTGATGATACAAGAAAGCTTACTTATTGAAAATAGGTGATCTAGTACAACTTTTTGTTTTACAAAACGTAATTAGAGTATTACAAATCACAAATCAATATTTTTGTTTTTACTTGGCATCAAAGTTAGGCCATACGGCCTGTCGCGATGAATTTTACCCGTACTTTACTTTAACATACTGTAACTACTAAAAAACTTATTTTAAAAGTTTGTCACTTTAACAGTTAATTACCTATAAAGATGTCATAGAGCTGCTGGAGTTGTTTCTTTCCTGCTTATATATTCATTAATTTATTCAGCTGCGAAATCTTCTAAAAAATTAAAATAATCAATTCCACCCAATTTTCAAAAGCGTATATCTCAAAAGGAACACTCCTGGTATGATTACAGTTAGTACCACTGAAAAGAGCACATTTTAATCTATAAGAAAAACTTTATTTCATTTTAGGCCTCTTGCATGTTGGGAAAAAATAATAAAATTCAAAAGACCTATTTTACGCGATATTTCTTCTTCGAAGATCTCTTTCAACAAATTTAACACAAATCTTTTTATTTACAATGATAAATGTATAGATAATTATAATCTCTTGTTGTGGTCTATGATTGCTTCTGCTCTACCATTCTGAATGATTGGTAACCGCGTCACCAAGGAGTTACGCCCGATAGCCATGAAAGACCAGCTCCTGGCTGAGTTTCTTTAATACATGCTCACAAGCCTAAATGTGAGTATCTAACAGGTTTCCAAGTCTATTATAGAAACTTCTACTATGATTCTAAGCTTCAATTGGGTTGCTTCAGGGTTTCCAAGTCTATTATAGAAACTTCTACTATGATTCTAAGCTTCAATTGGGTTGCTTCAGGGTTTCCAAGTCTATTATAGAAACTTCTACTATGATTCTAAGCTTCAATTGGGTTGCTTCAGGGTTTCCAAGTCGTAAAGAACATCTACTTATTGGTTCAGTTTATCAAATTTCTTATTGATTGAGATTACAAAAGTTTTAGGTAAACTGTATTGCTCACTCATTGTTGTTGCTGTTGGAATTGGACTATATATGCTGTTCTGGAATCCACCAAATGTCTTCTTTTGTTTGCCAATAAAACATTTTGGCAGCACCATGAGGTGTGCATAAAATTTATTAAGACATCGCGCTCGCTTCAATTGATATTTCACGTACATATCCATTTCTGTCATTAGGCAATATACTGTCTAGGCTGTATATCGGAAATGAATGCATATAGTGAAATGCAGTCTCAGCACTCTTATCAACATGTGTTCTAAAGAATGGTACATCATTTGTTATTCTTACTGACACGAACTTGTTTTTTATTTACGGGTACACAATGATGATGATGTTCTCTTGTGCCAGAAACTGTGCATCCGCTTTTGAAACGCTCTTCTTGGTCAACTTGTACTGCTTCAATTTATTTTTTTGAAACAAAAATGAATTTAATTTGCTTTATGTTTTTTTCACAGAATTTATATAGATCCGTTGGAGTTAAAATTTGGTCTTTAATTGGTCTTTGAAGACTTGCTCTTGCAGCCAGCCGCTTTACAGTTCCTCCTTTTCCGTTACAGGGTGATTTTCTGTGGCTTGTACCAAACAAATTCCACTCTACAGAGATGCCAAAATTCACTCTGTTGATAACAAAGATTCAAAATATTTTTAAAATTCTTGCAGCAGATGCGCCACTAAAATAATGTATATGCAAAGAAAAAACTCCATTCATAAAAATAAATTAATTTTCATTCAGATAAACATATTCTCACAGTTCAAATGTCTTATGTAAGGAATTTTTGGGGTGGACTTTGTTCAACAGTCAAATTCTTTGAAAAAGGGAAATCTCTGAAAAATAGTGTAAAATAGGTTTTTTTTAATTTCATTATTTGTCTACTATATATAAGAGGCCCAAAATGAGATAGAGTTTTCCTTATAGATTAAAATGTGCTCTTTTCAGTGGTAGTAACCGTAATCAAATCAAAAATGTTCCTTTTGAGATATACTCTTCTAAAAATCGGGTAGAATTGATGATTTTAATTTTTTAGGAGATTTCGCAGCTGAATAAATTGATGAATATTTAAGCAGGAAAGAAACAACTTCAGCAGCTCTATGACATCTTCATAGTTAATATATTGCTAAAGTGACTAATATTTAAATTAATTTATTCAGTAGATACAGCTTGTTAAAAAATGGGTAAAATTCATCGCGACAGGCTATATGGTCTACTTTGAGCGATTTTTAATACTCCAATTATGTTTTTAGCACAAAAAGTTGTACTAGATCACCTATTTTTAATAAGTAAGATTTACTGTATCTTGAGAAATAAGAGGGCAGAAGCAGTGATTTCATGATTTTTTTTTTCGACCATAAAATAGTCAATTTTACTGAAGCATCCCCAGGAGCTAGTCTTGCATGGCATGACCGCATGGTGACGCGGTTACCAATCATTCAGAATGGTATGAAGAAGCAACCATGGACCACAACAAGAGATAATTATCTATACATTTATCATTGTAAATAAAAAGATTTGTGTTAAATCTGTTGAAAGAGAAAATCTTCGAAGAAGAAATATCGCGTAAAATAGGTCTTTTGAATTTTATTATTTTCCCCCAAAATGTAAAAGGCCCAAATGAAATAAAGTTTTTCTTATAGATTAAGATCTGTTCTTTTCAGTGGTACTAACTGTAATCATATCAGGAGTATCCCTTTTGAGATATACGCTTCTGAAAATTGGGTGGAATTGACGATTTTAATTTTTTAGAAGATTTCACAGCTGAATAAATTAATGAATATTTAAGCAGGAATGAAACAACTCCAGCAGCTCTATGACATCTTCATAGGTAATTAATTGTTAAAGTGACAAACTTTTAAAATAATTATTTTAGTAGTTACAGCATGTTAAATTACGGGTAAAATTCATGACGTCAGGCCGTATGGCCTACATTGAGGCCAAGTAATGACAAAGGTATTGATTTGTGATTTGTAATACTCTAATTGCGTTTTTTAGCACAAAAAGTTGTACTAGATCACCTATTTTCAATAAGTAAGGTTTATTGTAATCATGAGCAGTAAGATGGCAAACTTGGTGATTTTCTCGTTTTTTCTGCGACCATGAAATAGTGAGTTTTACAAAAGGACCCCAACTATACTATTTCTGACTCTGACAGTTTGCAGATGTCCATCTTATACCTATATGTATGTTTTGTATCAATTATATAAAAATTGAAGGGGGTCGAGCAGGAACCATGCCAAAATTTAAACGACTTGACATTGAATGACCCAATAATAAACGTACACTCAAAAAAAAAAAAAAAAAAAAAAAAAAAAAAAACCTTGATTTTACGGTATATACTATATACTAGCATTCCAGCTGCCAGTATTATATACCGTAAAATCAACAATTTTACTTTGCAATGTAAGTCTAGTTATTTAGAACTTGAATTTAGAATATTAGAAATGTATCGGATCCATAAAAATTACTTCTCGATTCTGTTTTCATAAATATAAAGAATTATGTTTTCGACTGTAGGAAAGGAAAAGAGTTGAGAACAAACAGCCTTATAGCGTATGGACGCTTTAATAAATAATGAGCTTGATCGATTGCCCTGTTAACGCCCGTGAACCTTATGATCAATACGGGATTTGATTTGCTATACGTGTGTCACAGGCTCATAGTACAGACGCCGCGCACTGGCGAAATTTTTCAAAAAGCTGAACAAAACCCGAAAATGAAAATTTTGTTCTTTCCATGCGGAATGTAATTGTATAAAATTATATAAAATTTTGGAGAAAATCGGCCTGAAGGTGGCGTTGTAATAGCAAATTCAGGTATGATTTTTCTTTTGTATCAAACTGACTACTTAATGAAACATTTGATTTTTTTTTTTTTCGGAAACGGATGAAATTGGCAGGTGCTCTTATTCAGAAACGTTGTAATCGAAAGACATTTTCCATTTTTTGTTAAAGGCAGAAGATCTTTCAGAAAATTCTGTCAAAGTCAACGTTTTGAGCCAAATTCCCGACACAGCAGTGCGAGGAAGGTGCAAATCTTGTCGTCACGCGACAAGAATCGCTTATAACTCGATATGTAAATTTTTATTCGAAAAATGGGAAACTCATTTCTATTCCAAATTGCTTCAAGAGTCAGACCTGCCAATTTTTTGCCTTTACGTTTAAAAATAAGTCAGAAAGTGTGTCAGGAAGTTTCCCGTTGCTCAGCAGCTCATTTGAAAAACACCTTAAGTTATGGACAAAATGGAACCAAACTTCATATATACATTTCTGACTATATGTACGACAGGTCCCAGTCATTGACTAGAAATATAATATTACTAGTCAATTTATATTACTAGTCAATGGTCCCAGTCGAAAATGTGGATTTCTTCCAGTGATGTGATAGCGATTTTTGTGCATTTTTCTCGATTTTTTGCAGTTTAAATGAAAAAGTTATGAATATTTTTCGACAAAATTTTATATTTAAATATAATGTGACAAGCCGAGATTTCTATAAATTTTTGGAGAACATCGACTTGAAGGTGGCGCTGTGTGTGCAAATTTATGTCCTTACCATAGGCATATGTTTAGATCATCTTCATCGCGTTGGAAAAAAGCACAACCAGTTTGTTTTAGATCTTATGTTGAAGATTTTGAATATTTAAATTAACATATTTTTTATTGTTTTAACATCGTTGCGACGAGTAATTTTTAGTTGAAAATTTTGACTAATTTAATCAAAGCATTTTTGCGATTAAATAGAAAAATATTTCTATTAAAAAAAAAAAAAAAAAAAAACGATGATTAAACATTAAAAAATCCGCAAAGTTAAAGTCTTACACGACTTGTAAGCGATTTTTGTCTTATGACGACCATTATCAGTCTGTCCCGTCCAAAAAGTTAGCTCAAAACGCCAAATTTAACAACATTTCCTGAAAGATCTGCCTTTGTCGAAAAGGATAAAATGCTCTTCGTTTTAACAGTTCTAAATAATAACACCTGCCAATTCCATACGTTTACGAATAAAAACAAATTCAGGAATGTTTCAGACAGTAGTCAGTTTAAATTTGGGAACAGCCGTAATAAATACTGAGATTTAGTCACTGGTTTTGTTAAAGCCACGCAGACAATCAATACAGGAGAGAGAGAGACTTCCATCTGTAATGAGTTAGCAGACACCGTGGCGTTTTCTTTTTTTCTCTTCTTTATTTTATTTTATTGTAGTTGTTGTTGTTTGAAGTTATTTATTTATTTATTTATTTTTTAATGGAAAATATAAACATGAAATAAACTAAACTGAGACTTTTTTTTCTCAGAACGCGACGTTCAAGACAATTTTTAATCATATCAACATAAAAATCCATACAAAAATTTAACAAGTAATACGCATGAAAAATCCAAGAATGCGCTTTTATCAATTGGATAATGCTTTAATAATTTATTTATTTATTTATTTTCAAAATGAAGAATTGAAACAGTTTTATTTATTTATTTCTTACGTTTGCGGTCTTTTGCCTCAATATTTTTAAAATACATAAACGTGCAAAGAAACATTGTCTGTAAAAATTGTCTTTCACGGGAGTGGGGAAATAAATGGCCGACGAAAAATCCTTAATTTATTTTTCTGTTAATGTTTAATTAATTTAAATCATTCGAGAAGAATTACATTTTATTTCTATTTTTCAAAGTCATGAGTGAATACATAAATTTAATTAATTAAATTTCAAAATACAAGGAGAGATGGCGGACTGCTGGCCCATGAATTCGATTTGATCGATAGTAGTTTGCTAACGCCCGCAAACCTTAATCAATACGGGAGAAGATTCGATCTGCCACGGGTGTAGCAGACAAGCCGGCCGCGCCATTGCGTTTTCCTTTTCTTCTCTTCTTCCTTCTTCCGACATCCATTTTTCGGAGGAGTAAAAGAAGCACGCAAACATCCTTCCATCGATCGCCGATTATGATCGCTCATATTTCGGCTACTCAATGACAAGGATTGTTGACGGAAGTGGCGCTTCATAGGTGGTGGGGTCGGAAGGTCATTTTCGTCCGGCTTCCTTGTCCCTAGGGGGCCTCCTTTCCCTTTCTCAGAAGACATTCTGTGTGTGGAAAATGTGATGTGATAAAAAAATAAAAATATTTTTCAAAATGGAGCTCAGTCCTTTTTCTAAGATGAAAAATATCACCTAATCAAACACAAAAAAAAAAAAAATGATAGTTTTACAGGATGAATTAACTAGTATGTTGTGTCTATTACAAAACTTTCTTCTATATATAAATAAAATCGTCTGCAACAAAAATCAAGTGACAATCTTTTCGTTCTCGAGATATAGCTACTGCGGAAATCGTGAAAAGCAGAGCATAGTTGCGACACCTGTTGAGTGGTATACACCCAAACCTAATAAGGATGTATTTCTTTCTGTCAAAATCTACCAGAATATGAAATTTGGGGAAATTCCGTGCACGCGGTTATCGGGATAAACACAGCATAGAAGCAGCACCTGTTGGTCGATTTACATCCAAATCTAATCAGCACCAATTTATGTTAAGGTCTAACTGAATTTGAAGTTTAATTAAATTTCATGCATTACTTATTGAGATATAACTATCGCTTAAAATCGCGTAAATCCTGAAAAATGCTGCATAGCAGTGCCCCCTGTTAGACGATTTACACCAAAACATAATCAGCAACAACTTATATCAACGTTTAACTGAATCTGAAGTTGGATGAAACAGTTATCGCGAAAATCGTGAAAAATGCAGCATAGCAGTTGACAACGAATATGAATGGCGATTTACACCAAAAAGTAATGAGCACCAATTTTTGTACCAAGGTCTAACTGAATGTACCGTTTTATTAAATTCTGTGCATTAGTTCTTCAGATAGAGCGCTCACGAAATTTTTGTCACATACCGACACACAGACAGACAAACTCATATAGACAAACATTTTCTAACAGCAGTCAAATCGTGTTCAAGACCTCCTAAAACGTATAAATCCGTCGAAAACTAGAATTCGCATTTTTTTCCCGAATCCAATACTTTTTTTTTCTTAGAAAAAAGTAAAAATTAATAATATTCTATGCCTTAATATTCTTTTTATGCCTTTATGCTCTATTATGACCTTCTTCAAAGTAGCTTACATTTTGGCACATTCCTGGATTCGCGAAATCATTTTAATTCTTAGATGCACAAAATTTGTAGGTTTCCTTATTCATAAAACAAAATAGAATAGCGTTTTCCATTGTTTTTTATACAGGTGAAAGATCTTTTCAAAAATGTAATAAAAGTTGGCGTTTTAAAGTGGGTGTGATTCTCATAAAAAGAAAAAAAAAAAATCAACGCTCAACAATACGAAATTTTCTGATACATGCATGTACACATTTTTAAAACTACTACATGGAGTAAAAAGTCCCGGGACTATAGCAATATATATATATATATATATATATATATATTTAATGGATTTTATTCTTCAACATAGTTTTCTTCAAGAGGTTCCTTCCTCTTATTCCAACCGTCCTGTAACATTTGGATACCTTTCATATAGTCCGGTTCCTCAAGGGATATAAGGTTCAAAATATGCATCATATTCGCTTTCGACATCGTTATTTGACGCAAATCGCTTCCTCTGAAGTCATATCTTCAAGTTAGGAAACAAATAATAGTTGCAGGGGGGCAGATTAGGAGAATACGGGTGATGGTTGAATAATTCTTACTTCAATTCATTCAATTTTGTCATCGCTTTTATGAATGGGTAAACCGATGCGCTTCTTTCTTCACCATAATCAACCTTTTCTTCTTGACACTTTTATTCAAAAGATCCAGTAAATGTTGCAAATTATTCTACTGCGACTGTTTTTTCTTTCTCAAGATTGTCCACGAATATTATTCCATGTGTATGTAGCATGTGTTGCTATTCCTGTGCGTAAAAAAAAAACTCTCCTCCCCCACCTCCAAGAAACTTTTAAAATGACACCCCCGCAATAAAATCTGCAAAGCTAAAGCAGGAATCGAAAAGGACTGGAAAAAAGTTCTATTTTAGACAGGTCTCCAGGTCTCCATCTTAGCAAGTATAATTGAATGGTATATTTTCGGCGAAAACTTGATTTTATTTTATTTCGTTTGAGAAATAATTATTCTGTTATAGACAGGTTTCATTTTCACAAGTTTTTCTGTAATACATCTCTCTCATATTTACTGTAATATATACATACTCTTCAGAAATGTACTATAGAATGGATGTCTTAACAGTCTTGGAAAAAACCTGTGAAAACGAAATTTGCCTGTAACGGAATCCTGTCTTGAAAGGAAAACATTCATAGTCAATATCTCGCAGAATCGAAAGTGCTTTCGTTAAAATATTTTTTCAAAAGCAACTTTGATATAACTTTGGTTATCGATAGGTGTAGAAATTGTCCAGTGACGATAATGAAGAAAAATAAAACTTTCTTCAACTAAAAACTCCTGAGGTTTAAAACTTACTAATGGCTGTTTGCCGATATTATCAATCAAAATGTGGTATAAAAATTTTTTCAAGTGCGGTGTCGCAAAACTAGAATATATATATAAACTCGGTTTATAGCGTCAGGTGCCGCCATCCGAAAAATCTACAAGATACCACTCTATTTCTTCCGGTCAAGGGTCCATTCCTCCTCCAGACCCCTATCCCTCATGGCCTTTTTTTTATACTATTCATCCAGGTATTTCGCCGTCTTCTTCGTTTCCTTTTTTTTTGGTTGTTCTATAATTAAGTACGATTTTGGGTAGTCTCTCATCACTCATTCCTTTGACATGACCATACCAGATCAATTGCTTCTTTTGGAGATCGTCTAATATGGTTCCCTTTATTTTCATTATTTACTTGATTCTTTCATCTCTTATTCTTTCTACTAGCTGACATGCCCGGCGTTGCCCGGATTCGTGATAATAACCTTAAAAATACCTAAAATCAGTGTTGAATGATTTTATATTTTTAAATGAAAATGGATCCAAACGAACTGAAGGACAGTCGTTATAGTTATTGCCGATTTAATGTCGTTTTAATTTCTGTCGTTTTCTAACCAAAAGTCCCTGAGGAAACAAAATAATATAAAACGCTCCCCCACCTTTCCTCTTTTAAGCTCAAAATAATATACAGTATTGGCCAATTTATTAGTGACATTCGACTAAAAATTCCAAAACCTTGTTTCTAAGATGATTATATTAAAATTAAATAAAAATCATATGCACTCGTGGCATCATAATTCACTTTTATATTTTAATAGAGTAGCAAGGCTACTACAATTTGTGGCTCGTGCTATAGCCAGTATACGTCAGGACACATGGCCGTTATCATTGTCTTTTTACGCGTGAAGATTTCGTTATGGTACTCCATTGTGAAATTTGGTAATTTTTGAAATTCAATATTTGAAAAACGGCATAATCATTAGATTTGAAATTCATATCAAGAAAAATATAATTTTTTACCTTTCTAACGAAGTTTGTCTAACAATTTTCTGACAAATACTTATCGAGCTATTAATTTTTTCATCAACTTCAAAAATTTCATTTTCCGAGATTAATCTGTGGCAACGATTATCGAAAATCCCAGTCGTCAGCAACGCATAGCTTTTTATTAAAGAGGATTCTTGATATATCCTGCTTGATCTTCTTAGAGCATCCATTTCCACTGCTTCTATAATTTCTTTCTTTCTGTCTCCATACCTCTGCTCCATATAACAATATTCTCTTTACATATTGTATATATTATTATTTTTTTTTCTGGAGACCTCCTTACTCCACCAAACAGAATTTAATAGTTTTACAGCCTTTCTTCCTTGACAGATTCTGTATTTAATTTCCTGTGAGACTGTGCCACTCTATTACGTCTACACCGAGATATCTATAATACTCGCAGCCTCCTATTTTTATGTTGTTATTTAAATTTAGTTCTATGTATCATTTCCTCCTATACATAGGTATTTGGTCTTACTAACGTTCACACTGTAAATTCCCAGCACACATTCGGAACACATTTGGAACGCTTTGATTCAAAAAAGTGTTCCAATTACCTTAATGTGTGCTGAATGTGTTCCCTTAATGTGTTACGTATATGCTCCGCTATAAAGAATGTGTTCTGAAAGTGTACAGAAAATGTTCTGCTCAGGATATCTGTTAAATCTAAACGTAGGAACACAATTGAGAACGGATCGGGAGCAGATTTGGGCACACTTGTGAAATCATTGCTTTCAAAAAATGCGCTAGAAAAGTGTGCTGAACAAAAGAAATGTTATCAGAAGTATTCTAAAAACTGTTTCGAAAAGTGCGCTTCAAAGTGTTCTAAAAAAAAAGGTGACAAAATAAGTGTTCAAAAAAATGTTCTGAAAAGTGTATAAAGATTTGCAGTGCATGTAAAGTCCCCATTTCTCATATTCTTCCTTAATTTTTATCGTCATTTTCTCTAAATCATTTTTACTTTTTGCAATTATAACTTGGTCATCTGCGAATTGCAGAGTGAAAATTGACGTTCCATTCACACAAAACTAGAAACTGATGTGGTAAGAAGAACATTTGTTCAAGTAACGCAAAGAAAATTGTGAGATTGTCTCAGTAATTTAGTCTTTCAAAATAACTACATTAAAGAAAAAGTTGTTTTTAGCATTAAGTTGGTCATTTATTCAACGACTAATTGCTACTAAAATTACTACATTAAAGAAAAAATTGTTTTTAGCATTAAGTTGGTAACCAACCTATTTCATTTCTGTCAAGAACTGAATTCAATTTATTCAACGAAATGTATATTTTACTCTATTCAAATGTTTACCTTTTTTAATGTGAACTTCGACTAGTGCGGACAAAAAATGGCCTCACAAAGCAGAAGATCTTTCAGATAATACTGTCAAAGTCGTTGTTTAGAACCAATTTTCCGATGCTACAGCCAGAGAAAGGCGAAAAACGTACTGTCACGTAAACAGAATCGCTTATAATTCGATAAGTAATCAAAAAATAGAAAACTCATTTCGATTCCAAATCGCTTTAATACTCATGCATGTTAATTTCATGCCCTTGCGTTTAAAGAGGAGTCGGAAAAGGTGTCAGAAAGTTCTGCGTTGTTGGGCAGGTCATTTGAGAACCACCTTAAATAAGTAGGGTGTCACGCCCAGTAACTGACACTTTAGGGATTCCCTGTTGTTCAAATTACTGTTACAAAAAAAAAAAAAAAAAAAAAAAAAAAATCTATTTTATACGTACCTTTGTTTTTGAAAGGATAGTAGAGATATATTAAAAAATTATTGTTGGCAAAATTTTGAAGAATTATACATTTTATTATTAAAAATTAATTTTATTCATAAGCATGTTCAAAAACTCCAGTAACTGACACCATCCCCATTTTGGAACACCAATAACTGACACAAAGTGAACCAGTGGTTGACATTTTATTTTAAAAGACTAAAATGCTTTAAAAAAAAACTTTATTCTTTATTATAAAAACAAAATACATTAATATATTTATTATAAAAAGTGAGATTTAGTAAGCTATACTGCATTAATCGTAATCCAGAGTTATAGTAAAAAGAGTATATAGGAGTAATATTTAGTACTGCATTATTAGTAATGAAGATATCCAATAAGTGACATATATGAACCAGTAACTAACATCTGATGCCAGACGCTGATAAAACAACTTAAATTTTAATGGTGTTTACTAAAAGATAAATTTAACTTATTATTATGCATTTCTAAGTAGTTCAAATAATAAATTTCAACTTTCTTTAATATAACCCATAACTAAGACCTCTGTCGGAGAACCAATAACTGGCACCCCCCTCCCCCATTAAGCTAAATTAAATCACTATAAACCCTAAATCATGGCCCTAATGTATCACATGCATCTCTAAACTAATTTCTAATAAGTATAACTTTAAGAAAATAGTTTAGGATGATTTCATTACAAATAGATTAGAAAAACACTTCCTTAAATTTAGAAATAAGATGGTCGCTTCAAAATGACACTTTTTGTATTCTCAAAAGTTTCTTCCTCATTGAATATGTTCTTGTGGTGAATAAATTGACTCTAAAATAAAAATAAGTGTCTCATTTACCACTAGATGACATTACTTTTCAGAATTTTACAATAAAATGCATATATGAGTTAGATTTTTTCTCAAGTGTCAGTTACTGGTTAGGTGTCAATAACTGAGGGCTATATGCTTTTCGCATGTTTTTGCATGACTGTATAATTGAACTGCACCTCAAGTTTGCCAAGGAAGATTAACTATATGTTCAAGTGTGCCGTTAGATAAAAGTGTTGAAAACTGTCGGATTCCACTTTTCCGTCCACACAACTTCGACGTATAATCCGGTCTTTTGATATGCTGCCACCACCGATATAAATACGTGATATCGGACACGTTACGTGATGTATATTAAAAAAACCTAATTATACTTCGAAGTTGTGTGGACGGAAAAGTGGAATCCGACAATGGTGGCAGCGGTGGGATTAATAGAGATCTCGGTTCTGAGTGAATTAACATAGCCTAACGGTACACAGAGGATAGTCTTCTGTATTTTTTTTTTATTTAATATTGAACCGGATAAGTTACATCCGAGTTAAGTGTAAATATTGTTAATAAAGTGTTAATTTAAGTTTAATTGAAAGAGTTAGGTTTTTTTTAAATATACATCACGTAACGTGTCCGATATCACGTATTCATATCGGTGGTGGCAGCATATCAAAAGACCGGATTATACTTCGAAGTTGTGTGGACGGAAAAGTGAAATCCGACAATGGTGGCAGCAACGGGATCTGAATCACCGAAGACCAGTGCCAGTTAGCCGTGTTCCAGAGAGTTTGTGCCGGATCGCCCAGCGGACGTGTTCGTGCCCTATCGTCGTAGACCAGTGCCAGCTAGCCTATCGTCATTACAGTGAAGTGAACTAGTGGTGGTGCTGTGTTAGTGTAGTGTTGTGCGTAGTGTTTTTGTGCATAGTGATTTAAGTTACAGTGATGGTTGCCCGAGAGTGCAATATTTATCCGGGTTAAAGGTGAGCAGAGAATTGCCCCAGCGGATGAAGTACGAGGTAAGGTGTTTTGATAATTTTACTCTACTGACATTCTCGAACCTACTGTTTTTTATTGTGTATAATTGATGGTAATTTAAGTTAATGTTGTGGTTAATTTATGATAATTTATGTGCAATATAATAATTGGACTAAATCAAATGAGATATTAACAGCCATTTTGCACTATTGTTTTAAGAAAAGGATCTTATATTAATTACTAGAATTGATTTTCAATTTTTTTAAACGGATAGGATTAATGATTAAAATAAATGCTATGTGTCAATAGTTGGAAGGAATAATTGAAATTTTTTAAATTTAAATTATTATTAAAGTAATATTTAAATTAAGTTATATTATTGTTTTAAGTTTGAAATATTGATAGTAAAGGAGGAAAGCAAATTTGTGTAGAATTTAAATTAAATTGAAATAACCTTCAAGGAAGAATTTAAGGTCCAAAGAAAAAAAAAGTGCTGTGATTTACTTTTTAATGTGAGAACTAATTTTGAAATTGAAATATTTTATTGAGATTAAATTTAGGAATTTATGTGTATTTCATGCAAATTTTTGTTAGAGGGATATCTTTATGTAGTGATTGGCATCAGTGTTTTATTCAAATTGCAACGTATCAGTATTATTGTGTAAATTGTATTTTATTATTTATGTATAAATTTAAAATCTGTATTGCATAGTAATTAAATTGAAACTATTTTACATGGTTATTGAAAGCAAATTGTGGGGTACCATTGTTAAAGGAAATTTATCAATTTATTATTACTTATTTGAAATATGTTAAATAGTATAATATGTGGAGGTAACTTATGAAGGTAGGATTTGAGGAAGTAGTAATTTGATATTGTGCTTAAGTATTATTGGAGGGTGGTAACAATTATCGGTAGAAGGTATGGTTTCTTACTAAAAATAAAAAGGGTGGATCTTCAGACGATGTGTGAAGAGTTAGGAAATGAAGTATCGGAAGATGATACCAGGTTTAAGCTTAAGAAAAAGATAGTGGAGAGCCACGAATATGAAGAGGGGGCCGTTATGGAATTATCTAGTACTATTATTACGGAACGGTTAGAACAAGAAAAGTTACAACGAGAAATGTTAGAAAGGGAGGAAAAGTTACAACGTGAAACGTTAGAAAGGGATGAGAGGTTAGAACGGGAAAAGGTAGAAAGGGAGGAAAAGTTACAACGAGAAAAGTTAGATAGAGAAGAAAGGTCTGAAAAATTGAGATTGGAACATGAGTTAGAGTTGGAAAGGATAAAAATTCAGAGTTCGGCAAATAACTCTAATGGGACTAGAGAATCTAATCATGAGAGTAGCCTAGAGAAATTGATTAAAAGTGTTAAAACTTTGTCTATCAAAGTTCCAGAAGGGACTGAGGGATAGAATCTGTTTTTTAGCAGTTTAGAACGGGCATTCCAAACAAAAAATATACCGGAACCCCAGCAGGCCGAAATTCTGCTAAATATGTTAGGAGATAAGGCCGATAACTTGCTAATATACACTACTAGGGAACAAATTGAGAGTTATGAGAAATTAAAGGAATTAGTTCTAAGGGAACACGAGCCGACCCCAAAGGCATGTTTGGAAAATTTCAAGAAGGCTAGAAGGAATCAAAATGAAACTCATGTATTATTTGTATCGCGTTTAATAGCAACGTGGGAAAATTATTGTAAGATTAGAGGTGCAGATACGTATGAGAAGGTTAATCAGTTAATTGTCACGGATAAGTTGTTAAATACTTTAGATGAGGAAACCGCGACGCATATTGGATTAACTCAGAAAAATAACTGGTTAGAAGTTTCTAAGATTGCAGGGAATGTGATAATTTCTTTGATGCTAAACAAAAATCTTATGCGGTAACTTATAAGGGTTATAAAGGTAAAGAAAGGTATGTGAATAATGAAGATTCTAGAAGGGAAAAAGATGAGAGATTTAGTAATAATTGGAGACAAAATGGGAATAATGAAGTTAGTCAATTTTCGGGTAGAAAACCGGAATACAAGAAACCTAATGATACGACACCTATCTGTTTCAAGTGTGGTTTACGAGGCCATGTCCAGCGATTTTGTACAAAAGGAAATAATGAGGGAAGTAATCAAAATAATAACCGACAAGAACCAAGGGCTAGTATCAATAATGTCTCAGTGCGAGGAATTAAAGAATTACCAAGGGGAGCAAGTTCTAACGTAGGAGCGAAGTGAAAAGGTCGAAGAGAGATGAGCTCTGAGACCGGTGTTTAGTTGGAGCGTAGGAATGAAACGTGTTGGTTGTTCAGACAGGAGCTCTGGACACGTGTGTAAAACGATTCATCCCGAAGGGAAGAGAATAAGCGTGTGAGATTAATACAGATCTCGGTTCTGAGTGAATTAACATAGCCTAACGGTACACAGAGTCACACGGTACATAGTCTTCTGTATTTTTTTTATTTAATATTGAACCGGATAATTTACATCCGAGTTAAGTGTAAATATTGTTAATAAAGTGTTAATTTAAGTTTAATTGAAAGAGTTAGGTTTTTTTTTTAAATATACATCACGGAACGTGTCCGATATCACGTATTCATATCGGTGGTGGCAGTGGCAGCATATCAAAAGACCGGATTATACTTCGAAGTTGTGTGGACGGAAAAGTGAAATCCGACAAAAACACTGCTATAATAGGCATTTACATAAAAAAGTCTTCTATGATGCATAGTTCCGACCCATCAAATACTTACACTATCATTTGATAGCAACTATTAACAATTAGTAATGATAATTCTGGTGCTTCCAAATGAAAAGTTCCTTCTGATAAAAAAGAGTCTTCGACGGCTCGGCGCCATATTTGAAAAGAAATAAAAAAAGGGCACACGCTTTTATATTCGCTGCTGCGAGAGTGCGGTCATGAATTATGCATGAGGTTAGAAAACAATCACTCTCATCTCAACAAAACCAGAGTGGTTATCACCCGATTGACTTTCAAAGATGTCCTCTGACATCAAGGTGTCGTTAGCATGAATGGGAGCAAAAGCTTGCATAATACTTTGTAACTCTTTTTATCCTCTCTTGAATTGAATGTCGAAAGCCTGGACATAAAAGTGTCCCCCCCCCCCCCACCTCTTTATCTTTTCTTTTTCTACGATCCAATTTTCTTTTTCTTTTTTTTTTCTTTTTTCTTTTTTTTTTTTTAATAATTCTTTCAGTGTAATTTCGAGCTTTTTATTTAGCTGAGCAATTATGCATAATAAGTGTGCTTTTGCGCAACGATTTTGCAGTATACTGCAAAATCGTTGCGCAAAAGCACACTTATATATAAGTGTCAGATGGGGCACAGTAAATAATTTTTGAAGGTTTATTTTATTTTTTTATTTTTCTTTCGGAATTTTAGATATTGAGATATTTATCTATATGAGAAATTTCATGAATCTACCTTATTCCCCTATCTTCATTTATTATTTCTCAAAACTACTAATATTATTTTTTTTAGAAAAAATAATTTTTGAAGCTTTAAAATGTGTCTTGCTGTATCCCCATATCTTGGGTATAGTGGAGCATAACTGAAAGCTAAATTACAATATTAATACACATTTAAAGGATTATTTGAAATCTGTAGCCATATTTTTCAATGCATTCAATAGCTCAGAAAACTTACAATTAATTGATTTCACAGGCATAAAAACATGCAACAGAATTTTTGTGCACTATTACATTATATATATAATATATATTAACAAGATTTTATTTATATTTAATTTTAAATTAAATATACTTAGCGTTTTTTAGACAATATCTAATTAAGATAATTTTAAGAGCTTCTTTTTTGTTGTTTGTTTGCAACAATCCCCATAACTTCAGTTATAGCACATTGAAAAAATACACAATTGCTATTAGCTATTTATGTCTAAAATAGTATAATTGCTGTGTTGAAGTAAAACAAGTAAATTTCCAAGTAATTCATTTCAGTTTAATGTGGACTGTTAGCCATATTTTTAAAGATATTGACCACTAATTGCTGTGACACATATTGTCGTATAACTACTGTCTTACATTTTACAGAACGCTTCTATCCCACCACTCGTGAAGAGGGATATATTTTTTCCCTTCGTTGATTGGTATGTTGCCACTATCGGTATAAATATGTGATAATACCGGACACAATGTATGTTCTAACTCACTTGACTAAGACATGTCTGATAAATATTAAATTAATGTTTATTAATTACAAACTGGAACATTCAGACCAAAACACAATACGGTAACCCCTCGTTATATCGCTCCTCGGTATATCGCGCCTTCGGCTATTTCGCACTTTTTACTTACCCATCATACGTAGTATAGGGTAAGTCTTGTGATCGTTTTGAAGATCGAAAAACATTTTTTGACGGATTTACACGTTTCAGACACTGGAGATTCCTAAAAACATATTTTTAGAAAAAAAATTTGCCGTCCGCCTGTCTGTGTGTCTGTAAACGCTCTATCTCCAGAACAAATTGAGATAGAGACTTGAAATTTGGTATGTACTTAGTATGTAATAATGGGAAGAAGGTTATGGAATTTCAGTAACCTCGATTGTCCAGAACTATATTTTTCGGGCTCTCGAAATATTCGTTCCGATAAAAGGTATATAAAAATTTTCGAAATTGTTTATTTTACGGAGTAAATATAAAAGACAATAAAAGAAAAACCTAAATTTTGCATAAAGAATGAAGTTGATCGGATAATGAGTTGCCGAGATATTTGCAATCCTATTTTCCACTCCCTTCGATTTTTCATGACCCTGTATTTCATTCAAATTTCAATTCAAAGATATAGTTTAATTGGAAATGAGACGCTTAATCCAACGCAGTAAACCGTTAGTTATTATGAATATCAATTTTGGAGTTATAAGGAGGTTTCTTACGCAATTCAGTAATAGAGCATTTAAAGCGAGGCTAACGAAAAAGAAAGGCTACCGCGGTACTTTACGCGTATCTTTTTTTACAGACCGAATCACGTGATGCTCGAATCCACCAATGCAGGTGTACGAAAAGAGCTTCACGTCACTCTCGCGGTCTGTAAAAATAGATATGCAGAATGCACCGCGGTAGCCTGTCTTTTTCGTTAGCCTCGATTTAAAGTTTATGACGTCATCAAGCCACGATTTTATTCGAATTGCAACACATTTTATAAATAGTTTACACATGTTTTATTTTCATATTTTATATTATGCATATCCATGATGGGTAAGTATTACTGTGGCCCCCCAACGACTAGTTTAGTTGTCCCCCGATAAATTTCCGGTTTGCTAATAAAATAATATACGGAATAGTCAGCAGCATTTCTCTACCACGCAGAAATTATTTCTGCAGTTCAAAGAGCTGTTCAGTTTCTCGAAAAAGCATATGAAACTTTTGAAACGTCGAAATCTAAGCATATAAATGAAATGCAATTAATTCAATTTAGTTTTTTAATTTCCAGTAGCAAGAAGATAATCAAAGAAGATAAAAAACAAACAACTCTGGATTCTCATTTTCAGAAAATACTAAAATGTAGGTAAAAGTATATACTGTATCTGTATGAAGTTGTATTTTTTAACGTTTTACCATCTCATTGTCATGTTGAACTTGAGGGCTCTTTATTTTTCATTTATAAACACTCTTCTCCCCCCCCCCCTCGTTATATCGCTTCCCGCAGTATATCTCGCTTTTTTCTTATCTCTCAAGTAGAGCGGTATATCGAGGAGCTACTGTATTTACATTATTCGGCACGAATATAGCAGATCCTGCGCACCTACTTACACTTATTATATTAGCTACGTACTCGGTGAAACTTTATACAATACTGTTCTCGTCTTTTTTAGACATGCATTATTAGCTTTTTCCTATATAAAGTCCACACAGGTCTCAAAAACTACAGTCTGTCCTTAGAATTCCTCTTATGAGACACTTCTTGGAAAACAAACTTTGGTGATCTAATCACAGCAATATCAATCTCGCAAATCAATTTAAAAAATGATCTCCCCGCCTGCACACAGCAAGCCAAGGCTTTTCTACTGACGCTCGTACAATCTTTGGTCTGCTTCCGGCACCAACCAAACTCGAATGCCGGAAAAAAAAAAAAAATCACCCCGGAAAAAAAATCACGGTAAAAATCTCCCCCAGAAAACAGCCCCATCGATAAAAATCCCCCCGGAAAAAATTACCACGGTAAAAATCTCCCCTGAAAAAATCACCACGGTAAAAATCTCCCCTGAAAAAATCACCACGGTAAATATCATTTGATGTTAGTAGAATAATCGCAAAATTTTATCTCATACTTATCTCTTCTATTACCCCCACAAATCTTCCCCTTACCTAAAAAAGCAGGAGAGTGAAAAAAATCCCCTAAAGAAAATTCCTCTTGTCTTCGTCTTTATTTTATTACCTTTACAAGCTCTGTATATATTTTTTTTCCTACCCCTCCCTCTCCACCACAACATCTTTGCTTACATATAAACTATCAATGAAGCGAGTTGAAAGATTCTATAACCTGTGTTTCCTTAATACTCACCCCCCCCCCCCCCCACTCCCAGAGCCCGATTCAGAATGTCCACTGTTTCTCATCTGTTGGTGCTTCTTCTCTTCTCTCTCTCCCCACAAAACTAGGGACCTCCCTTTATTTTCATGGGCAAACCCAGGGCCATTATTGCACCCTCGTGCCAAACAATCTATTAAACTTTCTTTATCATGAGTTCCTGCTTCTACCACCAAGGTCACTCCTTTGCTATGTCCCCCGCATTCCAAGGGATTATAACCCTTTTGGCATTTCTTTTCAAATGATCTAATTAAACTACGTTGGTAATGCAATGCTTTTTTAAGCAAGTACGTAAGAAGAAAAAATATATAGATAAATATAATACATAATAAAGAAATAAAATTCATTAATTAACCAGTAATTTATATAAAATATACTTCTCATTGCCGTCAGAAGCATAAAAACCTGGCGACTACTGTGAGCGGTCGCTGAGACCGTTTGATCGAAAGATGGATAAAAGGCTCGATTTATTCATAGGATATTGTTTCTGTACTAAACGTTATGTACTGGACTAATGTAATTACATTTCATCTATTCAGAAGTCTCTAGCGATAGTAATAAGGGCTACAAGCGAAACACAATTTCACTATAGTATCTGTAGTTAAACTGAAAATTACAACTTAAAATGCGAAAATTGAAAAAAAGATGCGGTCTGAGAAACCGCTAGCAGTTAAGGGTCCTTTTTTGAACGTGGGCCCAGAAGCGGGTAAACTACCTCCCAGGTCCCTAGGCTTGGTTTTTTTTGGGGGGGGACCTCCTCCTCTCCTACAAAGCGATATATTTCAGAGTTTTCTGGCACTAAAAATGGAAAGAAGTTCTTTTAGTGCAGGTAAACATTGAAATTTCCTAAAATTCAAAGTGTCATAATTCGGTAAGCTTTGGTCGTACAAAAATATGGGATTTTTTAAATTTCCTTCCTAGACGGAAAAAAAATATTTTTCTAATTATAAGTTATTAAGACAAGGGGCCCATAAATTTCCTATTTTAATATACATACCGCCCCTTATAAAACAAAAGCTATACTTGATTTGTCCGATTTTTGCAATTTTAAGAATGTTTCTATCATCATCGCTTTTTAAGCGATAATCGTTATAGCCTCTATTTCGAGTCATCCATGATACAATTCTGAGAACATTTGCATACATTTTCTGTCAGAATGGGTTTACAGTAAGTAAATTTACCAATTAATGTATTTTCACATAAACATTTATATGGAGTCTCTAACCTCAAAAGAACTTTCTTAGTTTAACAATGAATATTACTAGGATAGGTGAGCAAAGTCGGGTGATCGCCCAGGGTACTAAAAATTAAGGGGCAAAAAATAGACAAAATGCTTGATTAAAACTTAACAGCTTCTTTAAAAGATATCATTTGTAGAGATGCTAATAAAATCTCACCCAAGATGATGTGGCTACAAAAGCTGCTGCCTCTGTGTCAATCCATTACAAACTGGAAGCCAAAAAATTGCAATAATTCAATATTTTCTTCTTAACAATATCAAAAAAAAAAATTAAAAGGGGAGTGGCATTTGTAATACTATCTATATGTTAATTATCTACAAGCTTCAATAAATGAGTGAAACAAAGAATATTGTACAACATTTCCCTTTTGCATAAAATATTAGCCCGATATGAAGAAAGAAACCTGAAAGAAAATCTTAGCACCTTTAATTCCGGTCCCCTAGGCTTCAGCCTAATGGATAATCCGCCTTTGCGTGGGCCGTATAAAAATTATAATTTTGTATTTCTTCAAATTCAATCCCCTGAAAATTTTAATCGATTTCATAAAATTCTGTACTTTTTTTTTTTTTTTACGTAACTTCGTAATTAATAATATATCTACTAGATGGAACCCGTCAAAATTTGACGGCAAACAACTTGATAGTACCATAAAAATAAAATTTATAGTTGCTTTAACTTGACAAATTTCATAGTGGGGAGCATAATATGATTAAGCGGTCACTGACCTTTCCATTGATATATCACATGAGGGGTGTGTGCAAAGTTTAGAAAAGTACCCCCTTGGAGGGTCAAAGTGGGGGATGGACATGGGAGATGCATAATATGATTAAGTGGTCACAGACCTTTCCAATGATACATAACATGAGGGTTGTGTGCAAAATTTAGAAAGTACCCCTTGGGGGGGGGGGCAAAGTGGGGAGATGGGCATCGGAGATGCATAATATGATATAAGTGGTCACAGGCCTTTCCAATGATATATAACATGAAGGTTGTGTGCAAAATTTAGAAAGTACCCCTTGGGGAGGGGGGGGGGGCAAAGTGGGGAGATGGACATCGGAGATGCATAATATGATTAAGCAGTCACAGACCTTTCCAACAATATATGACATGAGGGGTGTCAACAAAATTTAGAAAAGTATCCCTTGGGGGGGTGGGGGGCAAAGTGGGGAGATGGACATTGGAGATGCATAATATGATTAAGTGGTCACAGACCTTTCCAATGGTATATAACATGAGGGTTGTGTGCAAAATTTATAAAGTACCCATTGGGGGGGGGGGAGTGGGGAGATGGACATCAGAGATGCATAATATGATTATGCAGTCACAGACCTTTCCAATGATATATAACATGAGGGTTGTGTGCAAAATTTATAAAGTACCCATTGGGGGGGGGGGGAAGTGGGGAGATGGACATCAGAGATGCATAATATGATTATGCAGTCACAGACCTTTCCAATGATATATAACATGAGGGTTGTGTGCAAAATTTATAAAGTATGCTTTGGGGGGGGGGGCAAAGTGGGGAGATGGGCATCGGAGATGCATAATATGATTAAGCAGTCACAGACCTTTCCAACAACATATGACATGAGGGTGTCAAAAAAATTTAGAAAAGTATCCCTTGGTGGGGGGGGCAAAGTGGGGAGATGGACATTGGAGATGCATAATATGATTAAGTGGTCACAGACCTTTCCAATGATATATAACATGAGGGTTGTGTGCAAAATTTATAAAGTACCCTTTTGGGGGGGGGGGAAGTGGGGAGATGGACATCGGAGATGCATAATATGATTAAGCAGTCACAGACCTTTCCAACAATATATGACATGAGGGGTGTCAACAAAATTTATAAAAGTGCCTCCCTTAGGGGGGGGGAGGGGAGGGGGTGGCGGGATGGACCCCGGAGATGCATAACATGAATAAGCAGTCAAAGACTTTTCCAGCGATATATCACATGAGAGGTGTCTGCAAAATTTAGAAAAGTGTCCCACTTGGTTGGGGGGGAGGGGGGATAGACCCGAGATGCATAACATGAAAAAGAGGTCACAGGTGTTTCAACTTGCAACTTTTTTCTCAAAGGCATTTGATAATATTAAATTTATTTTACCCAAGACAATTTAACGATATTCTTAATTTTTTTGCATAATTCGTCAAATGATCATGGAAAAAATCATGAAATTCGCTAATCAATAGTTGATAAATTATAAAATTCAACAATCGATAGCAGTAAAATTGGTCAATCGATAATGGAAATATCACAAAATTCATCAAATGGTCTCCTGTAAAAAAATTGTCCTGCACACTGATGATATGATCAAAAGGATTTTGAAGTATATAAAAATTAACACTTGCCAGCGAGTAATGCTGAAAATTTGGCAATGGACTTTATTGCCACCACTGGTCAAACATAATAGTCACACTCACCAATTGCGATGATTGAATGGAAAAAGATTTTTTTCTCTGCTGTCGCTCGACAAATTTCGAAACCATTTGGCGAATTTCACGATTTTTTCCCCGAAATTGACGGATTGTGATTTTTTTTTCTTGAAGCCATTCGACGATATTCGAAAACTTTTCCAACCAGTTGATGAATTTTGCGATTTTTCCACTGTCGATTAATGAATTTTGTGATTTTTCCGCTATCGATATAAGAATTTCGCAATTTATCAACTATCGATTAATGAATTTCATGATTTTATCCATGAACGAACAAATTGCGCACTTTCTTTCCGCTAACGTTTGACACATTTCGCCCTTTACAATTCAGCCAATGAGTTGAACGTTGTTTCTTTCCAGAAATGTCAAGAATGAAACAATGATTCTTTAGGATGAATTTCCTTCGTTCGATGTCACATGGAAGAATGTGTGCAATGCAGCAACGGGCGTCACAGACTTTTAAGGGCACCTGCAGACTAAAAACATCTAACCAATCTTCGCGGGGGGGGGAATCACAGATTTCGTCAAATGATTGAGGAAAAAACACTAAATTCATCAAAGGATCATGGGGAAACATGACTTTCGTTAAAAGACAACAGAAAAAACATTAATTATGCAAAAGGATCGTGAAAGATAAGCAAATTTTGTCAAAGAATCGCAAAAAAGGAAAGTTCACCAAAAGATCACGCTTTTTTACTAAATTTCGTCTAAAAATTGCAGAATAAAATGTATTTTATCAAAGAATCGCTGGAAAATGCGAATTTCGTTAAGGATCACGAGAAAAATGCGAAATTCTTCAAAGGATCGCTGAAAAAACACGAATTTCATCAAAGAATTGCTGAAAAAACATGAATCTTGCCCAATAATAGAAAAATCATGGTTCATAATCATTATGTCTAGTAGTATATGTAAATACAGTTTGTGATATAAGACAAAATTAACACTCACCAATCGGCGAGTAATACTGAAAATTGGTAATTGATGTTATTGCCAGTACTGGCTAAACTTAATAGTCACACTCGCCAATTGCGATGATTGAATGTAAAATGAAATTTTTTTCCCGCTGTCAATCAAAGAATTTTGAAACCATTTGGTGAAGTTTTTCCCGAAACCATTTTGTGAATTTCCCGATTTTTTCTTCAAAATAATTTTTCAACAATATTCGACCCAATACGCATGCGTAAAAAAAATCACCAGCCAATGAGGTGAGGGTCTATTACTGTCTCTAGAAACGTGTTTGGGATCATCTCCTGTTTTTTTTTTTCTTGCACAGTGCATTAAACCTAGGAAGGTATTTATATAGAACTCACTGTGGAGTGTTTAGAAGGTATTTTTTTTATTTATTATAAATTGTATGAATACTTAGGTGTCCATTTCGGATTTACTGTTTAAAAATTAATTTAGGCTCATTTAACATTCGCGAAATCAATCCGATGGAAATTGTGTTTTTAGATCTCTATCATTTTGTATATATAGTACAGAAAATAATTATTCAAACGTACGTAAAACTATCGTAGAACACGTAATACAAAATTGGATCACTTATAGTCCGTTTATTATCAGGGATGAATCTTATGGTGTTCCGATTGCTAATGAAAACGATTATGTAAATATATGGTTCTTCATAGAAGTATGTGCTTCTTCACACTTCAATAGAAGCATTGTTTAAATTAATATAATTCTACAAATATGATGCAGTTTTAAAATATTGAGTAATGATTAATACTGTCAAGGAATCTACTCATATACGTAATTAAGTTTTGGTACTTCTCTATTATCTCATCGACCACTTTTCATAACAAAAAACTGTCGCCAAACTGTAACGCCAAATAAACGGGAGAACGTTGTAATTAATACGCGCAAATGTTGAATTAAAAACCACTTGACGACATAACAAACACGTATAATGCTTCCGACATCAAGTACATGGGACTGCATTTTTGGCATTTATTCATACAGTTTGGCGATAGTATTTTGTTATGAAAAGTGGACGATGGGATAATAGAGAAATACCTAAGTTTTTTATACCAAATTTGAAAATTTATCTTTTTTTGACATTTAAAAAAAATAACAGAAAAAACATTACAAATTTGCCCATTTGCTCAGCGGTCAAAGGATTAAGTAAATATTAATGATTAAGCGGAACTGGTTCTAGTTATGAAGTAATATTACTTTGCTCAAAAACCCCCAACAAAAAAAGAATTACAAAGAATAAGTAATCGTCTTTAAATATACAAAAAACAATGTGATTAATGACCAGGATTTTTTTACATATAACATTTTTTATATACAAAATAAAAACGGAAATAACCTCATTCATTTCACCAGATGTCAAAAATAGTTTTTTTTTCCACATTCCTGGGCAAAGCACTAAATCAATAAAATCATCAATTTGTGACAAATTATGAGTTTCTTATGAATCGCCAATGAACGGACATGCAAACTGGTAAAAAATGAATGTAATAAATTAAAACATTCAAGATTTGTATACATACAAACAATGTAAATATTAATATTGCTACATGATACATTGTTTGTATATATACTTGTTTGTATACATACAAACAAATATAATGTAAACATTATTATTCAAATATTAAGAGTTTGCAAATCAAAACATTCTAAAGATTTGTATACATACAAACAATATAATGCATACATACTCTTTACAAATAAAATAGCACACTTATGTAATGACAAAACTTTTAAATCGAATAGAGATAATATATTTCTGTTAAAAAATAATGCTAAAGTTCAGACTTATATATATTATACATTCACATAAAGCTAGTCACATTCCTGCATATTTATTAAATATTTAGTTGCTAAATACAGAAATAATATTTTATAATTTATATTCAGACGCTCAGATTCGCTTTTTTTGAACATATAATAATAAAAATATTACTACCGTGCGTACTGTCTTTTGACATTATATTTACATAATAGTTTTAATTAGCAATCGGAACACCATAAGATTCATACCCGATCATAAACGGAATATAAGTGGTCCAATTTTGTATTACATGTTCTACTATATTTTTATTTACGATTGAATAATTATTTTCTGTACTATATAAACAAAATGATTTGATTTCGCGAACGTTAAATGAACCTAAATTCATGTTACACAGTAAATCCGAAATGGATACCTAAGTATTCATACAAATTACAATAAATACAACAATAAATAAAATAAATACCTTCTAAACACTCCACAGTTTTTTATATAAATATCTTCCTAGGTTTAACACAACGTGAAAGAAGCCATCAAAACAACATGATTTGATCTTGATCCCAAATACGTTTGGAGACAGGAATAGACCCTCGCCTCATTGGCCGGTCCTTTTTTGACGCATGCGTACTCGGTCGAAATTCGATGGAAATTTGACAAAATTACCAAACTGCTTTAAATAGATGGATGATCAATATTTAAGGAATAAAACTCGAGGTCCATGTTTTTGGGACGCCCTGCACACAAGAAAAGCAAAAAAAAAAAAGACACCTACATAACAAAGTGTGGCTCTAGATTGGCTGATAAATGAAATACATGCGTTCATGACATCTTTTTTTCTCTCTCTCTCTCCCCATTTAAATAAACATGCATTATTTATTACATTAAGACTCTAATGCTAATAAACTTATACTGCTTATATCCCCATCAGATCTACCGAAACAGAACATGGAAATGAGTAGTTAGTTGCAGTCAAAAGCACATCTATTACACTGCCTCTAACCTCTCATTGTCTCTGCATGTGGAAACGAAATGGTAGGTGCTTAATCGACGGGTTAGACAGAAGAAGAGCAATTTGTGTTTCCTCTTTTCCAGGCTTATTATTTTTGTTTGCTTGTTACCATTATTTTCCCATTAAGTTGATTTCGCAGCAGCCATTCGATGAAAAAGGGGGGAGAACATGACACTTAATTCGGACGAGCGACAAATGACATCCTGATAAAACGGAAGCTTTAGTTAGAACTGATTTCAAATTTACAAAGAATTTTGCTGTTCTCGGAATTGCTTTAAGAAAAAGAGTGTTCTACACTGTTAAGGTTGCTCTCAAATCCAAAAAGAGCTATTTTCTGAAACATTTCTGAATTCATTTTTGTTCGGAAACGCTGTTCTTATTCAGAAACTATCTAAACGAAAGACGTTTTCCCTCTTTTTTTAAAGGCAGAAAATCCTTCAGAAAATCCTATCAAAATCGGCGTGAGGGCAGAACCTCCCAAGACGACCACTATCCCTTAAACAAATAATCAAATAAGTATATAATTACACGTTTTTCATTTTATTTTTGAAAATGATGTTAAATTCTGAAGTGGTAAGTGCTTTGTGTGTTTATATAGGACTATGCATTGCAGTGGCGTATTTAGACTCATCATTTCAGAGGGGACTGAGATACAGTAAAAATTTCTAAGAAGGAAACGCAAGAAACGGGAAAAAATCCGCTTTAAACAGGTTTTTATCTTATTAGCAGGTAAGACATCTATCATACAATCAGATCTGCTAAGATAAAATTGCATGGGACAGGGGAAAATCTCGTTTTAAGCAGGTTTTTCTCTTCATGAATGTAATTACATCGCTATACAGCCTTCTTTTTAAAACGGAATACTGAAAATTATCTACTGAAAGGTATTTAATAAATAGTAAATAAAACTGAAATAATCAGCAAATTTAAAATTATATAAGAGCATTCTCGGTCTACCTCACCTTCCTCAACACATTATCGGACTCATTTTGGAGCACATACACGCATGGTATTTGTGAAATAACACACTTTCTAAGAAGAAAACCTGTCTAAAACGGAATATCTTTTGTGGTTCATTTTGAATTTTATCTTAGCAAGTTTCACTATATTTTGCTAAACTTTCATAATTAAACTCGTTCTTTTCTATAAATTTCGGAGGGGGCTGAAGCCCCATCAGCCCACCCCCTAAATACACCACTGATGTATAGTTTTTTCACTCATCTACACTTTTACTAAAGTTGATGCACTAGGAGTATAGATTTCATTTTAACTTTAAACGATACTGGGAATTTTTCTATTTCAATGTGAGAACCTATTATGAAGAAAAGTTACCAAGATCCAAGTCAAATTACTAAGTTTTGGAGGAATAGACGCTCTCCATTGAGCAGCTCAAGGCCAAAGTAATATCCACACTGATAAAAATTTCACCGTTGGATTACGGGAAAAGCCTGGCAGCACAGACTCCTGCATTTTCCTGTAATATTACAGTTTGTACCGTTGTCTATTTAGACTGTATTAGACCGTAAATGGCAGTAACTTTCAAGAACGTATCTGACCGTAAACCACAGTAACTTTCAAGAACGTATCTGACCGTAAACCACAGTAACTTTCAAGAACGTATCTGACCGTAAATCACAGTAACTTTCAAGAATGTATCTGACCGTAAATAACCGTTACTTTAAAGAATGTATCTGACCGTAAACAACCGTTGCTTTCAAGAATGTATCTGACCGTAAATCACAGTAAAAAACAGATTATAAATTACCGTATATGACTGTAATATGAAGACTGTAAATAAGCGTAAATGCCCATAATTTTCTAGTCATTTACATATATCGCTGTAAATTGCAGTAGTTATCAGGACTGTAAATGAGCATAAAATAACTATTTCAAGAATTCGCATGATTACTTCCAACAGTAACTGTATACTTATACATGGGACGTCAAGAAATGTAACACTTTATTTCTGTATAAGAGATAAATAGTATAAATTGCAAAAATGTCCATTAGGTAGAAAATTTGAATTCTGTACTTTTCATCTCCATGGAGATATTTCCAACAAAATTAGTTTTTATACATTCTTTGTAACCAAACAGGTGGCTTCAGTACCTCCAAAAATCAGGAATTATCTCACTTTGCCATGCAATTCGAAACATAAAATCTGATCATTATTGGAGAATAATGTCTACAAATCTGATATTTAAATGTATTGATTAATAATATGTTGAGGAATTGATGGCACATTAAATCTTAGTTTGTAAACATTCTCCAAACTTGAACAGATTTCACTTTTCAAATTGCATGCAAAGTGAAGCAAGTCACAATTTTTGACTATCTGCAACTCCATGACGTTTGGAGATGATTAAAATCCACATCCACATTTTTGCAGATTACATTATTTATCTGTCTCAAATAGATACAAAAATAAACTGTATAGCTTTTTTTAGACAGCCTGTATATTTAAAACTTGATAATATTTCTAAGATTATTCTACCACTACATATATATGGTGGTTTGTATATAATTTTTTTAAACAATTAGCAACTTTCTCAATATTACATACTTTTTCTATTTACAACACTATACAGCTTACAAAATAAAATTATATTTAGCATTAAATAATGACATGTGTATAAGTTTTATTTACCATGATTGTTTCATATTTCTGAAAACAAAAATTACATAAAACTTCATATACAAGTGTAGTAATTTTTGCCAACATCTAAGTAAAATAAAAATTATCAGACACTTAAGCAATATTAACCAGCAGAGTAACAAACACTTATCAAATTTGTTACAAACCAAAGGCTAAATTTATCCAAACCATAACACAATATCAAATATAACTCTTAGCTCAACAATGCACACCTTTGAAAAATATAGAAAAAAAGGAATAGAAATTTTGGTACTTTTCGGTTAGCCGGGCGCCAGTGATATATATACACACACACACACATATACACATATCTACATATGCGTATATATACATATATGTATGTATATATATGTGTGTGTGTGTATACATAGGTGTTTATGTACTTAATATATCACTGGCGTCTGGCTAACCGAAAAGTACCGAAATTTTTTAGTACTTATCTCTTATTTAATATCATTCTCGGAATATTTGCGATTATGTATTCGTAACAACAAATGAAATTATTCATGATTTTTTTTAGTGTAAAGAGGAAGGTGACTATAATAAACTTTTGCATAATAATGTATCACAGACATAATTTAATTAATATCAAAATGTTAAAATTATTTCTATTTCTTTCAATATAACTTTCGTTTTAAGTTTTTTGCGAATCACTTTGGTATTCATCTGCTTGCACATTCTTTTGCATTTTGATGCCGGGGATCTTTTGGTTTCTACCCAAACCCAAGTTTGGATAAATAAGTGAGATTAATGTCGTTTTAGCTAATAATGCAGGAATAGAGTATATTATTTGCCTTTTTTAAGAAATCACAAAAAGACTTCAGTTTTGTGTTAAACATTTTACTTGGAGGTAATGTAAAACATTGATATATCTGTAAAAATGTGAAATTGTTCAGGATCATTGAGCAAAAAAAAAAAAATCTTGGTTGAATGTACTACAGCAAGAATAAACTATTTGTAAAAATGCAAATAACTTAATCACTTCAACGGCCATTTAGATAGGGAAAGAGTGTTATTATCCCCGACTTAACTCGGGGCCAGCTACTGAGGTGGTTAAATAATGAATGTTTACATACTGGGAAGTGTACAGATTTTCGTGTTTTGGAAAGGACAGAGGATAGAATGCTGAGTCATCAATTTCAGTAATACCCTGCCTTTTGTTCCATGACTAATTTATAAATGTCCAGAACATCCTGAAATAACCAACAATTTCATCAATTTTCAAACTAAAAAACTAAATCTTAATTTCAGGAAAAATTTTAATATAACAAGGAATGATCTAAGAACTGTTAGAGAAAAATCTTTAAAATATGTCATCACATATATTAAAAACAAACATTCTTTTAAATAATTTTTAAAAATTCACAGTCAACAAAAATAAAGAATTTAATTCAGCAACTCTGAAATTATTTATTCTGTATATAATTTACATAAGATAAGACAGATTTTAAACAATTATCCATCTAAATGCTGCTAATTTTGTCATCAACTTCCTGACTTTATTTATAATTACACGATTTTGTAGTTTTTTTCTTTGCTTTTGAACTTTTTTCAGGATTGATGTCCAAAAAAGCTCTGAAAATAAAGAACAAAAATATTAATAGTATCACATCTTTTAAAAAATAACATTATTGTAAATACATCAAGCCATAATCGAATGAACAACTAATCTCGTAATTATCAAATTATAACAGATAGCAGATATTAAACTCCTCAATAACACATGCATAGGACGTCTACAAAATAACATTCATGAAGAAAAACTTTTTGTCCTTTATAAACCCTTAATTGTTTTTCTTATCTTTAAAGCAAAAACAAAATGGATTAATTAGCATATATGACAGAACTCAATAGTCCACTAGTGTCAATGAGTGGTAAGAAATTTCATTTGAGCTCATCATGAGCTCTTCTTTCATTACTGAATACATGTTATCTAACAGGTTATGAGTAACATTTGTTGTAGGCAACTACACTGCACCATGAATTTCAAATTTTTGATTTGATCGCCAAGATCTGCAAAGTATGTGAAGAAAATAGTGTTGATACTACTAGACCGAAAGGACCAGTGGGCAGGAATTTTTAAAAACAGACACACAGTTTTTAAAAGGGGCGCTCTTGCATCCTATTCAAAAGGCATATTTTGTTGAACTGGTCTGTTTAGAGTCTCCATTAATCGGTAGAATTTTGCGATACTTTTCCTGCGACTGACTGATGAATTTTCCCACGACTGATTGACAAATTTTCCCACATTTCCCTCGACTGACAAATTTTGCGATCTTTTCTTAAGAACGATTAACAAATTTCGTGATTTTTTTTCTTTGATCAATTAACGACTTTCACTATCTTTTCTTTGGACCGATGGATGAATTTCATGTTTTTTGATGTATTTTTCTTTTGCGATTTCTTCCTTGATATACAGACGAAATTCGCAACATCTTTGAGATTTTTCATTCGACTGACTGCTGAATTTCATGATTTTTTCTTGTGACCGATTGAAGAATTTTGGAAATATTTCTCATGATCCACTGTCGAATTTCGTATGCTTTTAACTGCAACTAATTGGCAAATTGAGATATTTTTCTTTTACCGATTGGCAAATTCTGCAACCTTTATGAAGAATTTTGTGATTTCTCCCCCAATCTGCAGACGACTTTCGGAACACTTTTGAGAATTTTCACTCGACTGACTGGTGAATTTCTGGATTTTTTCTTGCGACTGATGGATGAATTTCACAATTTTTTTCCTGCGACTGACTAATGAATTTTGGGAATATTTCTGGCGATCCACTGCTGAATTTCGTGTGCTTTTACACGTGACTGATTAGTGAATTGAGGCATTTTTCTTTTACCGATTACCAAACTTTGCGCCCTTTCCTCTGAAACTGATCGACAAATTTTACATTTTTTTCTGCAACTGGCTAAAGGATTTCATGATTTTTTTCCACAATCAACTGCCGAATTTAGTGATTTTTCCTTGCATCCAATTGATGAATTTTGCAAAATTTTTTAGATTTTCTCCTCAATTAACTGGCCCTCCGATATTTTGTCGTGACCAATCGAGGAATTTCGGAATTTTTTTCTCCACAATCATGCCTTTTTACCCTCAACCGATTGGCAAATTTTGAGATATTTTCCATCAACCGATTGACAAATTGTGGCCTTTTTCTTGCGACCAATTAGCGAAAATTGCAAATTATTTTCCAAGAGTGGTCAATGAATTTCACATTTTTCCCCGCAACTGGCAGAAGAATTAAGGTTAGTTTAAAGGATAAAAAAAAAAGGAAAATTTAAAAAATCTGGTCATAAAAAAAAAAAAAATTTTTTTTTTGATTTGTTGGAATTTTTTTAAGTTTTTAGTTTTGTCTTTGTATCTTAAACACTATTATGCCAAATATAAAGTAATATCTCAGATCGATAGCACCTTTCTTGGAAGCACTTTTGATACCCCCCCCCCCCTAACTTAGTGCTTGCCTAGGAACCTGAAACTTCTAAAAGAATCATGAGACTTGGCTGCATTTTCCACATGTGATGTTTTTGATGAGTTCTGGATTACAAGACAGAATTAAAGTATCATTGCCCTTAGCAGATTTTGTACCATTTTCACGTTCACTGAATCTTGTTGGAGCTAATTCTTTATTCTTTTTTTTCATCTACTCACAAATGACAAATTTTACAGGAACTCTTGGAATCTTGTGGTGGTGGTGATACATTAAGTATTAAATCTTTATGTGGTACCAGATCGTCTGCAAAAGTAGATGCCACAAAAGCCTTGCTCAACGGTTATCTGTTAAATTTATCCGGGCTTACAGTGACTGATTTCTTTTCATCCAAAATATGACTGTCAGAAATTTTTCTATTAAAATCTAAAAGAAAAGAAAATCTCCCCATATTTCTTGCATATTTATTTGGGTGAAAAAATGCTAATGTAGTATTAAACCGTACAATTTGATAGGTAGTCATATTCTTTAACTCAACTATGTATGAAAATGCAATATATTTATTACAGATGAATAACAACGAGTGAAAAATAATAAAAGGAAACATGACATAGTTATAGAACACAGGTATAAATGTACAGCAGTGTTAATGAGTAGATGTGGGTGCCTGTGTGAAAGCTAAGACCAGGAGTTCTCCAATGATATGTCAGAAGAGGGGGGAGGGGGGAATATGAAAATTTAACAAAAAGTATAAGTTAAAGGAGAAAAATTGGAGGGGAGACGGGAAGGTGAAGTAGGAGAAAGATAAGTAGGCAATGGCCTAAAGATCGCACCTGAATTAAAATGATCCTACAAACAGGAAAATTTGCCAAAAACTGGACAAAAATAAATCAACTGCGTGTCCAGGGACAACAGGGGGGGTGGAGCAAGACTAAATGGTAGAGCACTAAGGAAAAGACCTATCAAATGATATAATACATGATGGAGAGTTGTTGAATACGAAAATTTGAATAATTAAATAATCTTAATAAGCATGTTAATCTAACATTCATAAAATTAATAGATAAAATGTTTGTTTATATGCTGGGAGGCAAGCAATAATTATACAATGAGCTTAGTTAAATGTGAAGTAAAATAAAATTTAATTTAAAGGTATTATAACTCTGTAAATTATATCAAGGGTATTAATACTCTATATGAATGCTTACAATCCAGTGTAACAGATAATTAAATTATGTGCCCATAACTTTACATAAAATACATTTAATACAGGATAAACAATAAACAAAAGAAATTAAGATCTATTTAAACTGTAACTTTACTTGTGACTTATAAATTACATTCTCTTTGTTACCATGTCTACCATATACATTTCAATTTTCCATTGTCCAAGCGCTAATTGTACTAAAACTCATATTATAAATCATTACTATCAGTGGCCAATTAAAAATCAGCTTTAAAACAAAACACAAATAATGAAAAGCTGGAATACCATTAGTCGGGAAAGATTCTTAAAAGTTTTCCCCTATCTGTCAAAAATGCTTGGATTCGATACACATTGGGTTCTTTTAAATAGAACTAGGGGGCTCAGCACCCTACTCGCTAACGCTCGCCAAACCCCTGTGAATTGCGAAGCGATTCTCATTGAGACCGCTACGCGGTCCCACCTCGCTTTGCTCGCCCCTTTTGATTTTTGCAGTAATTCTAGCCGGAATGAGTACTACCATGAATCATTTGAACATATGAAATTGACAAATTTTTTTAATGTAAAAAAGTAATTGAAAACTCTGTTGAAAACGCAACTAAAAATGCATTTAGTTGGAGCTACTAATGGGCATATAAATCACTTAAATACTATGAAAAAAGGATCTTGGAAACATAATTTGTTTAAAACTTATTGCACCTATAATATTGTACAGCACGGCTTAAATTCATTAAAAAAAAAAAACACTATGTGATAAGAAGATAGTTTATCATCAATGATTGTTTAAATTTCGTTCGACATTTTATTATTCTAATTGATTATAGATTTCTGCAAAATAAATTATCTTTACTTCATTAATACAGCAACAGATGGCAGCAGGTGCAACCTAGACAGTTGATATTTTTACTATCTCAGATTTTTTCATGTGAGTGAAATTCGTAAATAAATTCTAAATAAGAGTTGAGAATTCATTTGAAATTAACAATATTACTCATAATTAAAATGAGGAATCATCTCAGATGCTTTGGATTACATACATGTTATTTTATTTTTAATATTTGCTAGTTTGATTTTCACTACTCTGACACTGACTGCCATATTGGAGGCGGAGCTGATCTAACACAATCTAGTCTGTTCATTGGTCTGAGCTCTGGAAACTACATTTGTTGCCAACGATAAGTAAGAAATTCAGCCACGTAAGAGAAATATATATATAGATATTTATTAATATTTGCTGCAAAAAACAACCAAACTATCTGACAACAGGAGATATGTTATTGCAGAAAGGAACTAAGTTGCACTTTTTGAATTATCAAAACAAATTTTAAATAACAATTAAAAATAGAAAATATTAAATTTTTTTAAAAAATCCAAATGAAAATAAAAGTTTAATTCAAGCATGATGATTTAGATTCATAAAATAATTAAAAAATTAAAAATTTGTATTTTTAATTAATTTATTAAAAAACATCAAAATCATTGTTAAGTGAATGTAAACAGCATGTGCTAAAATGTGAATAACTCATTAAGTAATTGACATAATTACATAAAAAGGTCTTAGATTGCTCATTTAAATCCACGCTATCTATATTAAGGCGAGAATGCACAAATTTTAGATTTCAACTTGGGAGGTGATGGTTCAGTTGACAAAGTCTGGCTTGTTAAAGATATGAGAATCGAAAGTAGAGGATGGTTTTTGAGTCATAATTCCTGAACCACTGAACCGAATGAGATGTATGAGTACTCAAATTAAACAAAATTTAGAACAGGTTTCCAGCTTACCCCAATCCGGAGATAATAGTCTTCAATTGATGATCAAACTTTTCAGCGATGCTACGTTGTTCATGGAAAGAGTGGTTCCACCTAAAATGATACAATATATATATATACCAGGAAATATTTATTTGAATAATGTCAATTAAAGGTTACAATTCAATATTTGCATTAGTATGCAGCGACCGGAAGAGACTGTATGTTTAGTATCCACTTCTGTTAAATTAACGGCCACTTATTACCGTGGTTTGTAGATTTAAATACTTTTATATTTATACATAAGTGTAAAAAAATTCATTTTAAATTATTATATTTTTTGTTGTTTTCTAATATTTTGTATTATTTTTAAAAAACTATTTTCTTCAACAAGAAAATATTTACAACTTTTTTTTTTTTTTTTTTACTAAAAATTAAAGTATCAAACATTAAATGCTATTTTTCGGTTAGCCGGGCACCAGTGATATATATGCATGTATATATATACACACATATATATATATTATATATATATATATATATATATATATACACATATATGTATGTATGTATATATATGTATATACATATATATTTATGTATGTACATATATCACTAGCGCCCGGCTAACCGAAAAGTACCCATTAAATATTTACCTCAAAAGGACCTAACATTGCTGTACATAGCAATTATTTATAGTAAAGGTATTAATACTGAACAAAAATCATTTTTAGAGTTTCTGAAGGATAAATGACGCGCAGATGTACATTAAGTAAATTTTCATTTTTCAGCAATTGTGTATTTTGTCAGGTTTTTTTTTTTTTTTTTTTTTGAGTATTTTAAAAACGAGTGCTTAAAAAAATGTACTGACAAAACAATATAGCAGAATAAAGGGTACTTTTCGGTTAGCCGGGCGGCAGTGATACATGTACATATATAAATACATATGTACAGGGCTTGAATTTCAGGGCGGGATTGCGGGATTCGCGCCGAAAATTTTGAAATCCCGCCCAAAGAAGTATCGTGGGCGGGAGCCTCCTGCCCAAAAAATTCAATCATTTTCAGGAGAAATTTGCGTTATTTAATTACCTGCAACCGAACGATAAATTTCGTGATTTTTTTCCCACAACCGATCGACGAACTTTGTGTTTTTCCCAGGGCTGATCGACGAACTTTCCGTTTTTTAAGCGACTGATCGGCGAACTTTCTCTTTTTTAAGCGATAGATCGACAAACTTTCTCTTTTTTAAGCGATAGATCGACAAACTTTCTCTTTTTTAAGCGATAGATCGACAAACTTTCTCTTTTTTAAGCGATAGATCGACAAACTTTCTCTTTTTTAAGAGATAGATCGACATACTTTGCGTTTTTTCTGTGACAGATCGACGAACTTTGCGGTTTTTCCGCGACAGATCGACGAACTTTGTGTTTTTTCTGCGTAGATCAACGAACTTTGCGGTTTTTTCGCGACAGATAGACGAACTTTGCGGTTTTTCTGCGACAGATCGACGAACTTTGCGTTTTTTTCGTGACAGATCGACGAACTTTGCGTTTTTTTCGCGACAGATCGACGAACTTTGCGTTTTTTCGCAACAGATCGACGAACTTTGTGTTTTTTCCGCGACAGATCGACAAACTTTCTGTTTTTTAAGCGACTGATCGATAAACTTTCTGTTTCTTAAGCGACAGATTGACGAACTTTCCGCAACAGATCGACGAAATTTGCGTTTTTTCCACGTAGATCGACGAACTTTGCATTTTTTCCACGACATTTCGACGAACTTTCTGTTTTTAAAGCGACAGATCGACGAACTTTGTGTTTTTCCCAGGACTGATCGACGAACTTTCCGTTTTTTAAGCGACTGATCGGCGAACTTTCTCTTTTTTAAGCGATAGATCGACAAACTTTCTCTTTTTTAAGCGATAGATCGACAAACTTTCTCTTTTTTAAGAGATAGATCGACGAACTTTGCGTTTTTTCTGTGACAGATCGACGAACTTTGCGGTTTTTCCGCGACAGATCGACGAACTTTGTGTTTTTTCTGCGTAGATCAACGAACTTTGCGGTTTTTCCGCGACAGATCGACGAACTTTGCGTTTTTTTCGCGATAGATCGACGAACTTTGCGTTTTTTTCGTGACAGATCGACGAACTTTGCGTTTTTTTCGCGACAGATCGACGAACTTTGCGTTTTTTCGCAACAGATCGACGAACTTTGTGTTTTTTCCGCGACAGATCGACAAACTTTCTGTTTTTTAAGCGACTGATCGACAAACTTTGTTTCTTAAGCGACAGATTGACGAACTTTCCGCTTTTTCCGCAACAGATCGACGAAATTTGCGTTTTTTCCACGTAGATCGACAAACTTTGCATTTTTTCCACGACATTTCGACGAACTTTCTGTTTTTTAAGCGACTGATCGACGAACTTTCTGTTTTTAAAGCGACAGATTGACGAACTTTCCGCTTTTTCCGCAACAGATCGACGAAATTTGCGTTTTTTCCACGTAGATCGACGAACTTTGCATTTTTTCCACGACATTTCGACGAACTTTCTGTTTTTTAAGCGACTGATCGACGAACTTTCTGTTTTTAAAGCGACAGATCGACGAACTTTGCGTTTTATCTGCGATCGATCGACGAACTTTGCGTTTTATCTGCGATCGATCGACGAACTTTGCGTTTTTCCGCGATCGATTGGCGAACTTTGCGTTTTTTCCCGCGATCAATCGACGAAATTGGCTAATTTTTTCTTTCAACAGATTCGTGATTTTTTTTTTTGTATTGCTATATAATAGCGGTATGTATAAAAGCGGTTCTAGGTCAGCGGCGTAACCTCTGTACGCTGTGCAGCGTCATGAAGGTCATGGCGGCATAAAAGTGACTGTGCGGTGGAGGAGGGTGATAAGGATGGTTGATTAGGGGTTTATTTTAATTGGGAAACTTAGAAAATTTCGAAGCAATTTTTTTTTTTTTTTTTTTCCCGCGGAGAATTGGTGAACGAGGTGAATGTCAACGGATTTATTTTAGCGAATTAGAATTTTTTTTTTTTAAATTTTAATTGGGGAATTTAGAAAATTACAAAGCCATTTTTTTTTCAACTATAGTAGGGTAGGGTTGTAAAGAATCCACGATGTTGTGTGTTTTTGAAATGGGGTAGCGTGGAGCCGATTTCACAATGGATCACCTTCATTAAATATTTCAGAACAAATTTTATTTAAAAAGCGTTCTTGAAATTTCTAGAGGTAAAAATTATTTACAACAATTTTTTTTAGCTGAGTTCGCTCGACTTGTAATTTATGGCAAATCACCAAATAGTCCAGTCTTTTATAGTAGTTTTAGAATCTTAAAGTCTTAGCTAGTGCTACTTTTCACTCTCCTCGAAAGGTCAAATCCAAGGCTGTTGCCTTGACTTCAGAGAGATCGCACTCTCTCATTCAAAAATCTGTCAGCCAAACTGTCCTTCCCTACTAAGAAGGGAAACCGTCCTGAGATGAGTGTTTTCCACCAACACTCGTTCTCCTGCCGAAACTCTAACTACTTTCCTCTCGATCCTCTTCTCCGGTCCGTTTGCTCGAACAAAAGATTCTCCGATCACCAATCAAAAAAGTTTTAGTTTACGTCATTGGATAAAGCCTTTTTAGGGAGGTCTTACTGAACTTTTAAATGTTCACGCAGGAAATTCCCACGATCTGAGACCCCACACATAGACGGTCAGATCAGAGAAATATTTGCTGTCTAGCAATTTCAGTTTCACAAGATTGATCGAAGCTCATCTTTTCCTATTGTAGTAACCGGCATTCTTGTCACCCCCGCAGCTAAGCGTGAGAAACGTTTTCCAACTCTTGGGAACTTCTATCTTTGATTACTCTGCCTAATTAGCAGACTGTGAGAGATTTACTGAAATTGTTACAACACCCCCACCATCAAAACATTTTCCGGGTAAAAACGCGGAAAATCTGCAAAAAAAAGGATTAGCTCAACATATTTGAGTGGCTCAAATAACATTTCAATTTAACCTCACTATATACATCAGTGACCTGATTTCTTATATACTGCTTACCATTGCTTGAACATCTAGCTTTAGAGACTTTTTTTTTTTTTTGAAAGAGACTTTTTTTTTTTTCACTACACATGCCAAAATAACAAATAAAACTAAAAATAATCAAATATGTACAACAGATTGGATTTTACTCAAAAACTTACTACTGAATTGCTTTACTTGTGTTTGCCGAACAATACGTTTTACACAACCGTTCAATTTCTTTAACAAGAGTGTCACAAAGGCGTGAATTTCCACTGTCCCTACTCTCTTTCAACAGAATTTCGAAGGAATTTAGAAAACTCTTTGTGAATCCGCTCACTTCCTCCAGATTAACTTTCGAATGATAACCCTTCCTGTCAACACTCACTTCCATATTTGCGCGTTTATTTTTCGAATTACCCTGCCGGTCGAAAACCAACTCATCTACTTTCCTTGACCTTTTCAAAAGGGTTTCTTTTTTTCCAATACACTGAGAACGGTGGTTCTTCATTTCGGGGGGAAATGACAAAAGGATTTCTTCCTGCCCTTGGGGATCTGTTAAAGGGTTTATCTCATTCCCCGGGTTCTCAAAACTGGAATTAGTTTGTGATTTTTGCTTTCGCTTTATCTTTTCATTTATTAAAGCCTGCGTCTTATTTCCTAAGATATAGTGTTTAATTTTAGAGTGTCTAGGCAGGATTGCCGCTTTCGTATTTACATATCCGAGACCTTTTATTTCCATTTCTATCCGTGCCACTCTAAATCGTTTTGGATATTTATCAAATGTCTGTTTAAGCCAAACATATTCATTGCCTAATTTGCTCTTATTTACCAAATTCCATGGGCAAACACAATACGAGCTACCTGAATCTCTAAGTACACACGCCTTCTTCCCATTTATTTTGTTTTCACTCAAAAAAGGTCGGAACAAGCTTTTGTCTTCGCTTATATCGCCTAAGTGATTTATGCTCTCGAAAGATTTTACTTCCGTAATATCCCTTTGTCTTTTCGGACAACGTGCCATTAGGTGAAATTCGCTTCCACACGTATGGCAACGCCTCTTTCGTTCAAAGATACGTTCCCTGTCTTTAATTTCTTTGTCTCGCCAATTTATTTTTTTGTCGGAATTTTTTTCTTCTCCAGAATTTCCCTCGAGTTTCGTTTCTTCAGATTTCCTATCATAAAAAGATCTCGCATTCTCTTTTTTATCTGAAATCCCTTTCACTGCTTCATATTCGTCCAGACATTTTGCCAAAACTAACGGGTCTTTGTAGTTTGCCCACAAATCAATGAAATGCTCTTTCATTTCACTAGAAGCACGGAGCTTGATCTGGTCAGTTATCAATAAATTTTTCAGACTACTGAAGTCCGTAACATCTAACCCATTTAACCAACCCTCTAAATAACTATTGAGTTCAAAAATAATATCTTTCCATGGAGCATCTGGATTGCGTGGATGTCTCATTAATTTTTGACGATACGATTCGGGACTCATACGGAATCGTTCAAGCAAAAACTTTTTGACGTATTCAAAGTTATCCGTCTGATCTTGCGGTTCCCTTAAAATTAACTCTGCAATTTCTACCGGCACTAAAGCTAATAAATGCGTCACTAAGTCACCTGTCTCTATTTCCGCTTTGGTCGCCTGTCGTTCGAACAAATTTAAAAACAAAGTTATATCCGAGCGTTCTGGATCAAATCGATGCATGATTGTTCGAAGCGGCAATTTAGGTGGGCGTTCCGACCCGGTACTGTTAGTTGAACTACGTCTATTTGCATCTTGCGTCAATCTAAGTTGTTCTAACGTAAATTCGCGTTCTTTTTGTTTTTCCTCTCTTTCTCTTTCTTCTTTCTCCCTCTCATATTCCCTTTGTTTTTCCTCTTTATCCGCGGCTATCTTGTCTTCGCGATCTTTCATGATATACGCAGCTTGCGTAAATGCAAAATCTTTATCGTAATCATCGGCAGCTTCGATTTTTTGGATAATTACCGGTATCCTGTCATTTTTCCCTATTTCCACTCCCAATTCTTCCGCTAAATTCTGCAAATCAATTTTCCTGCACTGTTTCAGATCAGTTACTTCTTGCATTTTAAAATTTTATGTAAATACAATATAAAGATGAAAATGATAGTTTCGCTCGCTAACTTATGCAACAGGGATTCTAACACTTTATGGAAAATTTTCTGCTACTACCCACATAATACTAACAATTTTAAATACAATTCAATTTGAGGAATAATAAAAATAGTATACATAAAAAAATAAATTTTCAATATTGTAAAATTTTCAATACACTGACACGTTTTGGTGTAGGTCATCCAAATTTAAAACAAATTTAGAAATTTGAAATTCTGTGCACATAATTCAACCAATACTTGATATTTCTGACCCCGCAGGTAACAAAATGACCACTTTTTGCAACTGCTAAAAAATTTTCCTAACATCACATATTCAAAATATTTGATTATCAACAACATCTATTGTTTCACTAATAATATAAAAAAGTACACCTTTGAAATCTTTCAATCATGAATAACTAGACAATCGACTTATTTGAAAAATCAAAATTTTTATCTCTTTTTTTTTTTTCGAGAAAAAAAATTATATATATACACATTTAGCCTGACAATCCTTATATTATTTTACTGCCAAAAGAAAATTCACACTATCAAATTTTATGCTGATAACAAATATACATATATTTTTCCAAATATGTTAAAAGTTATTAGATTTAAAAATTTATCATAATTTATCATATATCAATATTCAAATAAAAAATTTCTCAGAAATGAATTTTCCTCAACAAAGAATATGTAAACAAAATGAGAGCCACTCAAAAATGAATTGAGCTTACCTTTTCTACAGTCTTTGTCTGCATCATCTGTCGCCGGTTTCGGGTCTGGCCTAGACGTCGTCGATTTCACAGGTTATCTCGGTTTGTCGACTCCTGATGTTTCCTAGAAAGGGCTTGCTTCGGACTTGTTCTCTGTAAGCACGGGCTTGCTTCCAGGACGGAACTGTGGTCTGTCGTGACAATGCAAGGGCTTGCTTCGGGCTTGTTCTCTGTAAACACGGGCTTGCTTCCAGGACGGAACTGTGGTCTGTCGTGCCAATGCAAGGGCTTGCTTCGGGCTTGTTCTCTGTTTTCCTCTCTTGAACTGGCGTCAGATCTTGCGCGCTTAGATGCGGGCGGGCGTCACTGCTACTGTCTGGACTCTCTTCACTAATGCTAATAAATTTTTGTCGAAATATCCCACCGCTGCCACCAGCTGTAAAGAATCCACGATGTTGTGTGTTTTTGAAATGGGGTAGCGTGGAGCCGATTTCACAATGGATCACCTTCATTAAATATTTCAGAACAAATTTTATTTAAAAAGCGTTCTTGAAATTTCTAGAGGTAAAAATTATTTACAACAATTTTTTTTAGCTGAGTTCGCTCGACTTGTAATTTATGGCAAATCACCAAATAGTCCAGTCTTTTATAGTAGTTTTAGAATCTTAAAGTCTTAACTAGTGCTACTTTTCACTCTCCTCGAAAGGTCAAATCCAAGGCTGTTGCCTTGACTTCAGAGAGATCGCACTCTCTCATTCAAAAATCTGTCAGCCAAACTGTCCTTCCCTACTAAGAAGGGAAACCGTCCTGAGATGAGTGTTTTCCACCAACACTCGTTCTCCTGCCGAAACTCTAACTACTTTCCTCTCGATCCTCTTCTCCGGTCCGTTTGCTCGAACAAAAGATTCTCCGATCACCAATCAAAAAAGTTTTAGTTTACGTCATTGGATAAAGCCTTTTTAGGGAGGTCTTACTGAACTTTTAAATGTTCACGCAGGAAATTCCCACGATCTGAGACCCCACACATAGACGGTCAGATCAGAGAAATATTTGCTGTCTAGCAATTTCAGTTTCACAAGATTGATCGAAGCTCATCTTTTCCTATTGTAGTAACCGGCATTCTTGTCACCCCCGCAGCTAAGCGTGAGAAACGTTTTCCAACTCTTGGGAACTTCTATCTTTGATTACTCTGCCTAATTAGCAGACTGTGAGAGATTTACTGAAATTGTTACAGGGTGTTTGAAAATATTTTTCGAAGTCTGGTTTGTGAATTGCATTTAAAAATAATGGTCATTAAAATATTAATTAATTTTAATTGGAGAACTTAAGAAATTTTTGCAATTTTTTTTTTTTTTTTTTAAACTAGAGTAGGCTATTTGGTATACATGTTAGAGTATATTTGAGGTGAATTTTAAAAGTTAATAATGGTTTAATTAAAATTGGTGATTAAATTTTATTGGAGAACTTAAGAAATTTTGGCGAATTTTTTTTTCTTAACGAGATTACGCAGTTTGAATCTGTAGTAGAATGGTAGATGCGAATGAAAAATAGTAATTAAAATTGGTGATCAATTAATTTTAATTGGCGAACTTAAGAAATTTTTCGAAGCAAATTTTTTTTTCCCACTACAGCACGCAGTTTGAATATGGGTGTATGCAGTAGAAGTGAAAGAATAATTATTTAAAAATGGTCATTCATTAATTTTAATTGGCGGACTTAAACATTTTTGGGACAGACGGGTTTTAATGAATTCTATACAGGTTTTGGCAAAAAATATAGGGTCCCGTATGAATTATAACTGCACTCAATTCTAATAGCTTCCCCCTCCCCCTCCCTTTTTTTACCCAGAGGGGCCCTTCGATAGACTAACAATACAAAAATTTGGGTCCTAGTTAGGGTTGTCCTTCACAAAAATCAATTTAACAAAATGGGTCCCTTCACAAAAATCAATTTTATAAAATGGGCCCCTTCAAAAAATTCTATTCTATAAAAATTTACTATTTATTATTTTATTATTTTGTGATGTTTTAAAATGTGTAATTTGTAAACAAACAAGTTCATCAGAGAGGAAAACTTCAGCGAAAGGATTTAAAAAAGTTTTTGTTTATAAATGCCTGGTTCAAATTTGATTACCTGGATTGCAATTTTCATTACAAAATGTTATTTTTCACAAAAATATAATAAATTTCACAAAAATAACATTTACTTTTCCCTAAATAGGCCTAAGAAAAACAAAAAAAAAAAAAAAAAAAAACCTGCATTGAACTCTGCTAACATAACAATATAGCAGAATAAAGTTTTACATATGACCTAGATGAAAATTAATCATTCATTTTTTTTTTACTTATTGTAACAAGAAAATTTTCTGTTTACAATTTTTTTACTCAAAATTACAGTATCAAACATTGAATATACTTACCTCTAAAGTATCTAAGATTATTGACATTGCAAATATTATTTATAGTAAAGGCATAATACTGAACAAAAATCATTTTTAAGAGTTTCTGTATGATAAATGAAGTGTAGTGTTACATTAAATAAAATTTTCATTTTTCTGCGATAGTGAATTTTGTCGTTCGTGGTGATATTTTTGAAAATTTTAGAAACGTCTGCTTAAAATAACACATAATTTGTTATCACAGGATAAAATAAAATTTGTCAGTCAATCGAACAAAAATCAATTTGATAAAATGGGCCCCTTCAAAAATACAGTTCTATAAAAACTTACTATTTATTATTTTGTGATGTTTTAAAATGTGTAATTTGTAAACAAACAAGTTCATCAGTTAAAAAACTTTAGCAAAAGGATTTAAAAAAGTTTTTGTTTATAAATGCCTGGTTCAAATTTGATTACCTGGATTGCAATTTTCATTACAAAATGTTATTTTTCACAAAAATATAACAAATTTCACAAAAATAACCTTTACTTTTCACAAAATGGGCCTAAGGAAAAAAAAATCTGCATCGACCCCTGCTGACATAACAATATAGCAGAATAAAGTGAAAAATTTGATTAACTGGATTGCAATTTTCATTACAAAATGTTATTTTTCACAAAAATAACCTTTACTTTTCACTAAATGGGCCTCAAGAAAAAAAACCCTGCATCGACCCCTGCTGACATAACAATATAGCAGAATAAAGTTTCACATATGACCTAGATGAAAATTAATCATTCTTTTTTTACTTATTGTAACAAGAAATTTTACAGTTTACAATTTTTTTTTTACTCAAAATTACAGTATCAAACATTGATTATATTTACCTCTAAAGTATCTAAGATTATTGACATTGCAAATATTACTTATAGTAAAGGCATAATACTGAACAAAAATCATTTTTAAGAGTTTCTGTATGATAAATGAAGTGCGGTGTTACATTAAATGACATTTTCATTTTTCTGAAATAGTAAATTTTGTCGCTTGTGGTAATTTTTTTGAAAATTTTAGAAACGTCTGCTTAAAATAACACATAATTTGTTATCACAGGAAAAAAAAATTTGTCAGTCAATCGAACAAAAATCAATTTGATAAAATGGGCCCCTTCAAAAAATTCAGTTCTATAAAAACTTACTATTTATTATTTTGTGATGTTTTAAAATGTGTAGTAATTTGTAAACAAACAAGTTCATCAGTTAAAAAACTTTCAGCAAAAGGATTTAAAAAAGTTTTTGTTTATAAATGCCTGGTTCAAATTTGATTAACTCGATTGCAACTTTCATTACAAAATGTTACTTTTCACAAAAATATAATACATTTCACAAAATGGGCCTCAAGAAAAAAAAAAAAATCTGCATCGACCCCTGCTGACATAACAATATAGCAGAATAAAGTTTCACATATGACCTAGATGAAAATTAATCATTCTTTTTTTACTTATTGTAACAAGAAATTTTATTGTTTACAATTTTTTTTTTTTAACTCAAAATTACAGTATCAAACATTGAATATATTTACCTCAAAAGTATCTAAGAATGTTGACATTGCCAATATTATTTATAGTAAAGGCATAATACTGAACAAAAATCATTTTTAAGAGTTTCTGTATGATAAATGAAGTGCGGTGTTACATTAAATGACATTTTCATTTTTCTGCAATAGTAAATTTTGTCATGGTAATTTTTTTGAGAATTTTAGAAACGTGTGCTTAAAATAACACAAAATTTGTTATCACAGGAAAAAATAAAATTTGTCAGTCAATCGCAGGAAAAACATTGTAATCTTAGTCATCCTGTCACTTGAAAATATTTAGAAATTTGTTAAAAAATGTTATATGAAAAAAAATCCCTTAAGTTTAACAAAAATTAAGTCAGAAGTATACAAGCAAATTTGGCTATAATTATAAAATTCTTGACACCAACAGATCCTGAGATGCAAAATATGCCTTCCTCATCTCCTCCCAAGGAGTTTAAGATTGAATTTCTATTTTAAAATATATACTGATATCAGTTGATAAGATTTTTTAGTTGCTGTTTAAGAATACAAAATTATTACTACTTAAGAATAAGAATCAGCTAAGCTCAGTCCAAATATGGCCCATAAACTATTTTGAATTTGCTTAGTAAATAACAAATATACACAGAGTTCAATCATAAGATAGAAAATTAAATTGCAGCATTATAATATTTAAACTGATAGTACAGTTGGTTGGTTGTATGCGGTTTAATGGCACAAGGTCACATTAGAGACAAGCTACACCAAAGTAAATTGGTAATCCAGAGACCAGGCAAAATCAAAGATATTATAACAAAATTTGCATGTGCATTGCATTACGAGTATAAAGTACAATTTATAAAATAATGAATTTTAGTTTAGTGCTTTTTATTTTCTCATTATTTTGTTGTGCTTCATAAAATCAGTTTTCAAGCGTATATCATTACTCTTTTACTACTGTTTTATATCAAAAATGTTAATATAAAGCAGTAAGGAAAATTTTAAAGCACAGAATTCATATAGCATTCAAATTTTATCTGTTGACCCCCCAATTCGCAAGTCATAGTTTCTCGTCGACCAAAAATGAGATTTTTAAAAAACTGTTTTCAGTGAAAAAGCTGAAAACTTTAAGGTTTGTTTATGTAATGTTTTCTAATGCAATTTCTATCCATAAAACAAATATTTCTTGCTGTAATTTTTTTATATACATAAACATTGATATTAAAATTAATTTAGAAATTAATAAGGTTAGATAACCAGACATATAAATACCTGAATTAATCCGGTACTGGAACAGTCAGGCCAGGATCCTAATACTGTAATCACTGAATAGGCCAATCACTGTATCTTTATCTTCATGGCGTCCTCGCTCATGTGATAATTAATTTGTTAATAAATTAGGAGGTATTTCCAAGAGCTACATGCCAGCATGACTGGAATTGATCACATTTTTATTCATACATAGAAGCAAAAAAATACGGGACATGAAAATGTTTTCTACCAAAACAGACGTCTTCAACATTCTTATTGCTTTTCCTCGTGTGCAGATAAACAAAACAAGCATCAAACATGGCGCGCGGCGTTCGTTGCCATTTTCCAAAATCAAACTACTGATATGAGCTGACTGTAATCCACTGTTGGATTACGGTTTGCGGTAGCGAATAACGGTGATTTACTAAAATTGTCCGTGATCTGCCGTACAAGACAGTAACAGCCTGTATTTCTTTCTCTCTTGGCCGTAAATGACTGTTGGACCAGGGATAATCCTGTAAAAATGGTCAGTTACGGTCAATGACAGAATTTTACTGGCAATAACTGATTTTTAACGGGTAAGCGCAATATTTACAGTAATACGGTAATATACAGTAAATTATACAGTAAAGCACCGTAAAGCAACAGCTATTTTTAACAGTGCAGAAAAAAAAAATTAAATTATGGTTAGAGTCGACTTGTACCACGCTTCACAAATCTGCACGCAGAAAATTTCACACCAACTGCGTGATCGTGTATTCTAATAGACCAGCAATAGCAAGCGGATTTGGTATAGTTTTAACTTCTTTAGAAGGATTTAATGACGGGTTTCGATACATTTTAACTTGCTTTGATATTTTATCTAAAATATGCCTTGGTTTATCCCCTGAAATCAAAACGTGCTGAAGGTATAGTGACCGTGTTTGAATGTATTTTTATGTCACGGAAACCAAAAGTATTTCAATACAGACGCAAGGTAAAGAATTTTTAAATTCTCACTTGCAGAAGATTCTAAAAGGTGTTCGATTCTTTAGAACTTTTAACAACAAGATACTGTCAAAAATAAATCCGTTAATTCACGGGAAAAGCACTGTCAGCTAAGTTGCCGGACTTTTTCCGTTCCGTTAGTAGATTTTCCGTTTTGAAAGATTGAAGAAACGGAAACTTTCTGTTATGAATGACCTCGGTTAAAAAAAAAAAAAAAAAAACTGTTTGTGCTGCCATCTGTTGATTATAACAGGAGTATTTAGTTTAATACTTGATATTTTAATATTAAATACTCCCTGGTACAGATACCTGATACTGGTTGCCCTTGGGGTTCGAACTAGGGATGACAGCGCCTTGAACCGAGTGTTTTACCTCAAGACCAGCGGGCCCTTGCAAGAATAGGAGTTTGAAAGGATGATACGGGGATTTCTTCAAATCGCTGCTTGGAACTTAAACAATCTGGGGTTCAGAAACCTAGTAACTTTGAAATTAAGTGGGAGATTATTTTGTTATAAGATTATGACTGAAAAATTTAGTATTAATAGAGGATTGAAACATGAATTATATTAATTCTTAATTTGATTGTTAGATGCAAAATATGAATATTGTATTTTGATTTAAATTCGATAAAGTATGTTGGCTTTTTTGAGAAAATCGATTTTTTTTCAACTATTATATATTTTTTAAATGTGTTCCGTTAGAATATATTTTCATTGAGAGTGTCTTTTATAACTTTAAAAAGCAAATTACGAATAATTTCAAAGGAATGGGAAAGTTATTTCTTATTTTTTTTTTATTCGGAAGCATTATTTTTGTTTGTTGCTTTTTTGCGTAAAATCGTTTTTTTTTTCACTTAATTTAACTATTATATATATATATATATATATATATATATATATATATATATATATATATATATAAGTTAAATTAAGTGAAAAAAAATAGATTTTACGCAAAAAAGCATATATATATATATACTAAGCTATTTGTTACGAATATATTTTAAGTGTGAATATTTTTTTGTAACTTTAAAAAATAAATTGCTAATAATTTTTAAAGCATGGGAAAATAAAGTGTTGCTTTTTAAATTCGAAAGAACTATTTTGTTCTTTTAAATAAACTCGAATTTTTAATTTATTGAATTTTTAGTTCTTCTGTGCTGCAACATGTCAGTTTTTTAAACATTGGAAATAAATATGCAGCAGATAACGGAATATCTCCGTTAGCCACTTTCTTCTCCTTCTGTGCCGTTGTTTTCAGGAAATATGAAGAAACTTTCTGTTTTTAACGGAAAATGCCCTTTTGTGGTGAAAAGGGATTTTTTCTGTGAAATTCAGGAAAAAAATACCCGTGAATTTCAGATTATTTTTAACAGAGGAGAGATTTAACCGCATCCTGAATAATAAAATGTGGAAATATTTTACAACACATCACACCTACCGATATATTGACGTGCTAAATCCATTTTTAGATATAGTTATAATCATACCTATCATACCACAAGAGAGCCCCAACTGAAGTGAATAAGGAAAATGAAAGTGAAGTGTGGTTTTCCACATATGGAGATATGTCAAAACTGAAAAGGAAACCTTGTATTTTTAAATCGGGAAATTTAGTACCTGTTTCTAAACATAAAATTACTTTCGAAAAAGGATACGAAACAAATTGGTCGAAAGAACTTTAGTGACAGAGGGTGTAGCGAGGATTCCACCGTTTTACCGAATCAAAGATTTATTAGATGAATCTACAGAAGGAACCTTTTATGCAGAAGAATTACAAAGAGTTTAACTGAAAAAGAATTTTGCTATTGAAAATATACTAAAAAAAAAAAGAAAAAAAAAAACGGAAAAGGAAACGGCAACTCGAATATCAAGTTTAATCGTTTAAAGGTTACCCTACTAAATTTAACCACTGGATACCCTCTTTCGATTTATTTTCTCTACAAAATCTACATTTTACACTTTGAAACATCATTTAAAAGCATAAAATTTCACATTATGTTAGAAATAGTCCGTTTTATATAGATGTCCGTCTTAGTAGGTAATATTTATATGGTATTCCTTCCGTAGGGACCATGAATATTTTCCTTTTAAGACAAAATTCCGTTATAGACAAGTGTTATTTTAATATGATTTACTGTATTTTTTATGTCATAATTTAGAATCCGTTGTCCCGCTTTTTTGCGACAATGGACCTGGTAACACTAGTCCGGACTCTAGATATAATTTTTCAATCTTTAAAGGAAGAGGAAAACAACTTTCAGTACTGAAAAAATACTTGTCCATGGACATGTGTCCCTTCAGAAATGATTTTTCTTTCAATTTGTATGAAATATTTTTGCTTATTAGTTTTATAACAAATTTTTTACGAATATAAGAAATTGCTATGATATACTATTATTATATATCTATATCAACGATATAGTAAATTTTGGTAATTGGTGGCTATATCCCTCTACAAAAGTGAAGGTCTTTCAGAAGAGTCAAAAGGGAGAAATTTCTCAAAAAATGCTAAAGTTACGGTTTCAGACAGCGTCTTTTATGCACATTGAATATTACATCTGACAGTCCGGGCACATTGTCACTATACAATTGATGGTGTTATATATACAGCAAAAGTTGAATTGCCAACTGAAAAAGCAGATGAGGGAGCAGTTCATTAATGTCAAGAAGATTGAGGACTTAATCGTCGTAGGTCCTAAATAGTCCTGACGAATTGAAACGATTTTATGAAGAAATCTCATTAGGGACAATCTGAATTTGGTTTTTTCATGTAACATCGCATGTATCAAGCAATATATCTTAATATTTGTTCAATTTATCTTTTTTGTACGTTATGTAATGTATGTATCCGACCTAATTTATGTTAAACTATTTATATATATATATATAATTTAGTTGTCCCAAATTTTATTTTATTTGTATTACACCATATATTAGATCATGAAGAAATTTCAATAATGTCAACTAATGGTAACTCATATCTATTGTAACTTATCGCAAAAACTTCAGAAAAAGGCAGTATAAGTTAAACCTCGTTAACACAAATACGCTTAATGCGAATTGCTTTTAGTACGAACTGTTTCTGATTGCACCGTCCAGTTCTATGTAATGTAATATAACATGTCGGATAACACGAACTACTTTTTACACGAACAAAAAAAGTTTCCCCTTGAGTGTTCGTGTTAACGAAGTTCGACATTTATATTTCTCAGACAGTATATTTCTCAGATTTTTTTTTTTTTTTTTTCTTTTTCTTTTTTTTGTGTGTGTGTGTGTGTATGTCTCCTCCTTCAAAAGTGAAGGAGGAACTTCATTTTGTGTCTCCTTTTTTTTCTGTGTGTCTGAAAAGTTCATTATTAAGGATTAGTTCCTTGTCTGTAAAATGACTGATTCAAATAATTTAATACACTTTTCTCTCGTGCATGTCATAAAATGAGAATTATATAAGGTTATTCAATTTAATGAAAATTTTCTTCTTCTTTCTTTCTTTTCAAGTCTTTTAGAAGATATGATTTATCTGTCAGTCTGTCTCACGCGTGAAAAAGCATCGCGTTTCTTTCACAAAAACGATCTTTTTTGATTCCGAGAATGGAGTGGCAATTTTTGTAAGATTACCTGCCTTTATTGCGTTTATTTCTTAACTTGCATCGGCACAGATAATGTTTGCTGAGACAATCAAATCCATTCTTATTACTTCTCCTTTGTGTTTCTTTCTTTTTAAATTGGCGGGGGAAGAAGAAGAAAGAAAATGGTTACGCAGTTTTTCCCATTGTGCAGAAATCGCGCCGAGGAAATCCGATAAAGGAAATCGAGGTCAATTTAGGACTTTTCGAGGAAGACAAGTTTTCGTTAATGCATTTCTGGGTTTCGTTAAATTTAGTTTAAGATTTCAATTCTTTCTCTCTTTCTTTTTCACTTTCAGTTAGAAATCAATTGCAAATAGTTTTTGACAGATGAAAAGATTTCTTTTCTTTTTTTTTCTTCCCCCCCCCCCTTATTTTTAATATTTGTTTCTTTTCTTGGTAAAAGTAGTTATGAAAGATCCGAACAGGCTCGGCACGAATTCTGGTTTAGTATTTTACGAGTAAATCAATGTTATTGTAAACTAGCCATTAGGAGCCACCGTAATATTTACCCATCAGAGATATGCATAATATAAAATATGAAAACTCCATTTGTTCGGTAGCTAGAGTGTTTAAAAACATGGCTTGATGAAGTCATAATCATAAACTTTAAATGCTCTACTGAATTGCGTAAAAGTAACATCCTTATAACTCCAAACATGATAATCATATTTACTAAAAGTTTACTGTGTCAAATTAAGTGTCTCATTTCCAATTAAAAAATATCTTTGAATTGAAATTTGAATGAAATACAGTGTCATGAAAAATCGAAGCGTGTGGAAAATAGGATTACAAATATCTCGGCAACTCATTATCCAATCGACTTAAGTTTTTAATGCAAAATTTGTTTTTTTATTGTCTTTTATATTGACTCCTTAAAATAAACAATTTCGAAAATTTTTATACACCTTTTATCAGAACGAATATTTCGAGAGTCCGAAAGAAATAGTTCCGGATAATCGAGGTTACTGAAATTCAATAGGCTTTTTCTCATTATTACATACTAAGTACATACCAAATTTCAAGTCTCTATCTCAATTTGTTTGGGAGATACAGCGTTTACACAGACAGACAGACGGCAATTTTTTTTTTCTAAAAATATGTTTTTCGGAATATCCAGTCTGTAAATCCGTCAAATTTTTTTTTTTCGATTTTTAAAACAATTACAAGACTCATCCTATACTACGTATGATGGGTAAGTAAAAGATTGACTCGTTTTTCAGAAGAGTAATTGAACGGGTGAGTGGAAAAAGGATAACATTCCAGCTGATACCGATGTTGAGAAAACACAAAAAACATTTATGTAAAAAAGAACTATCGATTTTAGAGAAATGCTCAGGGCCGGCGCTAGACATTTTACTGACTGAGGCGAGCATTATTTTGCCGCCCCTATGCCGTGATTGTTTTTCCCCACTTCTCAAACTGTTTTAAGAATAAGTAAATTACTTTTGCTAACTATGATTTATTTCAAAAAAAAAAAATATATATATATATATATAATTAATTTACATTTAAGAAATTTAAAATAATCAAATTACTTAAGAAATTTTGCATCTATTTTGAAAATATAACAACATTTAACTTGAAATTAAATGAATAAAAATGTTATCATATTTTAGTAATATTTACAAACAAGTTAGAAATTAAAAACTTGAGCTACGATAAAACATACTCATTGAATCTATATTCACCTTGTACTATAAATACTAATTAAAAACAACATGTCCAAAAACATATACGTACCGTTTTATAAAATACTTTACTAAAGGATTTTTTATATATGTTTTTATATAATCATAGATAACCTAGCGCTTTCGAGCAAACTTTTGCTCAGCCATTTGTCCTTTGTGTGCTTGCGTTTTGATTTGTAATTTATAAAACCCTGACGATGAGCAAAAGTTTGCTCGAAAGCGCTAGGTTATCTATGCAGAAATACAGTTTTGTATATAAAAATACCTTTAGTAAAGTATTTTATAAAACGGTATGTATGTGTTTTTGGACATTTATGTTGTTTTTAATTAGTAAGTTAGAAATTGTTCGTTAAACGTGACATATCAGGTGCGTTCGTTTTATAACCAGTTTCACAATGTAAAAAAAAAAAAAATCATCCTCATTATTTCAGAGAAATGAATTATGTCGTCTGCTAGGAGAGAAATGAGCATGCCTTTTTTTTTTTTTTTTTCCTTTTAGGCATGCTACGTTTACAAATGCAAATTTTTTTTTACCATGGAGATCATGCTTTGTGAATGATTACCTCCATTGTTTAATATTTTTATGACTCATAATGAACGAATCTCCTGTGTTTTTTTACTCTAATGGATTGAGATATTCAGTTAACGTAATTTCCACTGAAGTTATATCTCAGAATCTATATATTGTTGATTGTAACTCATCTCTCAAAGCAAACAATTTTTTTGAACGATCTTTCTAATAATGTAACTTTTATGCAAATGTATTCGAAAAAATAATTTTGAATAAAAATGGCCGCTTGGCATATGGAAAAAGATGTGGTTAGCCCGTATTTGTTTTCCTCAGTCACATGACTTGCGCTTTTATTATATAGATTACGTATGATAGGATTTAACAGAATAAAGAAAACTTTCATTAATAATTTTTTAAGTTTTGATTCGATTTTCATAAAATTTGAAATGACTCGACTAATTTCTGCAACGATTATATATATTAAATTTCAAATCATTCGGTTGGGTAGTTTTTGCGCTGTTATATGCGGACAGACGGACGGACGGACCAGACGACGACTACAGGTGCTACGTATTTATATAATTACGAGCGCACCTAAAAAAGCATCATATCAGAAATTAAATTGACGCTTCAAAATCTCATTCGCTTTGCTTTTCCTTTGGAAAATGCATTTATTGTATCGACGTTATGAATATTAGTTTAAAAAAAAATTACATCAGGTGAAGCTAAGTTTAAAATATATACATTATTAAGCCAAAATATTATGTCAAACATTTAAAAACAATTAAATTATGTATAAAATTTGTATTGAATTTCAAATAGCAAAATAATGATATCAATAACAAGTTATATATCTTTTTGAAACATGCACAAAAATAAAATCCCTTATTAGTAGTATTAAAAAGAAAATATTTATTAAAAATAAAACAAAATTTCAAGATCTAATTTTCCTTGATTTTTCTTCGGCGAAGTCATTTATTATAATATGGAAATCAATATTATAAAACAATCACATTATCAAGACAAAAATAGATAAACATACTAACGCAAACTACGCATCACATTCTTGAAATTAAATAGGAAAATTATGATATGAATAGAAAATTACATGATCATTTGAAATTGTATACATGAAGATTAAATTTTACATCAGTAATATTTACAAAAACGCAAGTATCAACAGTGAAATAAATAATTCGATGCTAATTGCCTTGATTTTTTTTTTTTTTTTTGTCAAAATCGTTTATTATAGCACCCTAATATTAAAAAATAATTATTTTTCATTTGCTAGAATAATTTAACTAACTGACCCGACCGGCGTTGCCCGGGCACATAAAAAAAATTGCACAAAGCGCGTTAAAAACTAAAATTCGTAATATAAAAGCGCGAAAAATATAAAAATCACTCCACGATGAAAAGAGAAAAAAAAATTACTATATTGGGCTAGAAGATTGATGCCGGATTCCTTTTACTATAGTAGAAAAATCGCGGCGAATTGCGAAAAAAACACTAAAAGTTGCATACAAAAATCGCAGAGGACAAAATATGCCATTGGGCTAAGAGATTAAAAAATATATATTTTACGAATGTCCAAAAATCGCCGCAAAACGCTAGAAACTCTAAAAATCGAACACAAAAATTCAAAAATCTCTGAACGAATTCCGAATAAACTTTGTTGAAAAGAGAACAAAATTTTCTATATTGGGTTAAAAGATTAAAACCTGATTCCTTTTACTAATGTGGAAAAATTGCCGCGAAACACACAAACTCGCTAAAAAAAAAAAAAAAAAAAAATCGCAGAGGACAAAATTTACTACTATATGCTAATACATTCTAACAGTAATTCTTTCCCGAAAGTCAAAAATTGAAGCAAAAAAAGTTAAAAATCGCATTGAAAATCGCTAAAAAATGTAGATTGGGCTAAATGTTTGAAACCGAATTCCTTTTATGAATATCTAAAAATCACCACAAAACGCGAAAAATGCTAAAAATTGCATTGAAAATCGCAATAAAAATCACAAAAACTTCAAAAATCGTGGAGAACAAAATTTAATATGATAGGCTAAAAGTTTGAATCTGACTTTTTTTTACAAATGTCAAAAAATTCAACGAGAAACGGAAAACTCGAAAAAACTCCGAATCGCATTAAAAATCACTACAAATTCAAAAAACTAGGAGAACAAAATTCACTACATAAGGCTAAAAGTTTGAAACCGAATTATTTTTACGAATGTCCATAAATCGCCTCAAAACGGTAAAAATCGCTAAAAATTGTAGAGAACAAAATTTACTAATAGTGAACTGAAACATTGTAACAGGGATTATTCACGAATGTCAAAAAATTACCACGGAACGCAAAAAAACACTAAATATCGCTAAAAATTTAAAAATCGCAGCGGTCAAAATTTACTATATTAAACTAAAAGTTTGAAACAGAATTCCTTTTACGAATGTCAAAAAATCGCAAAAATCGGCAAAAATTAACGCAAAAAAAGCGAGTTGAAAATCACATTAAAAATTCAAAAATTGCGGAGGACAAAATTTACTGTATTACGCTAAAAGTTTGATGCTAAATGCCTCTTACGAATGTCAAAAAATCGCTGCAGAACGCGAAAAATCGCTAAAATTAAAATATAGAGGAGGACAAAATTTACTTATATTAGTCTAAATGTTTGAAACCGAATTCCTTTTTACAATGTCAAAAAAATCGCCGCGAAACGGGAAAAAACTCTAAAAATCGCATAGAAAAATTCAAAAATCGTTGCACGAATTCCGGATAAACTTTATTGAAAACAGGACAAACTTTACTATATTGAGCTAAAATTTTAGTACCGGAATTCTTTTACTAAGGTAGAAAAATCGCCAGAAAATAACAACAACAACAAAATAAACAAGAACGAAAAATCATGCGTCAAGCATAGATTATGTAGCACTTTCCAACGCTTCCAAAATAATTTTACAAAACATACCGTTTAATAAGCTAAAAGATAACATCTAAGTAAACAATTTGGAAAACGCATAACATATTTAAAAACATAATTTAAGGAATTTCCAACAGATACAATATTCGAAAAAATATCCGAATACTTTTATTCAGCCCTGTATAGGATCTATAGATTTGTATATATACTATATAGAATGCTAAATTTTAGTTTTGTTAGGAAACGCGTAGCACAGTTTAAAATTATCCTTCTGGAGTTTCTGTCAATAAACGGAAATGTGTTCGCGAACTTTTGTGCTGCCCTGTATAGGATCTACAGAATGTATACACACCACGTAATAGACAAAAAGTGAGTTAAAATTAAAATCGCGTTCAGTAACTTAAAACGCACTTCCAGGAATTATTGTTAACAGACAGTAGAGAATTCTTTTGTGTGTCCCTGTAAATGAACGATGACTGCTATACACACACTATTCTGCAGTAAGCCTCTTGTAATGCACCTTAGTAATATATATAAATTTCAATGCGTTTAAAATAGTGAAACATTATTTAAATAAACCGCAGACGATTTTTCTCCATAGATGTAATGTAACGGAATTCTTTTGACTGTCCCTGTAAAGTAAGTATAAGTGCTATGCACACCCTATTCCATTTTAAGCTTCTTCTAATGCACCTTAGTGATATATATAAATTTCAATGCGTTTAAAATAGTGAAACATTATTTAAATAAACCGCAAATGATTTTTCTCCATAGACCGCAATGTAACGGAATTCTTTTGATTGCCCCTGTAAAAAAACTATAAGTGCTATACACTTCCGTTGAAATAGGGAACATGCTATAGATAACGACAATAGCATATAAAAATTGCAGAGCAATCCGAGCATATTTACGGGAGTTAGAGCACGGACAGACGGCAGACGGCAGACGGCAGACGGCCATACGGCCAGACAAACCGAAGTCATAAGCACTTTTCAACTAGGTTGGAAAGTGCTAAAAACGCTAGAAATCTCATAAAAATTGCTAAAAATTAAAAATTCTCAGGGGAACAAATTTACTACAGTTGGCTAAAACATTTAAAAAGGAATTATTTTCCGAATGTTAAAAAACAGCTCGAAAAGACGCTAAAAATCGCGGAAGACAAAATGTAATATATTAGGCTAAATATTTGAAACCGAATTTCTTTTATGAATGCGAAGAAATCGCCGTGAAACGCCAGGAAATGCTAAAAATTGTATTGAAAATCGGAAAAATTTCAAAAATCGTGGAGAACAAAATTTACTATATTAGGAAAAAGTTTGAATCAGAATTAATTCCTTTAACGAATATTAAAAAATCACCGCGAAACGCAAGAGAAAAAAATATCGTCAAAAATCACTAATATGTGACATGTTGAAAATTTCACATGCTCACATGTTTGGAAGATAAAGATAATCCCTTACGAATGAAAGGCCTTTTGTGAATTGTCACTATTCAAGTAAGAGTACTATACAGAAGGTTGACAGGTGGACGTGAATCGGATAAACACTTACTTGGAGAAATGGGATAATCTCCTAAGAATGAAAAATAGAACTAGAGATTGGGGTCTTTCATTGTCCACGGGAGATAAGAGACTGGTGCAGGTGTGGGAGTGAAAGAATGCTGTCTGCAGAAATTCCTGGAATGCAAGGAAAGCCCCTAGGAAGTGAAATGGCAGACGGGGAGTTGGATGTTGAAGGGGTTAGAGAGAGGTTCGCTTTGAGCGGAGGTCAGAAAGGTTTGTTTCTGAAATGATGCTTATACAACGTGGATATGTTCATCGGATTTTTTTACTTATATTTTTTTAAATGTTAATTTAAAATAAAGTTTTTTTCGTTTCAAACGATAAATGGATTTCATTAATTATATATACATGTGTTCACGCTACCACAGCTATAGTATAGTATATATAAATAATTGGTGGCAGCAAATGGGATATGTAATCTAGAGTAAATTAGATTACGGATCTATGTTAACCTGATTAAACAGATGATGAGCCAGTGGAAAACGGACAAGCAGAGTTGTGGATTCGTGAAGTCTAATTGGAGTCGTGGTTTTTTCTCGGAGTTCTAGCAAGCAGAGAACTGGTAAAAGAACTTTATCGACAAAAGCTGTGTAGTGTATGGACAGTCAACTATAGATTTGGTGATACGTGTTTGTGCTTCTTAATATATCCAGTGGAATGAAGATATGCGGCGTACCGTCTAAGTTGTCTACATATGGATCTAAGGTGCAATTAGTGCCTCATCAGCAAAATTTAGTGTCTTCAAATCTTCAAACATCTGTGTGTGCCATCTTTAAAAGTGCTTGGAAGCCTGGTATCAGTGTGGAGGAAATATCTGCATCTGGAGGTAAGCTCTTTTATGATATCTTCTATAGAGGTCTGTTTTAAATTGAATTTTGTGTATAAATTTTAATTTTGGGGAACAAAACTCTATGAGAAATTTAAGAATTCTAGGGAAGCTATTAATTTGGTACTTAAATTTTTAGTTAGAATTTTTATGTTTGTTGATTTTCTGGTATCTGTTTGGTATAATATTGGGTTAAGAAAATTATATACTTATGTATATGTTAAAATTTACTTGGGGTATAGTAAATTGTTATTGATTAATTGAGATTATTAATCAGGGTATTTTAATCATAATTTTGTATAAAACTTTTGGAAATAAGAGTTTTGTTTATATACATTTTAGTTATTACAGTAATAAAGTTATAGCTTAATTTTATGGGTATACTGTGGATGATTATGATTAATGTTTAAAAATAAATTGATGTTATACTGTACTGTTGGGTATAAAATTTATTTTGGGGATATACTCAGTTTGAAAGACGTCACTGTTGCATGAGAATTTGCTATATTAAAATTGTGTCGTTTTTGAATACATTATTATACGTATAGTGAAGAAAATTCTATTTCTGTGTTTATTGTATTATTGTAAATTGAATATATCTGATATTTTGAAATTTATTATATTTTGGGGGAAAATATGGTAGAGTATTTAGCAAAATATAATAAAAGCGTCTTGCTGTTATTAGCAGATGAATTTGAGACCAGTGTGTCGAATACGTGTAAAACTAGAGCTATAATCCAGGGTATTGTTGAGGCAGTGGATTATGATGAGAGTTTCGCTAAAATTCGCTTGCAGTATATTCTTGAGCAGGAGGCGGAGCGGAAAGTACAGGAAAAACAAATTGAATTAGATTGTAAAGAAAGAGAGAGGCAAATTGAATTAGATCGGATAGCGCAAGAAGTAAAACTTAAACAATTTGAATCAGAAAAACAATTTGAATTAAATAAACTTGATAAACAACTTGAATTAGATAAACTTAAGCAACAATTTGAATTAGAAAAATTGCGTATTCAAAATTCTATAGATATTGTTAGAGTTTCGTCGAATGTTGATTTGCATAGAACTTCTAGAGTAAATTTAAAAGATTTAGTTCCGCGTTTTGATTCCAAATTAATCAATATCACTCTTTTCTTTATGATTTTTGAAAGGCAAGCTAAGAAAGCTAAAATTTCTCAGGAGGATTGGGTTAGTCAATTAATTCCTTTATTACCTTCGGACATTGCTCAAATTATAGTTAAGCAACCTGTAGACAAGTGGGATGATTTTCAGTATATAAAGAAAGTTTTGTTAAATAGGTTTAAGCTGAGTACAGGCGCCTTGAGGCAAAAATTTGAAAATCATCAAAGAAAATCTGATGAATTATGGGTGGATCTGATTTACGAGTTAAGGGGTTATCTTGATAATTGGTTAGATTCGTTAGAAGTGAGGGATTTTGAATCCTTAAAAGAACTAATGCTCACGGAACAACTGAAAAAACGCGTCCCTTTTGAGATAAAAGAAAAATTTATGGATGATTGGGAGGAAATGAAGATTGCTTCTAAACTCGCGGAGAAATCAGATAGGTTTGAACGTGTTAGAAGGGAATTTGAGAGATTGGAAAGAAAACCTTGGGAAAAGAAATCTTTTCAAGAAACTCATGGGGATGACTTTAATTCTAATATTAAGAATAAAATTAAATCTAAATTGGACTTTGTAAATAGAAAAGATATTGTGAAAAATGATAAATTTAAGAAGGACCAGGCTTTTGAAAAACAAAGGCAAATTACATGTTTGTTTTGTTTAAAACCAGGTCACGTGAAACAAAATTGTGCGGAATGGTTAAAAGATAAATCTAATTATGAGAGTAGAAATCTAGGTTGGATTGTTACAAATGATGGGAAAAGTTTAAATAATAGGGAAGGTGTGGAAACTGATTTACCTATGATTGATTTATGCGTAAATGGTAAGAAGTTAAAAGCGATTAAGGACACAGGGGCGCAAATTGCTGTTTTTGATAGATGCGATGTTCCCTGGAGGGCAAAAAAGGTGGGAAAGGTTTTTCTTATTCCGGCCCTGGGAGATAAACAAAAAGCGGAATTAATGTCTGTGTCTATTGCTTTGATAGAAGATGAAAAAGAGTATGTTAAAAAGAATGTGGTGGTTGCAGTTGTGAGAAAACTAAATTCTCCGCCCCTTATAACACCAGCTGTTTATGACTTATTAAAGTTAGGAAATATGGAAAAGCAAAATTCGGTGTATAAACAAGTGGGGAATCAAAGAGAATTAAATGGGCAGGGAACCCTCAGATTATCTAGCGATCATGAGCAAAGGGTTGTTAGAAAAATGGTTGTGAATGAAATCTGTGAAAGGGATAATAAGTCTGTTAATGAGATAGAGGTAAATTCACTGGAAGACGTGACTGATAGGTATTTGGAAAGAGGGTCTAAATTGATCGATACAAAAGAGGGTGCGTCTAAAAAGGATGGTGATAAAAGGTCAGTTATTGGAGGTCAATTTCGGGAAAAGAATTCTGAGCATGATGTAAATATACCCAGGTATTTTGTCGGTAGTATGGGATTTATACATGTTAGAAATAGAATTAGAAAGAAATTGAGTTCATCTATGACTGTGGCCAGTAAATTTAACTCTAGGATAAAGGAAAATAATAGAGTAAATTGGGGGGCTAAATGTCAAGAAGATGTGAATAAGAAATCAAAGTTAAAAAGAATGGAGCATTCTTCTTTTAAAACGGATCACAAAGAAAGATTTATTGAAATCAAACAAGATTTTGAAAGGAAAAATCATGATTATGAAGTTGTGAGGCGAAAATTATTGTCAAAAAGATTTTCTGATAGAAGTAATATAGATATTGGTTTTCGGGAGAATTATCTAAATTAAGTTTATTCTAAATTTGGGAGTACTCATTATTGTAATATCTGTATTGTGTTTATTTATCATTTAATGCTTAATATTATTTTCGTAATAGTAAAACTTCATTAATTTAATAATTGTATAATTTAGTATGCTTTCTTTTTGTTTGTAGAAGTGTCTAAATTTAGGCTTTTAAGCAAGTTTTTAAGAGAATTGTTTTAGGCATTGTGTTGTATATAGATTTTTTTTTTTATTATTACTTTTTTTGTTAGAATCATGTAAAGTGTAATCTGTATTTGGTATTATATGTATGTGAAGTATTTCAAAATTGTTTCTTAGGGCATCAATTGTATAAATTATTCCTGGAATCATACTTAGGTATTATAGGTAAGGGATTATAGTAAATCCTATTGACAGTGTAGTCTATCAAATACTGAGTATAGGGATGTGTTTGTATTCTATAGGGATTTCGTGTATTATTTTAAATTCCTTTATACTTTGACCTCTTTAGAAGTTGATTGAAGGAGCTTATTGTATTCATGTATATGCCAAATTTCCTGCAGAAATTTTTCCTTAGGGGGGAGGAGTTGTGACATGTTGAAAATTTCACATGCTCACATGTTTGGAAGATAAAGATAATCCCTTACGAATGAAAGGCCTTTTGTGAATTGTCACTATTCAAGTAAGAGTACTATACAGAAGGTTGACAGGTGGACGTGAATCGGATAAACACTTACTTGGAGAAATGGGATAATCTCCTAAGAATGAAAAATAGAACTAGAGATTGGGGTCTTTCATTGTCCACGGGAGATAAGAGACTGGTGCAGGTGTGGGAGTGAAAGAATGCTGTCTGCAGAAATTCCTGGAATGCAAGGAAAGCCCCTAGGAAGTGAAATGGCAGACGGGGAGTTGGATGTTGAAGGGGTTAGAGAGAGGTTCGCTTTGAGCGGAGGTCAGAAAGGTTTGTTTCTGAAATGATGCTTATACAACGTGGATATGTTCATCGGATTTTTTTACTTATATTTTTTTAAATGTTAATTTAAAATAAAGTTTTTTTCGTTTCAAACGATAAATGGATTTCATTAATTATATATACATGTGTTCACGCTACCACAAATAATTCAAAAATCGTCGAGAAAAAAATTTACTAAAGTTGGCTAAAACATTGTAACCGGAATTCTTTCACTGTAATTATATGCAACTTCTTTGACTGTAATTATATGCAATGTACTCCGTATTTTTATTTTAAATAAGAAAAAAATCTCTCTCTCTTTTTTTTCTTAAGTTTCCACACATACAATATGCGAGCCAAATGCTGCCCCTCTAGGGGTGCGCCCTGAAGCGGCTGCCTCACTTGCCTCACCCCTGGCGCCGGCACTGGAAATGCTCACCATTATTCCATTGTTGGTCTAGTCGATGAGGGTTCTTTTATAAATTTCAAAGAAAAAGGATCATTAATTAAAAATGGTGGAATGTTATCCTTTTTCCACTCAAATTCTTGGACAACAAGTAAAAATTGTAAATAAATAATATTTATTTTTGCACTACATTTTTATAAAACTTTTAAAAATTAAAGATCATATTTACATAAACTGTTGAAAATAACAATTATTATTATTAATATTACTGTTTTCTAACATTATGGGCCCTCTTCAAGTACTTGAAAACACCCGCTCGCTAATGTTATGCTATGGAGCATTATTTTTCTAATATCCCGTTTGCATTTCAATATTTTTAAGCGATTTTTTTTTGCATTGGATAGCAGAGATCAATCTCTATTTCCGCCGTTGATTACTTTTTAGATTTTCTTTCCGGATTTTTTTTACGAAGATATTTTTACTTTCAAAACCGGATACCGAAAGTAAAAGTATCCTTGTAAAAAAAAAAATCCGGAAAGAAAATCTAAAAAGTAATCAACGGCGGAAATAGAGATTAATCTCTGCTATCCAATACAAAAAAAAAAAAAAAAAAAAAAATCGTTTAAAAATATTGAAATGCAAACGAGATATTAGAAAAATAATGCTCTATAGGATTAACATTAGCGAGCGGGTGTTTTCAAGTGCGTGAAGAGGACCCTTAAAAAGTGGGTTTTACAGTTATCTACTCGTTACTATATCCAGTGTTGGTCGTGGAATACTGAAGTATTCGATCATAAAATGGTCTATCTTCTTCAGTTAAATAGTGCGTAATTTTGGTGATATCCTGCAATTTTTTAATTTCATTGGAACTTTCCCACTATTAAGCTAATTATTTGCCATACACGCTAAAGCTGCGGGAAGCTCCACATGATCTTGTTTCTTGAAAGTTCAATGATGGGTAAGACATCAATAAATTCCACACTGTCAGAAAAATCCGTCTTTATACATTAAGTAATTCCTCATTTTTCAACAAATAATTTCCGTACTCCTAGAAACATGCTTTTTCCGGGAATTCTTCTCGAAAGTCTGAAGAAGAGAGAAAATGTCCGTTTATTCCCCGTGCGCATGCATATTGGCTCTATTAATACTAAAGTTTGAATTTATTTTAAAAATGAAAAACTAAAAATTCAATAAATTATTATTTCGAATTTATTAAAGAAAAAAATTGTTCTTTCGAATTAAAAAAGTAATAATTAATTTCCTCATTCATTTCAAATTATTTGCAATTTATTTTTTAAAAAATTACAAAAAAATAAATTAAAAAATCGCATTTAATATATATTCTAAACAAACAGATTAATACATATATAATAGTTGAAAAAAAATCGGTTTTAATTAAAAAAGAAACAAACAAAAATAATACTTTCAAATTTAAAAAAGTAACAAATAATTTTCTCACTTATTTAAAATTATTCGCAATTTATTTTATTAAATTTATAAAAAAAAAAAAACATTCGAAATTAAAATATATTCTAAAACATTGAACACATTTCATCGAACCGAACACCTTTAAAAAAAAAACTGTATAATACTTGAAAAAGAAATCGATTTTATTAAAAAAGCAAACATTTCTTCTCGAATTTAACTAAAAATATAATATCCATATTATGCGTATAACAATAGAATTAAGAATATATATAATTCATATTTTTATCCTTTATTAATAATAAATTGTTAAAACCCCAACCGTCTTCTCATAACGACAAAATCTCCCCGCAATTAATTTCCAATTTGCCAGCTTTCTAAACCCCAAATTTTTAAAGACCAAAGCCGCCATTTGAAGAAAACCCTATCATCATTCCAAGCTCTTCTTCAAGCAAGTGCCCACTGGCGTTGCCATCGAGACACTCAAGGCCAAGTGACAAGAATGTGACGTCATCGCTAATAGACCCACCGCCCCCTGAATACTAGGCCTGAGCGCTGACAACAATGGCGGCTGTCGCAGGCCGATTTTTTTTTCAGCGTTTGAACGGTCCCTCGAAATTCCACACCAATAATTTCTAAAAGTTTTCTTTGCCTTGTTTTTCGGAGATCAAAGAAATCAAAGATAACTGTTAGATATTATTGGTGTTGAAGTTCGAGGGACTGTACAAACGATTCCGCCTGCGGCAGCCGCCATTTTTTTCAGCGCGCAGGCCTAGTATTCAGGGGGCGGTGATAGACCGACTTCTCACCTCATCACTTTGGTAGCGAGAGAGAATGTCGCTTTCTCTAAAAGCAAACTTTCAAACAATACTTTTACACGAAACTTGATTGTCTTATATATGCATATATACTCTATTCTTACTGAATATAAAATAGCAATTAAAAATATTTTTATTATAAATCTGAATGGAGATATATAAAATAATTAAAATGATAGCTGTATTGTTAAATACTTTTTTTAAAAAAAGAAAAAAAAAACAGAAACCTGTTAGTATCCTATTAAGACAATAGATATATTGAAAAAATGTTACCTATTTAATTTAGCTATGAAAATAAAATGCAACTTTTTTCAGAAAAAAAAAAATGAATGAAGAATTGTAGATTAACATACCTTTTGAAGAAAATTTATTTATTATAATATAGATACTTTGTTCCACACATTATTATTAAAAGTGAAAAGCTTTCTTTATTCAGATATCGTGGAAATAGCACCATATCATTATTTTTAAGCAATATTTTTCAATAAAATATTACTAGCTACTCATAATACATTTTCCAATCAATGACCAGAAATACATATATCATATAGCACTAAGTAATCTCTTGTTTAATAATATATTAAAAGGAAGTGATATCATCATGTCAACATCTTTCATTTTATAATTTTATAAAATCTGCTTCATACTGGAGACTGAAAACTTCAATAATTTTGTAATTTGAGCTCGACTTTCGGATTCGAAGAGTTCTCGGACGAGTACACTTATAATAGCATCCAGATATTATAACTATATTTTCCAAATATTTCAAACACATTTCAAAATATACACAGGTTTTACATATAGTTAGTTCACTGTTTTTATTGCCCGCAGTTTCTGGATCAATCCATTTCAATATCAGATGGATGAAATTGGAGTTCTCAACCTTTAAAAGATAAACCATAGTTTCAGAAAATAAGTTATATAAAAAATGCTTTAACATGTGCACATTAATCAAGGGTCGATCCAGGCAAAAATTGGGGCCTATTTAGTGTCCCTTCACAAAAATCTATTTAATAAAACAGTGCCCTTCACAAAAATCAATTTAATAAAATGAGCCCATTCACAAAACTCAATTTAATAAAATGAGCCAGTTCACAAAAATCAATTTGATAAAATGGCACCCTTCACAAAATTCTTTATAATAAAACAGGTCCTTCACAAAATTCCTTTTAATAAAATAGACCCTTTCACAAAATTCTATTCCATAAATACTTACTATTTATTTATTTATTATTTTGTGACTTTTAAAATGTATAATTTGTAAACAAACAAGTTCACCAGAAAGGAAAACTTCAGTAAAAGGATTTTAAAAAGTTTTTGTTATTAAATGCATGGTTCAAATTTGAGTAATTGCATTTCAACTTTCATTACAGAATGTTATTTTTCACAAAAATATAATAAATTTCACAAAAATAACCTTTACTTTTCACAAAACGGGCCCCAAGAAAAAAAAAAAAAAAAAAAAAAAAAACCTTGCATCGACCCCTGTTAATTTTATAATACGAAAGGTTGTACTCAAAGGATTCGAATTTTTTCTACCACTAAAAATACTGTTCCCTGCAGGGCATATAAAAAGTATAAGGGTATAAAGATAATTTGTTTTAAAATCAAATTAATTAGATTTTTAAAATTATTATTATTATTTTTGTACCTCTCAATTGTTATTTTACAGTTTCTTACTTAAACTATAATTTTAAAGTGCAATTAATACATATTTTTTAGTATTATTATGACATCTTACAAATTATTTGTTACCTTTAAAGAAAAAAAAATAATTTAATGATCCATTAAATTTTTAGCACAACTATTTAAATATTTTCTCAAAAAAAGTAACACTGATAAGTATAATTAATATTAAGAAGAAAAAGAAATCTTGCAAAATACATAGGTTGAGGCACTTTTCCACCTCATAAATTTAATAAAATCTTATGCTTTTTCTCAACACAATAAGAATAAAAATAAAATTTAGATAGAATTCTTAAGAATTCTATGCTAACCCAATCTAAATTAATTATTTGCAAAATCTTTCAAAAGCTTCGTCTATATATTTTTGTTTAGCAAAGTGTGCTGCATAAATATTACCATAACCTTAAATTTTTTCACATGAATACACCTCTAATGAAATGTAAAGAAAATGTGTCATTAATATACTTTTAAACTTAAAAACTAGTGAGTAACTTACACATCATATTTATACATTTATGCTATATTTAGGTATTATATATTTTTTTCAATGTAATTTTTGTACATTTAATCATAAATTATATTTTAAAATAATTTAAAACATCTATTAATCCATATTTTAGATAATAAAGATATCAAAAAGTGGTGAGTCCCCCCCCCCCACCCTTTTTTTGTACTCTGTACATATTTATTAGAAAGAGTAAAAGAAATTATAATGAAAAAACAAATTCATTTCTAACAGATTAATGTATACTTATTTTATGCAAAATGATGAATAAAATATCTAAAATACAGTTTCATTAAACTTCAAGTATATGCCTTTAAGAATAGATAAAAACAGGGGTACAGGTTACAGAGTATATTGAATTGAATGAATGTAGATATAATACACATAGTACGCGCACATAATACATATAATACATAATTGGATACATAAACACAAATAGATATGGATGTACAGCAATTTAACAACACTTTATAACATGTCCTCAGTAATACCGTTCAATATTGATAAAAGTTAAGACAGTCTTATATATTACGGTACCCATAATTAGAATAGTTTTCAAATGTTCCCCAGGAAAATTACATTGCCCAAAAGCTATCTGTAAGAAATTTCATATCGTAATATAAGCATAAATAATTAAGAAGCATTTCATGGAATAAAGAAAAGAACACAATAAGTATATTGAGTTGAATTAATCTTGTTTTATTTATTAACAACCTACACTAAAAATTTTGAAAAACATTTTGCATTAACTAATTGCATCATGCTTAGAATTTTACAAACTGAAATGCACTAAGTGTTTTTCAAATAAAATATAATCCCAATAAGAACATCATTTGAAAGTTTGATGCTAGTAAGACGGTAAGGAATTTTTAATTTTATAGATTGAAAACGAAAACAAAAATTACAACGACTACATAAAAAATAATATTTAAATACTGAACTTACCTTTTATGAATTTAATATCTTTGGACACTTTCGTGATATCCCAGCTATCTCTTTTCTTCGGATATTTTCATTTTCTAGTCCACAATGCATTCGAACATGAACTCCATTAACACAATTACTGTTACAAGCTACTAAAATTACAACCTGTCTGTGCGGTATGGATGTATGCCGAAATCTCACAATAATGCATGTGCTTATTCAGAAACTTTGTAATCGAACTATTGTTTTTCCATTTTTTCCGGTAAAGACAGATGATTTTTAAGAAAATGTTGTAAAAGTTGGAGTTTTGAACCAAATGCCCGGACACGACTGCTTGGAATTGGGGAGGGAGGGGAGGAGATGTTGCCACGAGACAATAAACACTTTTAACTCAAGCTGTAATTAATGCACCCCCCCCCCCCCCAAAAAAAAAAAAATAAAATAAAAATAAAAAAAAAATAATAAAAAAAATAAAAATAAAAAATCTGTCCGATTCGATTACAGATCTATTCAATAATCATCCTTGAAACTTGTCATAAAATGTGTCAGAAAGTTTCGCGTTGTTGAGCGAAGATACAATATCTTTTTGAGAACTAACCCTAAATGTTTAAATTTACCTTTGATATCGATGGTGCGGCGAAAATGTGAATTTCGATTTTGTAGTATACACAAATCTAAAAGTTTGCTGATACCTAGTTTACATCAACTACAGCACATTCCCCATTTAAATTGTGTTTCATAATCATTTGAAGGATTAGGATACAAAACAAAAGCTAAGCTAACAAAATGTAAGTTCCGAGATCTTCAAGTTTTCTTTAAAAAAAACTACAATGAAAACTATATTGTGATTCCTCCCCAAGTGATTTGTTAAGACTCAACATTCGGTTAACACATGTGCAATATTTTTTGTCTGATATATAGATTCTAATTTATTGGACTTCGCGGTGCATTTTAAGGTGGTTCTCAAATGAACTCCCCAATAACGCGAACTTTCTGACACAATTTCAGATTCATTTTTAAACGCAAGGGCGTGAAATTGGCAGGCCTGTCTAATGAAGCGATTTGGAATCGAAATGAGTTTTCCGTTTTTTGATAAATAAATTACTTATAGAGTTATGAGCGATTCGTGTCACGTGAAAACGCGTTTTACCCCTTGCTAATAGCTTCGGCGCTGAGAGAATTCGGTTCAAAACGTCGACTTTGACAGTATTTTCTGAAAAATATTCTGCTTTTACCAAAAAATGGAAAACATGCTTGATTACAAAAGTTTCTGAATAAGAACACCTGCCAACTTCACACGTTTCCGAACAAAAATGAATTTAAAAACATGTCATAAAGTAGACAGTTTGGATTTGGATTTTAGAATAGTCTTAACAACAAAATCTTTTGCGCTTACTTAAAATTTATCTTTCTTTATGACGTCATGTATTGGGTACTATTTAACAAACCTTGTGCTTTCAAAAGGATATCAGAATGCAGCTAAATGATTTTATATGAAAATCAGAAAAAATTTCAAAAAAGTCAATTTGTCTTACACACGAGCTCCTCTTTATAATTCTTTTACAACACCACCCAAAAAAATTCCAATCTATTGTGTCTACAGAAAGAAGCTCTTTATGTAATTTTTAAACGGTTTCGATTAACTTTAAAGTTAAGTGAATGCTATAACAGACCTTTAATTTTAAATGAGTATTGCAATAGATAAGTTACTACGCTATAAGGAAAAAAGAAAGAAAGAAAGAAAGAAAAAGAAAAAGAAAGCGAAAAAAGAAAAGAAAGAAAAAAAGGTCAATCTCGACGTCAATGTTTAATATACATAATTGAACCTGAAACGTTCTGAAAAACAAGTTGGAATCTCATAATTTCCGGGACTGCTCGTCTTATTTTGTAATATACAGAAGCGCGCCGGCACAGTGTGTCATGCGTGCAGCTCACATAGGCGCCAAAGATTAAGGTGCGAGGGAGAAATGCTTGAAAAACTTTAACTTAATTATATTAAAATTAATTACCTTTTCTTGAAAAGTTAATCATTTTTATAAATTTACCTCAAACAAATTACTTATTAACATTTTGACTATACCTCACAAGTCGAAACCCGTGTAGCAGGAATCGTTCAGTTTATACATTTTAAGACCACCATTTCGGAATAGTAATCGCAGAATTTCTGACATTAAATAAATCAAATATTACTATTCAAAAATAAGGTACTTAAATTAAAAGACCGTACTAATCCTGCGTAGTTTCAAAGGGTTAATCCTGCATTTTTTTTCTTCTGATCCTACTTCTGATAAGTGTTATCCTAGTGTTCCAGTAAGCTATTTAGTATAAATTTTTTAACTATTTATTATACTAAGATTTTTGCTCTTATTGAATAAATTCAGAGGCTGTTTCACTCACTCTGGCTACGATTTTTTTTTTCAGCGCTCCTAACCGTCTCTGCATTTTCTCGATATTTGATAAATTCAAATTTAATTTTCTTCATAAATATTTTTACAAAGGCTATGGGGCGCCAAGTGAATTTCTGCGCGCAGGCGCCGTGCACTACTGGCGCGCCCCTATGATTGTAAGCCCTTATCTACAAATTTTCTCCGCAGTATAGAAAATAAAGTAAATTAAATGGTTTGTTTACTAGTGCACAACGAAAAAATCTGTTTGATTTTACAGGAAAATACAGTCAGCCAAGATGCCGGCAAAAATATGTTTATTTCACGAAAAAAAAAAAATTCTATATTTTTTTACGAATTTTCTGAAATTTTAACTTTTATCTACCGTCGGTGTAATTTAAAGGACCATTAAAAGAAACTTGTAAAATTCGTTCAACACATCTATTGGCAATAATGCAAGTTGAGTTCTAGAGCACTTTACGTTATCATGTTCCAAAAGCAATTCGCTGTACGAAGAAGAAATATTTTTAAATGGATATTTTCTTTTCCAGTTTAAATGTTCATCCTTTTTATGTTGAAACCCATTCAGTTGAAAGTTTCACTTCTGAAAAATTTCTATGTTTATATATATGTAAGGACCATTACTTTTGTATATTTCCTAATTCTATAATTTACTAAAAACAATATTATCCTGAAGAAATGATTTGAGTAAAGAGTTGTATAAATAGTCTGCAAAAGCCCTGTAAATACTGAATTAATTAATTATATTTTAATAAATGAAAGATTTATAAATAATGATTTCAGAAATCTACAAACAGATTTTTGAATATTCAGAAAAAACGCTTTGGAAAGTGAAATTTTGATTAATTCATAATTTGTACATAAATGGTTCCTGAAAAAGAAACAGTTTACAGACTTCATCCGAAATAAAATCTGTAATTACGAACTTTCTGTTATTTTAACAGATTTTGCCTGAAAAAAAAAAACAGTTTACAGATTTCATCCGAAATAAAATCTGTAATTTATTACGAACTTTCTGTTATTTTAACAGATTTTGCCTGAAAAAAAAAAAACAGTTTACAGACTTCATCGAAATAAAATCTGTAATTTATTACGTACTTTCTGTTATTTTAACAGATTTTGCCTGAAAAAAGAAACAGTTTACAGATTTCATCCGAAATAAAATCTGTAATTTATTACGAACTTTCTGTTATTTTAACAGATTTTGCCTGAAAAATAAACAGTTTACAGACTTCATCCGAAATAAAATCTGTAATTTATTACAAACTTTCTGTTATTTTAACAGATTTTGCCTGAAAAAGAAACAGTTTACAGATTTCATCCGAAATAAAATCTGTAATTTATTACGAACTTTATGTTATATTAACAGTTTTTTTAATAAAATAAACGGTTTTTTACTGGCATTCTAAAATCAACAGTTTTTTTTTTTTTTTTTTTTTTTTTTTTTTTTTTACAGAAATGTTTTTTGTTCAATAGCAGTTTTGAAAGTATATTAACAAAACTGCTAATTGAACTTTTTGCACAAGCAGTACAAGGTTAGTTATTCATTGCACACCTTCCAAAAAGAATTATGCCTAAATGAAATATTTTTAAACATTCTTTAAAATACTTTGTATTTTAATATGTAAATCTATGATTATAAGTAATATTATTAATCTAAACGAAGCGAAATTCGAAGTTGAACTACAAACAAAGAAATATATCCAAAGAGTATCCGAAGGAAAGGTTTTCAGAGTAAGACTTGTAATTTTAAAAACAATCCCGCGAAGTCAAAAGATTGTTTCAAAATCATTAAAATGTTTACTCTCAAAGGACATTCTCTCAGAAACGAACATTTTTAATCCTAAATTTTCTGAAAAGAAAATTTCAAATCAAAATTTTAACACTTAACGGACGGTACAAGCAAATTTACGTTTTTCAATTCAAACTTCCTCGGACCACGTAAAATTGCGTGAAAACACGTCTTTTGGATATATGCACTGTAAAAAGAAATCTCTAAAATTGACAGAAAAAAATGTCAATTTTGGCGCCAGTGGAAAACAGTTTAATTTACAGAAAATATCTGTATATTTTTATTAAAACAATTTTTTTTTCTGTAAAAATTACAGATCCACATTTTTTTTACAGGAAAAAACTGTTTTTCTTTAAAACAGTTTTTTTCTGTAAAAAATACAATATTTTTCTGTCAAAATTACATATATATATATAGTATATATTTACAGTGTTAATTTCGCCTACGGGCGGTACTTTTGCATTTCGTGTGATACATTATTTCTTAAAAAGCATATTCAAAATTCGTATTTTTACAATTTTAGTATATTTATGCATTATAAATACTTCGATTAGAAACACACCATTATAATACATTCATTTATAATATTAACACAAGAATTTTTTTTTTTTTTTTTTTTTTTTTTTTTTTTTTTTTTTTTTGTTAAATAATGGAACATGCACAAGTTTAACGCCCATTAGGCGGAACTTCCTGTTTAAAAGTTGAAAACTACCAGTCCACAATGTGTTAAAAAATGCCCGGAAACCGAGAAAGACAGAGAAAAAACAACCCATTTGTTAAGTGTTAAAAAATATCGTCTGTAATCGTGAAATATCGCTGCATGCAAGATTTTTCTGTAGAATTTTGCATAAGTATTTAGAAACTCCGAAAAAGATCTTTTTGTATGCAGGATAAAATGTCAAATTGTTGTCCGAGTACATTACTTCATGACTTATTTAATTGATTCCATTAAACAAAGAAACAATTTATTGCCATAAAAGAGGAGACAAAATAGTCAAAATAATTTTAAATAATATGAAATTTTTATAAAAGATTTTGAATTGTTGACAGTTTTGCATGCAATGGAAAATTAACAAGAAAAAAAAATCATAGATTATGAAACAGTTTGCAACACTTCCAGAAATACTGCAACGGAACTTCACCGTTTAAAAAGCTAAAACCAAATTTCAGTAATTGTCTATAGCCGATACACTGAAAAAAACAAGACAAAAAACAACAACAACAAAAAGAAAACTGTTGATTTTATAGTATAATACTGGCATCCCAGCTGCCAGTATTATACCGTAAAATTAAAAGTAATAAACAGTAGAATAAGGAGTAATACGCTACCGAGCATGCGCGGCAGTGTATTACTGCTTATTTTACTGTTTATTACTGTTGATTTTACGGTATAATCCTGGCAGATGCGCGATAGCGTATTACTGCTTATTTAACTGTTTACTACTGTTAATTTTATGGTATAATACTTGCAACTAGGATGCTAGTATTATACTATAAAATCAACCTTTTTCTTTTCTTTTATGCAGTGTATTTGAATACAGACGCAGGTAATACTGGTACTCCACACTGTAAAGCAAATTGCAGTAAAATTACGGGCAGAGGCGGCAGCAGAGATTCCAGTCATACCCCGTAAAAAAAAAAAAAAAAAAAAAAAAAAAAAAAAAAAATCCATGCCCATTATTTTGTGCAGCCCGTAATTTTACGGGGCAAAGTAATATAGCATTATAATGCACAGGATATAATGCACTTTAAAACACAATAGCACTTTGCTTACTGTTCCGTAGCACGTAGCACGTTAGATAATCATCACAGAATCTCTGTTTTGGCGGTTTAAAATTTTCGAAACACGAGTAAAATGAAGGGTTACACCCCTAGCGGAGGACACTGTATGGAGTCGTACCGTATTTTTGCTAACATATGGGCTAGAACTGTAAGAATATTGCTCTTAATTTTCTAAGTATCTAAGAGGTAAGGCCACTTATTTATAGTGGATCAGACCGTTTTTCATCAAATAAGGCTGTTGTCCGTGAAAATTGAAGGGCAAACGCTCATAAATTTACAGTTTTTTCTGAGAGTGCAGTATAATACTGGTACCCCAGTATTATATTGTAAAATCAACAGTTTTTTTTTCTTCTTCTTCTTCAGTGTGCTCGAATTTTTTTATGCATTCCTGTATGATTTATATATCTGTATATTTGCCACATAGTGTGATAAAATTTAGCTGAGTTACAAAACGCAAAATACAGTTGAAAATTCACCTTCGGCAGTTTGTCTTTGCGTTCTCTTTGAATCTCCAGCCCATAAATTCGGTTTCAAACGCCAAATTTGACATCATTATCTGATAGTTCCTTTGCCATTATTGAAAAATGGAAAACGCTTTTTGATTACAAAGATTCTAAATAAGAGAACTTGCAAATGGCATGTATCTAATATTAAAAATGACTTCGTGAATATGTAAAAAAAAAGTAGACACTTTCGATTTGAATATAGCCGCTTAAAGGTGGGGGGGGGGGGATTCTCAAATCCAAACTGGCTACTTTCTGACATATTTTTTAATACAGTTTTGTTTGCGAACGACAAGTGTTCTTATTCAAAAACTTTATAATCGAACTGTTTTTTTTCCATTTGTCCGGTAAAAACAGAAGATTTTTCAAAAAATACTCTGAAATAGTGCGTACAGAATTTCCAGATACGATAGCGTGGGAGATGGACAAAAACTGCTGTCATCACGAGACGATAATCGCTTATAACTCAAGATGTAATTAATTTAACGAAAAATGGAAAACTCTATTCAATTCCAAATCGCTTCAATAGTCAGGAATGCCATTTTTATGCCTTTACGTTTAAAAATGAGTCGGAAAATGTGTCTGAAAGTTTCGCGTTGTTGAGCAGGGAATTTGAGAATCAGCTTAAGTAAAACAAGCAACTTTATATCTAAATTAAATATTAGATTCTTGGAAGAAAAATGGAACAAGATCAAGCCAATGGCCTAATTTAATATTCTTTCTAAATTTCCAGCTGTGCTAGTTATGGATTTCTGTGTTTTTTAGACTTTGAAAAAGAGCATTATTCTTTCGCAGAGACAGTATTTTATGGACTTTGGAAATTTGTGGAACAGGAGTATTACAAAATGTAATAATAAGATATAGAATGAAGAGGTTATACAAAAATAGCACACTTAAAACCAAAATACTTCTGCGTAAAAACTTATGAATATAACCCGCCAAAATCGTCAAAAAAATTTTGAACACACTCTGAAAACGACATTTTCAAAATTGAGCAAAAAATACTCCAATCTGAGTATGTCGCATAGTCAGAATGGCTCCGAATCAAAATGACTCAAGTTTGAAACATGTATATACTCATTTCTGAAAATATGCACACGCTCAAGAATAAAATATCATGTGCTCATATGTCCATATGTTTCAAAAATGAGTATGAACTGATTTCTATTATTTACTCATTTTTGAGTAATGTTCATGTTTCAAAAATAAGTTTGAACTGATTCTAATCATTTTTGAGTGTGTCCATGTTCCAAAAATGAGTATTAACTGAGCTCTATGTGCTCAGTTTTGATTATGTCCCTGTTTCAATATATTCTGAGTATTTCTGGTATTTGAGAATTGAAATCAGTGGGTCGTCCTATTTGAAACAAAAAGTTTCATAACAAAATGAAAACATCGATTTACTCAGATTTGAAAGTGTCATTTTTCTCAGTTCAACGCGTCTTGTAATGAAATTGTTCTTTAAGCTCAAATACTATATATATAAACACATGTGACTATTTTTTTTAACTGCGTCTTATTGATGTCATATATTGTTTTCTAACGTAAATCGTAGGGATAAATCTCAACTTGTTTTATTTTCTTTGTCCACAAGCACGAATGTTTTGGACTCATGCACGAGAGCATTTTTATCCAATATATTACATTGAAAAAAAAATATATGTTTATTGATTTTACAGTATAATACTGGCACATTATACTGTAAAATCAACAATTTTCTTTTGCAGTGTAATTTGAAAATTTCAGTGTCCATGTAGAATCGAACAATGTTTTTGTTTCTCCTTATGCATGTGGTAAATCCTTAATAATAATTGTTTGTTTATCAAAGACGATATTTCTATATGGCTTGTCGAAGTCGTTCTAGAAAGTTGTGAAAAGCGTACCTCGAAATCGGTTTTAAACGTCAACTTTTACACCATTTATGAAAAGATACTTTGATTCAATGAAAACCGCAATGCAAAAATAAGAAAACTCGAATCAAAACACACTTTGGAGGTTTTAAGACTTTGATTCTCTAGTTTCTGAATAAAAATACCTTCAATTTTCATCAATTTACGAATAAAATAATGACATTGTGAATGTGTCAAAAAGTAGCGAATTATTATTTGAGAGCAAGCCCTAATATTCTCTGTTAAAATCTTCAGCAAACTGTCAAGTCTTTTTCAACCATTTTAATATAGATAACGGTTACATAACCGTAATTTATCTTAATTTCGCCCAACACTGTTAAAAATTTGCAGCAAACTGGCCAGTTATTTGACCGTCTTTATAGAAAGTGGTTATACATAACCGTAATTAAACTCTGTTCTGTTTTTCTCCGATAATCTGGTCAGTTATATAGTGTTAAATTCCGGTTATGTAACCGTTTTCTATAAAAACGGTCGAATGAGTGAACAGTTTGCTCCAAAATTTTAACAGTGAATGAGAACGCTTGAAATTAGGGTTAAATAACCGTTATTTATAAAAACAGATGAATAACTGGACAGTTTGTTGCAAAACTGTAACAGTGAAAAATATTTTTCAAATTAAGTTATTCCGCCATTTCTCTTTATATACAATGTAAATGAAAAGCTTTTATAAATTGCGCGTCATTAAAAAAAATTACCAACACAGCTTGTTGTTTGCATGAATATGTTTCACAGTCTGGCGTGTTTTATTTTATTTCATTTTTGAAGTTTTGCAGCAATATGTTTAAAAGAAAAAAAAAAATGCTGCTTTTCGTAAAACGATTAACACATTTAGTTTTCCTTGCTGTTATTATTCAAAAACTAAACAAATAAATTTAAATGAAATAATGTATTTTTTCTTTTAATATAACTATAAAACAACTTAAAAAATATTTTCCAATCTTAAAGTTTAATTTTAAAGACTGTTCAAATTGTAAGATATTTCACTAATGATATTTTTAGTCATTGAAATGTTTAACTCATCTCAAAGACTTATATAGTATTAATTGATTAACCCAATTTTTTCTCTGAGAAAAATAAATATCAATAAGAATTTGAAATAATAATAATAATTTGCACATCTTATACTACCAGTTTTGTTACTTAAAAAGGTGGAAAAGTATGGTAATAGAATGATAAAATAATATTATAAATTTTATAAAAGAACAACAAATCAATAGCATTCATATGCAAATATTTTTTTATTAAAAAAATAGTTTATTTTATCTTCCAGCATAAAGTAATGTATTCTATTTTGCCCTGTACACCTTTTTAATAACTTACGTAAATAAATTTCTTGTGGCAACAAAACAACATTTTGCATACATTTTCTTTCAATGGATAAACGCTTGAGTGATCATGCTTTTAGTAGATTACCACTACCTTGTTCGAAGTGAATAATCAGGGAGCTACTTAAATAAACTTGCTTTATATTGGTTAACTAAAAGTACAATGAAGCATTAAGCATACATCAATAACAAAAAATTAAATTATATACCAAGCGATTCGAAATTGAGGCTAATGGCCAGGCGGTTCTAAGAAATATATATACATATTTTTTTCCCCCAGCTCAACAACACGAAACTTCCTGAAACTTCTTACCGGATTCATTAGGTGCGTTCGTAATTATATAAATACGTAGCCCCTTAGTCGTCGTCTGATCCGTCCGTCCGTCCGTCTGTACGCATATAACAGCGCAAAAACTACCCAACCGAATGGTTGGAAATTTCATATATATATGATCGTTGCAGAATTTCGTCGAGTCATTTCAAATTTTATGAAAATAGAATCAAAACTTTAAAAGATAATAATAAAAGATTTCTTCATTCTATTAAATCCTATCCTACGTAATTAATTCAATGGTATCCCATGAAGCTAATGATTCTAGATTGCCATGGTGATTACATTTAGAAGTTCAGACACTTAAGCGTCTGAATTTCTAAATGTCTTATTTTAAGACATACCATCAGTATTCAGACATTTTCTGAGTTCGTTTACACTATGTTCATATTAAGACACTTATGTGTCTTAAATTCATACATCTATGATGTCTGAAATTTCACATTCAGACACTTAAGTGTCTGAATTACTTTTTCAGACAGAGATGTGTCTGAATTTAAGACGTCGCTGTTTGCAGTGTTTAAGTACGTCTTCTAAAGTCTTCTTTTCTGGTGAACTTGTTTTGTTTCCAAATTACACATTTCAAAACCTAACAAAATAAAAATAATTAATGAAGAGTACGTTCTAATCGAACGGAATTTTGTAAAGGGATTTGTTTTATTAAGAGGAATTTTGTGAAGGAGAGCTTGTTTTATTAAATGGATTTTTGTGAAGGGGCTCTAAATAGGCCCCAAATTTTTCTTGGACCGACACCTGCACAAATAAAAACAGAAAGTGTTCGTCTTTAATTGTCTAATTGTTTTCATATGCCAGCTTATGTTTCGTTTTTCTTCTGTGTTTGTTACAGATTTTTAATCGAATGATATGAAATACTAACTTAGTGAATATTACAATTTAGATTTACACCTGAATTTCAAATTGACATTGAAGGTTAAAGCCTGTATATTTTTTTAACATTGAAAAAGGTGCTTTATTACAAATCGAAAAGAAATAGCAGAGTTCATCCAACAATTTCAGTTTTGGCCCTTACGGCGGCAGGGAGAAGTGATCATGGACAGATAAATCCTTAGAAATCCACCAGAGAGAATATAATCGCCACACATTCATTCAATGATAGAACTCAAAAAATAAACTTTTTCAAAAAAAGGCGAAAATTTTTTTCAGTCGTGAAACTAATTGACTTTTATTTAAAATGAATCTGAAAACAAATCAAATATTTTATATTTCGATTCAAATGCAGCTGACATACTTCAATACAATATTACATTCGATTATCTCCAAGATTTCTAGACACAGTAGGATTGTAAATAAAATAAAACTGCTCTAATTTGGACACCCTAAAATATATTTAAGTATGCGTTTAATAGCAGATTGAAAAATATGTTTGTGATTCTCTCATACAGTCGAACCTCGTTAACATGAACACTCAGGGGGGAACTTTTTTGTTCGCGTTAAAAGTAGTTCGTGTTATCCGAACTGAAATACATTACATACAACTGGACGGGGCAATCGGAAACAGTTCGTGCTAAAAGTAATTCGCGTTAAGCGTGTTCATGTTAACGAGGTTTGACTGTATTATTATATTTTTAATTGAATTGTGTCATTTTACTACAAACAGCTAAAGAAATTACTAAGCCTTTTTCACATTTTAATGAAATAAAGAGAAGGGGGGGGGGAATAAAAAGGTTTGATTGAATGCTTATACATCATGGTCAAAATACTGAACTGCTTCAACAAGAGTTGTTGAAGGTCTGTTATTGATTAAGAGTTCTTCTTGCCTACATTGAATTCTGTATTATTATTATTTTTTTGTAATTGATTAAGAAAAAATCAATCTATCATAATATTGAAAATTTTAGCACTGTCTATAAATAGAAATATCATAATACAGTATATTTTTATTTTCATATTAATAACAAAACAATTATATTGGGAGTTCATCTTGCTCACATTAAATTCTACTATATTAATCAAATTTTAATTGCTTAATAGGCGTATAGCCAACATAGTGAAAAAGTACCCAAGCTGTGACTCGAACCCGGGTCATGAGTATAGTGCTGATGACCCGGGTTCGAGTCCCCGCTTGGGTACTTTTTCACTATGTTGGCTATACGCCTATTAAGCAATTAAAATTTGATTATTATGAACGCAAGGCGTGGGAAATTTTCTATTGAAAAATTTCCAAAAGTATTAAATATGAATCTATAATATTAGTTAAAAGAAAAATTTCCTTAAGAAAATATCAATTTAACATACATTGGGAATTTTTATACTGTCTATATTTTAGAAATAATATACAGGAATTTTTCCTTTTTTATTTGAATAACAAAACACTAGTGATAACTTGTAATACTATAAATATTCTTCAAAGGCTCCTTTATTAGTTCGCTGACTTACATTACTCCATCGGCCTACTACGAATTCTTACTTGTCCAGTTAGTGTCAAACTCGGCCCACCAGCTAATAAACATTTAAGGTGGTTCTCAAATGACCTGATCTAGAACACAAAACTTTTTGACATATTATCTGACTCATTTTTAAACGCAAAGGCATAAAATTGGCAGGCCTGACTATTGAAACGATTTAGAATCGAAATGAGTTTTCCATTTTATGATAAATAAATTAATCGAGTTATAAGTGTTCGTGTGACGCTGACGACGTGATTTTCCCTTTGCTTGCTCTGCTATCTCGGGAATTCGGTTCAAAACACCAACTTTGAATATATAAAGTTACTTATCGAGTTATAAGCGATCCGTTTCATATGATGACACGTTTTTCCCCCTTTCTCATGCTAGGGCGTCGAGAATTCGGTTCAAAACGGGAACTTTGACACTATTTTCCGAAAGATCTACTGCCTTTACCAAAAAACGGAAAACTCATTTCGATGGCATAGTTTCTGAATAAGAACACTTGCCCATTTCATCCGTTTCTGAGCAAAAATTAATTCAATATTGTGTCCGAAAGTAACTCCTTTGTATACAAGTCTTATTAATAATACATACATATACCAAGTTATTTTATATTAAAAAAAAAATTTATTTATTTATTTTGAAGAAAAAAAAAGGGTGAGGGGGTGCACGTTCAAATCCATCCTTTCCCAGAGTGAAAAAGATCCGGCCCTGCAATTGACTATCGAATGGGAAAAATGTTGTCCTCAAGCTTGAGCACCAGATCGGACAAAACTTAAGTATATTAGATGAATGACTGAAAACTAAGTACTATTAAAAATACTGACGAAAGGCTTCTTGTAATTTTAGAAAGACTTACAGGGTAAACAAACCATGTGATCAACACGAAAATATGTATAAAAGGTAAGTAATTACCCATCATACGTAGTGTAGGGTAAGTCTTATAATCGTTTTAAAAATATATATATTTTTTTTTTTCACGGATTTACACGTTTCAGACACTTAAGATTCCGAAAAAAAATTGGCGTCGGTCTGTCTGTGTGTCTATGTAATCTGTAAACGTTCTATCTCCTGAACAAATTGAGATAGAGACTTGAAATTTGATATGTACTTAGTATGTAATAATGAGAAGAAGCTTATTGAATTTCAGCAACCTCGATTATCCGAAACTATTTTTTTTCGAACCCTCAAAATATTCGTTCTGATAAAAAATATATAAAAATTTTCGATTTTTTTTTTTTTTTTTTTTTTTTTTTTTTTTAAGAGTGAGTATTATAAAAGACAATAAAAAATATATAAATTTTTGCATAAAGAATGAAGTCGATCGGATAATGAGTTATCGAGATTTTTGTAATCACATTTTCCACATTCTTCGATTTTTCATGACCCTGTTCATTCAAATTTCAATTCAAAGATGTATTTTAATTTTAAAAGAGACGCTTAATCCCCCGCAGTATGTTGAATGTATGAAAAAATGTTGTCCGCAAGCTTGAGCACTCGATTGGACAAAATTGTTAAGCATAAATGAATGACTAAAAACAAAGTAATATTAAAAATACTGACGAGAGGCTTCTTGTAATTTTAGAAAGACTTATAGGGTAAACAAACCATGTGATCAAAACTCGACAGTGTAAGCAGTGTTTGACATTTAAAGAATTCGAAACAAATAATAAAATATTTAGAGTATTTTTAAGTTTTGAGGCATATAGTACATTCAGCATGAAAATGAATTGTTCTTTAGATTGGTTTGGCGAAAATTACGTCTGTATTGGAGAGAAAAATAACTTGTCAGTTGAAAATCTTTGCTATTATATTGTGTTGAAGCTAAACGGGTTGAATTGAACTTTCAGTCCGAAAATTAAAATGAATCATATAAACATTTACAATTTACCAATGAGGGAATTTAGCTCTTCGAAGTGATTTTTGAAACGTGAAATGTGAAATATTTGACGTATGAGACATTATGATTATATTAAAATACATTTTACATGATGACTCATTCTCATTGTTCGACATGGACATTTTATTCTAACAGTCCACATTATATATAATGTAAGAAAATACCAGGGATGATAAAAATCCTGAATTTTTTCTTATTATTATTGAATTGCTTTGGTTTAAATCAGATTTTTTTTAATATATTAATACAATTCAACTGTGCAAGTAAATTTTGTACGAAGTTAGAAGATATGTGCAAATTTGGCATATGGCGAACACATTTCAAGCTTTAGAGCAAAAAATCACTTCACACATGTAAAATATTTTAAACATAATTAAAGACTGTTAAAAAAGAATAATGCATTAAATATGAATGAAGGTTTTAGAGGCTGCTTCTTTCAAGCTTACAATGCCCTCAATGTTAAACCACAAAAACACCAGTATTGGCCAAATTATTAAGTCCCATTCGAAAAAAATTCCCAAAACCTTGTTTCTAATATGATTATTTTAAAATAAAGATAAATCATCCTAGTAGTCTATTCTAAGGATTACACTGAGTATTGACATCAATATAAATCAGCTATTTCACAGTTATTTTGTTTATATTTTTTATAGGTGAGTGGCAACACTAATCATTACAAAATCCAGAAATTTTGTTCTGTTGGCATTTTTTGCTGGCCTGTTACAAATAAAATAATATCACTTCTAATTATTAATTTTAATGTTTTAAATGTTCTTTTAATCTTTTTTAGTATTAAATGCAGCTTTTTATTTGAAAAATAACATTATTTAAGGAATTTTCTATAACAGTAGTTAAAATGGATGGCAGGAAAGACATTTCTCCAAAGAAAACGTAGACAAATTCAGGTTATCTTGCAAAATTTTAACTTGACCCAAGTTGAGAATGCCAATAGACCTTTTGTGTCTCGAAAAACTGTAGTAAAGATAAAGAAAAACATCAATTTGAATGGAAATGGAACACCCAACAGAGTTTCACGATGTGGAAGAAAGCGACCCACCTTGGTAAAGAGTGATAGAGTTTTACAACGTGGTGATAGAGTTTTACTGAATTTGAGCAGAAATAGCAGAAAAAGTTCTTCAAGACAGCTGAAAGCTGCACTGGGTAACCAAGTCTTTGCTTTGAGCACAAGAACCATCCGCAGAAGACATTTTGAGGCAGGATACAAGGTCTAAAGTCCAAGGGAAAAAACGAACATTGAAGTCATAAGAATTCAATGACTGACGTGGTCCATATCGTTTAAACATTGGGTTTACCAAGGATTTTTTTTAATTATAAAATTTATAGAATGGCTACATGAGATAATAAAAAGATATTTACCCTCTGCCAGTCATCAACTCTCCAGTTTTTAAAAGATTTGGCCCACGTCAATCGTTGCCTTCTCTTGGTTTCAGTCAGCTTCAGTTTCTTCCTTTGTCGATAGGCCTTATTGCAGCCAGCCTCAAAATGACTTCTTCGAATAGTTCTTATGCTCAAAGTAATGACCTGGTTACTTAGTGTAGCTTTCAGCTGTCTTGAAGAACTTTTTCTGCTCAAATTCAGTAAAACTCTATCACCACGTTGTGTGTTTTCTTCCACATCGTCCAACCCTGTTCTGTGTTTCCATTTCCATTCAAATTGATGTTTTTCTTTATCCTTACTATGTAAAGGAAATAGAGAAACTTCGGAGTAGAATCAAGAATGGTTCGGAGTATGGGATAGTCGAAGAATTTGTAGGCATCTGAAATATAGGAAAATTGTTTTCGGTGGGACATAAGCATTTAAGTCCCGAGAGACGTATAGTGAATTCACATGTTGTTTCCCGCAATGACTCAAGTTGACGACATCCTGATGAGAACTGGAACAAGTTTTGTTTCGACGAGGAAGAATCAAGAAGTATTTGACAAACATCTTTTCTTTATTTTAAAACGATGAAAATAAGACATATCTATGAAGTTATTCCACAGTTAATAATCCAAGGGTATGAGAAATCACATCTTGTATGATGGGGTGACAATCCAAATTTTTTGACAGAGGAGCGAAGTAAGAATATCGAGAACTTAGGCTGCATATCCGAATTTTAAAAAGTGGGAAAATGTTTTAGGAGAGTACCATAGGGTGGCCAAGGGGCCAGAATATTTTTAGAGATGTTACATCGCGGAGATCAGAGAGGAAAGTGTCTTTTTGATAATGACAGCGTGCGTTGGAAAGTATGCCAAACCATTTACATTTTTAGAGCCAAGAGTATTGTATTTTGCGTGGGAATTGTAACCGTTACATATACATCAGATCAACTTCATAATTGACGTCATTGGTAGGGAAATCTTTATTGGCGAAGATTGCACTTTGGCAAAAAAAGAGAGTGAAATAGAATTTTAGTGGTTAGTTGTTTTGAGAAAATGCAGGAAAGATATTTCAGAAATATGTTATAAGGCGTCACTCAGACGGAATTAACATCTGGATTCAGTATGAAGTCAAAACTGACCATGAGAAAGGAAACATTTTATGCCTTGGATAATTTCATTTACATTGATGTGTGGAAGACCGAATAAAGTACGTTAATGATAATTTACAAACAATATGTATGATTTTGACTAAAAGTTATCGTTGAAAGAGAATGATAAAAAGGTGCGCGTTTTAACAGCCGGGAATGTATATAAGTTACGATAATGCAGAAAGGGGAAAGTATATTTAATAAAAATACTTAAAACATAGATTTCTTAATATTTGAAAAAGATATATATGGTATCTTTACCATACTTACTACAGTTTTTCGAGACACAGAAAGTCTGTTGGCAATTTCAGCTGGGGTCAATTTAGAATTTTGCAAGAGAACCTGAATCTGTCGACGTTTTCTTCGAGAAATGTATTTCCTGCCGCATCCATTTTAATTACTGCTATAGAAATTTCCTTAAACATCATTATTTTTCCGTTGAAAACCTGAATTTAACATAAAAAAAGGTTAGAGAAACATTTAAAACACTAAAATTAATAATTAGATAGATATTATTTGATTTGTAACAGGCAAGCAAACAATGTAAACAGAACAACATTTCTGGATTTTGTAATGATTAGTGTTGCCACTCACCTATAGAAAATATAAACAAAACATTCGCGAAATATCTCATTTACATTGAAGCCAATACTCAGTGTAATCCTTTGAATAGCTTATTACACTACTAGGATGATTTATTTTATGATAATCATCCTAGAAATTTGTGTTTGGGGAAACTTTTTCGAATGGGACTAATAATTTGGCCAATACTGTACAGTGAGTGCTAAAACTTTAAAGACAGCTAAAAACTGTAAAAATTCTGATACATTTAAAATAAGATAAATGAAATATAAATTGTTGATCACAAGATGGTGGTTGATCACAGGTTGAACTACTGATATGAAAGTCAACAAAATGTATATCTGTGAGCTTTTTATTGCGAAAAAATAATGCTATTTTTGCTATAATGCTATTTTTGCTTGTGTAAAAATTTTAAGGACACTACTATTTTTTATAGAAATTTTACGTATAACTATTATTGCTTTGCATGATAAAAACTTTTATAGTGATTTTTATGACGTTTTCTATTAAGAGTTTATTTAATTTTATAATAATGCCAAAAGCATGTAAACGGACTGAATATGAAAAAGGTGATGTTGAATCTTTTGCATTGTCAGGAATGAGGTGTCGATCTATTGAAAAACAGACAAGAAGATCTAAAACCGTCATCAACAATTTTGTAAGTTTAACACGTTGACGGACAGTAGGAAATAGTGAAGTTCGAAAATTGACACTATATGTTTTTGTAATTTTTAGAATATTAGAAGTATAGTTTTACTCTTTCTGCTAAAATAAACTTAATTTTGATTAATTCAGCACCTTTAATTAGGTTGCACACTCCCTTCACAACCACGTCAGGGTGGCTAGTGGTCAGGGCAAAATACAGTAAAAAAAAAGTCATAAACACCAATATATTCTTATAGAAAAATTTATGTTGATTATTCAATCAAATAATCAATTTGAATGTGCTTACTACAGCTATACCATTTTACTTTCCCGTTATTGACTTTATCCTTAATATCTATTGCTTTTCTATATATTCCAAATTTATTTCTTCCATTTTATAAATTTTCTTCTATTTCTGTTTTATTTGCTCTTTAAAGTAATCTTATCTATTCCCAACGGCTCACTATTACAAGACATTCTTACTCACAATAGACTGGGCGTAAAGTTGCTGCAACTAGGAAGCCCCTTAACCGGCATCAACTGCTCCGGACTGTTCAATTTGAATTTTTCTATAAGAATATATTGGTAATTATCATTTTTTTTTTACTGTATTTTTCCCTGACCACCAGCCACCCTGCACGTGCATACTGAAACTGCAACTCGTGTAACAGGTGGAAAACGAACTTCAACCTAAAAAATTGTTTCCAAAAATGACACTGGGCTTCTATATACTTGTACGCCGGTAAATGTACATTTGTGCTGCTATATAGTCGGAGTGTCTAAAAACAACCGTTTCGTTTTGGGCGGCTATAGCCGTCATGCCACATTGTGAACTTCACTTTGACGGCTATAGCCGCAACTGTACGCCAACGTGTTAAAATACGAGCATGGTAAAAAGAAAACGCTGGAGACAGACCAAAAGCCTTGCCACCCAAAGATGAAAAGAGGATTTTAAAGTTAGCATGAACTGGAAAAAACTAAAGTGAAGAAATTTTCGAACGATTATGTTTTCAATGTTTGCAAGAAAACAATATGCATTACAGTTATACTCGATCTGGGAATTTCCAATACGCAATACGCAACAAAATTGTGTAAACACTCTTTACTGACTCGACACAAAGTATCAACGTTTACAGTTTTTAAGACGAGAGATGACTTCAGATGACAAATGGCTGCAGGTTATTTTCTCCGATGAAACAAAATGGAACTTAGATTGTCCTGATGGCTGGAATTATTATTATCGGCATGATTTGAAAAAAGAAAAAGAAATTTTCCCAAAACGTCAATTAGGAGGTTGATCCTTTATGACAATGAACCGCTTATCGTTTAACGGCGTGGTGTCACCTGCACATCTTTCAGGAAAAGTTAATTCAAAGGCTTATCTAAAATCTCTTTCTGGCCATCTTTGATCATCTTTGACTTTTGGCAGCGGAAAAATGGATTTATCAGCGAGATAATGCGCCTATCCATACAAACCGTAAGGACAAAACTCTGATTCAATAAGAGAAATATTGGAGTTTTGCAATGGCCACCGGGAAGTGATCTAAACACTATCAAGAACTTGTGGGAGAATTTAACGAGACGAGTTTACATAAATAGAAGGCATTTTTCCTCAGCTTCAGAGCTCAGATCTACGATTCAAGATGAATTGTACAAAACCACTCCCGAACTGTGTAAAAAAATAATAATGTCCCTGCAAGACAGAATATTTACGGTCATTAAAAACAATGGTGGGTGTAAAACATATTAATTATTTGTTCATTACTGTATTGTTTTTATTTTGCTGTCCTTAAAGTTTTTACACAAGCATAAATAATGTTTTTTTTTTTTTTTTTTTTTTTTTTTTTTTTTTTGTATAATTATTTTATTTTCGTAATAAAATACTTAGAGATAAATTTTGTTGACTTTTTTATTACCTTTTCAACTTTATGATACACATTACAGTACACTTTTTTGTAACTGATTTGAAATTTATATAAAAAAAAAATACATTTTATGCTGTCCTTAAAGTTTTTACACGCTCTGGTACACTGCGTATACACAGATATATATATTAGGAAAAATGGAGCAAAGTAGATAACCACAATAAATTTTATGTTTATTGAAGAAAGTTTCTTTTTCTTTTCTTTTCTTTTCTTTTTTTTTTTTTTTTTTTTTTTTTTGTTATTGTTTACTTAATTAGTGATTAAAAGATAAAGTATTAAAGGATTTATAAATAAAGACAAGTTCAGTTTTTTTTTTTTTTTTTTTTCTCATTTCAAGTCGATTGCTAAGCTTAGAAAGCTTCTTGATATGTAAAATAGAAAAAAAAAATCTGTTGAAGAAGATTGTGCCCTTGTAGTGAATACCGGATGTTCCAAGGTAAACATTTACATCATGACTGTTTTCTGTCGAAGGTATTATCTTTCTCGCTAATCTAAATGGAGATATTTATTAGAGTGTATTTTTACTAAAAAGAAACTTATATAAAAATGATCTAATTTTCCTACAAGTTGTTGATCACAAGAATGAAATCTGAAGAATATTTCTCTTTTGCAAATAAAATAATGATTTTTTTTTCTGTCGAAATCAATTAGATTTTTACAACAAAAATAAGAAAATATATACTTATACCAAACAGAAATAAGATGTTCTCGTTGCTTATTTATGTTGCGTATTAAAGTGTTTTAAAGTGGATTTATCTGTATATTTACCTTTATAATCTTTACATTTATTTTTAAGCTTTTTAAAATGTGTACATTTGTGCAAGTCTTTTTTAATTATTTTTTTTAACTTAATCTAAAGTTATAGTAGTAGATTCTTACTTCAGCATTTCTTTTTAACTGACAATTTATTAGCTTTTACTTTTCGAACGTATAGTATAAGGAAAGCATTTGAAATGATGATGGTGATGTGTGTTTATTTGTTTGTTTTTTAGAGACGGAGTGAACAAGATACTTTCAAAACAGGTATACTTCCGACTGACTTCCCATTTGACGAATATCTTATTAGACCACTGTCGCAAGAACTGCGTAACAAATCGGTTAACGAATTAGGCATTTAAACCCAGTGTTGTAGTGGGGAGAGAGAAAAAAAAAAAAAAAAAAAAAAAAAAAAAACCATTTCCGGTAGCTGTTGCAATTTTTTAATTTTCGCAACAGTTTGTGAATTTCATAACGTTTAAAATATCTCGTTTCGATATTTTAAATATTGTTTATGTTAAATGTGTACAAGACGGCCAATTTTAGATATAGCCTTAGTATTTATATGTGTAAAGGTTTATTCGTGTGTCATGTTGCAAATAGCAATGCATTCAATAAATATTAGTCGAAAAACTTGTAGAAAAATTCTGATATGCAACCAGAAAATTATACAATGTTTTAAATATGAAAAAGGGTGTCTAATATCATTAAAAATTTCCCACACAATGTTTCCGGTAACTGTTGCATTTTTTTATTTTGCAACAGTTTGTGAATTTCATAAAGTTCAGAATATCTCGTTTCGATAATGTTTTTTAGGTTAAATGTGGACAAGACGATCAGTTTCACATATAGCATTAGTATTTATATGTGTAAAAGTTTCTTCGTGTGACATGTTGCAAATAGCAATGGTATTCAATAAATATTAGTCAAAAAAGTTGTAGAAAAATTCTGATATGCAACCAAAAAAATTATACATAATGTTTTAAATATGAAAAAGGTGTCAAAATATCATGAAAAATTTTGTATACAATGTTTCCGGATACTGCTACAATTTTTTATTTTTACAACAGTTTGTGAATTTCATAAAGTTGCAACTATTTCGTTTCGATATTTTAAATATTTTTTAAGTTAAATATGTACAAGACGGTCAGTTTTAGATACAGCCTTATTATTTATATGTGTAAAAGTTTCTTCGTGTGACATGCTGCAAATAACAATGCATTCAATAAATATTAGTTGAAAAAGTTGTAGAAAAAATCTGATTTGCAACTAGAAAAATTATGCACTGTTTTAAATATGAAAAGGTGTCTAAATATCATAAAAATATTTCTGTTCAATGTTTTCGGTTACTGTTGCAATTTTTTTATTTTTGTAACAGTTTGTGAATTGAAAGCATCTCGTTTCAATACAGGGGTATGTCCAGACTTTTTTCCCAGGGTCCTGTTTGCGTGAAATTGTGAACAGCTTTTTATATGTGTGAAAAATCTAGGCATAATTTTGTGAATTTGAAATGATCGTTATATTCAGGTTCTTGTTTATACATTTTTAAGAAGATATATGGATGTAAAATACATATATTTTCTTTGTAATGTGTAAAAGTGACAGGTCAGATATTACTTTTAAATGATTAATTTGTGAAATGTTCAGTTTAAAGATGGAAAAATTTTGTGAAAAACCTATTTTTAAGATACAGAATTTTGTGAATGGTCCTGTTTCAGGGAAAATAGTTTTGTGAATAGTCCTGTTTTAGGGAAAATAGTTTTGTGATGGGTACTGTTTTGAAATTAAAAAAATTGTGAAGGGTCCTTTAAAGGACCCAATTTTTTCCTAAACAGATCCCTGCAATATAACTAATTTTTTAGGTTAAATGTGTACAAGACGGTCAGTTTTAGATATAGCCTTAGTATTTATATTGCGTAAAAGTTTCTTCGTGTGATATGTTGCAAATAGCAATGGTATTCAATAAATATTAGTCAAAAAAGTTGTAAAAAAATTCTGATATGCAACCAAAAAAATTATACAATGTTTTATATATGAAAAAGGTGTCAAAATATCATCAAAAATTTTGTATGCAATGTTTCTGGTTACTGCTACAATTTTTTATTTTTACAACAGTTTGTGAATTTCATAAAGTTGAAAATATCTCGTTTCGATATTTTAACTATTTTTTAGGTTAAATGTGTACAAGACGGTCAGTTTTAGATATAGCCTTAGTATTTATATGTGCAAAAGTTTCTTCATGTGCCATGTTGCATATAACAACGTATTCAATAAATATTAGTCGAAAAAGTTGTAGAAAAATTCTGATTTGCAACTAGAAAAATTATACAATGTTTTAATTATGAAAAAGGTGCCTAAATATCATAAAAATATTTCTGTTCAATGTTTCCGGTTACTGTTGCAATTTTTTATTTTTGCAACAGTTTTTGAATTGAAAATAGTATCTCGTTTCGATATTTTAACTATTTTTTAGGTTAAATGTGTACAAGTCGGTCAGTTTTAGATATTCTTAGTATTTATACGTGTAAAAGTTTTTTCGTTCGACATGCTGCGAACAGCAATACATTCAATAAATATTGATCGAAAAAGTTGTAGAAAGTTCTGACATGCAAACAAAAAAAATATACAATGTTCTAAATACGAGGAAGGTGTCCAAATATCGTCAAAAATTTTCTATAAAATGTTTCCGGTAACTGTTGTAATTTTTTTTATTTTTGCAACAGTTTGTGAATTTTATAACGTTGAAAATATTTCGTTTCGATATTTTAAATATTTTTTTTGGTTAAATGTGTACAAGATGGTCAGTTTTAGATATAGCTTTAGTATTTATATTTGTAAATTTAATAAAAATATAATTTTTTTTAATCTGTATGCATTACTTTTATCTTTATTACTTTACAACAGTACTTATTTTATTATTATTTTTTTAAACAGACAGGGAATAATCAAAATCTTGCCCCTCCCCTCTGAAAAATCAAATCACCCTTTTAAGGGGGAGTACGTCCCATGTTCGGAACCACTGGTTTAGATCTTCATTATGGCGATGAGAAAGTGCATAACCGTTTGTTTTAGGTCATTACGTTGAATAATTAGAAAATTAACTATCTTCCCTGTTTTCCAGTCATAGAACTCATATATTATTGTATATTAACGTTACATTTCTTAAATCAGTTTATATGAATTTTAAAAGCTTATTCAACAGATTAGATAACTTTTCTTCAGCCTTTTAAAGCAAAGGCTTTATATCGTTTCAGAAATATTTCTGTAAAAAAGAATCTATCGATGAATAAAAATCGAAGAAATGTTACAGTTATCAAATGAAATGACGGCTCTAGAACTCATATTAATTCGATAAAAAGATTCATTAGATAATCTATATTGCGTATGTAAATATCATCATTAAAAGTGAAGTAAAGATAATGTTATTTTACATTAAGTCATACTTCAAATTTTTAGACTACTTTTTTTTAGTTTGAAAGCATTTAACTATTCAATTATTATCGGTTTTTTGATATGATTAAAAAATAAATCTGTTGAACTATATAATAAATATTCTATTTACAAATTTAAAAAAAATTTCTAATAACAGTTATATAAAATGTGATATCGATCTCTTTAAACTTTGTCATTCGCTATTAACTTTTAAAGTCAAAATACAGAATAGCAGAAGATATGATACAAAATTACATTAATTATTAACTATGGAATATTAATAAAAATTCTTAGTAAATCGAAAAAATGTTATTGTGTTGTAAATAATATTCTAGTTATTATTATTTAGTTATTGTAAATAATATTTAGTATATATACTGAGAAAGAACAGTGAGTTTCTCTCACTTATAGAATAGGGGTTTTCAACCGCTGTGCCGCGAAATTTTTAAAATACTGGTAATCGTTGTTATCTTTTTGCTTTTTTTAAGCATATAAATTTATAAATAATGCAAAAATGTAACAGAATTTATTTTCCATCCTCCATGTCTAATCAATAACAGATATAATTCCAATTCCGAAAGAATATTTAATGAGTATTTCTATTAAAAAAGTATGGGTATTTGAGTCTAGCAAAAAAGTTTCTTCTAAAAAAATATAAAACTCAGCTAGTTCATTCAGTGTTAAAATATAATAAAATTAAAAATAAATAAGTTTTAAAAGAAATTTATTGGATAATATTCTTGTCACGGTCCAGAGTGAGAAAAATGGAGGCGCGATCGTTTGTTCCAGAAGGATTTTTCTTTATTTTTATTGTTCGCGTTATTTTAATGAAACACTTACGAGTTCAAAAACCGAATTAATGGAAACAAAAACACATTCTTGCATTATGTAATCTTTATATTATATTTATTTAATTATTAAATAATGAAAAATCTGATAAAAGTACGATTTTTACATTTTAAATGGTAATTTTCCTAAATACTAAAAATTAACATCGAAATCATGATGTGAAAGCATATTTACGTAACATAAGTTTAAATTACATAATTTGCAAACAAATTTCATTCATTTTTATAAAATGTTTGGAAAAACATTGTTTGGAAAACATACCTGTTTTTTTTTTATAGTCTCAAACGCAGAGGAAGATCGTTGTCTATTAATATGTTTTTATTACAAATTATTACTATATATATATATATATATATATATATATATATATATATATATATATACAGTGTCTCACATAAGTGATGGGACACTTGTGCTTTACAAAAGGAAACTAATCAAATAAATTAAAAAAACATGTACACATTTTTTTTGTGGGTGTGTTTCATACTTAAATTTAGTAAAGATTATTACATAACATACATTTTGTCAAAATATTAAAATATTAATTTAATAAAAATACAAATGTTTAGAACGGAGCAAAAAATAGCTCACATAAGTGATGGGACACCATTATATATGCAACAAAAATCGCCTGAAATAAGCAATAAAAATATTTTTTGGGGTTTTATTTTTACTTAAAAGCAATTGGCAATAATTTATAAAATCGTCTGCAGTATTTCTCTCCAGTTTGTTTTGGAATTTTTGTGTTTTTTAGCTCTGTGTAGTCATGAATGCTAAACGAAAAGAAACTTCGCCTGAAATTCGAAAATTAGTTATTAATTTGCATATTGAACGTGGAAAATCTATTAGAAAAACTGCTGAAACAGTTAACTTGAGTCGTTCAACAGTTTTCAATATCATTAAACGATATAAAAAGAATCATATGATTCAGGATAAAAGAAGACCTGGCTGACCATCAAAGCTATCCAATGGAATAAAGCGAATTATCGTTCGAAATATTAAAAAAAATCCAAGAATTAGTGCTTCAAAAGTTGCTGCTGATTTACAAGCATTATATGGAATAATTGTTAATCCTGAAACTATTAGAAGGGTAATTCGATCTGCTGGATATCACGGTAGAGTAGCCAGGAAAAAATTCTTCGTAAGTGAAAAGAATAGAAAACTCAGACTAGCTTTCGCAAAATCCAACATAAATAAGAATTCTGATTACTGGAATAAAGTTATATTTGCTGATAAGAGTAAATTTAATATATTTGGTTCTGACGGTAGAATCTTGGTGTGGAGAAAACCCAGGGAAGAACTTCGCAAACAGAACTTGGTACCAACAGTAAAACATGGTGGAGGAGGAGTTATGGTATGGGGGTGTATGTCGTCCGCTGGAGTTGGTAATTTTGTTTTTATTGACAGTATAATGGATCAGTACAAGTATATTGATATTTTAAAGCAAAATTTGAAATCTTCAGCACGAAAATTGAACCTTCATAACGATTTTAAATTCTACCAGGACAATGACCCCAAGCACACTGCTCTGAACGTTAGACTCTGGCTGCTATATAACTGTCCTGAAATAATAAAAACACCACCACAATCTCCAGACTTAAATCCCATAGAGAATATTTGGCAAGAATTGGAATCAAGAATTCGCAAACACACCATTTCTTCAAAACAACAACTAAAATCGGTGCTTCAAGAAGAATGGGGTAAAATCACTCCAGAAATCACAAAAAAAATAGTCGAATCCATCCCAAAAAGATTAAATCATGTTTTAAAAGTAAAAGGAAATCCAACAAAATATTAAAACCTTTTAAAAAGTAAAATTTGTGGATAAATATTTGATGGAAAAGTAAGTGTCCCATCACTTATGTGAGCCATTTTTTGCTCCGTTCTGAACAATTGTATTTTTACTAAATTAATATTTTAATATTTTGACAAAATGTATGTTATGTAATAATTGTTACTAACTTTAAATATGAAACACACCCAAAAAATTTTTGCACATGTTTGTTTATTTATTTTATTGCAGTTTCTTTTTATAAAGCACAAGTGTCCCATCACTTTTGTGAGACACTGTATATATATTTAATTTTGTCATGGATGGTACATTAACTATGTACAAACTAAAGATAATTACACACCTTTATTTCCTTATTTTTATGAATATACAAATTTAAGTGTACCGCGGAAATTTAATTATAGGTTTAAATGTGCCGTGATATAAAAAAAATGCTGTAAAACTCTTCTATAAAATAATAGCATCGCCGAGTAAAATGTTCAATCCAACTCCATCTAATTGAGTTGGAACTTCGAACTCCTAGAAGCGCCCGAGCCAGACTCGTCAGGTCCGAAACCGGCTTTAATTTTAGATATTTTGCGCGATAAATTCCTCCACATACGCATCTCGAACCGTTCATGCAACTTCATGAACCCCGTCGTGTACAGGAACGAGTTTCTATTTTTTTTCCCTCTCTTTCCCCTGCATCGCATTTACACATGCATGATGCGAACGACGTGGAAAAGGCCGCCACCATTTGCTGGAACGGCCCAGACAAAAGCAATCCGGGTACTTCGTCACGTGACTTATTTCCACCAATAGCTGGAAAGTTTACGAATCAGACGCCGCAACCTACTGCTGCAAGAAGGGCGATCAACACCATCAGCTATCAAGCGATCTGACGTTCCAGATTTTTGGAAAAACAACACTTTTTTGAGCTTCCCCGACTTAAACTACAGGTATGTGACATTCTTTGAACTCTCTAGTTTCTAAATATCTCATTAGATCTTGGTTAAATGTTCTTTTTTAATCTTAAAACTGCGTTTTTTGGGTACCTCTCTTCGCAGCTGTTGGTAGCGAGAAATCCAACATGGCGGCGTATCGCGCTTTTCCCTCTGCGAGAAAAGTTCTATTAAATGGCTGTGACGCAGTATTTCTCTCTTAAAATGTCTGTAGAGAAATACGGGTGTGATCTCGGGACCTATCTGTGCTCTGTTTATGATTCCTGTGTCCTGATATTGTTTGTTTACATGTTTGTTTACATATGTCACGTTCGACTGTAACCGCTGCTCGTATGCCGCCATAAAATAATATAAAGTGCTCTAGTAGATGACAACTTTCCAAGTTAATTCTGATCAAAATATTTAGTTTTCAGTTCTAGAATAAATGTATATGAATGCTTGGAGTGTGTTTTAATGATCTGTAAAACTGGATAAGCGATATCTCAATTTGTATTTTTAAAATTAATTCTAGTTTCGGGTTGATAGTTGGTTTTGGAACCGTCCTTTTAAATGTACTCCAGCATCCCGATTTTTCGAAGACTTTTATGAGATTTAAATCATTTATTATATTTTATCGATTATTATGGTCGTCATATATGTACTTTCAGGAACTTATATCCGAAGTTTTAACGAGATATGGTGAATAACATTCGATTTGCGAACTTAAATTCGGGACTTAGTAAAAAGCGCATCGATGCGCCTTACCAACTCTATATGCGCATTGATCAATTTATCGTCGAAAATGTATTTATTTTACTGCTGTAAAGTTCTGTTCTTTTCTTTGAATTATATTCTTGTAATATAGGTTTATTTTTCTAGATTTTCTTTTTTTAATTCCTGATTAGATTTTTAATTAGGAAATGTTTATGAAAATCGTAACCGTGTTTTAGAAATGTTGACCAATTTAAGCTAAATCAGATTATTTCATTAGAATAGTAGCAATTTATTAAAATGTGTTTTAGAACTGAAAAAAAAAATAATAATCAGAGGTAAATTCAATATTTTTTCTTTTTTATATATTTGTTTGTTTTGTGAGGGCTGAGGTTTGTGAGGTCACGTGTTTTATGAAGATAGATAATGTGCCTGGAATTAAATTTTAATTTAGTTTTATTGTAAATGGTTGGTAAAATGTTTTATACAATACTTTTAAGAACTTTTTCAGTGGTTTTACAAATACATAATACTTTATCATGAAATTAATTAAATGAGTTCGAAATCATATGGTCAAAAATGGAGTCGGAAACCGAATCTTGCAGCGCATTGCATAACCACTTTATCCTAAAGACAGATCTGTAAGATTGTTTATTCTCATCATTTGGGGTAAAATAAATATACGAGAAAGATTTATTAGTGTTTTTTGGATGGGTGGAGATTTTTTTTTCTAGGTTTGCAGGCTTTGCAATATTGTGACTTATGGAGTACAGGTCAGCTATATGTTGAATTTTCAAAGAAATTTAACGTAAGTAATCTTTTTTCATCTGCTATTTAAAATGTGATCGAATATTCATTTATTATTTTTTACTTTATTATTATTATTTTATTTTTAATGTATGTAAAAGATATATTTATTACATACTGTAGCAGGTATCATGTTCACTTGAAAAGTGATTCAATTTCTTTAAGACTTTTTGCCTTTTTTCAATCCAAATTCGCCATTTTTTGTACATTTTACAAAATCATTTTCATCCCCGCATGCATACAATTTTCAGGTGCTCTATTTGTAGCTTCAAAAAATTAAAAAAAGATTTTCTTTATATATTTATTTATTTTTTTATTTTCTTAAAAAAAAAAAAAAAAAAAAAAAAAAAAATGTTAAAACACGGAGTTTTTTAGAATGTGAAATCTCTCTGAATGGAAGTATCAGAAAAGTTTCGAAAATGCATTTCTAATCATGTTAGAAAATTTCTTAAAAATCTCATTTCGATTTAGAAAAATGAAAATTTTGGAACAGCGCTAAACTTTCTCACGGTTTTCCCTTAATGTTAGGAGAAGTAATATTTTCTTTTATAATATCTTCCTGGGTTGTCGCCAGTTCGCTAACTTTTTTAACATTCAGATTGTTTGATTGCCACCAATTTTTTTGAAGTAGAAATATTCGCCTTATTTAATCTGTCATTAAATAATTCTAATATTTGTACTTCCAAGAATTGGTGGCAATCAAGCAATTTGAATTAAAAAAAAAAAAAAAAGTAATTTAGACTGACAACACTGCTTTGAGGATACTGGTCAAAATCCATTTCTATATTGTTCTGCTAATGCGAATAATATTGTCCTTTGCCAAGAAGCAAGTCTGATAAAACGGTATAGAAAGAAATTTAACAGACTTAAGGCTTCTCATCAGCAGCGCCGCGGCAACTCTATTTTGCGCCTGATGCGAAACTCTTTGTTAACTTTTCTACCGATCGGCGGTGCATCGGTTGTGAAAAGTGTCGACGCCGATAAAACATGTCAGCTCCTATCCTAGTGAATGGCGCCTGGTGCTGGGACACGACCCGCACCACCCTTGCTGCGCCTCTGCTCCTACCGACTTTGGAATGAATTCATATTTTTCAAATTTCTCAATAGAAAAATTAAAATTTAAAAAAAAAACAATTTTTTCTTAATTCTAGAGGAGTAGACGTACATCTAAGGATAGTATATGTCGGGATAGTGGAAAAGACTAAACGCTCATAAAAATTACGAATTCTGTAAATTTTACATTTTAAGTTAGAAAATAGGTTCAAAAATAGTTATAATGTACTTCACAACATTTTATTATGAAATTACCTAGAAAACAAATTATTCTTATTCTTATAATTATCCTCCTTCTCACTTTCCAATCAGCTGTCGTCCGTCCAACAAACTTAGTCGTAATTATTACGATTATTGTCTAGTCGTCTAGGGTTTTAAAGGATTCTCCTCTGCTTTTCGTCTGGCAAAATACCCCATTAAAAAGCGTGATTAATTTTATTTTATAAATGTTAAAATCTTATTCAGAGCTCGACAGCTTCGATTAGCTTTTCATGACTCGACATATAAATTTAGTGTGATGTATAATTTATAAATATTTTGCCAACCGAAAAGCAAAGAATTATCCTTTTAAAAAGATCATAAAAAAAATAAAAAATAAATAAAAGGTCAAACATTTTAATTTTCTGATGGGAACTTTGAAGAAAACGAATGCAGTCCAAGCTTTATAAGATTATAACATTGGAGCAGATATTTTCAGATACGAATTTATAAAAAATAAATGTAAAAAAAATTGTGCGTTTTGAAAGTTTAAAAATCGTTTTTAAATAAAAATAATTTCATATGTTTAAATATTAAGTAACAATAAAAATATTTCCTGTATATCGATGTTTTCTGCCCGATATTTTTCAGTTGGAAAACTAAATTTAAAATTTTTTTAATGACAGTGATTCACTTGAAATTTGGCATTGTTGTTGAGAACGGGCTAAAATACTTATGTACAAAATATGGACAGGTAAAATATAAAAATATTTTTAGTTGTGGCATTTTATATATTTTAATACGACCAAAAAATTGACAGATTTGAAAATGTACCATGCGGCATTTCTTTTGCATAAAATATGTCACTAGGGGTCGATGCAGGTTTTTTTTTTTCTTGAGGCCCATTTTGGGAAAAGTAAAGGTTATTTTTGTGAAATTTATTATATTTTTGAGAAAAATAACATTTTGTAACGAAAATTGAAATCCAGTTAATCAAATTCGAACCAAGCATTTATAAACAAAAACTTTTTAAAATCATTTTGCTGAAGTTTTCCTCTTTGGTGAACTTGTTTGATAGCAAATTACACATTTTTAGTAAATAGTAAGATTTTATGGAATAGAATTTTGTGAAAAGGCCTATTTTGGTAAAAGGAATTTAGTGAAGGGGCCGATTTCATCAAATTGATTTTTGTGAAGGGCGCCTGTTTTATTAAATAGATTTTTGTGCAGGCCACTAAATAGGCTCCAAATTTTGCCTGGATCGACCCTTGGTCACTATTTATTTATGAGATATTTTTCATATTTTACAATTGAAGTTAAAGGTCACGGAATGTATAAGAAGAAATTTGTTTTTTATAACTACGCTTTGTTTCTTCTAAAAATAAATAAATAAATAAGTTATATCTTTCTATATGCACATAAATTTCAATACTAAAATACCCCTGAAATGCACCTTTTTAAGCTAACATTTATTTATTATTGTATATATGTGATAGAGGATATACAGTATAAATTTCAAAAGATTCTGATTACTAAGGAATGCGAATAAAATGTTTCAAAATTTAGAAATTTGCGAAATTTGCAATTTTGAGAAAAGAGCATTTCAAGTATCAACAACTGTTTAAATAAATACACAGTTTGTTTAAAAATATAAAAAGTTTATGGATCTGCGAAGAAGCGTCGGAATCGAAAAATTCTTTTTGCATCAGATGAACATTTAGTTTCGAAATTCACCAAACAAAATAGTAAAATGATTTTTTTAAGTCGAATTTCGTTATTTTGAAAACCCACTGTTCGATACATCGATATTTTGAAAATGTTTACCATCAGTCGTTCTGAATATTCGAATCGGAGCCATTCATAAAATATCCCGTAAAATGGATACTCACTCAACTCATTTCACCGCGCCGCGAGGAATAAGCATCAGATTTTTGGCTGCTTGCCAGGAGTTCTTCTTCGACGTGTAGTTCGGACATGTTTGGAATTATTGGCTAAAGCACCGTGAGTTTCAAAAGCAATAACAAAAAAAGCGGAAACCTGCACATAAAGTACTCTGTAAGTGATTTATCTAATCCCTCTAATTAGGTGGATTTCTCTAGAAATCGACCTACTGCAATCACTTCGTTTATACATCTGTATATAAGGTAGAACTTGTTACGATAACGTCCTAAATATTGAACCTAATAGGGGCATTGTGTTGATGTTGTAAATATCTTTGGATGATTTCATTAATCAAGAAGGTCCGGTAATCAGACCTTTGAAAATCCGAATACGAAAGTCGATAGGGCTATATTTTCCGTTCATTGTTAGTATATGTTAAAGTTCTTCGATTTCAATAAAATTTTTAGAAATTGTTTACTTTGTTGGGCGAGATATATTAAAAAAATTCGATACCATTCATTGAATGATTTAGGTTCGAACTTCGTTTGAGCATCGGAAATATATTACAGCAGGCCTGTCCAAAGCGGGCGTCGTGGCGCTCTTTGAAGTTTCTCTTAAAAATTTTGCCCCTTTAAATGTTCCATTTTTCTAGATTTCTTTAAAAACAAAAATAAATCTCCAAAGTTACTTTGCCTTAAAATAATTTATATTTGCATGCTTTTTATTATTATCATTATTATTACAAGTGTCATTAAGGTTTTTGGCTCTTTTACCTGCAAAAGTCCCTTAGATATCCTCCTTCCCCCCTTCATACCGAAACCTAAAAAAAAAAAAAAAAATTAACGTTAAAATTTCTATGATATGCCTTTTGTTCAATTCTTTAGATGAGCCACCTCCATGGTAGGGCACCAAGATTTACCACTGTGAGGTATATCCTGCAGACGTGTAAGTATCGCTATATCATTGCTAAAAGGTGATAATATTATTGCATTTTCCGAATCACGTTAATAATTGCGCCCTTCATTGTGTGCCCCAAACTAAGATGTGCCCTTGCTTACTGAAAGGTTGGTCAGGCCTGTATTATAGCATAAGGATGATTTTTATGATTTGAACAAATTTTGATATAATTAACTCATATCTATTTAAATACATGTGGTAAGGCAAATTTTAAAATTCCCCCCAAAATAAATAGCTTTTTTCGCGAAAATTGCGAACTTTTTTCTTTGTTCACCATTTTTATTTTGGAACAAGCGTTGTATGATATATTTTCATGGAATGATTTCATATTTTTCAAATGTCTCATCAGAAAACTATAATTTTAAACTTATTTTCTCTGCATAGTTTTCATAAAGGGTGTTCTTTTTATGTTCAGCCCTTGCTGAGACCGCTCGATCGAAAGATGAATAAAAGGCTCAATTAAATCATTGGATACCGTTTCTGTTCTAAACTTCATGTATCATAATTAAAATTCACTTACTGAAAAGTCTCTAAGTGATAGTATTAGGGTTCCAAACTGAACAAAATTTCACTATTATCTTATTAGTTCAACTGGAAATTACAAGACTGTGAAAATTGGAAAAAGCAGCGGTCTGTGAAACCGCTAATAGAAGTTAAGGGTTGATTGTCGAACTATTTCTATAACTTTTCGTGTACTATCAACAGTGCAGTCGGAACTTGTATATAACGGAATCTTTCCTTAAAAGGAAAATTTCCATATTTTCGACGGAAATAATATAATGCAATTACAACACACTGCTAAGATGGAAGCCTATCAAAATGGAATTTCGCCCCGGTTTTTTGGAATTCCGTTTTACTCGGTTTTAGTTTTAATGTCTTATTAATTCATTGTACCGTACATGACGAATCCTTTGAGTATACAGAAAATAAAACTCCCACTTTAGCAATGAATTTAAACGGTATTATAAAATTACAGAAATATTCTTTCCTTAGCCCTTTACCTCACTCTCTTTATATTTACCATTTCAAATTGAGAACTAATCCTTTCGTTTTACCGAGTTGAATAAAGCCCAGAAGCTTTCATCTTTCGCGCAAAGGTATCGAAATCTTTCAGTAGGAATTGGTGATAACTCAGCCATCATCAATTCGATCCGAGTGAGATAACACACTGAAACACTCATCTGTCATCAAGGAAGTAAGGTTTCCAATATCAGTCTGTTTGACGCAATTCTCAACCGTATAAGCGATTACTTCTCAAAATCGCATTATCTCTCTTATCGAGCATATTGTTTACGTTAAAAAGATTTCGTTCTACTTAAAAATGCTGATTATGTAGCTATTGCATAGCTCAGAGATTTTTTTTTTTTTTAAATTACTTTCTTTCCTACTTGCGCAAAAATATTATCTTATCGTGTTTTTCTTTGGCGTGAAATCCGTTCGATAAAAATAACTGCTGTTTTTTTTTTCTTCTTTTATCTGGTGATCATTGGTGATTAGTTTGTGATGAAGTAACCTTGAACGACGAAAAGTTATCTTTGGACCTCGTGGCTTTACATGCAAGTACATTCTAACATTTATGTATTGTTTGTTAGGATTTCGTTTTTGTGTGTATTCATATCTGTAATCTTAACGTTTGATTAATATACATCGTACCCTGAAATCCGCAAATGCCTAAAATCCACACATCATTTGCAATGTAAACAAAGAAATTTTCAGGTATAAGATTCAGTGAAGAAAATCAAAATGATGATGTTTTGATGGGTGAATTCTAATTTCTAAGCTTAGTTCATTTGTGCTGGTGAAGTAATAATCAATCAGAATCTCACACATGAAAAATATTAAAAGTGTTACAATGCAGTCTTCAGGGCATTTACCAGATACTGACTTAAAAATCAGAGGGAAATAGAAGAAATCTTAACTTAACCCTTAATTGCATAGTGATGTAAATTTCCATCACTGTTTATTTAACTTTTAATAAATAAATCAACTTCTTCGCCACCACTATATTTATATAGAAATATTAATCCAGTAAATTTCCCGTGAACTATGTTGCTGAACAAAGTTAAAAATCTATCTTAAAATTTCTAATGTCTAATATTTAATATATGTATAAAAAAACACAATTGTAAAAGAAAAACTCATGCAAAGAAGGGTTAAGAATTAGAGGGACATTGGATGAGAAATTTGCTCGTGAAGATAAATATTTGAATTTTTTTAATAATACACTTCTATCAATGTTTTCAACGCTCAAACTCAACTTAACACTCAGCCAATCAAACACTTCTATTCTGTTCAATGTTCTGTGACTGAACATTGAACAATAACTGGCTGATTGCAGGCAGGTTGCAAGAAAAGATTTTAAAATATAATTAATCTTAAAATATAATTAAACTATAGCTATTGATTATATGTTTAACACATTTAAGTTACACCTTGTAATAGTGATTATAATTTATCAAAGTTATTCATTAAATAAATAGGGTTTTTTAATAATTTAATTATATCTTCATTAGATATATTGATTTTTATGAGCATTTATTATGCATTATATTTAATCTAAAGATATGACTATTTTCTTATATGAGATTTTAAAATGTAAGCAAAGCATTGATCTAAAATATGCAAAAGTTGTGCGGATTTTTGACATATATGATTTGCCATCGTTTCATTTTCACTATATTTCAATTAGAAAGACATTTTTCTCTATAAACTTTCCCCGACAATCACAAAATATTTTTATTGATGTATAGATGATGTTTCAGATAATTTCATAAAGATTTCGAAACAACTGAACTTTTTTCCATTGATTTATTGCTTATGTATATAGGAGAAGAGGCAGAAATGAGACAATTTTCATAAAACATTTCTTACTCAATATTCTAAAAAAAAAAGGGGGGGGGAGGTATTGGGATTTAAAATTATGAAAATAAATAATCGTAGTTGATTGGGAACACAGAAGAAAAAAAAAATGAAACATGTCCCATACCTCTTTTTACTTTATAATATTTATTAGGTTATCAGGTTAACCATAATTTTGATATTTGCTTGGCTTAATTTAGTGACTTGTAAACACGGGATATAGATGTAGCTACAGTAGCAATTCATTATTTTTGTTTTACAAATTTAATGCCAAAATCAATTTCAAAATTGAATTCAACATTTACCTTTGAACTGTAAAAATGGAACTTTTCAACGACAAATGTTCATAATCTTACAACTGTTAAATTTATAGCATAGATAAATGAGTTTTTTTTATATTAGGTAATCCATTTACATCAAGTGTACTCCATTGTTCCTCTCCTCGTATTTCTGATTTCAACATCCTTTTTTTCTATGCACGTACACAAAACGCACAACGACGAATGAGCTAATCATAGGAAAGGTTTTTAAAAAGGCTTCTGACCTAGTACACTCACATTTCGTTAAATCACGTTGTTTAATTAAAAATTGCTGTTAATTAAAAAATTAATAATCATTAAAAGTACCAGAGAAAATAATCTCAAAGATCGGAGTGCGAAAGCCTCGCACGGATCCTCTGGTTTGCGATTATTCTTTAAACCCCTTTTTTTGGGAAAACAGTTTCCAACAATGGGTGCAAAGAATGGGTCCCAGGGATAAATGTTTCTTACTTTCAAATTAGATGTACGAACACCGAATTTGGTTACTTGCTTCTATTTAATTACTTAAGTTTATTTATGTTGTTAAGTGCTTATTACAAGTTTATTATTGATTTAAGTTCTAATACAGTAAGGTGAGTAAAGACCACAAAGTTGTTACTAGAAATCCTTAGAAATGTATAGAGTATACGAGTCCATATGTATAATGATGTCTATATGTATGACTCGTATGTCCGTAAAGTTGACACATTTGCACAAAATAATCTGAATTTGGCTTTCTCTTTAAATAAATTTAATATATATGATTAATAACTTTACAATACATATATTAACATTTACGTTATATTAATAAGTATATTCTGCTTTTAATTTGCCTTAACAGCTTATACACCAGGAACTTCTTTACATCGCGGAGTTACATGGTTTGAATGCGAGAACTAACAGACACAGAGAGAATATTTCACACATCAGTATATTTATAATTGTTAAAAATTACATTTAATCAGACAATACAAAATTAAAAACACACATTTATATAAAAACAATTAAGGGGTCTCAGTACTCTTAAAATTGGAAAAAGGAAAAAAAATGACCAATTTTAACATTTAATATCTTCAAATGTAAATGATTTAAAAACACAATTTTTATTGGAATGAAAAGATATAATCGTGTTCTTTCGTTTTCCATATTTAAAAAGCTACGAGATGAAGAATTAATATTTATAGGGGGCTTCAAACTGTCAGACATTTGTCGAGCACAAAATTGACATGACAGCTTACACGCACGATTACAAAATAATTTTTGCATCTATAGAATAAAATTTTTTTAGCCTAATTATACTTCATATTGTAATAAATACACTGAACCTAAATATATTTCTATTTAAAACATTTTTATATTTTTAATGCAAAGTTGTATTGAAACGTTATAACCACTTAAAAATATATATATATATATATATATATTTAATAATAAAAATGAGATTTTAGGTTCAATTTATGTAGACTAACATGACACATATTTTTGGAAAATTGCATGAAAGAATATTAATAAGTTTTTGAGATATCATGCGTGTTATGCCCAAAAATATCATTTTTAGAAAAATGATGTTTTCCTTCAGCTTTGAGTGGGATATAATTCTAAAAGCCATAACGTCTGTTCTAATGGGAATTTCAAGAAAACATTTACACTAAAAGGTTCAGAAAAAATAGGAGTTTAATATATAAAAATATTAAAAATTCGAAAATTTTGTAGGTTTAAGAGTCCTGAGACCCCTTAAAAAACTTATACAAGCGTTTCAGGCTATACGATTGCGCCCCTCTTCAGAGTGCAATTACATTATACAATAACAGACTATTTCCAAACATGTGTACATAGTCAAAAGTTTTATCAGTTAAATTCAAGTAAATAATAAGTGTATAATTTAGACGTAAAAACTGTTCATTTGAAATCAGTATTTATAGTATAATTCAGAGTTCTTAATTAGTTTGAAATAACGTTCAATCTGTCATCAGATGGTAATCAGATGGTTATTTCTCTCGAGTGTACTTCATATACAGTTATTAACGTTCTCATTTTATTATGGAGAATCCCGGGGTCAAGGTTCTTGTTCTTCATGTGATAGAAATAAAGTTCTGAAAAAAAAAAAAAAAAAAACACGTGTTGCGATACTGGGGAAACGATTAAGTTGATTTTGATGAGAATTTATTATTGTTTGTTTTTTTACGTGCGTAATTATTTTTGGCAGTGATTTAAGATTAAGCAGGTTCATTATTTTTTCTAATACTTCTAATAGTAACTACTAGTTCTTTCTCACTAAATTGAAGCGCTCTCTCAAAAACCATTCCTGTGCTTGTATGAGCTTATTTCGACGGAGTGGGAAGTTATTTCTCTCATTGTTTTGTTTAAAAACCGCCATTTTGATCTGTTATTTGTATTTTCATTGAATTTTTAGAACTTGCTAAACAAATGGAAAGAAATGTGGTTTTTCACATAAATGTACCTTTAAATAAAAAGTGGGAAATATTTATGCTAAAAGTCCTCCAGCAAGTCCTTTTGTTGCCACTAAATGGACTATGGGATAATAATTTCTCTACTTTTGATAAGAATTTTACCCTAAAAGAACGAAATCACTTCTGAAATGAAACAAATAGAAAAATCACTTGAAATTAATGAACCAGTCTTTTGCCCTATATAAAAGGCAAATCCTTCCATGTCTTGGCGTCCTATTAATTAGAAATGTAACGAATAGTAATTTGGCCAAATACCGAATATTTGGACAAATACCAACTTTTTTTAAGAAAAGTTCATATTAATCATTTCGTTTAAAAAAATTTCAAATAGAAATAAAATTAAACAGTAATTTGTATGTTTTTGTATGTTTAACAATTTTTAATAACTTGGAATATTTTTTTTATTATTATTTTTCTAATATTTCAAGCTACCTTGATGCTAATAATAAAATAACATGACTTTTACTAAACCGAAATTACTGAATACCATAATTTTATCTGTATAATTCATACACATAGAAACTCATTATTTATAATAGAAATGCTAAAATAGAAACTCATTACATATTACCATACATTTACATTTTTTGTTATTTTGCCTTAACAATTTTTGTTACTATGTGCATGTTGTATAAGGACAGTATATATATGTTTTTATATTTACTATTATCATTTAATTTATATGTTTCCGGCGTTTATAATAAAACAAGCAAAGACATACAAAAAAAAGTTGTCTTAAAACTCTATACGCCGCTGCTGAGGCTTTTACTTCAAACAAGTGTTTCATTCTTTAAATTTAAAAGTAGTGGCTATTTCTTCCAACAAATATCTTATGATAAAAACAGAAAAAATACTGCAAAACATAATTTAATCCATGTTGTAATACATTTCCCAAACGTCTTTAAAAATTGTTCCATAACCTTTTGTCATATTAACAATTAACTGACTTATTCCATAGATTTTAGTATACCCTGTTTTTTGTCATTTGGACAACTACTTTTAATTTTTTTTTTTTAATCTAAAAAATAACTTTTCCTTAAAATTAAAAAAACAAAAAATCTGACCCCGAAAGAGTTCCCCATGAGTTGACCCATGCGAGCATAATCAAAAATATGAATTGCATTACATTAATTAAAAAAAAAAAATCGTAAATTAACATTGGAATATCATTATTAAAAATAAACATTAAAATTATTGATTTGTTTTTCACAACAATTTTCGCATTTTATTTTGGTGTGTTTTCCTCTGCCAGTTTTGTTCTCTTATTACAACAGGACAGGAGTAACTCAATATTTTTCCTACACTGTAAAAAATTATCAATGTTTCTTATTTTATGAAAATATACAATAACCACGAACGAAAATATAATCTTCTGAGTTATCCGACATTCCGAAAAGCGTGTTCCATTGTCTGTTGAATCCCCAGAAAGCAATACATTTCCAAAATTTAAAGAAATGTTTATAAAAACAAAATTTCTCTAGCTGCCCGTATTTCTCAGAAACGTTTCCAAATAGTTTTTATAGTGTATTAAACAGTTTCCCCAACCTGGAATATACCTAATTTATCGAATGTCATCCATTCTCAAGTAAACGTTTTCAGCTGCATAAGTTAATTTATGCATGAAAGAGTAAAGAAATAATCTTAATTTTAATGTTAATGTTAACAGATCAATCTCTATTTCCGCCGTTGATTACTTTTTCGATTTTCTTTGCGTATTTTTTTACGGAGATACTTTCACTTTCGGAATCGGTTTCGAAAGTGAAAGTATCTCCGTAAAAAAAATACGCAAAGAAAATCGAAAAAGTAATCAACGGCGGAAGTAGAGATTGATCTCTGCTATCCAGTGCAAAAAAAATCGTTTAAAAATATTCAAATGCAAACGAGATATTAGAAAAATAATGCCCCATTGGATTAACATTAGCGAGCGGGTGTTTTCAAGTGCGTGAAGAGGACCCTTAAATATAATATGTTGAATACGAAAATGTTTACTTGAGAATGGATAGCATCGGAAAAAAACTATATTCCGGGCTTAGAAAACTGATTAATACACTTTAAAAGCTCCTCGTAAACGTTTCCGAAAATTACGGGCAGCTAGAAAAATTTTGTTTTTCTAAATGATTCTTTAAATCTCGAAATGCCATTGATGTCTGAGGTTTCTAAAGATAAAGAAACACTGTTCAGAATCATGGTTAACAAGGATGAGTTTATATTATAAATTTATTCGTCATTATATTATATGTTCGTAGATTCAGAAACATTCGTCATTTTTTACAGTGTACTGTCGTCGGCGCAGTTGAGCTTTGTGGCCAACTTCGTCAGCACACATCCCTCTCATACACATACACATTTATTTATATGAGCGACTGCTTAATGATATATGATATATATATAAGTGCAGAGTTGCCAAGTCTCCGGCTTTTTGCACACCAGTAATTTTTTAGAGAAAAATGTTGTTCTTTTAAATCGCAGAATGCTCAGATTAAATAAAACAACATTTTCTGTACTAAATACTGGTGTAATAAAAGCCGGAGATTTGGCAGGTCTGTAAGTGCATCACATAGATATGAGGCAAAGTCATGGATGAAGGTATCTGTGGAAGTAGTTCCTTACTTCCTTGGGCAGCTTATGGTTCTCAAATGACCCGTGGAACTTTCTGTCACATTTTCTATATCATTTTTATACGCAAAAAGCATAAAATTCGCATGACTGACTATTGAAATGATATGAAATCGAAATTAGTTTTCCATTTAAAATAAATAAATAAATAAATTACTTATCGAGTTATAAGTTATTCGTGTCACGTGACGGCACGTTTTTCGCCTTTCTCGTGCGTCGTAAATTCGGTTCAAAACGATTCCGATTTTGACAGTATTTCTGAAAGATCTCCTGCTTTTACCAAAAATTGAAAAACGTCTTTCGATTACAAAGTTTCAGAATAAGAACACCTGCCAATTTCATCCGTTTTTGAACAAAAATTAATTCAAAATTGTGTCAGAAAGTAGCGTAGCTCCTTTGGATTTGAGAACAAACAGCCCATAAACATATTTTCTGCTTCTAAAGAAATTTATTTGGCTTGAAAAAACGCAGAAAATTGCTAGCTGCCAGGGTTCCTAAATATCATTTTCGAAAATGTCAAAAATATCCGATATTTTCAAACGAGTCATACTGCTAATTATAGATATTTTCAGACTGACTAAAAATTAGAAAGTAAAACCTATTGCACGTAAACATGCAAACTTAATAAAGAAAATTTCTAAGACCTATTATCTAAACACTATTTCTTTATTTGTTCACTTACATAACAAAATTGAAGATCAACTAATTGAAAACAAAAACAATTTGCTTTTCAGATTAATGATAATAATAATAATAATAAAAAAAACTATAGAATCAGTTTCAAGTATCAAGAAAAAATTGTTTCATACAACAAAATTGTAAATATAAAATAATTTTTTAATTGAAAATTTTGAGCATAAATATAAATTTATCTGCTTGTTCATTCCGTATATCTTTTGTGCAGTTTAAGCTGGAACAACAAATAAGGCCAGAAAGAGAAAAGATTCTTTTTCAATGAAGGTGTAAATGACTTATTATCTAAATTAGATAGTTTATCTTTCAATAGCTGTTCTAAATTAATATTGCCCCATGATTATTGGTTCTGCAGTTAAAAATTCAGCCCGAAATGCATAGTCTGGAAATTATTATTATTATTAATATTATTATTATTATTTTAGCTAAAATGTGGTCAATGCTAGGCACAAGTTACGTTATCTACAGAACCCAAATCAATAACAGTTAAAAAATTCGTTTACACCTGTTTGGACTTTTGTGGTTTTTTTCAATTCGTTGTTGTTGTTGTTGAAATGACCCAAAGGGCCCAGTTTTGCAGCTTTCTATTTCTATATAGCTGTCATAATCCACTACGCTTAATTCCATAAACCTGATACCTAAATCTCCTAATTTTGAACCAATTCCAGATGAGAGATTTGCATCTGGATTGGCACCCCCAGAGGTAGCGCTTATATAGAACTTGGAGGACTTTGGAGCCACGAACAGATTTAACGTGCACCAGCTCCCATTAACGTACACGGTCCCACAGCAGTAACAGACGAGAGAGGATAGACGATGCACCCTCCCAAGCACTGACCTTGGTCGATGCTGCTTGGCTTTCGGCGACCTTACGAGAGCCGAGCTTTTACCGTCCGCGCCACTGCGGGACTTCAATTCGTTCTTTCTTTGGCGCAGCTTGTCCCCAATGGGACCTTGCGCCATAAAATCCTATACAACCAACCAACCAACCACCTGTTTGGACTGAAAGTATATGAAACAATGGTATTTTGAAAATAAATATCGAATATATGAAAATATCGAACATGATATTTTGAAAATAAATATCGGATATATCGCGATTTGAAAATAGCGATGATATATATATCAATGGATATCAAGATATATATTCATTGATATATATCAACGAACCCTGACAGCTGTTTGTGTTTATACTTATAAATTTATAGAAGCTTCATGAGTGCAAGAAAAGAGTCGCAAGTGCGCCCGCAGGCGCGTGACGCCTGCTAATACACAATTCTAACCTCAAAGCTGTTTCCCAAATGTCACCATTTAATTTCAGAGTGGTACAATTATGTTCCGGAGATGGATTACTATAGCTAGCTAATCTGCTACTAAATTTATTATTATGGGGAAAGTGCAGCTGCCTCTAAACCTTTCTATTGATTGTTGTTTGTGGTTTAGATTAGAAGTACACTGTTAGAAATTTCCGTAAAATTCGGAGATTTGGCCGTTAATTTTTACGGCCATCTCCCTTTTTTGAGAAAAAAGTCCAGTGCCCGTTATTTGTAACAAAGTGCTGTAAAATTCGGAGAGTTGGCCGTATATTTAAACATCAGTGTCATTTTTCTGGAAAAAAGGGCAGAGGCCGTAATTTTTTCCTTCCGAAGAAAATATCTTTACCATGAGCACCTGCCATTGGCTGTTAGATATCATACGTCATCGCTACTACGTCGCGTTGAAGGAGGAAGGGTGGAAGGGAAGAATGCAAATGGCGACGTTCGCGTGCAGAATGTTTTTCAAGTATCGGTAATTTGGGTAAGTGTTTTATTGTATACTTTGTATAGTATTCTGATAATGTATTTTAGTTTAATCATTTGTATCTTGTTTATATGTCAGTATAACAGTGTAAATAACTGCATTCCGGCCCTGATTATTACCAAATAGGCACGACAAGGACATTTGTTGTTGCACATGCTTTCCTTAGAAAATTTGGCTTCAGAAGTTAAGCGGGTCCTGATTGAATTATAGGGTAGATAGATGTACCAGTAATGCAGACGTTTTAATGTGAATGTTTGTTTATAAAAAAAAGATAACCAATTAAAATTTAGCTCTTATTATTTTTTGATAACTTTCACTTGCATGTTTTATAATCTGGATTATTGTTTACATTTTTAATCAAATCAATCAGGAAGCAGAAAATAATGTTTCAAAATTTCACTATCCAGTAATATATCCAGAAGTTTCGGCTAGTTTAACTGTTAAAAATAGTGGGGAAATAAATGAATGTATGAACTAATATTCGAAAACTTTTTTTTTTTTTTTACCCCGCTAGCCCCCCCCCCCCCCCCACTGTTTCAATAATTTGATAACTGTAATTCCCTGTCATTTAGTATTTTAAACCATTTATCTAAAATAATTAAAATATTGAACTTGTGATAATCACAATAATTAATTTAAACAGTGAATTATTATTACAAATATTTTTTTAATTATCAATATCCTAATTATTTAAATTTATTTGAAAATAACTTCTTTCATTAGTATGCTTTCATTAAATTCTGGTTCTAAATAATACAGCCCCCCCCCCCCAACCCCACCTTTTTTTTTTTTTTCGTCATTGTTTCTTTTGACACATTTCTTTTATTAACCTTTTTTAAGTGCATAGCTTCCAACTCCCCCCCCCCCCCTTTTTTTTTTTTGGTACTTTTCGGTTAGCCGGGTGCCAGTGATATATGTACATGTATAAATATATATGTATACACAGGTATATATATTCATACATGCAGGGGTGGGGAAATACATGTTTTTACTCGCTACTGGCGAGTGGATTTATTGACAAGGCGAATGTTTAGGAAATCTTTGAAAAATAGCAGACTATAGAAGATATGACAAAAACTTTATTTTTTTTTTAGTTCACTATATTTTGTAACTTTCAAATTTACTGTGATATAAGCATGGTATTTACTATGTTCAATCCTATACTAAACTTTTCTCTGTTGTAGGGTAGATGTGCCAGTAATGGTCCGCCTTCCAGTAATGGGCCACCTTCAACATTTTTGGTTTATAAAAAAATAACCAATACAAATTCAGCTTTTTTTATTTCATTAATATGCTTTCTTTAAATTCTAGTTTTAAATACAATCATAATATCAGTTACTTTTTGTAGGGTGTCCATTACTGGAATTTAGGGCGTTTTGATTTATTTCTGTTATTTACAATTAAATTTTGATTCACATTGGGAAATGTGACTATGAGCATGGTTAAATATTGTTGGTAGATTAATATAATATTAAAAAATGTGGAATATAACAATTATAACTATTAATTTAAAAATAATTTTTAAAGAAATTCCCTAAGGGTGTCCATTACTGGCATATCTACCCTATATATTTCTTAATTTTATCGAAAAAAATATGAAAATGCATTGTAGCAGTGTAATTGACTATTTTTGAAGTCATGTAACTACATTGTTATAACAATTTTCAATTCTATTCTGGCTGGTAAAATAAGTCTTTGGCTGGTAAGATTTTCTGAAAATTCCCCACCCCTGCATACATGTATATGTGTAGATCAGTGTTCAAAATTAGCAGTCGTTAGTTGTCAAATGAGACTACATTATAGCATTTGACGACAACAAAATTATTCCTGGGCATCAAATTTGACGCCTAGCTTTTTATAACATTTATTTTTTGCTTAACTTAGTCAATCACCCTCTTTTGAAAATCTGGTCTCGAACCAAACATAAACTATAATGTGAGACAGTTTAGCAGAGATTTTTAGCAAAGTGTACAAATCCAAATGAATATATTAATTTATACAAACTTCTAAACTTTATATTGAACTTGCCATTTAGCACTGCTGAATGTGAAAAGGGATTTATTTAGTCAGTTTAATTTACTAAAAAATAATACACGTAACCATTTATCCACTGATACTGTTAATGATTTATTGGTGGTAAAACTTAGACCCAATTTAGCAGATTTTTATCCAGGTAAAGCTATAAATCCCTGAGAAATAATATAGTTGAAGGACAGTTAGACATCCTGATTTTAGTATCTACCTTTAATTAATTACTTAAAATTAGTGGGTATTGTTTGAGTTTCACCTTTGCAATCTATATGCAGTCAAGCATTGTTAGCATTAAATCGCTTAATATGAATTTTTGCTGAACATGAATTAATAATGCAGTCCCAACAGATAAGATGTACTATATTATTTTTACGGTTAACACACACAAAATGTGGTCCTTTAGATTTCATTTTAACAATATTTCTCTAATTATATTATATGTATAGTTTTTAAGTCTAATTATCAACACTGGGTAACATTTTTTTAGGTTTAATTTTTTTTTTTTTTTTTTTTTTTTTTTTAACATGGTTAAGTGCATTTTTCTATTAATTTCTAAATGTAGTAGTAATTGTAAATGTGTTATCAGTTTTACAGTTGCTTCAATTATTATAATATTGCAGATTCAATAATTTAAATAAAAACAAAATATTCATGCTTTTCTATAAAGTAGCATATAATGATACAGTTATGTGAATTTTAGAAATTGCAACTAGAAATTTTCATTTGACGCCTAAGATATTTACAGTAGGTGTCATTTGACGTCTACCTTTCATGTCCCAATTTCTGTCACCGGTGTAGATATATGTATGTATGTGGCTGAATTTTGGCCAGTGACAGAGTATAAGTAGTAATGTCAGCTGCACTCTGAATAAAGGAATGTCTAGCTCATTGTTGTTTAGATATGAATAGTGGAAATTTCCAGCACTTATCGTGATTCACAGAAATCAAAGTAACTATCTTAAAAATATAGTTAAAATATCTTCAATATTATTAAAGTAACAAACGTAAATTCAAATTTGACCTGCAGTGAGATGCATTTTATTTTTGATTGAAAATAAGTGTGTTCTGACTCTGGTTTCCTGAACAAAAATTGTCTGTCTTGATGTCTATTATCACCTGAGAAAGTTTTTTTTTTCCATTTTGTTTAGAAACATGATGTTTGTAAAAAAGCAAGAAACATATTATTTACTAGACAGACAATAATCATGAACTTGCATTTATTTGTACATCATTAATTCCTATGAAGGTTATCATTAATGGTTTATTTTCTTAAATGATACTTTTCAAACCGAAATAGGTCGAATACCGAATATTTGGTGCATCCCTAATGAAAATAAATTTAAAAAAATGTGTTCATAATTAAACATGTCTTAGTTACAAAACATTTTTTTACTTTTCCTTATGTGCATAAAACATTTAGACAACCTCAGAACCCCTTTTGGTTGAGAAAAGGCCTTCAAGTATGGAAACTGTATTTTTGAGATTCTTAAAAACACATTTTACTTACTCATCATACGTAGTATAGGGTAAGTCTTGTAATCGTTTTGAAAATCGAAAAAAAAAAATTGACTGATTTACACGTTTCAGACACTAGAGAATCCGAAAAACATATTTTTAGAAAAAAAAAAATTGCCGTTCGTTTGTCTGTGTGTGTCTGTAAACGCTCTATCTCCCGAACAAATTGAGATAGAGACTTGAAATTTGGTATGTACTTAGTATGTGATAATGGGAAGAAGCTTATTGAATTTCAGTAACCTCGATTAACCGGAACTATTTTTTTCGAACTCTCGAAATATTCATTCTGATAAAAGGTATATAAAAAATTTCGAAATTGGTTATTTTAAGGCGTGAATATAAAAGACAATAAAAAAACATAAATTTTGCATAAAGAATGAAGTCTATCGGATAATGAGTTGCCGAGATATTTGTAATCCTATTTCCCACACTCTTCCATTTTTCATGACCCTGTATTTCATTTCAATTCAAAAATATAATTTAATTGGAAATGAGACGCTTAATCCGACGCAGTAAACCGTTCGTTAATATGATTATCATTTTAGGAGTTATAAGGATATTTCTTTTACGCAATTCAGCAATAGAGCATTTAAAGTTTAGGACGTCATCAAGCCACGATTTTATTCAAATTGCAATGCATTTTATAACTAGTTTACACATTTTTATTTTCATATTTTATATTATACATATCCATGATGGGTAAGTAATACTATGGCCCCCAACGACTAGTTTTATTTTAAAAACATTTTTAAATTTTAAAAGTCATAGCATTCGTTTGATGCGACGATTCAATAACTGTATAATTTTTTAAGCCTTAACATGAGACACGATTTTTTATTAGTTGTAAATATCGATTTTGAATAATATTTTTCTTTTATCTCTTAGTTTTAAGTAGTCTGCTTAGAAAGCTATATAGTAAAATTTTTTTTCAAAGAAAGGCCCATTTACATATTTAATACATAAACAAATAATACCTCAAAGGCACCTTTTTGACTGAGAGGCAATAAGGGTGCTGTTTTTCGCTGTTTCTACTTATTACATTTTAGAATGCAAACATTTTGTTCATACATTCAGTTTTGTCAGTGTTTTAAAAAATATACCATACTTTTTTTTAAAGTTTTGAATATTATAAAATATTTGAAATTTTGTTAAAACAGGCATAGTATTATTATTTTTTTTCTTTTTATGAAGAAATGCACTAATGATAAAAGTTTTTCAATTTTAGCCTGTGTAGTTCTAAAGTAACAGTGCATGTAAACTCAAAATTTGCTAAATTGAGAAAACTCATTTTAAAGATTTAATATTCATTCGCCTTCAAAAATACTCCTATTTACTTGTTCATAAGTAAAATGCTTTACATGCATATGCAAGAGCTTCTTTTTCATCTTGGGGGGGGGGGGGGGGGGGCAATTAGACCTTGTAAAACAAACATGATTTTTTTTTCTGACACAATTTGTTGTTTATCGAACATTATGAAGTGCAGCGCACATGTTGCAAACTCTTGGTTCATCAACAAATCAACTAATTTTATGTTTAAAGTTATTGTGTTTGTTCATTCATATTTAAATCTCTTCATTCTTGCAGGAAAACAAGCCTGGTGGATATATATGAAGAGGCACTAGTTACATGAAGAGGCATCATTCATTGCATGTATTGGTAAGTTCTTCTTTACTTATTAATATTATTAATATTTGTAGTTATGTTGCAATGAATAACAATTAACAGTGATTTTTGCATTTTTTATGAATTTGTTTACATGCAACTTTTAGTTTTTTTTTTTTTTTTTTGCTTCCCACGGCCATATTTTGACATTCATATAAAAAATTCGGTTTCATTCTTTTAGCCTAATATAGTAAATTTTGTAAAATTTTTATTTTTTTCTTCCGTCGTGCGACAATTTATTGCTGTTTACAATGTTTTAGCCCACTATAATAAATTTTGCTCTCTGCAATTTTAGAATTTCTAGCTTTTTGCTTTGTGGTGATTTTTACACATTAGTAAAAGGAATCCAATTTTAATATTTTAATCGATAAAATGTTTATTTTCAGAAAAGTTTATTCAAAATTCGTACAACTTTTTTTTTTTTTTTTTTTTTTTGCGAATTTTTTGATGAGATTGATTTTTAGATATTTTTCATGTTTTGCGGTAATTTTTTTACATTCATAAAAAGAATTTGATTTCAAACTTTTAATGTGAAATAGTAAAATTTCTCCTCTGAATTTTTTTTAAGTTTTTAGCATTTTTTTCTTTTAAGGGAGGCATTTCGCTATAAGTTTCGTAAAAAAATGCTGATTAAGGAAACGTCCGGATTTTGAAAAATGCTGTATTTGAGACTTTGCACTGTACAAACTGTTTTGTCAAAACGGTTTATTGCATTTTCTAAAAAGATTTGTATGTGATTAATATGTAAATAAATAAAAATGTTCTCAAATCAAACAAGTTGGAAATTGTACGTCAAACGTTACAAACGAGGTGCGTTCGTACGCACGTTTTAGAATTAAATTCATGATATCCCGTGCGTAGAACGGGTTAAACAGCTAGTTAAGTATATATTTTATGACACTGTTCATACAAATATCTTAACTAGTTATATAAATATTCAGATATATATGTATCAGCTAGTTATATAAATATTCAGATCTTGATGATTTTTAATTCTGTGAAATGAATTATATCGTCTGCAGATTAATTTCTGTAATAAAATAAGTATCTCGGTCGCTTGACGATTTAACATCCATCGGAAGCTCATATAACAAAAAAGCACCGATTTAAAAAAAAAATCAAATTTCTTAATAAATATTTTTATTAATATCTCCTAAAGTTTTGATTCGATTTTGATAAAATTTGAAATGTCTCGACAAATTTATGCAAAGATAATATATTTCAAATTGCAAACCATTTGGTTGGGTAGTTTTTGCGTTGTTATATGCGGACAGACAGACAGACGGACGGACAGACGGACGGACCAAACGACGACTATAGGTGCTACGTATTTATATAATTACGAACGCACCTAAAAAGTCAACTTTGACCAAAAGTTGTAATTCATTTTTGCTTGGAAATACATGAAATTAGCAGGTGTTGTTATTAAAAAATTATGTGATTGAAAGACTTTTTTCATTTTTTGGTGAATACAAAAGATCTTTCAGAAAATACTGTCAAAATTGACATTTTGAACTGAATTTTCAGACAAAAAGAGTAAAGCCAGCCAGGCAGGAGAGAACAGGTTAGCACATGACCCCAAAATCACTTATAACTCAAAAAATGGAAAACGTTTTTAGATTCTAAATCACTTCCATAGTCAGCCCAGCGAATTTTGTACCATCATGTTTAAAAATGAGTCAGTAAATGTGTCAGAAAGTTTCATGCTTGTTGATGAAAGATTTAAATGTTAATTCTTTAATTTTTACATCCTACCATTTATTAATGATTTAATAATTTTATCCAACGTATAAGATAGGGCTTGAAGAAAATTGGGGAAAACTGTACAGTTTACATATATTAACTGTTAAGTTAAAAATGTGATTGTTCTTATGCAAATATAATTGTTTGATTTTTGTTTGTAGTTCACAACTGCAATTATACTTTTATTTCCTTTCTTCTAGGAAATCCTTTTGAGCTGGCTCCTGTATACCCTGTATTTGTTGAGAAGGAGCCGTTTGAAGCCAGTATCCCGTTATAGGCAGTTCTCGTGTGGTTCTCATTTAAAATGTCCTAAAGAATGCTGTACTACACAGGAATTTATTCAGAGGTATTATATATTATATATATATACATACTACTTGGAATTTGTGTATGCATTCATTTATTTCTTCTATTATATATTGTGGAGTTCTGGTAGTTTTCTTTATCACTTGGTTTATTTTTATGTATGTGTCGGGGATGAGATTTCATAAATGTTTATTGGGCAATTTGCCAACAAAAACTAGAAAAAAGGGCTGGATTTAATAAATATACTAAAATAATATAATTTTGTGTACATTATAATTGAGACTTAAATCAGAATATTAATTGGATATTTCATTAATATTATTTTGATTAATTAAATAATTTTCATTGATAATAGCAATCGAAAAATAAGTACAACATAATCAATTTTGTAAATAAATTTGTGTGATGGAGACATGAAGTAAAACCCCCCCCCCCCCTCAAATTAATGTAGTAATGTTGCCTTTGAAAGTAATATATATATATATATATATAACTTAATTCAACAGTTTCTACATTTAAGAAACATATAATTAAAAACAACATTAATAGTACATAAACATTTGTCAAATCAATCTTCATTTTATTTTTATTTGAGCCTCTAGGTATAACTTTTACAAATAATTTATTACTACAAAAATCTTTACAACAAAAACTTTAAAATCCTGATAACTTTTTTAAAGAGTTATTTGAAAAAAAAAAAAGGATCTAGTTAGGTTATGGTTAGGTTATAATTAAGTTATGGTTATGGCACATTTGTGTTATGGTTAGGTTTTTTACCGCAGGATGAACATTATTCATATTTTGATTTTAAAAATATACTTTTATTTTATACAATAGCACCAAAATTTTAATACTGTATGCTAAACTTTCAGCTAATGATCGAGTATCGATTTGATCCACATTTAGTCAGATTTAGGGATGATATATAATCAGTTTGAAAATTAAAAAAATTCACTTAGGATTTCGATGTGAAATAAAATTTAAATGTATAACAGTGATTTTTAGTTAAATATCAATATTTCACTAGATTATTTTTAACACAATTATTTCAAATTGGTAAAGCAGTAATACAAGTTGTAATTTTCCAACTGGATGAAAAATGTCCGGGCCAGGATTCGAACCTGGGATCTCTTGGCTGAAGCCGCAATGCTCTACCAACTGAGCTATCCCGGTTGAATCTGGAGGGCCTAATTCATCCAGTTAACCTTCCAGTTCGCCATCGTGAAACGTTGATATATTTTTTTTAAAGATTAAGACCAAAACACATAACAAACATTATTGTTATCTTTTAATAAGATTTCAGAATGATCTGTTTAACACAGCAAACTATTAAATATATTCGAATAGCAATGTTATTCGTAACAGTTTTAACCTGATAATTTTATTTCACATAGACTGTGATTTAAATATATATATATAAACAAATATTTGAAGTGTGTTTTGATTTTTATAGTGCAAAATATTCTCACAAATTCAGATTTTCTTTCATATGTACTTTTGTCTGGCAGAATCAAAATAAGAAATATTGTTTTTCTGGCATTCCCCGCTATCATGATTGCTTAGCTTATACATATTTTGGTACTTTTCGGTTAGCCGGGTGGCAGTGATATATACATATACATATATTTACATGCATATATGTATGTATATGCAGATAGATATGTGTTTATATATTTATGTATGTACATATATCACTGGTGCCCGGCTAACCAAAAAGTACCCATATTTTTTTTTCTTGCTGGTTGCTACTAAATAGCTGAATTGCGTAACAAAATTAGTAAATAGAACATTATTTTCGTGGGGAAAAAATATATATACACACACTCATATATATAGCAATCTTTCTCTTTTTTTCTTTTTTTTTATTACTATCTTTACCTTCCCAATTTTTTTTAAACTTCATTCTAAGCACCACTTTATCTTATAAAAGCAAATTTTGTGTTGTGAGAACAGTCTATGCAGGTTTTTTTTTTCTTTTTTTTTTTTTTGGGGGGGGGGGGGGGTGGTAAATCCTTTTGCTGAAGTTTTCCTCTCTGGTGAACTTGTTTGTTTACAAATTACACATTTTAAAACATCACAAAATAACAAATACATAATAATTAGTCAGTTTTTATGGAATAGAATTTTGTGAAGTGGCCCATTTTATCAAATTGATTTTTGTGAACCGGTTCACTGTATCAAATTGATTTTTGTGAAGAGGCCCATTTTATCAAATTGATTTTTGTGAAGAGGCCCATTTTATCAAATTGATTTTTGTGAAGAGGCCCATTTTATCAAATTGATTTTTGTGAAGAGGTCCATTTTATCAAATTGATTTTCGTGAAGAGGTCCATTTAATCAAATTGATTTTTGTGAAGAGGCCCATTTTATCAAATTGATTTTTGTGAAGAGGCCCATTTTATCAAATTGATTTTTGTGAAGGGGCCTTAAATAGGCCCCAAATTTTCCTGGATCGACCCCTGCTTATTCTTGCTTGTTACTGAAAAGATTTTCTTTTCTTTGAGTCATTCTGCATTTGTGACTGTTGCTCATATATGAAGGTACAAACAGGGTTCGTATGGCTCCTGGAATTTTGCAACCAGAAAATTCTTTGATATCAGTATTTTGTTACAGGAAATATCTCCTTAAAAGAAGACAAAATTTCGCGAGTTTAATCTAGATTTCTTTTTCTATAAAGAAAATACTGGTGAAACTCCTGGAAAATTTCCTCATCCGTACGAACCCTGTACAAAGTGTATGAGTAGTTTTAGTCATACGTGTAGAGTTTTGAAAATTATTGGTAGATTATAGTCTTAAATATATTTTTTTTACACTAATACGCGTGTATCTGTGCATAATAGAAAATGCTTACCAATTTGATGTTGCTTTTTAGATTTTCTTTTAAAGAAATTAAACAGTTTCATCTTATTAATGAACTCACAAGAGTTAATTAAAAAGGTAAGACAATGCAAAAATTTGAATGTATAGCACCATTTATTAAAATGATATACTCTACATTATTCCCAAATCATTTGTAATAAAAATACAACAAAAATTGGCTTAAAATGTCTTTTTTGGAATATGAATTTTTTAAATCTTATTTTTGTATTTTAAAAGGCTTTTTCGCTACTAAAGTTAAACTGCTTAGCATTTTAATTTAAATATTGAACCAAAAGGGAAAGAATCTCGTACTGTTGTTTATTTCTAACAAAAGAAGAAAAAAAAGATATCTGCTACAAAAAGACACATTAAAAGTTTCATAAAATATTAAAGCAAAAAACTAAACTTTTTTCATATACTTGAGGAAAAGAGTGTTTGTTCACTTATAGCAATTGGTGAGGTTCGAATCTGATGAGTTCATACAACTTGAGGCCTATGCTTATAGTTGTTCACTTTTTTTATACATATATATATAAGTTTAGAAACACAATTTGCCATAAATAAAAATAATTAAAAATTTAATAAATTAATACATTGTATTTTGCAATATTCACTTTATGATGGAAATTTTAACAATGAGTTAGAGTAATAAATGTATAATATGGCCTTAGAATCTTATGCCGAATGTACTGCTGGATAATCACAATATCCGGCTACTGCCAAAGCTCATTCTCACATTTCCAGCTTTTCTTAAAATGAATCAGATATATAAAATTTCGGATTTTTTTTTTTTTTTTTTTTTTTTTTTTTTTTTTTTTTAATATAGGGATTGACAGTATGTTGTAATCTTTTAAGTGTAACATACTGAGTTAAAATTACTTTTTCCATAAACAAATCTGAAAGTCATGTACCTCTTATACTCAAAGCAGTCACTTAATTTAAGAGCTCTGTTTGTGTAATAGTATGCATTTAATTTGTTTGTCTTTAATTCTGTTTTAAGATATTCAAGCCTGTTTATTCAGTCTCATTGTATTTTCTTTATAGAGCATTGTTTGGGATAAACCCACATTCCAAAGGCTCCAAGATGGAAAAGATATTTGGAAAAAGAGCTGACATCCACCCTAAAGTCCTTACACGGATTAATAATGTAAAAGATTTTTCATCCAAATGGATTCACTTCAGAAGATTTTATTTATTTATTACTTGTAAATACTTGTTGCAATAAATGTTTTTTGTATTTTTTTAAATTAGTTGTTTTCTTTACTGTTCATATTTATAGAAATGTTACTGCTTTTCTAAAAGTAATTATTTTAAACTAGATAGTACCCATCAAGATTTGACTGTGAACTACTTGTAAGTTTCATTATAAAAATTTTTAGAATTTTATTTTGTTGCTTTTAAATTGGTTAAGTATTGAAAATTTGAAGAATTGTTATATAGTGCAATATAAGGTGATAGATAGCGCTGCCAGTTAAAGATATTCAATTAATGAAGTGAAAGAATTTTAAAACAGGAGATTAAAAAGTAATTGAATGAAGAGGGCATTTATTTTTACTTGCTACAATCTCTCTCTCTTTTTAAATAACAATATTTAGTATTTTGTCATTTTTTTTTTTTAAATTACACGACCTTTAAATTTTTTTTATTAATTTTATTTTTAACAGGCTGACAAAAGAACTTAAACTTTGCTGTTTGCAGCAAACGATTTATAATATATAATTTTTAAATTACTTGAATTTTATTTTACATTTTCATACATTTTTTATATATTAAACCATGGATATCAAGATGATTTCTATTATAGTTCTTGTATTAATTTTTTTTCCTTTCTTTTTTCTGTTTATATCTTCTTGATATATTTATATACTATATTATAGTACATAATAGTGATACAAAATATAAATAAAAGTTTACATCAATTTATTTAATCTATTACTACATGAAAAATCTTTTAATTTAAATATTTTTAATATAAAATTAGTAATTTAAAAAAAATATTGCCACTGTTAAATTTTACTTAGTTATAAAGTACTCAAATTAAAAAATATATGTACAAATTATATAACTTCTTCTCCTGAAGTTACATATGACATTATTAAAATGAATGAAGTGGGAATCGAACTGACAATTTCGCACTTGAAACCCAGCATATTAGACCACTCAGCCACGGTGACCTTGATCTGAGTTACTCTAAAACTAAATATGTTCTACATTTAATTTCATGCATGCACACAATTTCGCTAAAAGAACTCTCAATTGTTTCTTGCTAATTATCAAGATATATTTTCTGCGTAAATATGTATAAAGTATATGGCTGCAACAAAACACTTTTTTTTTAGATTCAAATTTTTAAATCGAAACAATTTTTGTCATATAAAACAAATTATGTAGGAATGCAAAAAAAAAAAAAGAAATTTTTGTGAGTGGATTAGTAACAATATCTGATTTTTAATGCTATACTTAATCTTTTCTTAGAGGGTTACCTACAATTGAAAATTGTTTCAAACTCAAAAATCCTCAGTACTAACCCATCATATTTAAATTCTACATGAAATTTTACCCCAGGATACCAAATTTCAAGTCATTTTCATCTAGTTATTTATGAATGTTTCAAGTTTGGAACCTCTCATGTTGAATTTGTTATTTATCATGGGAAAATTGTAATATGGATAGAATTTTTAAACCACAAAAATTACTGACATTTTTAATTTGCATAATTGAAGCTTCTAGAAATATATTTTTTTTTATCAAGCATTTTATAAGTTACAGTTCAAATACTTTTTGAAAATATCTGCTTTTGGAAATTTTGAAAGAAGCATGAATTGTCACATATATATTTTACAGAAATGGATTTTTAGAAGCTTTAAATATACAGATTCAAAATTACAGCTTACTTCATCCAGTAGTTTTTTAGTTATGTTTAAAAAACTATGTACTTTGTAATCGGTTTTCCAACAATAAATAGCAAATCTAACATTGTTGGTAATCCATTCATACCAGTCATATATTTATACGATGATATGCAGCAAAGAATAACTGCTTGAACAAGTAGGCTGAACAAAGCCCGTGTTATATCCCGTTAGGGGCAGCAGAGTCCCCAAACTACCCATTGGGGTCCCTGAACTGCCCAGGTGAAGCCCGGCTATAGGTCCAATGACTTGTTAATTTTACGGGCAGTAATATTAAATTTATAAGGACCATATTAATTTATGGTCAGTGGACATAAAAAATGAAGGAAACTTTTACGAGCATAATGTTAATTTACGGTCACTGGACATTAAAAAATGAAGCTATCTTTTACGAGCATAACATTAATTTACGGTCACTGGCCTTTAAAAAATGAAGCTAATTTTTATGGGCATAACATTAATTTACGGTCACTGGACATTAAAAAATGAAGCTATCTTTTACGAGCATAACATTAATTTACGGTCACTGGCCTTTAAAAAATGAAGCTAAGTTTTACGGGCATAAAATTAATTTACGGTCAGTGACTTTAAATTTTACGGGCATAAGTTTACGGGTAAACTTGTATTTTTATGGTCATGATAGCTTTACGGTCATAACATTAATTTTACGGTCAGTGACTGGCACACTTTTTGCCAGTCACTGACCGTAATTTAGCAGTGAGATTTCTTAGAGTGTAGAAGACCTTTTTGAACACCCTGGAAAAAATGGTGCACGCATGTTATAAAATGTGTGATTTCAGATAAGTAGTATAACGAACTTTGATATACATCATCATCGCAGATAGTTTTTTTTCGATCTGCAGATTATTTTGTAACATGTAGTTACACATTATTTTTTTTTAAGACTAACTTTTTTTTTTTATTATTATTTGGTGCTATTATTGTCTAACATTTAAAAAAATTTCAAATTATGTTTTTAAATTTAAAAACAAATCAAATATATTAATTAATACCTTAGTTACGCGCGTTGAGGAAAATAAATTATTTGGGTTTGTATCTTCGTTCAGCTTTTCCTTTTAAATTAGTTAAAAGTTTATAAGGAGATTTTATGTGACATCAACCACATTATAGAAACCAAAATAGAATTTATGAACGTCGATTAAATTTGTTGCTATTAGGCAACGTATTTGAGAGAGGATTCAAGGGTTAATTTTGGTAAATTCTGAAGTTATGTATCCAGCATTTCTATGATTGTATATATCCAGTGTTTGTAAGAATTTTACATCCAGCAGCTATTTTCTATAACTTTATGCCGCTTTCCCCCTTCTCCTCTGTATATCACATATGATTTATGGTTGCAGAAAAAAAATATTTAAAGCGCTTAGTTTAGAGTCGCAGGATTGCCTGAAATATTTGTTTTATTCGGGGATCATAGCTGATCATTTTACGCAAATAAACGTGAAAATTACTTCGTGGTCGTGGGACAAAATTTATTGAATACCTCTCTTTTTTTTTTCAATCAAAGGAAATGAAAGATTAGTAAATAGTCGTTGAGAACGGGATAGACGCATCGTCGACCTGTTTCATTTTCTCTTATAAGTGAGTCAAAAGGACGGAAGCGGTTCGCCCTCATTTGGTGATGAAACGCGCCCAACTTGGACTAACTCTCACCCCGTCGTTAGTGGGTTCCTTTTCGGCAACTCGCTACTCATCCCGGCCGGCGTCTTGGGGTCTGTCTCCCTATCCGTCTCATTTATAGGCTCGATCCTTCCTAAAATTAGCCGGCTGTGTGCGTGCGTGTATTCAGGGAATGTGCCACTCTGACTCTTTTTCCCTTTGAATGGCTGCCAGGTCCCGTAGAATCCTTCGAAGTATTTTGCGCAGAATGAGTGTATCTCTGTTACTCAGAGCAATTTCTAGTGGGGTTTTAAAATTATATCAGAATTATGGAATCCGCAAAAATGTATGTACAAAGGACACTGAGTCGTGCGATCGCGCAGAAGTATGGCAAAATATAGCTTTTGCTGGTAAACTGGAACATCAGATTGTTGTATTATAATATTTTTAGTTAGGTCTCATGATTGATCGTCAATTCTTCTTTGATGTTCCCTTTTTCTCCATTTTCTTATGTAATATATATTTATAGGCAAGAGCTTATAAACTTATGTTCATAAATTATTTTTCCCTGCTCTACAACGCGAAGCTTTCTGTCATATTATTTAACTAATTTTTAAACATAAAGGCATGATTATTGAAGCGATTTTTCATCAAGCACTCTTTTTTCATTTTTCAATAAATGAATTATAAATCTTGTGTTACGAGCGATTGCAGTTTTATGACGGCAATTTTTTCCCTCTCCCGCGCTCTCGCGTCCAGATATTTTGGTTCAAAACTCCAACTTTGACAGCATGTACTGAGAGATCTTCTGTCTTTACTGAAAAATGACGAAAATAGTTCGATTACATCGTTTCTGAATAAGAGCACCTGCTAATTTCACGCGTTGAGAAGAAAAATGAATTACAAAATGTGTCAGAATAGCCAGTTTCGATTGCAGAACAGCCTTAAGATAAAAAGTTATCCACTTTCCCCGACAATATCAGTTTTAATAACAAATTTCCAGTGCCACACCTGGATTAATGAAATTAAGGCTTATGAAAAGTCTTACTCCAGAAAAATCAGGGGTGTTTATTTGTCCGTAAGGATTGTTGTATCCGGAATAGGATTTTCACCTCCGGAATTTAAATGATCTTTCAATGACTTTTAAAAGAAACGTTATTATGGTGATGAAATTTAAAAATTAACTTTATTTTAACTGTTTTAAAAAAAAATTTAATACCTTTTAGGATATTTTATAATAAAAGTTTATCATTCAGATTTTAATTGTATATTCCCTCCTACTTTTTCTTTACTATAATTTCAGTATTTTTTAACTATGATCACGAAAATACCATTGAAAAATGTTTCGTTTGATGATATTTCGATTGATTTTGTATTGAGTTTGAGCTGCTGTTTGTCTATCGCCCGCATGTGTTTCCACGGAATTGCTCAAAAGTTTGATCGCAATGATTTCAAAATTTCTGAAAAGTATCAATACGATTTTTTCGTCACTTATTCACTCAAAAAGAATCAAAGACATTTCAAGAAAATATTATAATATTTTGTAATAAGAATTCATGACGTTAAGGCTGTTTGTTCTCAAATCCAAACTGGCGACTTTCTGACATTTTTTAACTCATATGTTTGTTTGGAAACGTATATGAAATTGGCAGGTGTTCTTATTCAGAAACTATGTCATGGAAATGCGTGTTCCATTTTTTGGTCAAGGTATAAGATCTTTCAGAAAATCGTGTCAATTTCGGCGTTTTGAATCGAATTTCCGAAGCCGCCAGCGCAAAAGAAAGGAGAAAAGCCGGTCTTCACGTGCACATGAATCACTTATAACTCGATAAGTGATTTATTTATCAAAAAATGGTAAACTCATTTTTATTCCAAATCACTTCCATAATCAGGCTTGCGAATTTTAAGCCTTTGCTTTTAAAAATGTGTCAGAAAGTTTCGTGTTGTTGAGTAGATCTTTAATCTTAAGGCTTTTCTCAAACCCGAACTGATTACTTTCTGACACATTCCTAAATTAATTTTTGTTTGCAAACGCATGAAATTGGCAGGCGCTGTTATTCAGAAACTATGTAATCGAATGTTTTTTTCATTTTTCTACAAAGGCAAGAAGATCTTTCAAAAAAATGCTGTCAAAGTTAGCGTTTTGGACCGAATTTCCGTACTGCAGCGCGGGAAAGGGGGGAAAATGGAGTCCATGAGACGACAATCCCTTCTTACTCAAGATGTATTCCACATATTGAAAAATTAAAAAATGCACTGTAAAAAGAAAATCTCTCAAATTGACAGTAAAAAACTGTCAATTTTGGCGATAGAGGGTAACCGTTTAATTTACAGAAAATATCTGTATATATTTTCATTAAAATAGTTTTTTTCTGTAAAAAAAATATAGATTTTTTCTGTAAAAATTACAAAATCCATATTTTTTTACAGAAAAAAAATTGTTTTTCTTTAAAGCAGTTTTTTCTGTAAAAACTACATTATTTTTCTGTCAAAATTACAGATTTTTTTTTACAGTGTAAAAACCTGTTTAATTGCAAATCACTTCAATAGTCATACCTGCAAGTGTCGTGTTTTTACATTTAAAGGTGAGTCCACAGATGTGTCAGAAAGTTTCGCGTTGTTGAACGGGGAAAAATAATTTTTTTGAGAACCGGCCTTAAAATCTGTAAAGTCCGCAAATGATTCCATCAGAAATATATTAAAGATGTACTCAAATTCAAACTGACTACTTTCTGTCACGTTCTTTAATTTATTTTATTCGCAAACTCGTAAAATTGGTAGAGGATGTTCAGTTATTAATGTTGGCAAAAAAGCCGCCTCTGCTCTACGCTGTAGGTTACGCGCGCTGATACTTAGATAAATAAATAATAATTCTGGCCATGAAAACACAATTAATATAATAATATAGGTAATTTCTTACCTTTATCTTTCTTCAGCATCAGTATTCCTCGTGCTTCTGGTTGGTGCACATTTTTAACTGCGTTAATCCATTAGTTACCGAGCTAAAGTGTTGAAAACATAAATGTTGGTTAATGAAGTATATTATTTATATTGAGTCCACACCTGAGACATCATTTTTGTAATGGAGAATTATATTTTAAAACTTTGACTTAATAATTTCAAGTAACATTTTACATACAGCTGCCTTTTGCAGCAACAGATTAAAATTATTACATCTTTCTCTATTGAGATAAAAAGGGCAACTAAGCTTAATAATAAAAAAGAGTTTTTTTGAATCAGTGTTCTTTTGATGACGTCAGACAGCTGCAGCATGCGTGGGTTGATATTAAAACTAATTTCGCGAACATATTTCACATATTAATATCATTGTTTATCTTGAGTAGGATGATTTGTCTAAAATAGAAAAGTTTGTTCATTATAGAATGATTTATTGTCACTTAATGTATTTATTTGCGTGCTCAAATGTTTATGTCCTTGAACTGCTTCCTGTTTTGAAATCAGTTAATGATATCTGAGATGGTTATAAATCCATCACCCTTCCTTAACCATCTCGGATGCATCATGTAATAGTTGCATAGATTCTCGATGTTTCACAAACTGTGGTTTGCCCAGTGGCTTGGTCAGGGCGTCTGCTGTCATGTCTTGTGTTGGGCAGTAACGAAGGTCTAATATACCGTCTTCTTTCATTTCTTTTATCGCGTGATAGCGAACGTCTATGTGTTTTGTTCGCTTTGAGAATTTTTCGTTCTCCACCATCTTGATGCAGCTCTGGTTGTCTTCGTACAGTTTTACTGGTAAATTTTGCTGTAAGTCCAGGTCTGTTAAAAGTTTTATAATCCATGCAATTTCCTGTCCTGCACTAGCTGCAGCAACGAATTCAGCTTCTGCCGATGAGTAGGCAATGCAATTTTGCCTTTTTGAGTACCATTGTATCGGACTATTTCCCAGCATGAAAAGGTTTCCAGTAGTCGATCTTCTGGTTTTTGTGTCTCCTGCCCAATCAGCGTCAGAAAAACCGATGAGTTGTGGTTCTTGATTTGTATTCAATGTGAGGTTCAGGTTTTTTGTGATGTTTAGATAACTAATTATGCGTTTCGCAGCGTTCCAATCTTTAAAACGTGGAGTTTCACATCTTCTGCTGAGGATGTTAACGGCGACTGATATATCTGGACGTGTAGTTGTTCCTATATATAACAATGATCCTATTGCTTGTCTGAATTTTGTGTTGTTAGGCATTAAGTTTTCGTCGTCCTCTAATTTGTGAAAACCGGCATCCATGGGAGTGCTTATTGGTTTTGCGTTTTCTAAGTTGAATTTTCTTGCTAGTTCTTCTATTTTTAACCTTTGATTTAATTTGTATCCGGTTTGGGTTTTTCTTATTTCCCTGCCTAAATAGTGGGATACTTCCCCAAGGTCTTTTAATTCATATTCTTGCTTTAAAGCTTTTATTATTGTTTCAATTGATTCGTTTTCACCGCCTATTAATAAGTCATCTACGTAAATTATTATATACGTGGTGATGTTGTTTTCTTTTCGTGTGTATAGACATGAGTCCGCTGTGCTTTGTTGGAAATTCAATTTTTTTAAAGATTGTTCTATTCTTTTATTCCAAGTTCTCGCTGCCTGCTTTAGTCCATAGATGGATTTTTTCAATTTGCAGACTTTGTTTTCTTTATTTTTCTCAATGTAACCCTCCGGTTGTTTCATATAGACTTCATCTTCTAACTCACCGTATAGAAAAGCTGTGTCTATGTCTATGTGTCTCACGTTCAACTGCTTATATGCGGCTGCTGCCAAAAAAGTTCGCACAGTTGTTTGTGACACTACTGGGGCGAAAGTCTCGTCATAGTTTTCCCCGTATTTTTGGCTAAACCCTTTGGCTACCAAACGTACTTTGTACTTTTGAGTGTTTCCGTGACTGTCTAATTTCTTTTTGAATGTCCATTTGCAACCTATAACCTTTTTGTCAGGTGGAGGATCCACTAATTCCCATGTATTGTGTTTTCTCAACGAATTTATTTCCGCTTGTGTGGCTTTAAGCCAATTTTCTTTTTCTCTGGGATTATTTATTTCCAGTATTTCATTCCAACTACTAGGTTCTATTGTATCATTATTTTTTACATAACAGACATATCTGTCTGGTGGTACCCCCCTGTTCATTCTTTCGGATCTTCTTGGTTCATTGGTCGGTTGTTTGGACTCGGTTGGTTCTTCGGTTGTGTTGTTTAGCTCTGTTTCAATGTAATTTTTGTCGTCATATGAGTTCTCTGTCTCTTTGCTTTCTTTTAGGTTAATTTTACTATTTTCCATGAATTTCACTGTTCTGCCAATTACAATTTTATTTTGTTTTGTGTATATGCGATATCCCTTTGAGTTGTTATCGTATCCTACAAAAATCCCTTCCTGAGCCCTGTCGTCCAATTTTCCTCGATGTTGTTTATTCACATATACGTAGGCTTTGCACCCGAATGTTCGCAAATAGTGTAAACTCGGTTTGCGATTAAACCATAGCTCAAATGGGGTTTTATTTGTAGATTTTGTTGGTAAGCGATTTTGTAAATGATTCGCGGTGTTAATTGCTTCTCCCCAAAATCTTTGTGGCAGATCTGCTTCTCTCAGTAGGCTTCTAGTCATGTCTAATAGCGACCTATTTTTCCTTTCTGCAATGCCATTTTGGCTCGGACAATACGGCACTGTTAATTGATGTTTAATGCCCCTTTTTCTTAAGTAATCCTCTATCCCTCTATTTATGTACTCTCCCCCGTTATCGGATCTTATTGCTTTCGGATATATCCCGAACTGGTTTCGAACCATAGCTATATAGTCGATTAGTTTATCCTGTACTTCATCTTTATGTTTTAATAAGTATATTACAGTAAATCTAGAGTAGTCGTCAATGAAAGTTACAAACATTGTTTTACCACCTATTGTGGGGGTTCCTATCGCTGTGCATACGTCCGTGTGCACTAGATCGAGTACTCTACCTGTTTTGTTTCTATACACTGTTTTGGGATAGGGAGCATCGCTTGTTTTTGTTTGTATGCATGTTTCGCATGTTGTTCCATGATTGCAATTATTTAATTTTATGCCATAGGCTAAGTCGTCTTTAACCATTTCCTTTATGGAATTATAATTTCTATGCCCTAGGCGTTTGTGCCAAAGTTCCAGGCAGTCTTTACTTTTGCATTCATGTGCCATATTTACTATATTCCTATCTGCATTTTCTAATAATTCAACTTCGTATAGGTTATTTTTCATTTTTGCCTCCAAATAGATTTTCCCATTTCGTGACAGCGTGCATTTATCTTTATCAAATAATAATTTATATCCATTTTTTGTGGCTTTACTAACTGAAATTAAATTAGATTCTAGCTCCGGTACATATAACACTTCTTTTAACGTAATTTTATTTATGCCTCCATCGGATGTTTTTGTCGTGAATGTAGTTTCTCCGGTACCTAACGAGTTTAGAGTTTTTCCGTTGGCAATTATGACGGCTGTTTTTTCTGTGTCATTTAACTTAGTAAACTCATTTTTATTGTTTAGGATATGTGAAGATGAACCAGAATCGATAATCCAGGTTTGTTTTCCTGCTTTGTCTATTAGAAAGGCTGCGTCGCTGCCTTTATCTGGTTTTGTTTCCGTTCTATAATTTCTCGTGTTTACTGATTCGCGGTCAGTGTTTCCTATCTGGTTATCCGATTGTTGATAACACAACGATGATGAGTAATATTTATTTTTGTATGTTTGTTGTTTTTGTGTATTTGGGTGATTGTTTCGATTTTTCAAATGCCAACATTCTCTGTACGTGTGATTTTTCAATTTGCAATACGTGCACTGTTTATCTTTTTTAAAGTTATCATTAGGAAATCTTTTCTGCGTTTTAAACGCTTTTGATGAATTTTCACCCTGGTCTGTGTTTTCAACCCTTCTGTTGTACTCATCTGTTAATTTACTTCTAATAAATTGTGGTGTGAGCTCGTCCTCATTTCGCGATTCAAGGGCAGTAATTAACGTATTATAACTAGGGGGTAGCGAACACAGCAATAAAGCTGAAAGATGGGAGTCGCTAATTGTTTCCCCGATCGCTGAAAGTTTGTCAATTAATTCTAGAATGTATGTTATGTGTTTGATTAAGTTTCCGTTTTCTTGGAGCTTGGCTCCATAGAGCTTTCTTAACAAAAATAATTTACTAGAGAGGTTCGCCCGTTCGTGTATGGTTTTAAGCGCGTTCCAAGTGTCTCTAGCTGTGTTAAGCCCCTTAACATGAACAATTTGTGAATCGTCAATTGATAGGTTAATTATGGCTCTTGCTTTCCTGTCTTTCTTTTCCCAATCAGTTGTGACTGGCGTGGGCCTATCTTCGGTTATTACGTTGAATAAATCTTCTCTAATCAGTAACATTTCAGTTTTAAATTTCCAATTGCTGTAATTACTTGCGTTAAGTTTTTCTACAAGCTGTATCTCACGTGATGCGGCCATTTTACTAGTTATTTAAGTTTTGTTATTAAAGAGGAATTGCTCTTTTATTATTTTATATAAAACTTCTTATATATATCTAGTTTTTCAGTTTTTCTTCAATTGTTTAACATTTCATATATATCAACAAAAAATGCACAATATTTATTTCATCATCAAATAATTAACTATATTTTCAATAATTTTCAATTTCATTTTAATGTGCACACATCTATGGCCAGTAGTTTTTTTTTTTTTTCACAAATATTATTTATCTACTAAAATATGAGACTTTCTCAGTCTCGTAATCGACTGTTGGCAAAAAAGCCGCCTCTGCTCTACGCAGTAGGTTACGCGCGCTGATACTTAGATAAATAAATAATAATTCTGGCCATGAAAACACAATTAATATAATAATATAGGTAATTTCTTACCTTTATCTTTCTTCAGCATCAGTATTCCTCGTGCTTCTGGTTGGTGCACATTTTTAACTGCGTTAATCCATTAGTTACCGAGCTAAAGTGTTGAAAACATAAATGTTGGTTAATGAAGTATATTATTTATATTGAGTCCACACCTGAGACATCATTTTTGTAATGGAGAATTATATTTTAAAACTTTGACTTAATAATTTCAAGTAACAGTTTACATACAGCTGCCTTTTGCAGCAACAGATTAAAATTATTACATCTTTCTCTATTGAGATAAAAAGGGCAACTAAGCTTAATAATAAAAAAGAGTTTTTTTGAATCAGTGTTCTTTTGATGACGTCAGACAGCTGCAGCATGCGTGGGTTGATATTAAAACTAATTTCGCGAACATATTTCACATATTAATATCATTGTTTATCTTGAGTAGGATGATTTGTCTAAAATAGAAAAGTTTGTTCATTATAGAATGATTTATTGTCACTTAATGTATTTATTTGCGTGCTCAAATGTTTATGTCCTTGAACTGCTTCCTGTTTTGAAATCAGTTAATGATATCTGAGATGGTTATAAATCCATCAATTAATAAATCGATATTCATATAATAAGGAATCGGATCGAGTTTTTTATTTCTCTATTAAGGTAAAGGATCTTTCGGAAAATCATGACATAGTTGATGTTTCGAGTCATTTTTATGGATGTGCTGTCTGATAGTCCATGAAAAAGCGCCATGGGGCAGCAGTCGATTAAAATTCCAGATGTAATATTCTTATCGAAAAATGGAAAGCGCTTTCAATACCAAATCGCTTCAATAGTCCAAATAATTGCCAGTTCCATGCTTTTACGTTGTTGGAAAATGACCCCTTGAGTGTGCGAGAGTTTTGAGTTGTTGTGCGTTGTTGAAAAATATTATTTTGCTTTGTTTTATATAGAAGAAGAGCATATAAAACTTTAGACTATAGAGTCTAAATGAATCGGTCATTTTGAGAAGGAGGGGTCAAGTCCATAAAGAATTGCATACGAGTTGACCCCTTTTCAAAATAACCGATTCAAATAAAGGCCTTAGATATCGTTTTGGAATCTAAGATAATGATATTATTATAGTTCCAGTGTTGATGCCAATAGCACAAATGTGGAAAATTCCAACAAAAGATCGTTTTGCGTATATCAACTCTAGATCAGTGCTTCCGGATTAGACGATTCTTTAACTGCACTCTTGTCTCTTAATTTTCCTTTGAAAAGACGCAGGTAAATCTACGACCTCTACCTCTCCCACAGAGGTCGGATGTCGTGCATCGACTTCCAAATGCAGTGGCACGCGGTGTATATACCCCACACAGAGCTACTGAAATAACATGCTATCAAACAGATTAGGTGCAATCAGTTTACGAACGATTTCCATTTCTTTCTTTATTTATTTAATCACAGATAATAATAATAATAATAAATGATTCATCATGGTATAATTTGTCCTTTCGAAAAAACTGTATTATCATTATTATTATTGAGTGTATTCACAATATAATCACATGATTTTTTCTTACCTCGCAATTCAAATTTAAGGTTTTTCAAATTTTATGTGTTTGATTTATTTTATCAGTATATAGATTTTATCGATTTCACTACAAATAGATTTTATTACGATTTAATTATATCATATTATGATGGATTAATTTTACGTGTTATAGATTTTATAGATTTCACTTCACATAAATTTTACCAGCGTTTAATTTAGAAATATGCGTTAGCCGGCGAATGTGTATGATCACAATTGTACCAAGAACGAACATAAAATAAGCCTTTTTTTTATATACATGAAAATTTTCTTGAAGGAAATGAAGAAAGCAGAATGAAGAGAGCGACAATGAGCCAATAATGAAAACTTTGCTGAAGTTTTTACACATTTTAGAGTCATTGGTGTAGAAGACAGCAATATTTGCATATTGCTGTCTTCAGAATTAAGACCAAACTTCGATGTTGCAGCCCTATTGAAAGCGTTCAGTAGAATAAGGCCCAATAGCTCAAAAATAATTCTGTGAGGTTGTGAGTAATTGTCGTCTGCAAGTTTGTTGGTGTAGATATGTCGTTTGTATCTCGTGAAATACAATTTAGTACAGTCCGAAAAGGGCCGTCTCAGGGAGCAATCGATTATAAATGAAGATGTATTCGATTCACGTGAATATTTCGATTCGATTCTTCCTTTGTTAAATAGTAAAGTCATCAAATTCGTGCATTTATGAGCTTTTTATTTTATTTTATTTTAATTTTAATTTTCGTGTCTTCAGTAAAAAAAATATCTAAAACTCTATCTTAAAATAGCACTTTTATAAATTAACTAATATGTACTTCCATTAGTTGCAAAAAATATCTCTATTGTAAATTTTATTAAGAAAATTATAGTTCTGCACAAATATTAACGTTCTGGAAACTAATATAAAATATTCATTTGAAGGTTAACATAATTTTTAAAAAAATTGTTGCATTCATTTATAACACGCTTTTTAGATTCTTTCTTGCCCCCCGACATGGACGGGGAAAGAAGCTACTGTATTTTCTAAAATTTCGGTCACTACTTGCTAGATCATATTTTCTATGAAGGGAAAGAGACAGCCCTTTCTTTTCCATCGAAATGTGTGGACGTAGAAGAGAAACTGTCCTATCTGTCCTAGAGCTAAGATTTGTTCCCATTGCCGATGACCGACTGTAGCGGATGTTTGTCGTCTTGTCAATCAGTCCCCTATATACAGCTGCTCAGCATGGAAAAAAAAAGATGCGGGGAAGAGGAGGATTGAGGATGGCGGCAGTTTTCGATTCGGTTCGCGGAATTCCCTTCATATTATTCGCCGGAGGACGTTCTTTTCTATCTGCATCCCCAATTTGTCTGTCCTCTCTCTCTCTTCAGAGGGGCCACAAGGAATCTAATTTTAGCTCTGATAGGTTAGACACGCGTAACTTTTGCTAGCAATGGTAAAATGATATAGCACGCGTCTTGAGGAATTTTGTTGAATTTAGGTATCAAAACTTAAGATATATGCAAACAGATCATGAGGCGCATAGGTACCAGGTAATATGCACGTGTAAGCAGTGCCTGATTTACGGCAGGGCATTCGGGGCACGGGCCCAGGGCCCCCGATTTTCAGGGGCCCCCCACATGCTACTAAAGATTTTTCAATTATTGGCCAAAACAGTTTTAACTGTCAAAAAACAAAATTAAAATGGAAAAATCTGTTTGTCAGAGATTGTCTATGATATGTCAAAGTAACTTCATTATTTGCTGATTGTCTTTTAACAATTTATGAGCAGTAATGTACAGAACTCCATTTTTGGGATCACCATAATATTTCATTTTTATTTATTTTACATGTAAGGCCCTCATGGTTAACATGGACAAAGCCGTGTGGTTCTGCTAATTACTTGTGTAAATTGAGTTTTTTTTTTCATACAAAGCTTGTATTTGAAAGAAAAAGTTGTTTGATTAATGAGATATGATAATATTTTAAATAATTATAGCTTGGTACTGCGGTAAATTTATTATGAGTTGTTGCATACTTTATCATTCCAAATATATGGACTTGTATAGAGAAAGGTAATCAGCATCACACAGTTTATTATAAAATTCAATTAAAAATTCACAATTCTCAAATAATTATTTAAAAGTAAATTAATGATTATCAAATTTAATTTTTTTAATTAATATTTTAAAGAAATTATCAAAGTCAATAGTGGTTATCTTAATAAGTACTTCTTTCGATATTATATTTTTTTATTCAAAGAATCTGTGCGAGGGGGGCCCCCATACGCATCTGTGCCCAGGGCCCCCAAATTTCTAAATCGGTCCCTGCGTGTAAGTGAGATGAACTCATCTTTTACGTTCATGTGTTGAGTTGAAACATTTCCTTCAGATAGTTCTCAAATGGCTTGCTCAACAACGCGAAACTTTTTGACACAATTTCAGACACATTTTTAAACGCAAAGATATTAAAATGGGCAGATCTTACACTGGAAGCGATTTGGAATCGAATTGTGCTTTTGATAAATAGATTACTTATCGAGTTATATACGATTCGTGTCACGTAACAACACTTTTTTTTTTTTCGCTTCTCGTGTTGCCGCGTTGGGAATTCTGTTCAAAATGCCGAATTTGACAGTATTTTCTGAAAGATCTTCTACCTTGACCAAAAAAGGGAAAACGTGTTTCGATTGCAAAGTTTCTGAATATGAGCACCTGCCAATTGGATACATTTGTGAAAAAAAAATGAATTAAAAAAGTGTCATAAAGTAGTCAGTTTGGATTTGAGAACAGCCTTTATCTTTAAAGACATGGCCATCCGTGTCTTTAAAGGTTAAGGTGGTTCTCAAATAAACGGCTCAACAACGCGAAACTTCCTGACGCATTTTTAAACGCAAAAGCATAAAATTGGCAGGCATGACTACGGAAGCGATTTGGAATCGAAATGAGTTTTCCATTTTTTAATAAATAAATTACTTATCGCGTTATAAGCGATTCGTGTCCAGCGCTGTAGCTAGAAGTAAACAATAGGGGGTGCTCTAGAAAAAGTACGGGGGGGGGGGGTCATACTATTTCTCTCTCTCTCTGACACGTGCACGCACAAACACAGATATATATGATCAAAGTATTATATAGAAAGATAAATTAGTGCATATTCATATTGTCATGAAGTAAATGGCTGCTGTGTTTGACAACCAGTATTATAGTAAAGGAAAATTTAACATATCCAATCTCATATATCTATAATTAAATACAGTGAAGAATTTTTTTTTAAATTACCGGTGGCCAAGAACGATATACTTTTCCGGCTATGTGACTTACACTACATTCACGCATGGAATTAGTCTAATGCAAAAATCAATGTTTGCATCAGCAAGAGGTTGCTAATTCTGATGTGCAGATAGGATGCGCGCCTATTGAAGCACTTATTTGCAGTTTTTAAACAAATACTACAATTTAGTATTCATGCAAAACTGTAAAAAGCCCCAAAAATAAGTTCAATATTTGAACAGAGTTTCATTTGGAATTTTGAAACAGAATTTCATTTGGTGGCCTTGGCAACTTTCCTAGGGGAGGCTAAAAAATTTTCAGGGGGTGCTGAGCCCCCCCTGGCAACCCCCTAGCTACTGCCCTGTTCGTGTCACGTGACGACGCGATTTCCCTTGTCTCGCTCTGCTGCCTTGGAAATTCCGTTCAAAACGCCGACTTCGACGGTATTTTCCCGATAGATTTTCTGCCTTTACCAAAAAATGAAAAATTCATTTCGATTACATTAGTTTCTGAATAAGAACACCTGCCAATTTCATTCCGTTTGCGACGAAAAATGAATTCATAATTGTGTCTGAAAGTTGCTCCTTTTTATTTATTATCCTTTTTTTATCCTTTATATATATATATATATATATATATATATATATATATATATTCTGAGACATGGACTCGTTATTCATGGTCTCATTTTTACAAGTAAAATAATAGCAGTTGCAGTCATGACTATTAAATTAATTTGGAATCGAATAGTCTTTTTTTTTTTTTTTTTTTTTTTTTTATCCTGATTCGTTTTAGATTACCGACTTTGACAAAAAACGCCGACTTCGACAGTATCTTCTGAAAGATTTTCTGCTTACTGTTAAAGGAAAAAAAAAACTGTTCGCTTTTCGTAGTTTCTGAAGAAGAACACCTGCCAATCTCATGTGTTTGAACAGGGTTGTATTCGTTTTGACCCAGGGGTGGTTTACAGAATAGGAAAAAAACTGTTTTACTTTTAACCATCCTTGTAAAAATACGTTTTGGCCATCAGTTGTCATTTTGACTGAAAATAAGAGTTTAAAACTTAATTTGTTAAGTCTGTTTTCAAATCCAAACAGGCTACTTTATGACGCATTTTTTTTAATCGTTTTTGTTCACAAATGCATGAAATTGGCAGATGTTTTAATTCATAAACTATGTAATCAAAATATATAATAAAGAAAAAAATGTATAACAAATAATAATAATAATAAAATATAATAAATAAAAAATATATAATAAAGAGTTTGCACAACCATTCATCAGGTGCATTATGCAATTTACGAATTTCAAGCCAAAATTTAAAATTATTCCTTACACTGCTCGCAAAATTTCAAGTCGAATGCACTTTAACAAAAATAAATTTAGAAAATACATTCTTCTCTTTGAAAAGCCATTATAAAAAAAGAGTTCTACTCATATTTAACAATTATTAAATTATTAATTAATTGTATTAATTTGTATCAAACATATAGAGAAAAAGTGAAAAATGGCATAATTCAAGAAAAAATATTCATTGCTGAAAAATGGCACATTAAAATTTCCATAAAATATTTGAAAATCAAAATACTAAAAACTTTTTTTTTTTTTTTTAAATTAGAGGAGGAAAAAAGTCCATTTTAGAAATTATTGGTGGGACTCGAGCTCCACGAGCACATACATCTCTACGCCTATGTTAGGCACGATTCATTTTTTAATCAAATTCGATTCATTTGATTAAAATTTTGAAAAAATTTAATTGAATAAAAAAAAATATTTTAAAGAAAGGATGAAAAATTGGCCTTATTGATAAGTAAAAAATTTCTACGCAGCTTCCAATGCATGATTTAGGTTCCTTAGTTGCATGCGCTCGGATTGAAGATGAATAATTTGGGAAAATATTTTACCAAAAAACAAAAAAAAAAAAGAAAAACAATTACATACATACAAACAATTACATAGTTTCTAAAAAACAGTACAGCACCTGCCAATTTGTGAAGAAAAGTGGATTAAAAAATGTGTCAGAAAGTGTGTTAGTTTGGATTTGAGAACCAACCGCCTTACTGGCCGCGTGGAATGTTTCCCTGCAAGGGCCATGGTGAAAACTTTCACAGGAACAGGTCCGCGTTCTATCTGTCTGACCCCTCCTAGCCTGTTGAAAAAAGCGAGGGAGAAAGTATAAAAAGGCAACGGCAGCAAACAATTATCGCAAAGAGGCATTTCATGATCTCTCGTAATTGCCATCCCCGCAGATGCCCTCTAATGTTCCACTCGTGTTGTTAGGCCGGCGAATGCTCTCTCAGGGCTCGCACGAAAATGGGCCTGGTAATAGGGGGAGCGTGATTCGGCCGTTTTTGCCTCCGCGATCGATATTATATGCAAGTCAGAATGATGCACTCCCGGGTTAACGAGGCTCCGCTTGCTCTTCGCACCGCGTTAATGATCTTTTAGTTGAGTGTTCTTTTTCTTTTCTTTTTTTTTTCTTTTTCAACGTTTTACAGTGGCCATCTTATGATTATATCTGTGAGAAATGAACTTAATTAGCTGTAGAATCTTACATTAAAAACCATATGTTTTGGGGTTAGTAAACATAGACATAGGGGAAAAAAAAACAAATAAATAAAATCGTTTCTCACTAATATTACGGAAGCACTTATGAAAGTGTTGAAACTTGATCGTTAACAGATTGCCGGTGACTGATTAATGAACTGTAGTTTTTTTTCTTTCTTTCTTTCTTTTTTTTTTTTTTTTTTTTTAATAGTGTGAGTTAGAAATAATGCGAAACCATTTTTAAAAATTACCAATCCTAAGTGCAACCTATCGAAAAATAAAATAAAATAAAGTCTGAAGTTTAACATATGCCAAAATGTGCAAGATTCCATGGAATTGATCAAGCATTTAAGAGTACAAACCTGTTTTTTCTAATTTGTAACTCTCTCTCTTTTTCGAATTATGTGGTAAGAAGTTTCTTGTTAATAAGTGTTTTCAAACTCTTTTCTTTTTCGAAGTCCTTAATTAATTTATTTATTTTAGGAGTATAAACCGGATCAACACAAGAATACAGATAAATAAGTAAATAATGAATATTGTTTAAATAAATTTAATGGTTTTACAAAATACAGAAATACAGATATTTTCCATGAATGTAGTTTTTTTTTTCGTCTTAGTCATGTGATGAGAAAACAATGGAAAGAAAATTGTCTTATGACATGAAAAATTGAAGACATGAATTTGTCTTAATTTCAAATTCTCAAACGCATGAAATTAAGGCAAATAATTTACTAACACATTTTAATATAGTGAAAAGATCACACTTTTCATCACTTTATTAAACATACTTTTCACTATATTGAACACACTTTTCACTATATTAAACACACTTTTCACTATATTAAAACTTTGTTTAATCTCTTTTAGTAGCTGAATAACATTATATGAACATTTTCTGGAATGATTTTATGATTGCATCAGAAATTATGAAATTTCCATTTCAGAATAGCCTTATGAGTATTCTCAGTATTATTATTATTATTGTTATTATTTCGCTCGCTAAACAGATATTTTCCATGAATGTATAGAATTACATTTTTCTCTATATTCATGCCACATGAGTCTAGACTTCTGACATATAAAATAATTTTTTCCACGAAAATGCATGAAATCTGTTAGCCGTTACTATTTAAATGTCTACGTTGTGCATGGATTTTTTTTTTTTTTTTTTTTTTTTTTCATTTCACTGAAAATTTTTATATGTTCGACAGAATTCCCAGCGACATGGAAAATCTGGAAAGTCATGGAAAATTTAAAATATATAAAAAAAGTCAGGGAATTAACAAATATTTCCTAAAAAATTATGGAAAGGTCTGGGGGGGAGGGGGGCGATTGAATTTGAAATCATTTCTTTTTCAGAAAAGTTTTACTATTTTTCTCTACATGGCGCCTCTGAAAAATCTCTAGACTCTTGTCGGTTTCAAGATCGAGAAATTCTTTCAAATGCAATGCAGAAAAACCATAATATGGACAAAAGTTTTCTACATTTTTTAGACTTTTTCATGACATTTCACATTCTAGACTTCCTCTTATTCTAGCTCTATGGCAGTCATTTGAAAACTGGCAAAGATGAAGTTTATTTGCATTATAGCATTTTATAGAATTTCATTGTAATTTTCTTGAAAGGTGCTTGAATTTTCTCCTGGGAAAAAAGTATGAATCCTGTTATTACGATACAAATTTCTGATTTTTTTTTTATGCTGTTTGTTATTTTGTGTTATTTAAAGCAGATTTGTGTATGCTCGTTTAGTGATAGAATTTTTCTGGATTTGGTCAGGGAAAATCATGGAGGGTCAGAGAAATTGCCAGACATGTTTTGCTTGGAGCCCTGTTCAATTTCAAACACGTATTCAAATGTATGTAAATTGAAAATCCTCTTGATGCTTCCCTAGTCTGAATTGGCGAAAAAAAAATAATGCTGTTCTCAAATCTAAACAGGCTACTTTCTAACACAGTTTTAAATTCATTTTTGTTCTTAAACGCATGAAATTGGCAGGTGCTCTTTTTTAGAAACTGTGTAATCGAATTATTTGTAAAATTTTTCGGTAAAGACCGAAGAAGATCTTTGAAAAAATGCGGTCAAAGGTGGCGTTTTGAACCGAATATCCGTTTGCGACCGCGCAAGAGAGTGAAAAAAAAAAAACGCCGTTATAAAACAACAATCGCTTATAACTCAAGAGGAATTTATCGAAAAATGAAAAAAATTTCGATGTCAAATCACTTTAATAATCATGGCTGCAAGTGTCATGCTTTTACATTGTAAAATGAGTCGGAAAATGTGTTCGAAAGTTTCGCGTTGATGAGCACGAAAAGATATTATTTTGAGAACAACCCTTAAGCATTTTTCTACAATATTAGAGAATATGAAAAAAAAAAAAAATGGTGGTTCTCAGAAAAATATATTTCTCTGCTCAACAACGCGAAACTTTCCGACACAGACTTATTTTTAAACATAAATACGTGATACTTGCAGGCATGATTATTGAAGTGATTTGTGATCGAACAGTATTTTCCACTATCCGATAAATGAACATCTCTTGAGTTATAAGTGATTATGTGTCAGGACGGCAGTTTTTGTCCCTTTCATGAGCTGTCGCGTCCGGAAATTCGGTTGAAATGCCCCTTTTGACAGAATTTTCAGAAAAATTGTCTGCCTTCTGTACCGAAAAACATAAAAAACAACAAAAAGTTTGATTACATATTTTTTAAATAACAGCACCTGCTAATTTAATATGTTTGTGAACAAAAATGAATTAAAAATGTGTCAGAAAATAGCCAGTTTGGATTCGAGAGCAGCAGCCTTGAAAATCAGCCACCAGTCATTGTGTCAGACCCTGTAGTACGTTTAACACTCATTAACTGTAACTTCGTTTGAGGAAACGTGATAGAATTCGATTAACCGGCATTTAAAAGAAAGAAAAGAAAAGAAGAGCCATCTCTGCTTGGTCCGTCATTATAGTGCGTTCTGTAATTGTGTGCATTGAAAAGGTGGTTCCGGTCGGCTGCTTCACCGCATGCACAGCTGAAAATACATCCTTTTTCTGCGACTGTCCTTTCCGCACTCCTGCCTGCCTGCAAAAGTTCCCTTTTTCTTTATCCAGCGAGATGTTTCAGTTCGCGGCTCTCGACCTTATAACGCTTGTGTAATATTACCTGTGTTTATTTGCAAGGAGATGGTGTGAACAGCGAAACTTGTAATTAACCGCTAAGGGAGTGATGAAAAAAAAAGAGAGAGAGAGAGATTAAATCCAACTTTGTGCTCAGAGAAATAAAAGTAAATAAGTTTGCACTAAATTCGAAGACTGTTTTTTTACTTGCTGCTTGAGTTTGTAATTTCGTAAATATCCGATATTTCGATATATATCCGATTTTTTTTTTATACAGGGGTCGATGCAGGGTTTTTTTAATTGAGGTCCATTTTGGGAAAAGTAAAAGTTATTTTTGTGAACTTTATTAAAATTTTGTGAAAAATAACATTTTGTTATGAAGGATGAAATCCATCTACTCAAATTCAAACCAAGCATTTAATAACTTCTTTAAGTCCTTCTGCTAAAGTTTTTGTTTCTGGTGAACTTGTTTTATTGCAAATGACACATTTTAAAACCTAACAAAATAAAAATAATTAATGGAGAGTATGCTTGTAAGTATTTGTATCTAATGGAGAGTATGTTTTTATGGAATTAAATTTTGTGAAAGGGGGCTATTTTACCAAGAGAAATTTTGTGAAGGGACCATAAATAGGCCCCAAATTTTTCCTGCCTCGCCCCCTGTTATATATATTCGATATATTCCAAATAATCAACTTATTGCTGATTATAAATATTTTCTGACTTAGTATAAATTAGGAAGTAAAACATGTTGCACTTAACATAAAAACTTAGTAACACAATATTCTACATTTTTTTTTTCTTTTTCTACTTACATAACAAAATTGAAGGTCAACTAATTGAAAACAGAAACAATTTGCTTTCACACTCAACAAAAAACAAACTTTAGGATTCAGTTTCAAATATCAAGCGAAAATTATATGTTTCATACATCAAAATTTTAAATACAAAATAGTTTTTTTAATTGAAAAAATTGAACATAAATGTAAGCTTGTCTGGTTTTTTTTATTCAATAACATGTTGTGCAGTTTGAACTGAGCCAAAACCAGAAAAGTTTTTTTTTCTTATAGAGCTGTAAATAACCGATTATCTAAATTATAGACAGTTAATCTTTCGATTGGCTGTTCTGAATAAGGCTGTACTCAAATTAAAAAAACAAAAACAAAAAAACTCTCTGACAAAATTTTGAATTTATTTTTTGGTCGGAAACGGATGAAATTGGCAGGTGTTCTTATTCAGAAACTAATGTAATTGAAATGAGTTTTCCATTTTTTGGTAAAGGCAGAAATTTTTTCAGAAAATACTGTCGAAGTCGGCGTCTTGAACGGAATTTCCAAGGCAGCAGAGCGAGACAGGGTAAAATCGCATCGTCACGTGACACGAATCGCTTATAACTCGATTAGTGATTTATTTATTAAAAAATGGAAAACTCATTTCGATTCCAAATCGCTTCCATAGTCATGCCTACCAATTTTATGCTTTTACGTTTAAAAATGTGTCAGAAAGTTTTGCGTTGTTGAGCTGTTCATTTCAGCATCACTTTAATAATGCCTTGCATAGTTATTGGTTCTACATTTGAAAATTCGGCTTCAAATGTAAAGCTTGCAAAAGATATTTGTTTTCTTCTTTGGCTAAAAAAGGTCACTTCCAGAGACGAAAGTCCTTCGTTTCCAGAACGACATAAATCAATAACAGTTGAAAAATTCATTCACACTTGTTTTGATTGAAAATATAAAAAAATATGCACAGTGGTATTTTGAAATGTATCAAATATATGAAAATATCAAACATCATGATATTTTGAAAATATGATATATATCATATCATGATATATATCACCGAACCCTGCTCGCGGCACGCTGCGGAACATGCAGTTGGTTGTTCACAAATCCAAACTGGCTACTTTCTCACACATTCTTTAATTCATTTTTTTCGCAAATGTATCAAATTGGCAGGTGCTCTTATTCAGAAACTTTGTAATAGAAAGATGTTTTCCATTTTTTGGTAAAGGCAAAAGATCTTTCGGAAAATACTGTCAAAGTCGACGTTTTGCACCGAATTTCCGACGCGCCAGCACAACAAAAAAGAGAAAAACGTGTCCTCACGTGGCACGAATCGCTTATAACTCGATAAATAATTTATTTATCAAAAAATTGGAAAACTTAATTCGGTTCCAAATTGCTTCCGTTGCTGCTAATTTTGTCTTTACGTTAAAAAACGGGTCAGAAATTTTAGCGTTGTGTTGAGCAGGCCATTTGAGAACCACCTTAACTTTCCACAGCACACCTAACAATTAAAAAAAAAAAAAAAAAAAGTGAAGAATTTTTTTATTATTTATTTACTTATTAACAAAATTAACATCATAAGGAAAGAAAAAAGTTATAAACGAGCAGCTAGCAATGAAAAATTTTAACAAATCGCGTATATTAATTAAATTGCTGTTTCTTGCATTTTGTAATTCGTACTTTCATAATCTGTTTATTATAATTTAATATTGAATGAAATAGGTAGGTTTGACAAATTTAGCTTCAGCTTGACATTTTAAATCTTGTTTAAAAAAAATAATTTTTGACCGACATATTTTAAGATTTTTAGCCTTGATTCATTTCTACTTTTGTGAGATTTTACTGCGATAAAGTTATCGTCGCATAAATATAGCGCATGAAATGGAACAAACACTTTCTGCTAATTTTTATTCATTTATTTGCAAATATTTAAATATTCAATCTTGGAATATACCCCAAAGTCAAGTTATTTTTTAGGAAGTTTGTGATGCCATATACCTTACGTGAAATCTTCTCCAGTAAGCCGCGGCACAACCCCTGCTCTATTAAGATAAAAAGAAAAAACACCTGACTTGTCAGATTTTATTTATTCGCCGAATTCTAAAGATTATTAAATACTTTTAATTCTAAAATAACTTTTTGCGGACCCATTTTTAAACGTAAAAGTATGCAGGTATGACTATTAAATAATTTGGAATCGATTAGGGTCCCCCCCCCCCCCCACCTCCAATCAACGAATTACATATTGAGTACTTGAGTTATAAGCGATAGGTGTGTCGGTGACGGCAGTTTTTTTTTTTTTTTTCCGGCACTGTCGCATCCGGAAATTCGGTTCAAAACGTAAATTTTGACAGAATTTTCTGAAAGCTGTTCTGCGTTTACCAAAAAAGGGAGAAAACTGTTCGATTACATATTTTATGAATATAAACAGCAGCTGATTTCATGTTTTTGCTAACAAAAATGGATTAAAAAATGAGTCATAAAAGCAACCATTGTTTGGATTTAAAAACAGCTTTAAAGGTAAATATTATATTTTAACATATTTCTTATATTTTTAAATATATATTACGAGAGTTATTATTATTAAAAATCTGAAAATATATGAAAAAAATAATTAATATAATTTTTAAAAAAATCTTACATTTCAAATCGATTGCATAATTTTTTTTCACTTTGCTTATTTTTTGCTGCTATAAATTCAATGTAACTTTTATTGGTTTCAGGGCATGTGGGACATATCAAGCCTATACCAATTAAAACAGAAGTTGAACTGAATCCATGTTAAAATATCGCGTGTAAAAGGATTTTATTTCGGTCACTTAGCTTTTTGTAGTTACTTCATCTTATTTTATCGCAGAATTTTTGTCATTAAATAAAGCTAATAATTCTAATTGGAAATAAATAATGGTACCACCCCCACCCCTAAAACGAAATGAGTGTGGAGCAGCTATGTGTGTGGACTAATATTCTTTGATTTTTATTTACGGGTTTTTCGGTATACAATGCTTTTAATCTTCCAATCATTGCAATGTTATTTCAGTTGAAAATCATAAGAAATCTTGTGATTATGAATGGTCCGTTTACGTTAAAAATCCAATTGTTTCCAATTGTGTTTTAAAAATCCAATTTCCAGTGGCTTCATCATAAAATTCTTTGGTTTGTGAACTTGTAAATTCTGAGATGTTGAAATCTAAACAAAGTATAAAATATGTTTAAAAGTGAATTCAGTTCTCCCTGTCTTTTGCTCGGATAATTTTTTACGCTGTTAATAATTGTAATGAGATGACTGTCATTTATGGTTGATCTCCAAGTTAAAGTATACATCTGTTAAAATATGAACTGGACTGAATTTCACATGCCTTTGTCTTTTGGAGAATATTGTAAACCAAGAAGGGTTTTCCAAGTTGCCGCACGTGTACCCTCTGTATGGGTCAACCCCCTGCAAGTATACTAGGGGTTACTCAACACACACAAGTGTGTGTGCCAACAACTAATCAAACTGCACAACACAGATAAATCAGTCGGTGTAAAAGTGTTTCACCTTACTGTTTTGAAAACATAACATAAATCTCACTATGTTGAAGATAACTTACGACTCTGCTTCAGCAAAATTAACATGCAACATAATAGGCAAGATACATTGGGTAAACAAACGTACCCGTTACATTAAAAAAATTGCTTATCTGTGAAGCTAAATGTAAAATAAAGGTTATGTACATTTGTATCAAATCGATGTTTACTTTATTGTTGTTATTTTTCTATTCATAAATCTTATTACCAAGCAAGCGAGAACAGAAGGTATACGTTATGTAAATTTAATCCTTAGAGGGCTACGCGTGGCATAAAAGTTTATGAACCGCTGCTATTAATTTACAATTATTTGCAGATAAAGATTGAGTATTACTTTGTGAATTGTCTATGTTGTGTGAATTATTATTAATATTTAAATAGTCAAAACACCTACTTTGCCAATATTTTCTAAAAAAAAAAAAAAAAAAAAAAAAAATGTTCCGCTTTATAAGAAAATGATAAGAGGGGGGGAGGGGGGGGTGGTTTTTCTTTTTTTTTTAATACTATCCGTATAGGGATTTGATTGTGTTAAAAGGTAGCAGGTTTGTGAATTTGAAAACAGTTTTAATCGATTGTTGGGGAGGGGGGGGGGGGTCCGATCAATTTTGAAATGCATAATATTTTCTGATGTCTAAAGATACCAAAGAATTCAACTGTTTTTCTTTACTTCCTCAGTAACTCCCCCCCCCCTTCTTTTTTAAATTCTTTTTTCCAAGAAACTGAAAGCACTTGTTTTTATTTTTGTTTCATCATTAAACAAATTATAAATAAGTAATCAAGTAATGAAAAAAAATATATATATATATGAACGGAATTTCTGCCAATACATTAAAATACAAATAAACAACGTGACGAAAAGCATAAATTATTTGAAAATGTACATGACATTTAAAAATAATTTGTGCTCTTTTTCATGTTGTTTATTTTATTTGTATATATTTTTTAAAAACGTAATGTTGAATTATTGCTATACCTATGATTTGGAGTGAATATGTGCTATTTATTGGTGCCCTAACTAAGCTATTACTATTTATTATTTGACACATTTTTTTTCCAAATCTTTCATGGATCTTGGATGCGATGAAAAACCATTAATGAAAATACAGATTCGCATCTCCATACAAACCAACGCACTCATTTTGTAGAAAAAAAATGGCTGTGGGCATGATTCGTGCGAGGCACTATTTATGAAAATGTTCGTATATCATGCAAGATTTTTTGCGTGCCACTTACGGCAGCTACTAGAATCGCTCATTTTAGAAGTGTACCCACAACGTAATTCATTGGGCCGTGGCAAAACAGAAAGATCTGGTGGGGAGGGGGGGCAACGACAGGGGGAATAAACTGCGCGCTCCAGTGCCCTAATGCTTCCGCTGCTGCCCTTGCTCGATTCCCCAGCGCACTCTACACCAAAAAGAAGCAACAAAATGCCTGCACTCACACATCCAACACACACTCATACATTCACTCACTCAAACACAAACTCCCAGAGACTGCCACTGCAACACTACTCTATCCCCCCTACCCTCTCTCCATACTTCTATAATCTTCTATTCTCTCTCTCACCACCCCTCTTTGTAAATGCAGCCTTGCTACGGGGTTTACCATTAGCAGAAAGTTATCGTTTTTTGGCGACATACGATTAAAAATGAGTTTCAATGAATCGTCAGTGGCTTCGTGAGTGAAAACTTGCTGAAAACCTGAAAGTTTATTGAAAGCTTCTGTCAATTCAACGAAAGATATTTTTATTCGAAAGAGATTTCAGAGCGTTTTTCGTGCCACAATCTTGAAATAAGTTTAATCTTTTTTGCATAATATTTCTTGTACATGTAAATTTATATTCCAAAGAATTGAACTGTTTTTCTATTTGTGAAGATACAATTTGTGACAATGTAATACAAATTGTTACTGTGTGATACTAATTGTTACTTTGTATTATAATGGTGATACGTCCATTGCTATCTTGTTTACAGACTCGCGTTTCTCAGAAATTTTTGTACATCAATCTTTAAATAATTTTCATCTTTACGTGATTTTCAAATAATCAAATTAAGCTGATTTTCTGTTTGGGATACGAAATTTTGACTGTGGATACTGATTCTAACTTCACGTCCTAAATGTGGTACATCTTTTATTTCACATGATTGCTAGTTTAATTACAGGAATGCGCTATAAAAAATTCTGTCGTTGCAGGCGTAACATTTTTAGCTTTCCAAATTTGGATTATTAAGAAATTGTTTTTCCGTTTGTAATAAAAATTATAATTTTGTGTTTTAATTTTGATTTATTATTAGCTGATTAAGATTTTACAAAAATTCGAAAATTGGTTCAACATTTCATATGCATGTGTCAGTGAAAATAATCCTGTAATTGGGGATGAAAATAAAGTATATAATTATGACTTTAAGGTGGTTCTTAGTAAAATATTTTCCCTCGCTCGCCAACGTGAAATTTTTTACACATTTTCTTACTCATTTTTTAACATGAAAGCATGATACTTGCAGGCATGGTTACTGGAGTAATTTGTAATTGAACAGTTGTTTTCCTTTTTCGATAAATGAAATACATCTTGAGTTATAAATTATTGTTATCTTAGGACGGCAGTTTTGTTCCTTTCCTGCGTTGTCGCGTTTGGAAATTAGGTTCAAAACGTGCAGTTTGACAGCATTTTATTAAAAAACTTCTGCCTTTACTGTAAAATGGAAAAAAAAGGCTTGATTACATTACATAGTTTCTGAATAAGAGCACCTGCGAATTTTATGAGTTTGTAAACGAAAATGAATTTTAAAAATGTCTTAGAAAGTAGCCAGTTTGGATTTGAGGAAACAGTCGAAAGACAGATTGGCACATCTTTGTTTTTGCCAATTTTTACCTAATTTTGCATAAATAAACTGTGTTTTTTTTATTTAAATGGTTCTTTTTTCTTTTTTTTTAATGGTGCATATTTCATAACAGCTTTAATAAGTACGTTTAATTATTTTTTTACTGAACACAAAATCTGTAAATTATATCGGAAATGCCAATTTTGCTAGCAAAGATTGATATTTATATAGGTAATTAAAAAATACATTTTTGATCGTTTGGCATTCGAATATATCTAACTCTTATACAACAAACTAAAAAACCGCAAAAGCATTATACTTAGAAATGTGTTTTTGGACAGCTTTAGAGGGGCTGTGGGATATACTGGATAAAAGCCAAAATATACTTGGAGTGAGATTGATTTTCTATTCCTTACTTTTACTAAAAAACAGTGTGACTTTTGTCTGGCTGCAGCTTGCCCCAAAACTCCACATCCATTCGTCCTATACTGCAACAGCGAAAATGGTTTTCGGTTACAGTTTTATACTTAAGGATAAAAAGCTTTTAGATATCTTTTACTTATAAAACTTGGATAATACATGTATTATCCAAGTTAGAATTTTGTTTAGTATAAAGAACTCTACGCTATGCAAAGAGAAAAATGATTTCTGTGGGATTCATTTCCAAAATTTTAGATAAAATGGGTGTATTATTACTGTTATTACTACTAGAAGTAAAGACATTTCCATTTATATAATACACTGTTCAATGTTCACAGGGAGTAGCATTGAAATGTGTTTTATAAAATCTATGTTCTTTTCTGTTTAAATATGTCATTGATAGTGTATGAATTTTTCTTTCAAAAGTTAAAATTTTGAAAAGATCAAGTTTTTTTTTTTTTTTTTTTTGCATTAGTAATAATTTGATATATAACGTTTAATAATTTAATAACGTTTAATTTTATTATTATTATTATTTTAGAATGGAAATAGAGTTGATAATCAATGTAATTGTATATAATTATATGAATATCCAAATTATTAATTCACTAAGTTGACACTTTCACAATAACTTGAAGAGGGTTTTCTCTTTAAGATAAATTTATGATTAATAAATGTTACATTTACATAGATTAAGGGGACAGTGGACTTCCAAAATCACATAATTCGACTAAAATATCGTTTTTATTAATTTGGAGAATTATGAAACTAGATGCTCAAATTTATCTGATGCAAAAATATTTTTTTAACTCTGAGACTTCTTTGCAGATATGTAAGCTTTTATATCTCTAAAAATTCTATATATTTTTATACAGTTTTTTAATTTAAAAGGCTTTTCTCAAAGTCGAAAATTTCGCCCATTTCTTAACTTTTGAAACATTCTATACGCATTCCTAATTATCCGATTCTTTTGAAATTTATAATCCTCTAATATCTATACAATAATAAATAAATGTTAGCATAAAAAGTTGCATTTCAGGGGTATTTTATAGTGAAATTTTTGTGCACATGGAAATATATAGCTGCTTTTTTAGAAAAAAAAAATGCATAATTATAAATATATATATTTTGCTTATTACATTCAGCGAACTTTTATAACTCAGGCCAACTCCCATTGTAATATATAAAAAAATTTCATAAATAAATATTGTCATATTTTACGCAAAATAAATGCGCATGGAATATTTATTAATATGACAATATTCGCGATTTTGAAATTCTAAAAACTGAATAATTTAAAAACTTTTTATTATTTTAACTCCAAATTTTTAATATAACTGTTTGAGCTTGTCATTAATACAAGGCTGCCTAATTTCAAATGAATCCATTGAAAATTGAAGGATTTGGTTTTCAATGTCCACTGTTCCCCTTAACAATTTTTACGTTAAGAATGTTATGCAGAAGAATATTCTGCTGTTAATTTCCCTTAGGAACTTATACAGGAACTTCTTTACATCGCAAGTCACATGATTTTAAAAAGAGAGCTAAACATGAAGAGAGAAAGTTTATTTCTCACATCTGTATTTATAGTGTAATTTAGAGCTCTTATGGAAATAACGTTCAATATGTCATCAGATTTAATAATCATTATTTCTCGTGAGTATAGCTCATAATAGTTATTAATATTCTCATTTTATTATGTGGAGAATCCCGTGGTCAAGGTTATTGACGTCATAGAAATAATGTTCTGGAAAAATCACGTGATGAATAATACTGAAGAACGATTCAGTTGATTCTGATGAGAATTTATTATTTGTGGATTTTACGTGCGTAATTATCTTTTGCAGTGATTTAAGATTTTTCGAGATCATCTAATTTTTCTAATACTTCTAACAAAATAGAGGTGTCCTCTTTTCGGGAATGACCGTTTTGGGAGGTTTTACTGTGTTAAAAAGCTTTTAATCATTGTGATAAATTAAAGCTTCTGTAAATCGGTAACAGTGTTAACCGCACTGAACTGCAATTAGAACGGAACGCTAATTTAGCGGTCCACTTTCTGCGCCACCGGATCACCCTTTTAATGTTATTGATGGCCCGCACTTTTCATAATATTAACGGTAGTTTTTCAAACTTTTCCGCACACTTTTTATCACTTTTGGTTATTTCTACACCTTTTTTTTTTTTTTTTTTTATAGTTTATGAGCAATACTAAGGCTCTTCTCAAATCCAAAAAAGCTACTTTCTGACGCATTTTTAAATTCATTTTTGTTTTGAAACGCATGACATTGACAAGTGTTCTTATTCAGAAGCTATGTAATCGAAAGACGTTTTCCATTTTTTCGTAAATTCGGAAGATCTTTCAGAAAATACTGTCAAAGTCGGCGTTTTGAATCTAATTTCCGACGCGACAACACGAGAAAGGTAAAAAAAAAACCTTGTTGTCACGTAACAAGAGTAGCTTATAATATAATAAGTAATTTATTTATCAAGAAATGAAAATTTCTATTTGATTCCAAATCGCTTCAATAGTCAAGCCTGCCAATTTTATGCCTTTACGTTTAAAAATGGGTCAGAAAATGTGTCACAGTTTTGCGCTGTTGAGCAGGGAATTTGAGAACCAACCTTGAAAAGAAAATTGAATTTAAAAATATCTACCCAATACTACACTGATGTGGGATGAAATTGATGTTTTGCCATAATTTTTCTTTCAAAATCTCATGGCTTCTTTTTATTTATTTATTTATTTATTATTATTTTGCATTCATGGGCGGACTGTATTATTTTGGAGCTCTGTGGTGCACTGCTACATTAGTAATACATTCTTCGATAATTGTACCGTTCAATGAAATAAAGAATTTCTTTTCATAAATTTAGATATTTCTTCAACAGTTTTTCTTTTTCGTCCTATCAACAAGTCAACTCTATGATACACAGTGTTGTTGTTGGCGTGTCAGAGAAAGTGCCAAGGCACTTCTCTGAAAGAAGGGGTGCCAGAGCCTCAAGAGAGGTTGGACTTCTAGAGCTGGTCTCCTAATTTTGAACCAATTCCAGATGAGAGACCTGCACCTGGATTGGCACCCCCAGAGGTAACGCTTATACACAGTGTAAAAATGGCACTTTCTTTTCATGCCAATTTTCTCCCGTTCAATCTGTCATTCCGAGAATTATCGCAGACTTTCGTCCTTCCGCTCCTACGGACAAGTTCCCTCCCTACAAGTTTGGGAACCTTCGAAAACAGGAAACCTACTCGGGGTTCTTCTAATCAGGAGCCACACAGTAATGAGAAACCCGTTATTTTACAATTTATCATTGCAGCAAACTGTCCAAGTCATTCAACCATATTTGTATTTGTAGATAGCGGTTAGTTATACCATATCGTGAAGCATTCTCATTGGTCAGGATAGAGATAAAATTATGGTTACAACTTTACCAGATTCATCATCCCTTGTGGAACGAAATCTTTGTAAATTTAAAAGTATTACTCATTTTTTACAACACATGTAGTGTACGCACAGTGTACAGCGAATTTTTTACTTTGTTAGAAAATTTACAGAACATTTATACTGAAAAAAAAAAAAAAAAAAAAAAAAAAGAAAGTAAAAGATTATTCAAAGGTAAATGACTTTTATGATGAAAGAAATAAGCAAAGCATAATTCAGTTCAATTACCATACTTCTTACATACCTAAAGTCTAAGTTTTTAACATTAAAATTATTATGAGAATTAAGTTTGATCTTTGGGGTATTTTACTGAGAGAAGCGCCTTAAAGTTTTTATAAAATTTTTATATATTCTCCATCCAGAAACGCGAATATTTCTGACACATTCATCAAATGATTAATTTTAATGCGTAATCGTAATGAAAATTTCAGTTATTTTTATTTGATCTCCAAAGCATCAAATTACGATTGTTATTTTTTCTTTCTTCTTTATAAATGTGTTACATTTTAGGTATATTTTAGCAATTTGTCTAAACTTCGACGAAGATGTGAGCGGGTCGTATCCTTAAGAGGTTTAAAAGGCAAAACTTTGACAGCATCACCTGAAGCCATTCTTTGCGTTTATAGGAAATTAAGAAAGGCTATTCGATTTTTTGACGTCTGTATAAGAATATCTGTGTATTTTATGTATATCCAAATGAAAATGACTTCGTAAATTTGTCAGAAAGTAGCCGGTTTGGATTTGACAGAATGGGCTTTAGAGAGTGGTGAAGTCGGGCGTTAAAAACTAAGGAGCGGAAAATACACAAAATACTTATGGTTAAAACTTTATATTTCTTTAGAAGATATCGTTTGTAGAAACGCTAAAAATAATTTCCCTCAGGGCGCTGGTGGCGACTAAAATCGCTCCTATAAGATTTTATAACAGACTTCTCCAAAATCCGACCTGAATGTCGCCTTTCCAATGTTAATCCCATTCGTATTTTTCACATTTCTCATCTGAAAATTAGATTTTTTTTTTCCCCGCATACGTCTCTTAAGGCCTTTTCAAATCTAAACTGGCAATGTTTTGATGCATTTTTTAATTCATATCTGTCAACCGCACGCATCAAATTGGCAGGTGCTCTTGTTCAGAAGTTATGTAATCGAACAGTTTTTTTCATTTTCGGCAAAGCAAGATTTTTTTTTCAGAAATTCGTCAAATATGCCTGCAGCAGGGAATTTGAGAACCGCCAAGCAATTTATTTTTATGGAAAATAAAATATATAAGAATTAGAACTTCTGATATTAACTATTATACAGAGCTGCCAACTGCTACGAAAAAATCGTAGTTGCTACGATTTTGAACCACAAACTACGATGCTACGAAAATCTGTCTAAAACTACGATTTTCTGAAAAAAAAAAAAAAAAAAAAAAAAAAAAAAAAAAAAAAAAAACACGCGAATTTTGTCGCAGGATTACTCGAAAAATCACGAATTTCGTCACAGGATCGCGCGAAAAATCACGAATTTCGTCACAGGATCGAGCTAAGAAATGCGAATTTCGTTACAGGATCGCTAAAAAAACGCGAATTTCGTCAAAAAATTGGCGGAAAAAGCAAATTTCGCCAAAGTATCGCCGAAAAAACGTTAATTTCATTCAACTGATTGCTGAAAAATGCAAATTTCGTCAAAAGATCGTTCAGGGGTGATTCTGGTCTGAATTTTCCGAAAAATTAAGGCAATGATTTCCGAAAAAACAAAAAAATATCGGTCATAAATCCGGACATTAAATGTATCGGTATTTAGGCAAATGATCGCCGAAAAAAATCAATCTCGTCTTTCGTTCGAAGAAAAGTCGCCAATTTTGTCAAAGGATCGCGGGAAAAACGTGACTTTCGTCAGAGAATCGCAAAAAAATGGCAAATTTGGTCAAAAACATTGCGAAAAGCGGCAAATTTCGTTAAAAGATCGCGAAAAACAGCAAATTTTGTCAACAGATCGCGGAAAAAACGTGACTTTCGTCAGAAAATCACGAAAAACGGCAAATTTCGTCAAACCATTGCGAAAAACGGCCAATTTCGTCAAAAACATTGCGAAAAACGGCAAATTTCGTCAAAAGATCGCGAAAAAACGACAAATTTTGTCAACAGATCGCAGGAAAAACGTGACTTTCGTGAGAAAATCGCGTAAAAACGGCAAATTCCGTCAAAAACAATGCGAAAAACGGCAAATTTCGTCAAAAAATATCGAAAAATAACGCAAATTTTATCAACAGATCTTGAAAAAAAAAACTGCAAATTTCGTTAAAAGATCGCGAAAAAACGCAAATTTTGTCAAAGGGATGCAAAAAAAAAAAAGTGGCAGGAGTGGACACCCCTACTCCCGGTTGTATCAGCTTACTCGACCTGATGAAGGACAGCTCAGACATTTTCTCTAGATTCTAGAAGATATACCCATAGTTCCATCACCTCCTCCCCCCAACTGCCTTGGAATCTTTCCGAAAATTCACTGTGAAGTTCAGAAATTTGGCTTAGGAGTGGACAGAGCATTAATTGAATAGGAATAATTATGTTTAATCAATCCCACCCGCAACAAAAAAATTAGCAAAAACAAAAGAGTCTCCTACTTTGTGTGCTTATGGATATACACATGCGTTTATTTGATTAGTATTTGCTCGCTTAAAATTTACAGCGTAAAAAACAGCCACCAACCAACCAACCTTCAGATAAATTGAATTTGGTGTGCTACTATTTCTCATGTTCAAAGGTTGGCAGGTCTGATTATATGAAAATCTTCAATTTTTATAATATTTAAAATGTTCAAGATTTACAAAATGCTTTACTATTGCCGTTCAGCGTTTCTGGTGAAAACAAAACATTTAGGTCTGGCTAAAACAAACCGCAAACAATCTGTTTATTGCAGTACAATTGGAATTTTTTATATGGGGGTGAGAGGGAGGCCCATTAAAAGTGATTTAAATGAATGAATCAAAAAGTATTGTGAACGGAGATTATCCTTGAAAAATATAATGCTAAATATTCCTTTTCTTTAAAGTTGTAGTATTAGAAAAATAATCCGTAAAAATGCGAAAATTGTCCTGGCAAAATACGAACAATAATTTTTTAGAATATAAAATGATTTTTAAAAAAAAATCCAAACCCTCAGCGAAAATTACAAATTAAGAAGGCTTTTAGCATTATTATCTGTCAAAGACATTCTTAAATCCATTGGCCACTTCCTGACACATTCGCGATATCCTTTCATTAGAGAAAAACAATTCCGTAAAAATACGTAAATTGAACTGGTAATCAACGATTTTTTTTTTTCCAGTGATATTTTACGTTCAAAAGAAGCAATTTTTCAAAAACGCAGTGTCAGAAAAACAGAAAGGCATTTTCCTTTGTTAATAATCTTCTAAATCAATATTTTTAATATTCTCTTGCGGTTTCAATTCATTTTTTTCTCAGGAGATTACGTTCTCTCTCTCTCTTTTTTTTTTCTTTGTGCAACCTTTTTTCTTTTGAATCTGATATAGAGAGCATAGCTGCTGTTCATTTCACACCTTTAAAAGGAGTTATTATTACTTCATTGTTCTGTTAGAAAAACCGTATTTAAAATTTAAAAAATCAAACCATTGTGTTTTAAATTGTATTTGGAAATTCAATGGAAGCTCTCGGCCAATTCCACTTTTTAAATAAACATTTTTCGCGGATCTTTCACAATTCTATTTCATTATGTTTTTACTAAATTTACTTTTAATGTCATTTTCCTTTCAGCATAAAAAACAATCGACATTGCATTGCACAGTAGAAGGACAAACCTATAATTAAGTAACAGTTGTGCAATCGTTGTGGTTAATTTCTTTTTTTCTTTTTTTGCTTAAAGATTGAGTGTTTATGAAAGCTTTGTTTATCGAAATTCGTTATAAATTGGCGGAAATAGCATTTTAATTCGCAAAAAATATATAATTTTGCGTTTGTAAATCTCAACACTTTTCATTTACTCGAAATGAATTATTTATTATAACGTACATTTCGAAGAAATAGAGATGTTAACTAAGAATGATTTTAAGGGAAATAATTTAAACGACTTTTTATTGTGCTGTCAACTAATTAATATTTTCTGCTATTATAATAAGTAATATGTGCTTATTTTAATTATCGTAAGATTGCAGAAGAAACGCTGCGCCCTTCGTAAACGCCGAATTTTAAGATTTTTGGATTTGCATTCATAAATACCGCGGCTCCTGTAAATTACGGTAACTAAAATTTTCCATGGTCACTATTATTTGGTCTTGGTGGTCATAAATGTGGATTTATTTTTGTATTTTAGTTATTTATTTTTTAGGAATTGTCAGATATTTTCATAATTGCGCTGGCAATGTGAATGTATTGGAAATACCGAAATGTTAATTAGTTTATTTTAGAAAGAATTCATAAGTTAGTTTTCGTTTTCTCTCGTTTGAAAATTTAAATGTTTTTGACCCTGTTACAAAATTATTCCCGCAAATTTCATTCATGAAACTTTATTGTTTTCCTATTTCGGGTTCTAAAAAATCATACATTTTTATTGTAATGAATTCTGGCACATTTTTAATTACAGCCGACTGCTGCCTGCCGATCAATATTGCTTGAAAATTGCTTTACTCTTATACAGGGGTGTTCATATACCTGAATTCAGGTATTTTTTTCATTTTCAGCTACAGAAATTCTGGTTTTTCTGATAGTTAACTTCATAAAATAAGACTGAAATATCAATTTCATATGATTGCTAAACATAATTAAAATTCATATTTTTCATAATTTGATCTCCCTTGTAATAAATTGTATGTTCCCTCCCCCCTCTTTCGATACGGAAACGTTTTCTCGCTAAAATTTCAGGTATGTTTTTTTCATGAACCTACAATCACCCCTGTGTTATATGAAAACTTGCGGAAAAAATAATCTGCTCAAGAGTCTGAATCTGTTAATATATTAAAATCTGACTGTCTATATTTGTATTTCACAACTCTTCCTTTTAGAATTAGGGGAACGTTGAGCGATAAAATTAACACCAGATATTCCCACGAATCCCAAAATAGCATAATAACTCTTCATAATTTTAAAATTTGAATTAGTTTCCGAGATATTATTATTTTGTTTTTGTTCTAATTTTTATGGCATTTATGTAAAATTTGTCTAAAATGACAACAAAATTCCTTCATTTTTTTGAAAATACATAAATAAAAGGAAAAGGGAAGGAACAAAAACAAAGGGAAATAATGGGATATCACCTGCTTTCCGAATTGATTAAACAAACAAATATTTTCGGTTTTGCTTTTATGAATCGATTTAATGATTTTTAGTTTACATTCTGTTATAATATAAAGAATATACATGTGACCTTTACATACTAAAATTATGAACAAAAAGCTGAAATAGAACTTTCCGAATTTATTTAAAATGACAACAAAATTCCTTCATTTTTTGAAAAAAAAAGATAAATAAAAGGAAAAGGAAAAGAAGAAAGACAAAGGGAAATAGTGGTACATTATCTGCTTTCCAAACTGATTAAAGTTAAAACTTTTTTGAAAAGTTAAATATCGATTAATGTAATGTTTTTTTAGGAATTTTACATTTGCAGTATAAAACTCCCTTTCACTCCTTTCACTGTTATACTACTCATTATCTCCTCTTTGTATTCACAACAAAGTGTTGTTTTTGCAATAAAACTTCATTTAAAAGCTTTGTCCAGTTTTTTAATGGAAGTGCTAAGTTCGATCGGCTATTTATGGAGACAATCACAAGACGCATACAAATGCATGAGCATGGATTATTATTAAGGCTGCTCTCAAATCTAAACTGACACACTCACGAAGTCATTTTCATTTGCTAATGCATTAAAGTTCGCAGAAAGACATCGGAAAGGGTTTTTTCACTGGCTTATTAAAGGTAAAGTATTTTTCAGAAAAGGATGTCATTGTTTGCGTTTTGAACCGATTTTCGGGATATGATGACATAAACGAAGTAATATCGGATATAAATTTTTTTAGCAATCGTCTATCATATATTCTAATACGAGCAAATCTTGTGGGTGGTTATATATATATATATATATATATGCAAAAATTATCTTAAAAACGGCTCTAAGGATTTTGACGAAATTTCGTATCCTACCGTTTTGGGGCACCAGAAAACCATTGGGCTAGGTCACATGCTCGAGAAAATTCGATTAGTGGGTCATTTTGGGTCATTTTGGGTCATGGTCTAGCTAATTGTATCTAAAAAACGGTTCAAACGATTTTGACGAAATTTTGTATCCGACCATTTTCGGGCATGAGAAGTCAATTGGGCTGGGTCACACGTTCGAGAACTTTCGATTAGTGGGTCATTTTTAGGTCAACGCGGGTCAAATTAATTTTATCTAAAAAAACGGCTCTAACGATTTTGATTAAATTTTGTGTCCTACGAGTTTCGAGCACGATAAAAGCATTGGGCTAGGTCGCATGTCCGAGAAAATTCGATTAGTGGGTCATTTCTGGGTCATTGTGGGTTAAGATCTAAAAAGAGGCTCAATTTACACTAAATTTTGCATTCAATGGTTTCCGGGCACGAGAAGACTGTTGGGCTAGGTCACATGTTCGGAAAATTCAATTAGTGAGTCATTTTGGGTCATGGTCAAGCTAATTGTATCTAAAAAACGGTCCAAACTATTTTGACGAAATTTTGTATCCGAGTATTTTCGGGCACGAGAAGACTATTGGGCTGGGTCACATGTTCGAGAACTTTCGATTAGGGGGTCATTTTTGGGTCAAAGCGGGTCAAATTAATTTTATCTAAAAAACGGCTCTAACGATTTTGATTAAATTTTGTATTTTACGAGTTTCGGGCACGCGAAAATCATTAGACTAGGTCACATGTTCAGGAAAATTCGATTAGTGGGTCATTTCTGGGTCATCGTGGGTCAATATCTAAAAAGCGGCTCAATTTACACTAAATTTTGCATCCTATGGTTTTCCGGCACGAGAAGACTGTTGGGCTAAGTCGTCACATGTTCGAGAAAATTCAATTAGTGGGTCATTTTGGTCATGGGTCATGATATTTGAACTCAAATTTAATTTTGACCGAGCATAGCTCGGTCTTCCCTGCTCGTATCTCAAAATATGCCTAAATTTTCGAAGGGAAAAAAAAAAGCACTTTCCTGTTTTTGGACACCTGAATGTGGAGTATTTCGACAGCGATAAATTGGCTTGTGAGTTATGTAACTTTAGATAATCGTATTCACTGATTATGTTGGCAACAAGACAAAGAAACTAGATTTTCATTAAATAAGACGTTTTCTTCAATACCTATGTCATTTTAGCTATTACTTATTTTCCTTATTTTTAGCGTCTTGAAAGTTAACAAACTAACTTGTGGTCGATCTATAAATGAAGATTCGTGAAAGATTCGTGTTGCTGTGCAGGGAAAAATATTTACAAACAGTGACGGATTTTTATTAAAATTTTACAAAATTTGAAATCACCATAAAATGTAATTTACAAATTTACAAATTTAATTGACTGTGTTGTTTAATAATTCTCCGAACTACATATTTTTACAGACATTATTTTATTTTCTCAACATATAGATAGGCATTGTACATGTTTTGAAAGGTCTTAAAAACATTTCTAAAATCGCATAAAACTAGTCATATGTCAAAAGTTTCACAAAAGTAAAATATTTTCACCTGTCGTCCCAGGCATCCTCAATATACTGATGTTATGGTTTTCTGTCAATCGATTTGTTTGAAACTCCCCATTCTGTCTTTTCCCAACAGCATCTGGTCCCAATAATGTCTGTAAAAATATGTAGTTCGGAGAATTATTAAGTTAGAAAATGTAATTATGAAAATGACAGATTAAAGACTGTGTAGTTTTCCTGAATTCCTGATAAGAATGTTAATTTTCGTTAGAATTTGATTGAATTGCTGAAGTCATTAATAACTATGACTAGCTGGCTTCGCCCGTTAGCGAGCCCCTAATTTTCATGTCATTAATAACTATGATTGTGAGCTACTGAGAATATTATTAATTTAAAAGATATATGAGTATGTTTATAAAGTTTCTATATTATCTTTGTACATCTAAGTTTTTGTATGATTTTATTTCTTGTAAATAAAGCCAACTTAATTCATTGCATGCACTTTGCATTTGAAATACATCGAAGAACCAACACAGGTGCGTCTGTAAATTACTTCGCCTTGATGAATGATGAATAATGCATGATGCTTGTGTTGAATTTTAATTACGATTAATCATTACTTATTCAAATGTAAAGAGAACCGCTGCAGTTACCTGATGATAAAAAAAAAGTCGCGTAGTCGCGCATCTCAACAACTACACATAAAGCATCCAATGACTAACACGTACACGAAATATTTTATTAATATATGGCTGAGTGAGGAAGGAATTCGATGACAATCGCAGTCCCTTGCGTTTGGCGTTCGTTTTTGGCGAGGTTTAGCGCCAACCCGACATCGGTTGACCCTGGCGATGAAGAAGGCCAGAATCTGCCTGGATTGCCGTGCGAAGCGGACGTTGTTCTGTAGTGGGGGTAATTGCGCTGGAGTGAGCCGTGACAGGTGTTTTGTGCCGCGCCGGGATGGAACGAGAAGCTCTCTCTCTCTCTGTGTGTGTGTCTGTGTGTGCGAACATCTCCTGCCGCTAGCGTGATGCTTCAAAATAAACTCTGCCGGATGTGAAGATTTGCCGGTGCCTCTTTGTGTTGTGTATACTGCTCGCTTTCACTTGTGATCTCGCTTGGATATTTTGATATCGCGGCGCTTTCTTCAGTTGATAAATCTTCGATTTCATTGTGGTGAAGTGTGCATATTTGGATATAATTTATTCAACGAGTGCATAAGTATTTGTGGTTCTGAGCAATTTTGTGATTAAATGTGATTTGTTTTGAAAAGATTCTTTTTGGATAAAATAACTGGCAGTATTTATTGCCAGTCATGTGTGCCAAGTATATGTGTGCCATTTAATAGGATTACTGTGCTTCTAAAATTGGAATTATTACCTTTGGATTATATTTTGGATTACCATTGTTAATGAGGTAAGGACTTTTAAATACTTTTAATTATCACTCTAATGAACTTAAGAGAATTTATTAAATTAATCAGTTAATCAGTTGGGATGATAACGCATGTCACATATGTTTCCGCTAACAGCTAATTCTACATTTTTTTCTCTTTAACTGGGGAAACTAAAAAGTTTTAAAATTTTGCGGTGATATTATTTTTCGCTAAGGAACAGTATCATTTCTTTAAATTAACCACGTGTTATTTCCATTAAGTTTATACTGCGAGAAACATTGTTATTTATTGTTTCTTTTTTTACTCGCTCTTCTCTTTGTTAAAATTCCAGATTAAAACAGATCAAATATAAAAAATAATCTTAAGTTTAAGAAAAAGCGTTGCAATTTTTGCTTATTGTTAGTATTTAACAAACTTTTGCATTTATATTTCTTTGGATGGTGTAAGAATGAAATTAGATTTTACAATAATTTTGCTTGTTTATGTGTACACGTGTTTTTTTTTTTTTTTTTTTTTTTTAATCACAATATTGTGTAGGATGATAATATAGTATATGAACATGCATATACTATGCGTTTTCGTTAATTAATATTATTATTGTTAAAGTTACGCCTCCTTTATTCACACTTATAGTTTATTTATATATCGTTTCCCAAGAACATTGCTGTTTAATTTAATTTTTTAATTATACTCATTATTATTGCATATCTCCTATTAATTCCTTTAAAAAATAAGTTACTTGCACAACAAATCTAAATAGAAAAATTAGGCGAATATGAATACTTATTCGTAATATTTACAAATATTTTATTTACCTACGTGAATTAAAAATATTATTTTCTTTAATTATTTGCATTGAATGCATACAGTCATGCACATTCACAGTTTCTTGTAACGGTGTTCAAGATATTTCTCAACACCTATCGTTCGATAAATAATGACGATTTGTTGAATAATAGAAAGTATTAAAAGTGCATTATCACGAATTTATCAAAACTAATGTTGTATATACTCTTATCCAGGGCCGTATGTAAGGTATGTGCAACATGTGCAGAGTTGCACAGAGCTGCAAAATTTTAGAGGCTATATTTTGAGAAATTTAAAATTATTACTACTTTTTTTCTTTTTAAATGTTGATGTTTTTATTACTATTATCATTATGAAATGTTTCTGTGTATAGTTAATGAAACGAGCTTCCAGGAATTTGTGTAGATGAAAAAATGTTTGACGAGTGATTGTTGAGTATTATTTGAGTTGTGTAGATGAAAAAGTGTTTGCAGAGTATGATTATTTGAATATGATACTTTGAGTTAATTGCAGAGTAGGATTATTTTCTGGCTGACCATATTGACCACTGAGTTTTTCCAGGTGTTTCATAACCCTGGAAAAAGTCACCAGAAACTTATGAAGATTTATTATGCCTTATACTCGAGGCAAATCAATGCTCGAGGACAGAAATCTTCTCATTTTCTTTATTCAAATATTCTGCTTACTCACTGAATCTATATACTTTTCCGTTAGCGCGGCGCCAGTCAAAGCGCTAACGGAAAAGCACCATAAAAACATCACTGGATGCAGCAATCAGTAAAGTGCACGAAACTCGTTAAAGTAAAAAAAATAAATAAAATAAAAACAATAGATTTTTTATCAAATCTATCTAACTCTATTTCATACAATATAGTTAAAATTAGATCATATTGCCCAACATTGTTGTAATTAGTAATAATGTAACTATAATTTAAAATGCATAATTAGTACATATAAATTCAGGCTTCTCACTCGGTCCACTTTATGAATACAGCTTTTTTCTAAGAAAAATCTTTTTCTTAAATTTGTCTTACCATTTTTGTAGACACTAACCCGGAACTTAATTATTGTTGTAAAAATCTAGCACGAAAATTTTTCTTCACAAATACTGGTATTCAAAAAATGGACAAGTGGGAGCCCTGTAAATTTCGTGTAGTGAAAATAAATAAATAATATCATAAGAGATAAGAATACGCAATTTTCTAAAGTTTTAAATTGCATAATAATTGATGTATAACACTATCGTATCTGTCTCCATTATGTACCATATAAAAATACCTTCTTTGGTTAAAGCCGCGGCTACTAACAAATGTTATTCTTGATTACAATGGGCGTCGCTCTAACGGAAAAGTCATTTTTGACTGGCGCCGCACACTAATAGAAAAGTACGCTTTTCTATAATTACAATTATTTTAAACATGTTTTAAAATATATTACAGAAACATTTAAAAAACATATTATACTCTCAACTTTTCCATTATTAGCAGCATATCAATCTCAAAACTATTCTTTTATCGTCAATGGCAGCCTAATAACAGAAATAAAGGCGAATATATAATGAACTAAGCCACTAACAAATGTTATTCTTGATTACAGTTGGTACCGCTCAAACGGAAAAGTCATTTTTGACTTGCGCCGCGCTAATTGAAAAGTACCCACAAAAGATACCTTTTACTAATATTACATAACTTTCTTCTTTATTGACAACATAAAGTCATATTCTTTCTTAAAAACGAATTTTTTTTTTCCCTCGGTGCTGTGGAGTTTGAAATAACGTGTTTTTATTTACTGAGTGTCTTTTGATGATTCTTACAAAAACAAGATGGGAAAATTAACCACTACTACTCTATTTTTCCTTTTTCAAGTAGAGTAATTGCAGGTTCATTCATGATGACTGTGTTTTATTAAAAACTCGTTTCTGCATAAAATAAAATAAAGAAATGCGTTTCATATTGCAGATGGAAAGAAGATTCAGTAATGGGAATTTAATAACAGTAGTATTGTGTTTGTAAACTGTCCCAAGGTCTTTCCTCCCCCCGTCCTGTCTAACGCCAAAACACAGCCGGCGATGAGTCGTGACCTTCGCCTACCTCGAAGAAGGCGTGATTTTTCTTGGAACAGAAAAGAACGAATCTCTCAAACGAAAACTGCTCGTGATAGGTATAGGTGTGTGGCGGAAAAAGGAATTTGACAGGCGGAAGTAATGAAAACTTCTTAGCCTCGTTTTATTGTCTAGGACAGCATGTTGGTGTTTTTAAGGATGTTTTCAAATCCAAACTTGGCTACTTTCTGACACGTCTGTGAATTAATTTTTGTCTGCAAACACATAGTATTGGCGACTGCTCTATACAAAAACCACATAATCGAACAGTTTCTTTTTTGGATTAGAAGCAGAAGATCGTTCGGAAAATTTGATCAGAGTGAGTGTTTTGGACAGAATTTCCTGCTCCGCCAGAGCAGGAAAGGAAAAACACTGCCGTCCAGAGATAAGAATCGTTTATAACTCAAAATGTAAATTCATTTATCAGAAAAAAAAAAAAAAAAAAAAAAAAAAAACTGTTCGCTTACAAATTACTTCAATAATCCTGCCTGAAGTATTATGTTTTTATGTTAAAAACTAAGTCAGAAAATGTGTCAAAATTTCGCGTTATTAGGAAGAGGGGGAAAATGTTTTTTTTTTAAAGAAATCTTATCTTTAATCTTAATCTTTTTAAAAGTAATCTCCATTCTAAAGTATGTCTTCATTATGTGTCATTTTCAAAATATTTTCTGACACATTCGTGAATCCATTTTTATACGATTTGAATTTGAATAGAAACATACTTTAGGACTGAAAGCTCTCAACTTTTTTTTGTACTGTTTCGAAATTATCTTTATACGTTTCATGAACTTACAGATATTCGTATTCAGATTCCAAGGAACTTAACCCTGTTTTTATTTTCTCATGAAACCAGAGATTCTTTAAGAAAACGTTATCGAATTTGGCGTTTTTCAATAATAATAAAAATAATAAACTAGTAATAACTAATTTAATAACAATATTTGTGTTCGTAAACTGTCCAATGTCTTTTCCCATCGTTTGATATCAATTACAATCGACGATGAGTCGTGTTGTGACCTTCGCCAACCTCGAAGAGGCGGGAACTCGTGATATGTGCGAAAAGAAAGGTAAAGAAACAGGGATTCTCTCAAGCGATAACTGCTCCTGATAGGTAGGTGTGCGGCGGAAAAAGGAGTTTGACAGGCGGAAGTAACGAAAGCTCCTTAGCCTCTTTTGTGTGTGTGTTTAGAAGAGCATGCTTTGTATTTTAAACTTTCATAGTTCATAGCTGCCAACTTTCCGCATTTTTCCCCATTCATATAAATATGTATTTTGAAGCAGAAATTCCACTTAATAAATTAAACCAAATAATTACCACTCAGTAACAAGACACAGTTTATTTTTTTAAAAAAGGACTAAACATATCTCTAATTTGATTTTGAAAAAGAAACATTTGAAGATAAACAGCTATGATAGTTTATTAAGACGGTTCTGAAACAAAATATTTTCACCTGCTCAATAACTTGAAATTTGCTGACTTATTTTAAAACGCAAAAGCAGGCAGGCAGGATAATTGGTGATTTGTAGTAAACGAACATTTTTTTTCAATTTTCGTTACTTGAAATTGCATCTTGAATTATAAGCGACTATCATTAATTTTATGACGATTTTTTTTTCTTTTTTCCTAGCGTCGTTACGTTCCGAAATTGCCCACTTTTGCAGCATTTTCTGAAAGATCTGCTGCTTTACCGAGAAATGTAAAACATCCAGTGAGTCGATTACATAGTTTCTGTGTCTGAAAACCTGCTGATTTCCATGGAAAAGGGAACCTAGTTTCATGCGTTTTGCAAACAAATTCAAATTTGTATCAGAAAGAAGCCTGTATTGTTTTCTCAAATCCAAACTCGCAACTATCTGACATATTTACGAAAATTATCTCTTAGTGTACAAAACTTGCGGATATTCTTGTTCATATTTGAATGAATCCAACAATGTTTTTGTTGTTATTATTATTTTCTCATAAAAACGGAGAATATTTTAGAAAACGTTATCAAACTTTGTGTTTTTCAATTTCACACCCACATACAGGAGTTTCAATTAATAATAATAATAAAAGAATATTTTGATGCTATTCCCAATCTTTTTATTATTATTATTAAATTCTTTAATATACATTTTTTTAAAAACATGTTTTAATTCAAGCGAAAATTGCTCTTAATAAGCAGGTGTGTGTTGGAAAAAAGAAGTTGACAGGTTGAAGTAATAAAAGCTATAGATAAGCGGCTCATGCTTAGTGTTTAAACACTGATTCACTTCTGAAATCCACAAATGGTCCTTTCTGACACAATTGCGAAATTACTTTTAATACGTTTACTACTTGAAGATATTCTTTTTCAGATTCCAAGAAATCGAATAATGTTCTTATTTTCTTAAAAAAAGAAATAATCTTTTAGGAGACATCAAGTTTGGTGGTTTTCAGTGAAAAGGATAAAACAGTTTCGATAAAAATTCTTTTAAAAGAATATTTTAATAGCATTCTCATACTTTTTCCTTTTTTTAGCTATTAAATAATTCAATATAGACATATTACAAAAAAATATTTGTAAATATTATAATTATTTAAAAAAATATATTATTTAAATATTATTTGTACGACAGTAAATTTTAAAATATGTTTAGCGAATAATTGACATTTTACGCATGATAAATTAATAGATTAAAATTTAACTATAAAATGAAAACGCACTGGTCAGTAATTTGTGAAACTGCCCCCTCCAATGTATTTATCTGTCAGAAATTGTGATTGTGCGTTGCATTTTTAACAAAATGTATAAACCATGTTATTTCAATAATTAACTTTATTAACATAACGTGTGTTTGAAGTATTTTTTCAGAAACCAAATTTTCAAAAGAAGAAAATTTCATATGAAATTTTAAAAGCATGCATTAAGTAAATTTTATTTTTATTCCTTCGTGGATAACATAATAAAATTAGATCTTTTAGGCATTATATTTCAAAATAAGAAACATGAATTAGTCATTCTGGGTAATCTATCAACAGAATTCTTCTTAATAATAAAAATAAAATAATATTTTTTATTATTTCGTAACTATTGCTTGCTGCTCAAACACTTGAAGGAAAAATATATTCATAAATTTCATATTGTGAATCAGCGCGTACTCTTGGAAACAAGTTGAAATTTTCCAGTAATAAGAAAAATGAAAATTTCGGATAAAATCTGTTTGTTACAGCTTCGGGTTACAAGAAACTCTGAACTACAGAATTGGAAATTCCGTCTTTTGCAAGATTCGAGAAAACAAATGGCATTTTTGCATAAAATATAAGAGATCAATCCCGGATATCATGCATATGTATAGCGAAATCGTCTTTCCCATTTATTTTCCATCACGATTGAATACATTATTAGTTTCGTCCCTGTTCTCCTATTTTTTTGGAAACTTTTCTCCAGCAAAGGTTTTCGATTTCTCCTTGTTAGCAGCGCGGCTCACTAACCCCCTTCTTGGGGCATTCCCGGCACCTGTCAGTGAGAGCGCTCCTGCTTTTACACTCGCTCACTCCAGCCTCGGATCGATTTTACTCTACACTCACTTTACTCCAAAAAGAGATCGATCCATCTACGCGCGGGAAGTGTGACGTCACTGATCCATTTCCCTGCTGTTCCTGCAGTGAAGAATGGATTATGGACTGCCGGAGGGGTTGAGAGGGGAGAACTGTCCGATTTTTTGAGCTTTGGAATGTCCGCCGGGAATAGCGTCCGATTAGAAAATGATACGCGATTCCGTGATGAGCCTTGCCCGGATTTGAGAGATTTCAGACCCACCCCTCGTAAAATCCCATTACTTTTATTGGGAGAGAAAAAGTGCGAAACAGCAATTTCAGCATGATCTGGCTTCTTTCTGGTTCAGGGTTATTTTTCAATATCTCGTCTTATCTTTACTGAAAATGTTCTTTCGTATTTCCATCTGCAAAGCATTTCTTTTTTTAATACACATGCATACAGATTTGCGCTATAATTCAATTTATTTATAACTGATTCTGAAATTTTATATCGTTTGCATTTCTGTATTTTTAAATGATTTTTTGCATTGGATAGCTGAGGTCGATCTCTACGAAGGCCGTTGTTTACTTTTTGAATTTTGTTTACAGTTTTTTTTCTTTCCCTATGAGGATGTTTACTTTCGAAACCGGTTTGAAAGGGAAAGTATCTTAATAAAAAAAAAAAAACTTGTAAACAAAATCGAAAAAGTAAAAAAACGGCCTTTGTAAAGATCGACCTCAGCCATCCAATGCAGGAAAAAAAATCATTTAAAAATATTGAAATGCAAATGATACTATTGACAAAAAAAAATCCTCCCCTATACATCTATACATCTTATCAGTTTTTTTAAATATTCTGGAGGGGGGGGGGGGGGGGGTTAAGAAGAAAAAAAGCAGCACGAAGGTACGCAAATGGAAATGAAGGAACTTATGTTTATTAAGGAAGAAATTAATATAGAAATACTACAATTAAAAATGCTGATGTTACTGGTAAAACACCTTAATTCTGAAATGTTTTCTCTTGTTATCTACTTACAGTATAAAATAAGCAAGTAAATTATTATTATTATTATACTTCAGTCTAATAAGAAAACGAGTACATACTGAATAATAAAATATAGAATTTTATTTTACATTAATTATTATATATATGAAACATATATTAGAATACATTACGCAAATATATGTTGAATAAATTGAAAAATTGTAGAATACGAATATCAACAATTTGAAAAACTAGAAATCTTCAAAATTTAGAGAAAATTACGATGTGTTTAGTTTATAAAATCATGCTGATTTGTAGCATTTTTATACGTGAACGTCAATAAATAATGTCAAATTCAATCAATTCCCCTAAAAAATTCGTAATTCTCTATTTAAAAAAATATATATGCAGGCAAGTTATTTTATTATCAGTTTTTTCATCTTTCTGAGAAGTGTTTACTTTTTTTTTTCCTGTTATAGTTATTAAACAAAAGAAACAAGATATATTTACGGTGAAATGAAAATAGTTCAGTGAAATGAAAACTGAACTATTATCTTGGTACTTTTAATGCGTGTTAATTTATTTTAGCTTTTTGTTAATACAGTCTGGCCAATTTTTATCGCATTAGCCGGTCGCGCGTTGTAAAATTGTACAACACACACACACAAAAATAAATAAATAAATCAAATATTGTTCCCTATTTTAATAAAAGAAATAGCGTAATATATGTTCCACAATTATAACAATTTGGAAAATAAACATGTATTTCGTTTAGGTTTAAAGCAAAATGAGTTCCTCCTTGTGTTTTATTGGTTACCAACGTTTGAAATAAGTTTTGTCGTCTAATTAATATTGATAAATATGACCAAAAATCGATTTATTGATCAATGCTTTGCCATACCTGTAATATAATGGCTGTTGCATTCATATCACCCTGTATCGGAATATAAATTTTGATACTAAAAACATTATTCAATTGTACCAAATAAATGTTTCTTGTTCTAATTAAAAAATGAAGAAAATTCACAGATTATTAAAAATCTGATCATTCACATGTAAGTTTAATTTTATCTGGTTTCAATAAAGACCAATTTTATTATCCGTATATCTTTTATTACTTTTGTGGACGTCATATTTTAAAATAGTTTAGCTCAGTAGTTCCCAGCGTGGAGCGTACGCTTATAACAGGAGCATAGTTACAGATTTGTTATTAATCCATTCCGTATCAATTTTATATAATGGCATTATTATACTAAATTTCGCCTTCAATACAAGTGTAATACTAAATCCATACTACTGCAGTTTATTCAAGATTTAGATGTATTTATCTATAAAATTGCAGTAGAATATAATAAACCAATTAAGTTTTTTAATGAAATTTACAGTTATAAATCTACAAAATAATTATCACTGGTGTACATAAAACTCGTTGTAAACTCCTTACCTTTTTAAATAATTAGAATTATTTGATAGAGAAGGGGAGGGGTATCTTGATGTTAGAGATGCTATGTTGGACGTTGGCCCAAAGGACGTTGAAAACCAACTGCTTTAGCCTGTCAGTTCCGAACTGAAAGAAGCTAGACAAATTCACTTTTAAGGCGATATTCAAAAAAATATTTTTCCATGCTCAACAACTCAAAATTTTCTGACACATTTACAGACTCATTTGTAAAAGTAAAAACTTGAAACTTGGCGGCGTGATTTTTGAAGAGATTAATAAGCGACCTGTGTTTTTATTTTTTATTCAATTAATTAGAAATTGATTTACAAACAATTATTTTCACAGTACGATAATTTTTTTTTTGTTTCCAGCACTACTTCAGGAAATTCGGTTCAAAATGTCCACTTTGACAGCATTTTTTGAAATATATTCTGCCTTTATCAAAAAATTGATCAATACGGACATTATAAAGTTTCTGAATAAGAGACTCTGCTAATTCGATGCATTTTAGAGCAAAAATGAATTTAAAAATGAGTCAGAAAATAAGCAGTTTAGTTTGGATTTGAGTACACCCTTAACCGTGAAGTTCTTACCAACCTTATTCCGGGTGAGTGTAAACGAACATATCCCAGCTATCACGATAAGTAGTTTTCTTCTCCTGTTAGTTTATCAGGATGATAAATCTTCGACTTCTATTCATCCATTCTGCGCCCCCTTCCCTCCGGTCCTACGAGAGAGGAAATTATGTAACAACATTCTCGCATTAAAATCCGCCCCTCAGGTCATACGTTCAGTCTAATCCCTCTTAACATATTCTGTGTTTTGCTGATGTTTTTGATAATTTTTATACTGTGTTTCATTGCAATTGTGCGGTCTGATTGTTATTTGAAACGTTGCTATATAATATGACTGTTCTCAAATCCAAAGAAGCTACTTTCAGACACATTTTTTTAATTCGTTTTCGTTCAGAAACGAAACTGGCAGATGTTCTTATTCAGAATCTATGTAATCGAAAGACCTTTTCTATTTTTGGGTAACCGCAAAACACATTTCAGAAAATACTGTCAAAGTTGGCGTTTTGAAACGAATTCAGAGCTTCCTTGATGTAAGTTTAAAATTGGGTTTTTTGAGCAAATTTTTATAAACTTTACTGAGCTCTGCATACAAAAGATAGCACATGATATACACATTGTTACTCAATACATACACAACTTTCAGCAGGAGAGTCCAACCTTTTTGCTTACTCGGACGACATTTCAAGAGAAATATTTGCTTCGGGGATGAAAATCTTTTAAGTGAAATTTTTTTCTTGGGCAGCACATGCATTTGTATAAAAAAAAAAACTAATGCTAACGATGGTTATTAATCAAAAATGTTAGAAAATTCATGTTATACATGGCGATAAAAATGTATAAATGTCGAAAAAAATTAAGTTTGACTTATTTTTTTTTCTTTTTTAATTCTTTGAAAAAATTTGAGCAATCAACCAGAACAGTATAACTAATAGCGATATAATATTGTGTATATCTTATATTAGCTGTGAAAAACATTTCTAATTCTTCTTGTAGTGAAAAGTTAAAATCCTTAATAAGTGACTTAATATAGACTATAGTGATTGTACGAGCATGAGTCACTCATTTATTTCTCAAATGACGGTCCATTGTTGTGGAATTGAGAAAACAGAGTATTAATAAAAATCACCTTGCTTCTCAAACAACCGTAATATGTTTTTGGCTTTGTGTGATGAGGCATTTAGTTTTTAGAAGGTTCCATTATCGTATGAATTTACTAATCTAACATTTTAAAAAAAAAATCCAAAAATGTCTTTTTTTAAACGTTAAGACTGTTCTCAAATCTAAAGGTACTACTTTCTGATACATTTCTGAATTCATTTTTGTTCGAAAACGCACGAAATTGACAGATGGTCTTATTCAGAAACTGTGTAATCGACCTTTCTAAAAACCTTTGCTAAAGACAAAAGATCTTTCAGAAACTACTGTGAAAGTTGGCGTTTTGAGACGAACTTCCGGACGGTGCAGCGCGGAAAAGGAGAAAAACGTGTCGTCTCGTGACATTGATCGTTTATAACTCCATAATTAATTAATTTATCAAAAAATGGAAAACACAATTCAATTCGAAATCGCTTCAATAGTCAGGCCTGCAAGTGTCATGATTTTTGCGTTTAAAAATGAGTCCGTAAATTAATCAGAAAATTTTGGGTTGTTGAGAGCAAGGAAAAAATATTTTTTTGAAAACCACCTTAAAACATCGATTTTCGATTCGTTGCCGGGTCGTAATCATTACAGCACTGGACCGTGGATTTAGACAGGTCTGCTCTATAGAAACTGCGCCGACCTGTTTATGCGTCTTTGGCGATTTTATCAGTATACTTTGTTATACTTTATCTCAATTACTTGAAGCTTTTTTCTCCCACCACCTATACCCCTCTTCTTTTATTTTTCAAACTGGATGCTACTTAACTCCAGTCTTCATGATGGCGGGAGCTCTTCAAAAAGGACCGAAAATGAATCACTGATGCAGAGACGTGATATTTTTCTCATTTCGGCTCGCAGATAAAAAAGAAAAACTCATCCCGGGACGACCGCCTAATGACCACCTCCGACTGTCAGTTGAAGCAGGATCGTGAATTTTCTCCTCGCCCATTTGATGTCCCCTACCACTTCTCCCTTCAGTGAAAGTTTGGGTTTGATTAGGAGTAGGGGGTCCCTCTCCCCGCCACCATCCCTTATCTCTTATGAGAGAGAGAGAGAGGAATCCTGATTGTGTAGCTCATCAGGTATTCCCTGCTCGTAGTACGTGCTGCGAGGTGACGAGACAGGTTATGGATGGCCGAGTCCGTTATAGTACCTGCCGCAGAGGTTCCCATTGGGTAACAAATTGGATTCCCTCGATTTTGCGGATGCTGTTTTCAGCGTGTGTGGTTTGCTCACCAAATGAGATACTGGCTATGGTGGTAGAATGAAATTAGCCGATAAAAGGATATCATTAGTGTTATAGCCTTAAAATGTTTCATCTCTTATTTATATTAATATAGGTCTGGGCTTAATATGTGATTATGAAACTGTTCGCTTTCGTTTTTCTTGGCATAAATTGGTGTATTTTTTGCTCCTTTACTTATTTTTTTTGTCTGAACTTCGTTTGACTTCTATAGAATTGTTTTCTACAGCTGAATACAGCTGTTTCTGTGTTTTAATTAGTTTCCTTTGGGTAACACATTGGATTCTCTCAATGTCGAGAATGTTGCTCAGCGTGTGTGGTTTGCTCACCAAATGAGATACTGGCTTATGGTGGGATGAAATTAACCGATAAAAGGATCTCATTAGTGTTATAGCTTTAAAATGTTTCATCTCTTACTTATATTAATAGGTCTGGGCTTAATATGTGATTAAGAAACTATTCTGTTTCGTTTTTCTTGCAATAAATTGATAAAATGTTTCATAATATGTGATTACAAAACTATTGTTTCGTTTTTCTTCGCAGAAATTGATAAAATGTTTCATCTCTTACTTTATATCAATAGGTCTGGGCTTAATAAATGATTATGAAACTATTCTGTTTCGTTTTTCTTGGCATAAATTAGTGTATTTTTTTGGTCTTTTACTTATTTATTGTTTAAAGTTTATAACTTGCAACACAAATCTCTATAGAGTTGTTCTCTAACCACATTGGCGCCGACTTCACGGGGGTGAAATTGGCAATCAGTCATACTTCTACCGCTAATTAAAAAAAAATATATCCTATTTAATCACTGTAATTAATTCAAACAAAAATAACATTTTAAAATTAGTGATGGAAGCTTGCCTGATTTGCTCCCGTAAAGTCGGCGTCTATGGTTATAGCTGTCTTTTCGTTTTAATCAAAAAGCCACGAGATTACTTTGAGTTCTTTACAGGGTTGGCAAGGTTTTTCCCACCCCCGGTAAAAACCGGTATTTACCGTCCTGGGAAATACTATGTTTTTCCCAGATGGGAAAAACTGATTATTAAAAGCATAAATATAAATTCAAAAGAACCTTTAAAAATGTCCAAATTGAGTTCTAAGTAAATAGCTTGAAAAGTAAAAAAAAAAAAAAAAAAAAAAAGGAAGATCTACAAAAACGTACAATGGAGTGGATTTATTTAAATATTTACACACCTCAGAGATTCCCAAACATTTACCAATTGTAATCGTATTCATATTCTTCGGCGTCCACTTCCACATTGGATTTTAGCATCATATAACAAAATACTAATTTAGAGGCTCTTTGTAAACCCAGTCTATTTCTAATCACGTTTTGGATGAAAGAAAAATTAGAAAAAATACAATCCAGAGATGCTGATGATTCAGGACATCCCTGAAGATGTTCCATTAATTGGAGAAATTCTGCATCTATTCCAGTTTTACTTAAATTCTTCCACCATAGTGCAAGTGAAATAGTGTTTGTAATGTTTTCGGAAAAGGGTCACCTTTTGACTTGAACAGTATTGTGTATTGTAAGTACTTTGGATTTAAAGTCTGCAAATATTCACGAGCAGATTTCCCCTGATCTTGTGATTACTTTTCACCTTTATATTTCGGATTCATCAGATCCGATTTAGAAGAAAATTCATTATTATTAAAAAAATTTATGAGCAAATTTTATGTTTTATGAAACAATTCTTATTTATTTATATTATTTTTCTACAAAATAATTTTAAACCTGAGGGAAATTTGTAATAACTATGTATTTCTAACTTTAATTTTACACATAAAAATCAGAAAGCCAGAATATTTCTTACATATTGTCATTTGGAAGTTTTTCCCGGTATTAACCACTTTTTTTCCCAGTATTTCCCGGTATTAACCACTTTTTCCCGGTATTTACCAGTTTTTCCCGGTGGGATGGGAAAAACAAGTTTTGGACGAAAAAAAGCCAACCCTGGTTCTTTATGGGTAAAGTAAATTGATATGTTCTAATAACACGTTTGTAGAGACTATTCATATTTTTCCCTTGGGAAAATGATTAGCTCTAGTCCTGTGAGGGGTTTACCTTCAAAGCTCTTTTTAAATCCAAAGGAGCTACTTTCTGACACATTTCTGAATTCATTTTTGTTCGGAAACGCATGAAATTGGCAGGTGTTCTTATTCAGAAACTATATGTAGTCTAATGGCGTTATCCATTTTTTGGTAAACGCAAAAGATTTTTCAGAAAATACTGTCAAAGTGGGCGTTTTGAACCGAATTTCCGGGCGCGAGAAAGGGAAGAAAACTTGTCTTCACGTAACAAGAATTGCATATAACTGGATAAATAACTTATTTATCAAAAAATGGAAAACTCAATTCGATTCCAAATCGGTGCAATAGTCAAGTCCGCCTTTACGCTTTAAAATGTGTCATAAAGTTTCGCGTTGTTGAGCTGGGAATTTGAGAACTACGTTAATGGGGTTGTCAGAAAAATATTTTTTTTCCGGTCAACAACGCGGAACTTTCTTATTTTTAAACGCAAAAGTTCAACACTTACATTCGTGGTTTTTAAAGTGATTGGGATTCGAATTTTTTTTTTTTTTTTTTTTTTTTTTTTTTTTTTTTTTTTAGATAAATGAATTACATCTTGAGTTATAGGTGATTGCTCTTTTAAAACGGCTGTTTTTTTTTCTCCCCTCATGCCGCCTTGTGGCGGACGGTAAAATTGTTCGATTACATAATTTCTGTATAAGAGCACCTGCTAATTTAGTGTGTTTGAGTACTAAAATAAATGAAAAAATGTGTCAGAAAGTACGCAATCTGTATTTGATTTAATTTCCCCCCGCTCAACAATGCGAAAACCGAGCACATTTTTTATTTATTTATTTATTTATTTATTTATTTTTTTATGTAAAAGCATGCAATTATATCAGACACGACTATTGAAGTGATTTGGAATCGATATAGCATTATTTTTCCCGATAAGTAAAGTTTTCCATAAGTCGGACACCTTTTCTGGGAATATAGAATGTAATCATTTGATGTTTAATTACTGTAAGTTGGGCACCCCTCTAACTTGGACACTTTCCCATACTTTCTCCCTTTTTAAAAAGAAAAGAAAATCTGACCATTTTTCAGGGTGTTAAATAATTTCCGCTTTTAAAATTTATCAATGTCTATTATAGTATTAATAAATTAACTCCATTATACTTTAGAAAACATCTTTCTTTTCTCCAATTGAAACATTTACAACTCTATCGGAATTTGACTTTTAAAATTATCCTCATTGAAAATCTTTACGCTTTATAGCAAAAACACAGATGTTTTATCGGACAATTACCAATTAGAAACAAAGTTAACAAATAGTGAATTACGCTTGCCTGAGTCACCCAACTCCAGCTCGGGCGGAAATGCGCCCTATTTGGAACGTCCCAGTTCGGACAGGAGAGAAAAAAAAAATAATGGTTCTGTTCCGTGAGTACGTTTTCCTTTTAATTTACTATTTTTACAAGTTGGTAATGGTTGATTAAAATATGGCATATATCAGGAAAAAATGATGGATTGATTAATTTTTTTCTGATTCGTTATTATTATTTTTCTCCCTTTTCAGTGAAAAGGAAATATAATTAGTATTGTGCTTAGTAATGATATAAGAAAAGAAAAGTATGATAAATAAAATAACATTAATATTGAATGATATTATGAATTACAAATTTAAAAATACAATTAAAGTACAACATGATGTAATAATCGCCTAGTGTTTTTCCTAAAGAAATGAAGTTCTATAATTTTTGCAAGCTCTTGGACGCACGGATTTAGAAACTGTTGTATGGGAAAGCTTTTTACAAGAAATCTCTGGGTGCAAGCAACTAAAGATGAATTTCACTGTATTTAAAAAAGAGCAGGGTGCTGCGCCCTATTTAAAAAAAAAAAAAAAAATCCCTAGAGCAAACACTAGATAAGGAGTAAAAAACAACAAAAATTTATAAAGTTGAAAACAAATATTTCACCGTCAATAATTGTGCTATGTATGTAGTAGTTATTAATAAACAGATGCATCCATTTTTATTTATTATTATATTTTTAAGATTTTTAATTAAAAAATATTAAATTTTTTTAAACAATAAATGTTTTTAAGAATTAAGGTGGTTCTCAAATTCACTGCTCAACATACGCAAAACTTTCAGACACATTTTCTGACTCATTTTTAAACGTAAACGCATAAAATTGGTATGCCGGACTATAAAAGCGGTTTGGAATCGAAATGAGTTTTCTATTTTTTGATAAATAAATCGCTTATCGAGTTATAGGCGATTCTTGTCACGTAACAACAAGTTTTCCCCCTTTCTCAGGCTGCTGCGTCGGAAATTCGGCTCAAAACGCCGAATTTGACAGTATTTTCTGAAAGATCTTTTGTTTTTATCAAAAAATGGGAAAGTCTTTCGATTACGTATAGTTTCTGAATAAGAACACTTGCCAATTTCATGCGTTTCCAAACAAAAATGAATTCAGATATGTGTCAGAAAGTAACTCTTTAGGATTTGAGAACAGCCTGAGAATTCAGGTTGAATCTCTTGAAATCAGGTGTGAATTATGAATGCAAGGAAACTTAAGAGAAAATTCTATATTTACTATGTACTGGGGGGCAAAAAAAAAAAAGCCCTCAGTTAGGAAAATCTGAAATGATGCTGCTGGATTGAAATTGTAGAACTTTGGAGGAAAAAAAACTAGTGCGTTTTAACCCAGGTGATAATGTTAATGATGTACTTCATGTTCTCTCTTTTTTTAAATCAATAATGCACTAAATAATGTTTAAACCTATTCAAAAGGCGGTATACTTAGATTTTGTGGCCTAAGTGCTTGGAGCTGAAAAGAATGCAGAAAACTCGCCCCCCAATAGAATTATTGAAGACCCGCAGGGGTTCTTCCCCCGGTATACCATAAATGTCTAAATATGTCTGAGATTCAAGTCGTGACTCTTTTTATGTGACGGAGCAAAGAGGAAGGATGGACGAAAATATCTCTCCGGCTGTTGGTCCCACTAACCTAAATTACATCGCTGTCAACAAAGCAGTTTTTGTCAGCACCCTGAAGCACTAATAACCATACCATCCAGGAAATTCACACCACAGTCTAATACTAATGAAGTGCGCTAGGCATGCATGTGAGTGCGTTAGTAATTTTTTTTTTCTGTCTATTATATACCGTTCGACACGCCCAGCGGCCTCCGACAAAGCGCACTTGCATACGTATACCAACAAACAGAAGGAAAGGTCAACCGGCTGAAACAATCTGTGTGTGTTGGGAGACAGCGACGAGTCAACGAACTGTGAAGGCCGCGCAACGAGGGTGGTGTTGTTGGGATTGAGAGGGAAGCGTTGCTGATGATGCCGCGCAGCGGAGATTAGAATTGGGATAATGGATGATACGAAGGGAGTGAAATGCTAGAGGCAATTAGGCGGGTCGATGGTGGAACAGTGTGCGTTTTTCTCGACTCGAATAACCGCGATCAAATGTCTGATGAGGGCTTGCGGGTCAAAGGATTGACTGTGCTTTTCAAAATGAAAAATAATGTGACGTCGTGATGCGATGTTATAAAGAAAACTACTCCTCAGATGACATTTGTTTCATCAGACGATATAAGCATCGTTCAGAACTTCACTTACAATCAAATTGACTTTTAATGAAGAGGTGATATGCGGCTATTGTACCTGCTGTCATTTCTCACCCGGTCACAAACACAATAATATATAAAACCAGTCATCTTTATACACATCCGCTACAGTGTCATCTGTATTTCCCCTACGGATTATTTCCTTTCTGGCCATTCGTAAATCTAGACTTCCTACTTTATGACACAAATCATTTTTCAAAGGTAAAGGATAACATTTTTAAACTTAATTTTGGAGAATCGAAGTCTTTTCCATTCACCAATAATAATAATAATAATAATAATAATAATAATAAACATCTTTGTGAATACACTGTGATAGTTTGTGTTTTAAAATACACTGTGATAGCTGTTGTTTTAACTGAAATTCGGGATCTGAAGTTGGAAGTGGGTCATCAGACGGCATTTGGCTTATAATGGAAGATATGCGATATTTAATCGAAAATTTAATTTAATTCTTAGACCCTTTGGAAATGAATAATATATCTGAAATTTTCATGTATGTGTGGCGTGTGGGGATGGAAATGTTCTTGTAATTGTATCAACTAAGATTATCATGGCTCATTTTGGCAAGTTTGAAAAATGTAAAAATTTGGAAACAGCCTTAAAAAGTATTGAGTATAACGGAACAATGCATTCTTCTTAGAAACAACCTTTGTAAAATTATCTTTCATTTAAATAATAATAATAATTCGGCAATATTAGTTTTATCTAGCATAATTTTTTGTCCAATTTCAAATAAGTTCTCATCCGTTTATTGCTTTGATAATATATGGCATATGGTAATTTTCGCTCAACTCAAAAAGATATGCAATAATATTGCTTATTGAGTATGAGTGCATAATCATTGTTACACAGCATTATGTTTATTCTCTCTTTCCACTAAAGCCTCATTTAAGGAAGTTCTCAAATCCAAACGGGCTACTTTCTGACATATTTCTGAATTCATTTTTGTTTGCAAACGCATGAAATTAGCAGACGTTGTTATTCAGAAAGTATGGAATCGGACAGATTTTCCATTTTTCGGTAAAGCCAAAAAAACATTTAGAAAATGCTGTCAAAGCGGTCGTTTTGAACTTAATTTCCGAAAGCGATAGCGCGGTGAAAAGAAACAGAAATTACTTTCATGCGGCTACAATCGGTTATAATCCAAGATGCAACTTATATCAGGGGTCGATCCAGGGAAATTTTGGGGCCTATTTAGGGACCCTTCACAAAAATTCGTTTAATAAAACATTCCCTTCACAAAAATCCATTTAATAAAACAGGCTCATTCACAAAATTCCTCTTAATATAACAGCCCCCTTCACAAAATTTCTCTTGATAAAATCCATAAAAACATATACTCTATTAATTATTTTTATTTTGCTAGGTTTTAAAATGTGTCATTTGCAAATAAAACAAATTCACCCGAAATGAAAACTTTTAGCAGAAGGACTTAAAGAAGTTATTAATTATTAAATGCTTGGTTTGAATTTGAGTGGCTGAATTTCATCTTTCGTAACAATGTTATTTTTCACAAAAATATAATAAAGGATCCATAAGCCGTGTTTTTGACCCATGAAATAGACTAAAACTCGATTTTGTTATACTGACTTAATTATTTCACTTTTGAATATTAGAAGGTTTATCCTGATCGATTTCAACAATAGATTTTGTATTTTGTTCGGATTTAGGACTTACACAAGCTCAAAGTTCGTATTATTTGTAGTTTTTGATGAAGAATATGCAATTTCTCCTCATTTTACGTCAATTATTTATAGGAGCGCGATCGTGCAACACTTTCTTCTTGACATATATTATAAAATACATCAAAATGTACAATATATGTTAAAATAAAAGTGTTGCAAAACTGCGTTCATAATAAAATATTAAAAATTGAGGTAAAATTAGGAGAAATTGCGTATTTTTCATCCAAAAATTATGAATAATACGAACTTTAAGCTTGTGTAAGTTATATAAAAACGAAAAAACAAAAAATATTGTTGAAATCGTACAGGATAAAACTCCTAATATTAAAAAGGGAAATAATTAAGTCAGTATAACAAAATCGAATTTTAGTCTTATTTCATGGGCTAAAAACACGGCTTATGGACCCTGATCCTTTCACAAAAATATAATAAATTTCACAAAAATATGATAAATTTCACAAAAATAATTTTCACTCTTTACAAAATGGGCCCCAAGAAAAGAAAAAAACTGTTCGATTACAAAACACTTCAATAGTCGTGCCTTCAAGTGTTACGTTTTAAAGTTAGTTTTGCGTTTAAAAAGGCTAAAATGCGTAAACGTGTCATAAAGTTTCGCATTGTTAAGGCTGCTCGTCAGTAAACTTCCCGATTCCCCTCGCTAATGTTAATCCTATGGGCGTAGGACGCAATCGTATTTTTAAAATATCTCCTCGGTAAATTAATATGTTTAACTTCTGTTTTCTTTGTACTGTTCTTAAAGAATATCTTTTTTTTTTCTTAGTTATCAAATTTTTTCTAAAATATGTGCTTAATTTATATTTTTATGTGTTAAAATCTTAGCGAAACTGAATAAGATTTTAACACGTCACATAAAATTAAGTATATATTTTAGAAAAAAAATTGACAACTAAGAAAAAAAGCGACATTCTCTAAGAACAGTAAAAAGAAAACAGAGGTTAAAAATATTATTTTCCGGAGGAGATAGTTTAAAAATACGAATGCATCCTACGTCCATAGGATTAGCATTAGCGAGGGGAATCGGGAAGTTCACTGACGAGCAGCCTTAAGCGAAGAAAAACATTTTTTGAGGACTGCCTTATGTATTAAAAAATAAAAAAAAAGTAGCAGAAATGATAAAAAAATCGTCAATAGTATTTAGTTTTAATTAGCACACTTTTTGTCGAATTTCAAATAAATTCTCATCTATTTACTGATTTGATCTTGATTATATTTGGCATACGATAGTTTTCACCAACTCTAAAAACATATGAAATAATTTTGTTTCAAGGCTATTACTGAATGTGAATGCATAATCATTGTTACAGAGCATTGTTTACTCTGTTTCCGCTCAAGCATCATTTAAAATTCTCAAGATTTCTGCTTACCCATATCAGTACGGATCGTTTCTTCTCCATGCATGGGAGTGAACCTATCCCCTTTCTTTCCCGTACCTTACATGTCCTTCTCCAGAGGAGGTGAGAGAATAATCCACAGTTGATGACCCTACTGGGTCGTGGGAACACCCCTGAAAGGTCTCCCTGATCTGTGGGTTCGTTACACATACAACGGGCTCCTCTCGCCATAATTGTGATGCAATATCCCCTCCTCGTTGAGTAGTTATTTGTCTGCATCCAGTTGAGTTGAACCACTAGATTTATGATAAAGATCCATGTCCTAACAAAAAATGGTCTATCAGATTCTCAGGTAGTAAGTCAGTAGTGAAGACCATTTTTTTATTGCAATAAAATATAGGGTTTATGACGCTCCTGAAATTTACGTTTTCCACAAAGTAGATGGGTAGGTAACAGGGGTCGATGCAGGGTTTTATTCTTCGGGCCTATTTTGTGAAATTGAAAATGTGTGTATTTTGTAAAAATAAAAATTAATTTTGTGAAATTTGTTATATTTTTGTAAAAAATATTATTTTGTAATGAAACATTGAATCCAGTTATTTAAATTCAAACCAAGTATTTATTAGTAAAGTTTTCCTGTCAGGTGAACTTGTTTTGTTTGCAAATTTTAAATTTTAAACCTAACAAAATAAAAATAATTAATGAATCGTATGTTTTTATGGAATGAAATTTTGTGCAGGAGCCTATTTTATTAAGAGGAATTTTGTGAAGGAGCCTGTTTTGTTAAAAGGACTTGTATGAGGGGACCTGTTTTATTAACAGGAATTTTGTGAAGGTCATCTAAATAGGCCCCAAATTTTGCCTGGATCGACCACTGGATAGGCATTGATTTTGCCCCCACCCTCATTGGGTCAATTTTTTCTTCCTTTTTTTCAAAGATATTTCAATTGTTAATTTAGGATGTACATGTACTGCCTGTCAGATTGATATTTGTTTGAATATTGTATAAATAGGATATAAAGCTATATCCAAACTCGCTACTTTCTGTGATCATTTTTTAATTAATTGTTCTCCAACGCAGGAAGTTAGCTGTTATTCAGAAACTATGTACTCGAACTGTTTTTTATATTTTTCTAAAGACAGAAGATCTTTCAGAAAATACTGTCAAAGTTGGCATTTTGAACCAAATATCCAGACAGAGGAAAAAATTGCTTTCATAAAACTACAATAGCTTATAGCACAAGATGTAATTCATTTATCGAAGAAAGTAGAAAACTCTTCGATGTGGCAAATCTCTTCAATAATCACGTTTGCAAGTGTCATTCCTTTACATTTAAAAATGAATAAGAAAGTTTCGTGTTATTGAGCGCGGGGATATTTTTTGAAAACTGACTCTTGAATGTGTTATATACAATGTTTATTTAGCAAATATTAAAGGTTTTCAAATATATCACTTACCCTTTTTTTTTTTTTAACTCCCCGCCATAAAGCACTTATAACATCATCATATAGTTTTTACACAAATTTTACTGCAGTATCATACACATGTTATCGTATTAAATAAATTCATACCAGGGATCTGTTTAGGAAAAAGTTGGGTCCTTTAAAGGACTCTTCACAAATTTTTTCATTTCATAAAAAGACCCTTCTCAAAATTATTTTCCCTAAAAAAGGACTCTTCACAAAATTATTTTCCCTAAAACAGGACCCTTCACAAAATTCTTTGTCTTAAAAATAGGTTTTTCATAAAAAATTTCCATCGTTAAACCAAACATTTCACAAATTAATCATTTAAAAGTAAAATCTGACCTGTCACTTTTACATATATAAAGAAAATATATGTATTTTATATCCATATATCTTCTTAAAAATGCATAAACAAGAACCTGAATATAACGACCATTTAAAATTCACAAAATTATGATTTGATTTTCCACAAATATAAAAAGCTGTTCCCAATTTCACAAAAACAGGACCTTGTGAAAAAAGTCTGGACAGAACCCTGCATACAATTAAATAACACATCATTTAAACAATCCTCAGCGAAGCGGCTATACACAGATCCTAAATTATATTAAAACAATGAAAATATTTTGGGAAAGGGGTATTTAATTTTTACTATCAGAAGAGGGGGAGGCGGTAAAAATCAATACCCATGTGCTTTTACATTTATAGACCCAGGAAATTTTAAAAGAAACAACGAATCTCTCAAACGAAAACTGCTCCTGATAGGCAGGTGTGCTGCGGAAAAAGAAGTTTGACAGGCGGAAGTAATGAAAGCTTCTTAGCCGCCTTTTTCCTTTTTTTTTTTTTCTTTCTAGGAGAGCATGCTTGGAGTTCATTAGTTCATAGCTGCAAATTTTGTGCTTCCCCTTCAAGTCATTTAAACATATATATAGAACGAGAAATTCTACTTAATAAATGAAACCAAATAATTAACAAGACGCAGTTTATTAAATATTTTTTTAAGTTAAAAAAGGGTTTATTTGATTTGGGAAACAAAACTCGGAAGATAAGCTGGTATGATAATACATTAAAGCGCTTCTCAAAATAATAATAATAATAAATAAATCTACACATAATAACGCGAAATTTTCAGACTCATTTTTAAATATAAAAGCATGCAGAGTTCGTAAATATCATGATATTTTCGAAAATATCAAAAATATCCGATATTTTGATATATATCCGATATTTTCGATATATATCCGATATTTTCAAAATAGTCCACCTACTGCGGATAATAAATATTTTCAAGCATAATATAGATTAGAAACTAAAATATATTGCACTTAACATGAAAACGTAAATAATAATACTAAAACTGCTTCCCCCCCCCCTCCTTTTCTTTTATTTTTCACTTGGAACAAAATTGAAGATCAACTAATCGACAAAACAGAAACAATTTGCTTTATACACTTATAAAAAAACACCTATAAGATTCAGTATACACTATCAAGAAATCAGAAATTTATAAAACAAAAAAATAAATACAAAATAGTTTTTTTAATTGAAAAATTTAAACATAAATGTAAGCTTATTTATTTTTTATTCCCTAATATGTTGTACAATTTAAGCTCAACAACACCAAAACCAGAAATTGATTCTTTTCTAATGAAACTGTATAGAACTTATAATCTACATTTAAAAATAAAAACTTCAAACAAAGCTTGGATAAGATTTTTTTTTTTCTTTAGCTAGAAAAGTCACTCCCACAGACAAATGTTTTTTATCTGCAGAATGAAACAGTCAATTTCAGTTGAAAATTTCATTTACACTTCTTTTGACTTAAAATATGAAAAATATTTTAACAGCGATATTTTGAAAATAAATATCAAATATTGAAAATAACAAACAGCTTGATATTTTGAAAATAAATATCAAATATTGAAAATAACAAACAGCTTGATATTTTGAAAATAAATATCAAATAATATCAAAATATCAAAAATATCAAAAATCTTGATATTTTGAAAATAAATGTCGGATATATATCATGAAAGATATCATGCTATTATTCCCCCCCCCCCCATTCTTAAAAAACCGGAAAAAAAATACTTAGACACATTTTAAAACCTTGTTTTTTTTATTGTTATTGACAGAGGTATATGGTTTGATTCAGCGAAATTTGAATGTAGCAGCGTCCTTTCATATTTTGCTTGGAAGGGGGGGGGGAGGTAAATTTCTTTCGTTGGACATAATAAATGCAAAAATTTTTGTCTATCTTAACGGAACTATTTTTCTTGCATTCAATTTTCATACGTATTTTGACTTTTATAATTTATGTACCAGGAATTTATTAATGTAGTGGTAAAAGCAAATGAAAAAATTCATTTAATAATATTAAATAATAATAATAATAATAAATAGATAATGATAAATGAATAAGCTTTAAATTTAGAGGGAGGCAATTGCATAGCTCCCTCCCTAAATGTCGCCTCTGTCTGAATAGGAAAATTTAGAAATGATGGACCCCCATTATGTCAGAAAGTAGCGACTTTCGATAATACCCTTCGCTTGGATACAGACATGCCAACGTCATAAACACATTTCAACGCTGTCGAAAAATGTTTAAAAGAAGGGGGGAGAAACCAAAAAAAACTTTCTCTCCTTTACAAGAATTCGAATTATTTCCGCTCTCGCACTATAAGCATCACTCAACTTTCTCTTCCCTTTCCTTTCAACCCCCCAGACCTCCAAATGGGAAAAAAAAGAAAACGTATGCTTCTCCCACCACTATATCCCCAGTTACCCCCTCTCTCGGTGTGGCTGATTTGGCAGAGCGCATTCATTAGTTTCACACCTTCTGCGACTGGGACACCAAGCTGTGTCTTCAGGGGAAGGATAACACATGATAGATGGCCTTTTGTCCAATGAGAGCCGGATTTCAGATTGTAAAAAGAAAAGGGGAGAATGGCCTGCATTGGTCCTGATTCACACATGACAATGAGATGTTTTGACCAGTAGTCAGTTAGAAAATACTCTGAACTCTCTCTATGATTTGAACGCAGAAATACAGAGGTGCTTATCATTTTTCAAATGAACTCCTAGTTTAAGATTGAACACAAAAGAATTAATTTGGTGTGTAAAAAAGGGGGAAAAAAAAGGAATGGTTACTATTCACGAGTTTTTTCTTTCTGCTTAAATTATATACATGTAGTAATTATCTGAGATATATTAACATAAAACTAAATACCATCAAAATTATATCCTTCAATAGCGCGCGTTCATATCAAAATACTTAAAATAAAGGTAAGGTAGTTTCCACTTACCTTATTCATTCTAGGTGTAGACAGGCATCAGTTTTATAATCCAAGCGAATGCACGATTTACCCTTAGTTTGAAACATTGATTATTGTTATTGGTGCACTATTTTCTATTTGAAGAAAAAGAGCATTATTAAATGTTGAGTATATTAAATAACTTATTCTCGTGCTGTGTATAAAACATTTAATTTTAGATTTAATAGTTAAAATTAATAAACGTTAATAAAAGAAGGTACAAATTTGAGGAGACAAAACAAGCGCTGCTCTTAGCTTTTAAGAAAAACATTCTATTATTATATTGGACCCTTTCGGTCCGAGAGAGTTTTTAAGAGTGAGTGTTCATGAGTTTCAAATGTTATTATATTTCAAATAAAGCGGAGAGTCAAAATACGTCCATTAGAATTAACTTTTAAAATATGCACTAAAACACTTTTTATTTTGCTTAAAAGACGTCAACATATCAATAATAAACATTAAAGATGTTAAAATTTACATGTTTCGATTTTTTCATCAAATCGTGATCAGAATATACACAAATTTGGTGTATATTCTGATAACGATTTGATGAACAAATCGAAACATGTATAAATTTTAGATTTTAACATCTATAATATTTATATTGATATGTTGACGTCTTTTAAGCAAAATAAAAAGTGTTTTAGTGTATATTTTAAAAGTTCATGAGTTTATTAGATGAAAAAAATCTCGTTTTCTAACACGTGCCGTGATAGTTCCGAAAGTAAAAGTATCTTCGTAAAAAATATTCGCAAAGAAAATCGAAAAAGTAATCAACGGCGGAAATAGAGATTGATCTCTGCTTGACCAAAATGACTAGGAACTGAATAAATGTTTTTTTTTTTTTTTTAGAAATGTTTAATTATTTAGAGAAAGGTATAATATTAAGTAATAAGTGATTTCATTAATGCAGTGTAAAAGTTATGTCTATTTTTAATTGCAAGCATAAAAACTGTCTTTTATTTTAAATGTAATATGATTTTAAGTTTTCAAAATGCCGAACCAATGTATAACAAACAGCCACCTTTCAAGAACGGTCGTTTTTCACGATCTCAATTCGGGATCGTTTTTCAGAGGTTTTACTGTATTGACAAAACTGCAAAGGAAAAAAAATAGTTTTATTAGTTTAAGAATTGTAAAAGCGTGTACAATCAATCCGTAAATCCGTGTAAAATCGATCTTTTTCTATCTTTTTTTTTTTTTTTTTCTTTTCATTTTCTTTCTTAGCACGCGAATAAAAATGAATGAAGTCAGTGGCTACACAGAGCTTTTCTTAGATCGTATTTCTTTTCTATTCCCCGTGTCAAAAAGAACAAGCGACAGAATAGGAGATTCTATTCGGGTGTTGAATGACGTTTACTTCCTATTGTTTAGCGACGTTATGAGGTAAGAAATGTGACTCGGACAGAATAGTATATTGGGAAACTTGCTTCCCTTGATGGCAGTGAAAAGGCGAATCTACGAAGGAAAATACCTTGCTGTTGAAGATGTTTCGGAATTCGTTTGATTTAATTTGAAATATTGGCAGAAGATATTTTCCCCCCAAAAAATCGAAAACGTTTTCCAAACAAAAATGAATTCAGAAATGTGTCAGAAAGTAGCTCTTTTGTATTTCAGAGTTTCTTTTGAAAGGATTTAAATAGAGAGACACTCTCTCTAAAGCAAACGGTAAAGTCATCATGAGACCATTTTTGAAAAGCAAACGTGAACTTTACATTGTTTGGATAACAAACAATCTGGAGTCCCTTCTCGCATTTTGGAAGGTGATTGATCGTCTTTATGAACTAGTTGCATTTTCGTGAAGGTCCAGGAAAACGGAATATTGTTCCCGCAACTATTCTTTGAAAGGGAAAGGTGATCCCGGTTAGTTTGACAACATAAACTACGTTTGATGCTGGACATTTTCGGTTGACTGCAGACTAATTATAAGCCGAAAGAACTCTAAATATATTGTTGTGAAACTCTACGAAAACCTAGATGATCTGTAATTTTTATTTCATTTGAGAATCGAATTTATAATAAAATTCTTTTCTAAGTTTTACTGGATTTGGTCCATTCTAAAGGTTCTACGCTTTACATATTTAACGACTTGGATCTATCACAGTACTATATATTTTTGAAAAATATGAAAATTTTTTGAAAGTTTAAAACTGACGAAGCCCTTTATGAATAAGAATTTGACATTGTATCTACTTTTCTGAGTAAAATACAAAATAAATCAAACTTCTTATTTCTATTTGTAGCTTAAAACAGGAGACAAAACATAAATAAATAAATAACCGCCATTGCCTAATGACTTACTTTACCTCCTCTACCCGCCTTTCTACAGCTGGCGTCTTGCCAAAGTTAAACTGTCTGCATGCACGTTATTTTTAATTTTCTTTTTCTTTTCCTATTTTCTTTTGGCTCCATTCATATTTTACTTACTACTGCGGGCACATGTAAGCTGAGGCGATGATAAACCGAGAACTGGGAGGGCCAACCTTTCCCCATTCACATTTTCCCCTGCTTGTCATATTTTTACGCGGGAAGTGAAGACGTTCTGTGACATAATTCTGCAGCGGTGTTTATAGACGCTACCTTACACATAGAGCTTTAGTAACAGATGTTCCCCTCTACCTAAAGTGTGAGAGAGGCGGGAACTCGGCTTGTCAGGAGCGTTCTATAATGTTGCTAAATGATGAACAGAAGCTGTTTTTCTTCGTAGGGGTGCTGATGCATTATGTTGTATTTAATGTAAAAATGAATGGTAGTGTTTTATTCGTTCATTTACCTCTATGTAAATTTAACAGCGGAAGTTCAACCAGACATTTTTAATCGGATTTATTACGAGTGTTTTTCGAAAATGACCAAAATAATATGAAAATGTTCCTACAGTGATGTAGTAAAAGGTTTACATACTATAGTGATCGCAATTTAATAACATGAGTTGCTTAATTTGGGGAAAACGAAGAATGGTTTGATTCTACAGTTTGTTTTCATTCCCTATATTTATTATTACCAGTCGGAATTTAAAAAAAAAAAAAAGAAAAGAAAAGAAAAAATGTATATAAGAAAGCAAACCCTGCAGTATTTAATAAAATAATGAGCAAAAAGAGAACGGAGTCGGTAATCTAAAAATACCGGCTTCTTTAATATTATCTGGTGTGTAGGCATTGCGTATACACTAGGTATTTTATTTTTGACACGCCCACGAAGGCCTTTTTCATTTGTATATGCAAAAATAAATAAATAAATAAATAAAAATATCTTCTATTTCTATTCAGGTACCAAGAAATCGGATAGCATTAGCCTATAAATGCAATAGTTTTTATTATTTTTATTTTTATTTATTTATTTATTTATTAATTTAAGGCTAGCCTATAAATGCAATAGTTTTTTTGTAAATCAGGACTGTCAAATTGCGAGGTTCAAGTCGATTTTCGGGACACTAGAGCGTCTAATTCCAAATTGGCAAATGTGACCGTTTTCACATAGGCTCATGGAAATATATTTCTGACAAAATACATTTTAAAATATTTAAAAAGCTTCAGAAATCTTTAATTTGGTTGACACTATTGTTGATACAATAGCCAAGTAGAATCACCATCAACACAAATGAAATTCCAAATTTCTTTGCGCAATGAAGAAAACTCAAATATTCAAATTTCTTTTGTGATAAGTATTGGTTACTCGAATTCACAATAGATAACTTTTAAATAATTTTACCTTTATTAAATAAAGTACGTATTACAAAACAAATATAAAATACGATAATAAGAATAAAATTTTGAACCTTACAAATCCCCCTCCAAAATATTTTCCTGCTTACGGCCTTGCTTTAAAATAGACAAATAATGAATTAAAACATTTCTAATATAAATTAAATTTTAAATCATCATTATATCCCTTTAAAAAATGTTATTAAAATCCCGTTACAAATAACAATACCCGTGCATAAATAAATGTGCAGGGAAAATAGTAATTAAAAAAAAAAATAGAAAGAAAAGAAAAGAGGACGCCACTCTTTGATTATTACAATTCATGCCAAGGGGAAAAAAACTGTTTAAACAGGTTAACCTAGCGCTGTTTTCTGAAAGATGCTTTGTTATTATTTCTACTATTATTATTATCTTAGTATCGATATAGCTGAATCTGAAGTGAGCGTGGATGGTTTCAGGAATGTATAGCGGAAAGTATAAGATGGTTTGATTTTAAAAAAGAAGAAGAATCAAGCTTATTTTGTGAACAGCTGAATATTTATTTACCTGCAATATTACTGCCACATTCCTGAAATGATTTTTACGAAAAGGTCACCTACAGCACTTGAAAAGGAACTTCACGAAAATCTTGGGATATATGTCCAAATATTTTTTTTTCTTTCTTCAGAGTAGAATATCATTTTTATTTGCCTTCTAAAGGTGCGTTTACACTATGGTTTCAATGGTCTTGGCGTCTCAAGATGCCAATCCAAGCAAGGAAATTTGATTTGCTGATAAATACTTATGCATCTTGAGACACTTAGATATGCTAGTTCACGTTGTTAATGCCCCTTTATGATGGTAATCTTTTATTGGTACATATGTGTGTGCAATCTAATTTTATCTCTGTTTCAGGTCCCACGGTAATCACTCCACGAAGAAAGTGGGCGTAGCCGCCATGATGCTTCGTAACCCGCCACCCCCTCGGCTACAGGTCGTGGATCTGAATCCGCATCTCTCCTGCATCCTCTGCGGCGGATATTTCATCGATGCCACCACCATCACAGAATGCCTGCACTCCTGTAAGTAGCATCGACATATCTTCATTTTGTCAGAGTCATACGTTATTTTCCTCGTGAAGTTTGCCATATCTTTTTAAACTATGATATCACCTTCCTCACATACAAAATTTAAATTAAATGAAAACTTTCATTTTAACAGTTTTAAAATAATTTCTATGATAACCTCCTGCAATTTTCCCTTTTAATTTTTCATAAGAAATTTGTAATTTGTAATTTATTTTTTCGGAAAAACTAATCGCCTTAATGTGGTTCTCAAGTGGCCTGCTCAATAACGTGAGAATTTCTGCCACATTTTCAAACGCAAAGGCAGAAAATTGACAGGTCTGGACTATGGAATATTTTAAAGTTAAAAATATGCAAAATCAATTCTTTTCTCTTTTAATATTTTAAATTATAAACAGAAATTAAAAGTTAATAAATTTCAGAAGTTCTCTTTTATTTATTTTGGTATACTATTTTGTTTTCTTTAAATCTAAAAGAGCTACTTTCTGACACATTTCTGTATTCATTTTTGTTCGGAAACGCATGGAATTAACAGGTCTTCTTATTCAGAAACTATGTATTCGAAACACGTTTTCCCTTTTTCGGTAAAGACAGACGATCTTTCAGAAACTACTGTCAAAGTTTTAAAACGAATTCCCCACGCGGCATCGCCAAAAAAAGGGGGAAATGTGTCCTCACACGACACGAATAGCTCGATAAGTAATTTATTTATCAAAAAATGAAAAACTCATTTTGATTCCAAACCGCTTCAATTCTCAGGACTGCCAATTTCATGCCTTTTTTTGAAAAACTCGTGAGGAAGTTTCTCGTTGTTCAACAGGTCATTTAAGAACCACCGTAATCGGTTTCTAGAAATACAGATTTTTGGCTTAACACATGCTGGCTTCCTTCTCCTTTTTAACGTTGTAAATGATAGATTATATTCCACATTGAATACATAGGTTTACACCAACTAAACTCTAGATTACGATTGTTTTAATTCCGAAATTCTCTCTTTGAAAACACTCTGAATGTTACTCGCTGTTTTTCTGAAAAATAAACAAATAAAAGTGACATTTGGGAATTGACAGACATACATATTTTACGCGATAACGCTCGTTGCAACTATTTCTGCTTCTGTCTTGTTGAATTTATGACAGCGATAAGATCGTAAAGTACATCATCTCACTCATCGTTTATTTCGTGAAGAAACAGACCTCTTCTGGAGAAAATGAAGCAAAAAGGAAGTTTATCTGCAGACTTCCAGATTCCCTAACCCAACGAAAGAATGAATGATCTTCTTTGAAGACATGTCTGTCATCAAACAGGAAAAATCACTTATGTGTATGACATGATAAATGGTTTAGTTAAACCCCCAGTATCATCTGTCACACGTCATTTCTTGTATTAAGTTTGTCAAATCCCAATTATCTGACTGAATTATAAAAGCTCTTTTTTTCCCCCTTTTTCATTTTCTCTGCTGGACAATGTAGTACTTTAGTACACAAATGACATTTCGACAGCAGATTTTTGCATGATCTTTGTAATAATATAATTTACTTACAAACAGCTATGCAAGAAGTTTTTTTTTTTTCTGGTAGGCTGTTCTCAAATTCAAAGGACCTACTTTCTGACACATTTCTGAATTCATTTTTGTTCTGAAACGCATAAAACTGTCAGGTATTTTTATTAAAAAACTATGCAATTGAATGGCGTTTTCCATTTTTGGTAAAGACAGAAGATCTTTCAGAAAATACTGTCAAAGTGGGCGTTTTGAAGAGAACTTCTGGACTTGGCAGCGCTATGGAAATGAGAAAAACCCATGGTCACGTGACAATAATCTTTTATAACTCGATAGGTGATTTATTTATCAAATACTGGAAAACTCGTTTCGATCCCAAATCGCTTCAATCGTCAGGCCTGGCAATTTTATGCTTTTGCGTTTAAAAATGTGTCAGACAGTTTCGCGTTGTTGAGCAGGGAATTTAAGAACCACCTTAAATATTTGTGCATGCTCAACAACGAGAATCTTTGTGACACATTTTCTGATTCATTTTTAAACGCAAAAGCATGACACTTGCAGGCATTATTACATTAAAGGGATTTGGAATCGAACAGGGTTTTTTTTTTTTTTTTTTTTTTTCCCATAAACATAAATGAATCAAATCTTGGGTTATAAGCAGTTATTATCTCACGATATCATTTTTCTTTTTCGTTTCACCCGACGCCGCATCCGGAAATTCGGCTCAAAACGCTCGCTTTGACAGCATTTTCTAGAAGATCTCCTGCTTTTACTAAAAAATGGTAAAACTGTTTGATTACACCTGTCAATTTGATGCACTATCCAAAAAAGAATTCAAACATGTGTCAGGAAGTAATTCAGTTTTGTTCACAAGTGCATGAAATTGGAAAGTGCTCTGTATCAGAAAATTTGGAAATTTTGGCTCCCAATCAGAAATTTTGTCACGATTACCCGTAAGCATACGCGCCTAGCTAAACTTTAGCACACGCATGGGGTAAATCTCACCCCATTTTCCTCCCATTATATTTTTTACTAAATGCGTTTTAAAAACAAATCTACAGACATATTGTAAAATGCATCAGTTCTACTTCTTTATAGTGAAAAAAAATCATGTGCTTTATATATTTATTTAAAGATTTTGTAGCAGTTTCTGTAAAAATGACGCTTATCTTCGATGAAAAATGTGATCTACCCCGTGCGTGTGCTAACGTTTTTTAAAAAAAAATTCCAGCCGGGCATGTGCTCTTATCAATTCTCTGTCATTGACTGTAAAAGAATGAAGTCCATGGCCGGACTGGCCCGGCCCCGTGCAGAGTTCCAAGTTCTAACACAAAGCTTGTTTTCGAAAATAAAAACGGAAATGAGACACGAGATGTCAAAAGAGAATCGTCCTTTATTCTGTTGAGCAGGAAATGAGAAAATGCTTCGTCACACAACTTCACGTCAGACACTTCACGAATCCACGAAAAATGCTTTTCATGTTAAATTTTCTGGTTATTTTATCGACTGTGTTACGTCACCCAGAAGCAGTGCCACCTTATATTTCAAGCTAAATAATTGATAAAAGAATGTTCGAAGTTTGAAATCTGTAATATTATGATATTATATATGCAATTTATGAAGCAAGACTGTTTTCAACTCTAAGCTGACTACTTTCTGAATTCATTTTTGTTTTTAAACGCATGAAATGGGCAGATGCTCTTATTTAGAATCTGTGCATCGATTGACATTTTCCATTTTCTGGTAAAGGCAGAAGATCATTCAGAAAAATAATGTCAAATTGGACGTTTTGAACCGAATTTTCCGACCCGGCACCGTGGGAAAGAGAAAAAACTGCTGTCATGAAACGACAATCGCTTATGACTCATTTATTGAAAAATGAAAAAGCTATTCGATCACAAATCACTTGAATAATCAGGAGTGCAAGTGTCATGATATTACGTTTAAATATGAGTCAGAAAATGTGCCGAAAAGTTTCGTGTTGTTCAACGCGTAACTTTCACGAACTCATTTTTAACGTAAAACCATGCACTTGCAGGGACATGACTGTAGAAGCGATTTGGAATATTTCTTCTTTATATTTCGATTACAATTTGAGTTTCCTCATGACAGCATTTTTTTTTCCTTTCCCACGCTGTAGCAACCGGAAATGTGGTTCAAATCGTACCACTTTGACAGCATTTTCCGAAATGACTTCTGTCTGTCCTTGCCGAAAAATGGAAAAAACTCTTTGACTACTTAGTTTCTGAGTAAGATCACCTGCATATTCCATGCATTTGCGAACAAAAATGAATTCATAAATGTCAGAATGTAGCCAGTTTGGATTTGAGCCAAAACAGCCTAACATCGTGCATATGTCAGAAAACTGCACGTGTCAGTATTTCGATTTGAGAACAGAATGAAGTCACACTGTAAGTTATATAATCTCGAACGTATAAATAAATAAATCTGTTGCCTGCAGGATTTTGGCTAAGTTTTCTATTTTAAAACTCTACAATATTTTTAATTTATTATAACTATTAAATGTTATAAATTGTTCTCTTTTCTTTGCTATGTATAAATATGATTGTCGTATTATTAATTTCTTAAATTACTGAGGTGTTTTTTTTTTTCTTTTCTCTTTTACAGTTTGCAGAGCCTGCATAGTTCGATATCTAGAAACCAGCCAGTATTGTCCCGTGTGTGAAGTCCAAGTGCACAAATCCAAGCCACTTCGGTAAGTAGAAAATGTCCTTCCCCAACACTAAACATTTTTATTCTTGATAGCGATTCTATATTCTCTTGAGACTGTTCATCACATGTTAGTTTATTTTGTTCTAAAAAACAGGTTATTATTATTATTATTATTATTATTATTATACAGCAATCATGGATTTATTTTTATCATTTCATGCATTACATTTTCAGATATTCTTGATAAGGTTGGTGGTCAGTGAGATCTCATTTCTAAAATAACAAATTGTCGTATTGATGTTCGATTTGCACCATAAGGGTCCGTGCAGATCACATTCTGCGAAGGCCGGCCTATTTTCGGTGTCTTTGATGTGTAGACACGTCTGTCGCACTGCAAGACAAGGCGTTGATTATCATGCTGCATTGATTATCAATTGCACTACGGAGAATTTCTTTTGTTGATTTTTTTGCACTTTGCTTCCAAACATTTGAAGAGCAGTAAAATATGTCACAACTGAACTGACCATAGAGCTTTTGGAGAAGTAAGTCATGCGAAATAATTTGATTTCTCGTCGCAGAATGGGATCTGAACGTATACCTTAAGGCCGTTCTCAAATTTAAAGTAGCTACTTTCTGACACATTTCTGAATTCATTTTTGTTCGGAAAAGCGTGAAATTGGCAGGTGTTCTTATTTAGAAAGTATGTCATCGAAATGAGCTTTCCATCTTTTGGTAAAGACAGAAGATCTTTCATAAAATACTGCCAAAGGTGGCGTTTTGAACTGAATTCCCGACGCGGCAGTGCTAGAAAGTGGAAAGTACGTGTCATCACGCGTGACAGGAATCTCTTCTACCTCGATAAGTCATTTATTTATCAAAAAATGGAAAACTCATTTCGATTCCATATCGCTTCTATATTCAGCACTGCCAGTTTTATGAACGATTAAAAATGAGTCAGAAAATGTATCAGAAAATTTCGCGTTGCCAGGCCAAAAAAAAAAAAAAAAAAAAAAAAGGTCACAACTTACCATGGAGCTTTTGAGAAAAAAAAAGCCCTGAGAAATAATTTGATTTCTCATTACTTAATGGTATCTGAACGGACCTTAAAACTAAAGTGTTATATTTGTCATATTCCATGCATTTTCATATACAAATGTCTTCGTGAATTTGTCAGAAAATATTCGCAATACCAAAAACTTGAGGTTAAAGATACGACAATAACAATGTCGGTGCGTTTGAAAGAACAACAGCAGACTTTTATCGCATTGCAGCTAATAATTAATACAGAATATTCGATGTGAAGAAATAATAATGAAAGTTACTTGATATTAATAAAAACAGAAGCACTGGCAACTTGGGTTTGATTATTTCGTTGTTTGCAATTCTTCCTGCATAAATGGCCCTGATAGTCACTAATCCTCAGGGTCTCGAAACGTGCTTGGCCTCCTCATTAGGAGCGGGGCCGTCAAGGGAGATGTGTTTTCCTTCCCTGTAATTTGGCGGAGAGAAAATTGGAGGGTAGCGCAAATATTCATTGTAGGAAGCGGTTTTCTCCTAAGTGGCATTGTGGCTAAGATTTTTCTCCAACAATCGTGGGAGTCTTCAGATAAGATTTATGTAGGATAATTTTTTTTTTTGTCTTGAGAATAGCTATTCAAATATTAATGAAGGCTCTCAAGTAGGTATTTTTAAATAAATCTAACCAGTAATTGATAGAATATTTATAAGAATGATTAATCGCTAAGTATAGGTATTAAATATTAATTAATGGCATTATCACAAAATCAGTATTTTTAATTAGATTAGATTGAAGATTTAATATGCTGAAATTCGTTTAAGGCAATTCTCAGATCCAAACTGGCTACTTTCTGACACAATTTCGAATTCATTTTTGTTCGGAAACGGATGAAATTGGCAAGTGTTTTCATTCAGAAGCTATGCCAGAACCAGGGTTGAGTGAACTGGAATTGAGAACCAGGCGGTTCTCAAATGACCTGCTCATCAACGCGAAACTTTCTGACTCATTTTTAAACGCAAATGCATAAAATTGACATTCCTGATTATTGAAGCAATTTGAAATCGAAATAAGTTATCCTTTTTTTTTTCTTTTCTTTTTTTCTTGTAACTAAATTAAATTACTTATTGAGTTATAAGCAATTCGTGTCACGTGCTGACACATTTTTATCCCTTTTTCGTGCTGCGGCGTCGGAAATTCGGTTGAACACGCCGACTTTGACAGTATTTTCTGTAAGATCTTCTGCCTTTACCAACGTTGGAAAACGTCTTTCAACTGCAAAGTTTCTGAATACGAAAACCTGTCAGTTTCATACGTTTCCGAACAAAAATGAATAAAAAAAATATGTCATAAAGTAGCCAGTTGGGATTTGAGAATCGCCTTCTTAAGATTATGCCCTTCCACCTTTTTATATAATGAAAAGTTTTCACAGAAAATAAACAGTCTTATCAGAGCATGTAATCATACCTCCCGTTACACTTCCTAATAGTTATATATTTTTTCGAGAACCACCCTAACCTGGGTCACCCCCCCCCCCTCCCTTTCCTATTTTACTTGAAAATATTGGTAGGTTGACATGTATGAATATATGCTGTTTATCTTCTCTGCCCTAGTACTTGAAAATAAATAATGCAACATGCCGTTCTGAGTAAGTCCTCGCTATTTATTGTGTAATATGTCATGAGGTAGTAGCACATTTTTTTATTTTTTTTTATCACAAGATAAAAAAGAAGGGGAAAAAAACAAGGGGGCTTTTTGTTAGGGGAACCGTCGGTAGCATGATTAATTTTCTATCTTAATAAATTGTTATATCAGTCTTCATATTTTAATATACATTTTCATCTTTCGATAATGGTAAAGAATATTGTTTCGGCTTACCTGAGATTTTCCTTTAGCGCACAGAATATCCACAGTGTGTCCAAATATTTATCCCTTTGAATGATCGTCGTGTCACTGTATTTGAATAGTAAGAAACATTATTATTAGAAAATAACATTGTGTGAAATAAGAAGTAGATCCATTTTCCTTTGAATATAATATTATAATTCTTGGCTAGATATGTACATTTTTATCGCGTTTTGGAGACTGCATATAGGTGCTCCATTTTTACATTATATTTGAGATATATTTACATCATATATATACAAGAGCGTTTTAACTGCTCGGATACATTTTGGAAACTAAGGGAGAATTGTTATTAAGTTCAGTGCACGCGCGCGGGATATCAGTTGTAGGTTGAAGTAGGGAGGTCTGCAGAATTTCACAGTTAATTGGTTTCGACAGTCTCTGGTTTTTTTGCATCTGCGGTTATCACTTAAAGTACTTATAGTTAATTGGGGTCTGGTTTTTAACATGTTCTTTCGATTGTTCACTGCACGTGGAGATTATTAACTGCATAGAAAAGGTCTCTCCGTCACTTTTCCCATTGATCAGCAGTCATACAGAAGCTGCCGGGTACTGCCAGATGTTAGCACAGCATATTGATTTGGCGTGATGGAAAGTAAGTATTAAAAAAGAGTAAGAATAAGAGAAAGCGAAAGTCAATTTTCCTCATTCTCAACCAGTTGTTGCTTTGACATTGATGGATCGAACAAAAAAGACAGGATGGAAAAAAGGAGAAAATCTTCAATCATATTTTTGATAATAAGAAACACTTCTTGCATGATAAAAGTGAGAAAATGAAATATTTGAAAAGTTCTCCAATCCAAACTCGTTCGTTTCTGGTATATTCATGAAGTTATTTTTAATCTAAAGTACACGAAATTTACTTATAATTCCTTTTCATATACATTAAGAAATTAAACCGTGTTTCACATTTTCCTATAAAATCAAATGTTCTTACAGAAAGTTATTGTCAATTTTTTAATTTACGGCTGTTCTCGAATCCAAACCGGCTACTTTTTGACATACTTATAAATTCATTTTTGTTCGCAAACTCGTGAAATTTTCATGTGCTTTTATTCTGGAACTATATATAATAGAACATTTTTCTCACTTCTGATAAAAGAACAACATTTTTTAGAAAATGCTGTCAAAGTGAGCGTTTTGAACCGAATTTGCTCACGCGACCAGCACGGGAAAGGAAAAAGATTGCTGTCATACAACGACAATCGTTAAAATATATATATATATTTGACGTATTTTACGCACTCATTTTTAAACGCAAAAGATGGCACTTGCAGGCATGACTATTGAAGTGATTTGGAATCGAATACTGTTTTCTATACTTTGTTAAATTAATTACTTATCGAGTTATAAGCATTGGTTGTCAAGTGACATGTTATTCGGTTCAAAACGCCCATCTCGACAGCATTTTCTGAAAAATATGCCTTTACCAAAAAATGGAAAACACCATTCGATTATAGTTTCTGAACAAGAACACCTACCATTTTCATGAGTTTCCGAACAAAAATGAATTCAGAAATGTGTCAGAAAGTAGCTCCTTTGAATTTGAAATAAAAATTATTTAGTGAATGTGTGTTAGAAAGTTGTGGACTGTATTTGAGTACAGCTTTAAATATAAGGCTTAAAAATAAATATAAGGCTTGTGTTAAAATTCTCTTTTAAAACTTCTCACTCGATTTTCTAAAACTTATTTTTAGTTAAGTGAAGGTGCATTTTATTTTAAAACTCCTTTTTCTCAACTCGCATCATACCGTGAGTGACTTAGCACATTTGATTACATTTTTGAAAGCTAAAAGTCTCTCATCCAATTTTCGTCTCTTCCCATTACAGGTCTGACAAGATCCTGCAAGACATTGTGTACAAACTAGTTCCGGGGCTTTTCCACAGTAAGTATACACACACACCACGCTTTCTTTTATTATCCACTTTTTAAAATCTCCCATCTTCATACAACCGATGGCTGTTATAAAAGGATTATGATGCATTGTTTGTAGCAAGTTGAATGTGACTGTAATATTCCTTTCTTTTGCTCTTTTGTAGATGAGATGAAGAGAAGGAGGGAGCTTTACGCATCACAGCCGCCTGAAGGTAAGCGTTTCTCCGAATCGAGAGCTTAGTTCAGAGTTATAGAAGTTTGAAATGGTGTTTGATAAGTTTAAAGGAAACACAAAATAATCTTTATTGTGTTTCTAAGTTTGAAGGGGAGAATCTTTTTAGTAAACGCTGAACATTTGTAACTTGGAGAAATGCGATTTTAAAAAAGGATGGGTTTCTGTATGTTAGAAAATGTTAAGCCTTATATTATAGTAAGATCAAACTTGTCAAGAAAGAAAAAAACAAAACTGAATTGCGCATGTTAGAAGTACGGAAAGCGTTGTTTCTGTTGACAAACCGGGTTCGTAAATATCATAGTTTCGAAAATATGAGAAATATCCGATATTTTGATATACAGGGTGTCGGAGACGAAACGCCCTAATTTAAACAGTCTGTAATACAACATGTAATCGTTGCATTAAGAAGACTGAAACAACAATGGATACACATAGTTAAGAAGTATTGTTTGTGCAATCACACCATTTCTACATGTGCTTCACGAGTGGTACAGAGGATGGCCAGATAATTGCTCAACCTCTCCCTCTCCCTATCCATATTTGAGGGAATTCGACAGTCATTGTGTTTTGAAAACAGAAACAATTTGCTTTTTACACTTATCAAAAAATAAACTATAAGATTCAGTGTCAAGTATCAAGAAAATTTTATGTTTTATGCAACACGAAATATTTCATTTATTTATTTATTTATTTTTTTTTTATTGAAAAACTTTAACATAAAGGTAAACTTGTCTGCTTTTTTATTCCCTAACATGTTGTGCAGTTTAAACTGAACTTAAAAAGGGGCAAAAGAGACCGCACCTGTTAAGCTATTATCATGCTACTAAAATAAAAATCCAGTTTAATCAAAGAAAAGTGTAAATATATATATATATATATATATATATATATATATATATATATAATACAAATTTAACTGTAGTTGTGTCCTTTCAACAATGTATTCTAGCATAGCGCAAAGGATTCCATAAACTCTGGGAGTGCATAGATATTCATCGCACGATAACCCGAATATCTCCCGTGGTGGCTGGAATATATTTCATCGCTCCCAGAAGCCCCTTTTCAACCATACTCTCCCTGTTATCGGGTATCTTCACATGTTCCCCGGAGGTTGCCAGGCAACGCTCTCTCTTCTGTGTGGGAAAAGCACATATCATAACATCCCCTGCTATAGAGTAGATGACTTTGAAGAAAAAATGTCATCCGTTATAGATTGACTTTCATGCGCGTGCAATTATCTCTACGCCTCCCCTGTAGGCGGGAGCACTCATCCGGACGTCTTTAGGAAGCTCTATAGCTCCAACAACCCCCCTTCCTCCCCCCTCCCTCTCTTATCCATCTCATTGAAAGGGTGAGATGAAAAATGCCGACGTTAACATAACAACTGCCTTCAAAGGGAGTGTGCGTGCTAGGCTATTTTCTTCCCTCTTTGACAGAAGTGTAGCTGGGGCTTTCTATGATGCTGCTGTATTTGTTCTTGTAGGAAGATTTTTATGAATATGTATTGAGACGGCTCGCCCGCTTATCAATGGATACTCGTCTTAGCAGATAACAATATACTGATGTTTACATTTATGGAGTATACTAAAATAAAATAATAATAGATAGATGATGAAAACATTATAAAGTTTCTTTACTTTTTCTATTGCACTTTCACTATGGACAGTATTCTTCCTTTCGGTTTGGGAAAACATTGAAAAATCGCTCCATTTGAAAGCAATTATGCTGTTGACGAATTCGCTTATTTTTTATTTTGTTACTGAAACGATAGACACGTATGCAGTAGATCTGAATAATATAAGGAATATTCGTTCAATTTTAGATTAATTTTGTCTTAATTATCGAATTCATTAGAAATATAACGTTAAAACAAATCCAAAAAATTATAGCCAATGTCTATAAAAATGAGTGAAATTTCAAGTGTTTAAATTGAGGTTTGTTTATAAATTATGTAAATTAAACGTATTTTACTTAAATACGCTTTTATTTCCTGATTTTAATGTTAATTTTTAGTACCACAAATTTTTTCATAAATTTTGCAAATCATGCTTTTATAAAATTTTTCACTAATTAATAATTAATTAATGAAATAATATGCGTTTGTTTTCGTTAGTTTGTTTTCTGAGCTCATAAGTGTGACAATAAAATAACATGGCTAAGATAAATAGCGAAAAAACCCTTCGTGAATGCAAAACGTAAACAAACGATCACGCCGCTATTTTAACTACTGTGAGGTCACAAGAATACCGTGCAAATAGATGTGTTTAACAGGGCAACCATTTTATTATTATTATTTTCTCGACTACCGTTTCAAAACAAAAATAATCTGCCTCGAAGATTAGCTGTAATTTGCCACAGTAATTATTATTTGGAAGTAGTTGTGGGCAAAGTATGAAAAAACCAGTCGCCACTGGCAGACTTGCTCTGGTTTTATGGAATGTACTTATCAGTATGTTAAGTCAGTTTCTTTAAAAACCACTGCTGCAATTTAAACACCTATTCTAAGTTATATTCTATTTTTTATTTTATCATTGTGATTAGTTCTTTCATTTATTATTCTATTGATTATAATTCCACTTTAGTCGCATTGATTCCATTTTAGCCGTGTGCGCTCCAACACAACGTAATGAAGATGCGTGATAAATTATAATCATGTTTCTTATGATAGTAATTTGCCATAAAAATAAAATATTTTAAAGTTAAAAATATTTAAAATCAATGCTTTTCTCTTTCAATATTTTTAATTAAAAACAGAAATTGAAAGTTAATAAATTTCAGAAGTTGCCTTCTATTTATCAATTTTGTGGTATATTTTGTTTTCTTTTAAAACTCTTCTCTAATACAAACTGGCTACTTTTAAGTAACTGGCATATTTTTAAATTCCTTTTTGTTTGCAAAAACGCATGAAATTAACAGAACTCGTTTTCTATTTTTTGGTAAAGGCAGGCAATCTTTCAGAAAATGTTGTCAATAATGGCGTTTTGAACCCAATTTCCGGACGCAACAGCGCGGGAAAGAAAAAAAAAACATGTCGTGAGGCATTAATCGTTTGTAATTCATTTATCGAAAAATGCAAAGACACATATTCTATCACAAATCACTTCAATAATCATGTCTGCTTTTGCATCTAAAAATGAGGTAGAAAATATGGCAGAAATTTTCGCGTTGTTAAGTGGGATTTTGTGTGTGTGTGCGTCCTTTTATACCATCTTCTTGTTGCTGATAGAAAACGAATAAATACGGCAAAAGAAGGATTAATGGAATCATTATTTTGAAAACTCTTCACTCCCGAAAATAAAGCTGGAACTGTTGCCAGCCAACCTGGAAAATCCAGGAAATTTAGCAGCGCTGACAAAAGCGGGGGAATTTTGACTGAAACCAGGAAATTCCAATGCAGTGTTGAAGTTGACCGCGGCGCGATTTCATGAGCGAATGACCCGGAAAGGTGACGAAAAATGACCTGGGTGTGTCAGGAAAAATAAAAAAGTTCAGGTGCTAAGTGCTGGGACCATCTTGCAAGTGAAATCTGTCTTTTCTGTTTTTGCGGTTCGATAAGTGATTGTGCCTGAAAATTTCCTACAAGTTTGGTTGAAAATGATTTCGTGTTTGCATCACAGAAATTAGCTAGTTGGCAAGGCCGTAGCCAATTGAGAGTGTCACCAGACTTTGATTGAGATATTTCTTTCAGGATGACCATACACTGTAAAAAAAAAATCTCTCAAATTGACAGATAAAAAAACTATCAGTTTTGGAGCCAGTGAAAAATTGTTTAATTTGCAGAGAATATCTGTATATTTTCATTAAAACAATTTTTTCTGTAAAAAATTCAAAATCCACATTTTTTTACAGGAAAAAACCGCTTCTCTTTAAAACAACTTTTTTCTGCAAAAATTACAATATTTTTCTGTCAAAATTACAGTTTTTTTTTTTTTTTTTTTTTTTTTTTTTTTTTTGCAGTGTAAATATGTCGTTAGTCAAGATTCCAAAATTAAAATTCGTACGTTAGCATATCTTTATTGTTTGATTCCGTTAATATGTTTGAAAAATAAATGCATTTTCTGGAAAATCTTTTAAAATTCATTCGAATTTTTGGAGATGGAATTCTGTAAAAGAAGAATGTTAAAATAAAATGTCTACAGCAATCATACGTAGATTGGTTTAGCCCAAATTCTTGAAAAATGAAATAAAGTCATTTAAAATATCGCGCACCAACGCGACGTAAGCTACTGACAAAACATCTTTGTCAATAAAACATTTGAATACATGTGAACAAAATTTCAACTATTAATTTGGTTGACACTTACATCAATACATCAACAAAGAAGCATTTAAAAGAGATTATAATTTTATTTGCAATGAAAAAGGCTCAAATTTCCTTTTGTAATTAAATTAAATTCACGATAAAGCTTAATAAATACTCTTAAAATACTTGCCTCTATTCAGTTAGTACAAAACAAATCTAAAATAAAACAAAAATAAAATTCTGGGCCCTAAATCCCTCTGAGAAATAATATTTTTCTGTCTACGATCTTGTCAGTTTGGAATTGAAAACAGGTGTGAATATAATTTTCAACCAGTTGAACTAATTAAACTTATATCAGACAAATGACACTGAAAAGATTAATCAGAAAGCAGAAATATCAATTTCTGTTTTCTTTCTTTCTTTTTAATTTACTGAAATATATATGAATAGATCATCAAAGCATTTTCTAATAAACAAATTCGTTTGTCTCCCTGTTACAGTAATTGCCTTTTCATTTCACAGTCGAATTCGTCTTTCAAAAGTTTTTCACAATTTCCTTATTTTCTTTTTTATCTCTTTCCATTTCCGAATTAAAAAAAAGAAACGTTTTTGTTCAGAGTTTGCTCAGTTGGCAACAAGTTTAAAAGCAATTTACGAAATCTCATTTTGGGATTTCTCTCTCTCTCTTATTTTCTGTATATTGCGATATTATAAAATAAAAATTATTTTTGAAGGTTGCCTTTTTTATTTTCTTTTTTCTTTACTTAAGAAAATAATAGATTTTTGTCTTGTTCATTGCACAAATAAAGATAATTAAAGTAGTACTTACTTTCGTACAGACAGCATGCATTATGTAACAAAGGGCCCCTTTCGAATGATTCCTGCCACTAGGATTTTAATCTCTCTCTTATTTACTTTTATTTTCTGTGTATTGCGATATTAGACTTGATTGTTTTTGTTGTGACCGTATTGCTTAAAAAAGTCATTTTATTATTTATTTATTTATTTATTTATTTATTTTTAAGAAAATAATAGATATTTTTCTAGTTTATTATAAATAAAGGTAATTTGAGTATATAGTACTCGCTTTCATTCACATGTACAGACAACGTGCATTATGTAACTCAAGGCCAATTATTTTTCGCATCGAGCTCTGCAAAGTAGAGGACAGTGGCGCCAACATTTGAAAAATATTGGGTGGGCTCAAAAATATTTTGGTAAAATGGCATAGCCGGATTTTCTTTCATTCTTTGGAGGGCTTGGGAGTGTGGAAAGAGGATAACTCTGTCAAAGTGAATCATATTTTAACGTAAAAGTATAAAGTTATAATTTTATTAAATGTATACTCTCTTGAAATCTCCGTTATAAAGACTCTAATATTTACTATAATATCACTATATGTCATGAATATGATTACAAATTAAAAGCGTAAAAAGCTAAATATCGAGCAGTCAGGGCATTAAAAGAGATGGTCATTAATTTATACTCAATAATAATTGGTAAAATAGTTTTTTTTTTTTTTTTTTTTACAAGGTGAAAAATAAATAAATAATGAAATAGAACAATGGAAATTGGGTGCGCCTTGATAGCAAATTATTGGGTGGGCTCGGGGACCCTTATAAGTTGGCGCCACTGGTAGGAGGCATTATAGTTTACATGGTGAGTATCAGTGCATCATAAGGCGTCGCCGTATCGTAACTTCCTACCAGGTTTGCCAGTATTGTTGTTTTCCCCAACTCAACAACGTGAATCTTTTATGACCTATTTCCAAACATATCTTCATTCTTATGCGTGTAAAAATTTCAAGAATGTAATACCTCTTTGCTATTGACAATTATCGATTAGTGCCCAAACTATCCATGATTGTCTTGCTCCTAAAATCAATTTGATGGCATTTTATGCAAGGTAGTTTATTTTTATCAATAATAAAATAAAATAAAATAAAAGGCTGTTAGATCCCTCCTATAATCTAAACAACAACAAAAAAAACCCTGAAGTTTAGTGTGTTTAACAATAAAAATTATGTCGCGAATGTGTTGTAAAGTATAGCAAAAATGTGAACAGTAAAATATCGTTTCAGGAAGCAATAATTTTTCTTTTCTTTGCAGCCTTGAAAGAGTCGAGAGATGCTGAAGACCGCGGCGAATGCCTGGACGAGAAATTCATCTACGCACCCGATGAGATCTTCAGCCTGTCCATAGAATACGGGTACGTAATATTTCTCTCTCTTTAGTAAATAAGGATGAGTCCCTCAACTTGAAGTGGGAGTGAATGATGGAAATCAACCACCAAAGCATACTTTATTTTATTTGTTTTTGTCATTTTTCCCGAGAATTATTTCTTGAAATCAGGAGTCGATGCAGGGTTTTTTTCCTCTGCGGCTTATTTTGTGAAAAATAAAAGTTATTTTTGTGAAATTTGTTGTATTTTGTTGAAAAATAACATTTTGTAACGAAAGATTTAATCAAGTTACTCCAATTCAAACCAAACATTTATTAATGATAACCTCTTTAAGTCCTTCTGCAAAAGTTTTCCTTTCTGATGAACTCGTTTTGATAGGAAATTTGAAATCCTTCCTAACAAAATAAATTCCACATTTTAATTCCTATCAAAATCAAAATAATTAATAAAGAGTATGTTTTTATGGAATGGAATTTTCTGAAGGGACCTGTTTTAATATGAAGGGGGGAACCTGTTCGATTATGAGAAAGAGACCTGCTTTATTAAATGGATTTTTGTAAATGGGGGCTCTAAATAGGCCCCAAATTTTGCCTGAATCGACCCCTGGAAATTCTTTTCATTTTAAACATGCAACTCTTTCCTTTGTCGTCTATTGTTAATGGCTTGTAACGTATTTGGCATTTATTGTTGAATTATTCGGTTTTTCTGCAGCCTAAAAATAGTGGGCCAAGCCTATTATCATAAGAAATAGTAGTAAACTATCAAATATGTTAAATTTGCACAAAGAAAATACAATAAAACTAGAGACTTAAAGTATATTTTAGCAATTTCTTTAAGGCGGTATTAAAAAATATATATATTTCCACGCTTAACAACTCAAAATTTTGAGACACATTCTCAGACTCATTTTTAAAAGTAACAACGGGAAACTTGGCGGCGTGATTTATAAAGACATTTATAAGGGCCCCCTGTTTTTATTTTTCGTTCAATTAATTAGAAATTGATTTACAGACAATTATTTTCACAGTACGATCAGTTTTTTGTTGTTTCCAGCACTAATCGCTTTGGGAAATTCGGTTCAAAATGTCCAGTTTGATAGCATTTTTTGAAATATATTCTGCCTTTATAAAAAAAATCGAGACAATACGGACATTATAAAGTTTCTGAATAAGAGAACCTGCCAATTGGATGCATTTTAGAGCAAAAATGAATTTACAAATGTGTCTCAAAATAAGCAGTTTGGATTTGAATACACCCTTAAGCCCTACATTTCTTTTTAAGCTGTTAGATGATTAATCTGAAATATTTAAAATAATCTGCAACACCGGCTGCCTTGCTTCACTGTTTCCGCTACTCTGCAGTAACAAATGGTAAAATGAAACGCTGTTGCACATTCTATATAAATGTAACGTAGCTCGAAAAGGAAAAAATAAATAAATAAAAACAGGATCTGTACGATTTTATCGAAATAGTACCATTCTTTTCAAATACTAAACTTCGAATTCGAATTATTAAATCGCAAATTTATGTCACTAAATAAATAAGGCATGTTACTCTTCGAATATGTTATAGTGGTGCGAATTCTGAAAATTTATGTTGACGGGAAGTCCTGCTAATCGGGTTAAATGAGTTAAAATAACTAATAGATTTACAGTAAATTATCAAAACTAAAAATGACATGAAGGAAAATGCCTTAAATAAACTATTCTTTTCCCGAAACTCTCAGCTTTTTCCTGTTCTTTTTATTATTTTTCAGACCATATTCAAGTAATCGCAGTATTTTCCTCGTGGAGTATAATCTACCGAAAAGGGTCTTGTAATCACCAATTTTTGAAATAGTGTTTCTTATTGCGATGATTCGATTGTTGTGTTACTAAATAATGGTCAAAATTATTTTGAAAATTGTTCTTTTCATTTATTATTTCAAAATATTACTCTTTCTTCGTTTTGAAAATATGTTATTTTAAAATTTAATATCGGTTTAGTTAATAATAATTAATATTTTTTACAAAATGATTTTAATTTTTTGTTGATTCTATTTACGAAGCAAAAAAATAAAATATTCCTCCATATCATAAAAGTGGAGTAGAAATCTTGAGGTGTATCAAAAAACATTGCCTCTCTTATAAAAAAATATATATATACTATATAAAAAAAGAAGGGGAGAGGGCGAGAAAAAAATTGTCTCAGAATTTAATTAATCCACCCATTCTACTGCAGATCACTTTCTTTTTCTTCTTCATGTACCCCTTCCTATTCACTTCTCCCTTTCTTCCTCTCTTTTTGCAATTTTCTGCCCTTTGTAATCAATTCTCCTGCCACACACAAATGCATTACAAGTCAACCAACCACAAACTGTTTACTTATCCCTTCACAAAAGCGCAGGTACTAATCACTGACTCCTGCTGAATAGTAGTAGCCACCGCGGTTTAACACGTGTGCCTGTATTGATTTCCCTTCTGCCCCACCTTGTTAAAAGCGCGGCCGCTTCCCTCTAAAGTGGCAGGGGAAAGTTATTGTGATAGAAGAATTCTTTGTAATTAACCGTAGAAAATTAAAGGAGAGATCTTCAAAAGAGAGAAAATAAAGCAAAAAAAAATCTCAACAATACTCTTTTCCCCCCACACTCTCTTTCCCTTCATTTTATCTCCTCTCTTCTCTTGGAAGAACTCTTTCTTCCCTGTGTACTTTTATCCAATTCATTTGTTTGGCCCGCTGCCAGATTTCGGTTACCCTGGCAACGAGTCTACACACGGATGGTGAAGCGTGTCGGCAAAAAGAAAAGAAAAATAAAATAAAACAGAGTCGGCTGTTTGTTGTTGGAAAAGTTTTCTATTATGCTACACAGCTGATTACTCGGCTCATGAACTGAATCGGGGATTTACCAAGGTAAATCGCGGTTTTTTTCCTTTTTGTCTTTTCTTCGCTCGGTTCGTTGTAGCGTGTAATGACGGCTACATGAGAGAGATGTCGTAAATCTTTACAAACGTGTAGTAAATTAGCAGTGTATTTTTCGGCTGGCTTCTGTAAGTTTTCGACGGTGTTGTGAGATTTGATGAAGTGTCATTTTATTCATCCTTATCAATAAAATCATAGACATTGCCAAAATCGAAAAGTAACATTTACGTGTTCATGTAAATATTTAAAATTTAATGTAACGAGGAATCAAAGAATTACCTGTATTTATGTGAATATATATGTATGAAAGTAGCAATTGTGGAAATCTGATTCTTTTTCTTTTTTTCTTTCTTTTCTTTTTTTAAAAAAAACAAATGATACAAAGGGGGCTTTCAGATAGAACCTCTGTGTTCTTTAATTGCACATGCATCATATAATAATAATAATTGATTGTATTTACCCGCATTTTAAACTAATGCGTGTATGTTTTCCTCTTTATAGGAAAGAAGCTGAACAAAAAGAATCTGAAAATTCTCAAGAAGATGATAATGTAAGTATTTGAAAACAAGTTTAAAAAAAAAAAAAGAGTAAAAGAAACACTTACTTGTCCAGGAATAGAGATGGAAATGCTGGGAGAAAAAAAAATCCCGGAAAATTTGGCGTTAGGGGGGCGGGGGGGGGGGAGTTTATTTCCACTTGGAAAAATTCTAGTATGATTACAACTATTTGGAGATGGGGGGGGGGGGGGAGTTAACTGTATTATCTTGTATTAACACGTAATTTTTTTTCCTCTTCAAAATTTACTTTTAAAATCTAGATGCATGTAATATACATTATTTGAGATTTTGCCTGCCCTCTCTATATATGACCATTGGTCACTGCATAAAATAGTTGGCTGGCAATTTTGAATTCAAATTTATGAAACCGTTAAATAATACATTGTGAATACCGTACAATTTTAAGCACTAACTGTTAGATTTTAATAGACTAAAAACTGTTTTTCTCTTCAAATGAGACATTAAAAATTTAAGTAGGTGGTGTGTGTTACACGAGGGTGCGGCATGCATTTTTTCCTCTTCAAAATTTACTTTTAAAATCTAGATGCATGTAATATACATTATTTGAGATTTTGCCTGCCCTCTCTATATATGACCATTGGTCACTGGTAGTTGGCTGGCAATTTTGAATTCAAATTTATGAAACCGTTAAATAATACATTGTGAATACTGTGCAATTTTAAGCACTAACTGTTAGATTTTAATAGACTAAAAACTGTTTTTCTCTTCAAATGAGACATTAAAAATTTAAGTAGGTGGTGTGTGTTACACGAGGGTGCGGCATGCATTTTTTCCTCTTCAAAATTTACTTTTAAAATCTAGATGCATGTAATATACATTATTTGAGATTTTGCCTGCCCTCTCTATATATGACCATTGGTCACTGCATAAAATAGTTGGCTGGCAATTTTGAATTCAAATTTATGAAACCGTTAAATAATACATTGTGAATACTGTACAATTTTAAGCACTAACTGTTAGATTTTAATAGACTAAAAACTGTTTTTCTCTTCAAATGAGACATTAAAAATTTAAGTAGGTGGTGTGTGTTACACGAGGGTGCGGCATGCATTTTTTCCTCTTCAAAATTTACTTTTAAAATCTAGATGCATGTAATATACATTATTTGAGATTTTGCCTGCCCTCTCTATATATGACCATTGGTCACTGGTAGTTGGCTGGCAATTTTGAATTCAAATTTATGAAACCGTTAAATAATACATTGTGAATACTGTGCAATTTTAAGCACTAACTGTTAGATTTTAATAGACTAAAAACTGTTTTTCTCTTCAAATGAGACATTAAAAATTTAAGTAGGTGGTGTGTGTTACACGAGGGTGCGGCATACATGAAAAAAAAAAAATAAAGCCCTTTAAAATTCTTGGGCTCCTTAAATTTTTTTTTTCTCAACAGTTCATGAACCCTGTTGGAAATGAACTAACTGAATGTATTAACTTCTATCTTCTCGTGAAAGAAAAATAAGATCACAATAGTAAAACAAAAATTGATGAGTCCCGATGATTATTTAAGATAGTTTAATGAGGACACACTTAATTACAATCAACACACACACATATATATATATATATATATATATATATATATATATATATATATATATATATATATATACATTCTTTTCACTTGGCATTTATGCCGGATCGAAGTACATTGCTTCTGTTCAATCTGGAATCTACAATTGTTCTAAAGTTTCCCTCGGGACGGGACGATGACAGTCCAAAAATCCCATTAGGGAATAGTTCCTTCCCCGGCGTTACTGAGTTGCAACAAACCCTGTAAAATTCAAGTAATTGTATTGAATTGTTATTTTTTATTATTATTATAATTTTTTTTTAAGTTAAAGATTTGTAACATTTACAAGAAGTTTCGTAAATTAAGAATCTATTTCTGTTTCTTTCAGTCTCCCCCCATACGTCGTTTTCTGCGGTGTCCTGCCGCCGTAACCGTTTCGCACCTCAAGAAATTCATCCGAATGAAGTATGGCATCCCGAATTCTTATGAGGTGAGTTGGTAAAATATCATACCTGTGTACTGATGTCAATATATCTAACGATATACTGCCAGGGGTCGATGCAGGTTTTTTTTTTTTCTTGAGGCCCATTTTGTGAAAAGTAAAGGTTATTTTTCTGAAATTTATTATATTTTTGTGAAAAATAACATTTTGTAACGAAAGTTGAAATCCAGTTAATCAAATTCGAACCAAGCATTTACGAATTTGGAACATAAACAAAAACTTTTTTAAACCCTTTTGCTGAAGTTTTTCTCTCTGGTGAACTTGTTTGTTTACAAATCACACATTTTAAAACATTACAAAATAATAAATAAATAATAAATAGTAAGTTTTTATGGAATGGAATTTTGTGAAAGGGCCCATTTTATCAAATTGATTTTTGTGACGGGTCCTATTTTATTAAATAGATTTTTGTGAAGGGGCCTTAAATAGGCCTCAAATTTTTCCTGGGTCGACCCCTGACTCCAGTTATAAGAAAAAGAGTTCGTTTTTAAAAATTATCCAAAGAGCACTTTCAGATAAAGCTTATGTGGAACTTATTCGCACATGCATAAAAATTTCAAATACTTTAAATGAAGATTCCATTTAGCTAAATAGATTTTTTTAAACTGCAACAAAGTAATTAATTTTTGGCACATTCACGAAGTTTCCTCGCTCAACAAGGCGAAACTTTGTAACGCGACTCATTTTTAAACGTAAAAGCATGACTAAATCGCGAGCATGATTATTAAAGTGATTTGTGATCGAACAATTTTATTCATTTTCCAATACATGAATTACATCTTGAGTTGTAAGCGATTGTTTTCTATATGCGGCAGTTCTTTTTCTTTTCCTGCGCCGGAAATTGGGTTCAAACCGCCAACTTTGATAGCATTTTCTGAAAAATCTTCTGCCTTTACGGGAAAAACAGTTCTATTACATAATTTTCTAATCAGAGAACCGCCGCCGATGGACTTTATGATGCACGTGACGTCATATCCTAGAATTACCGGTATTTTGATCCGTCAGTATGCGCTCGCGTAATTACCGCCAGCAGACGTATTTTAGCCTCGACCCAGGTTACGTGCATAAAGTTTAACCGCGATTTTTTTTTTTTTTTTTTTTTTTTTTTTTTTTTTTTTTTTTATTTAGCTAATGTTCTTGGATACGGAACACTATTTGGGATTAATATTTCACTATATTAAATATCTACTGCTGCAATGATGAATCTTTGCTAATATTCAAGAGTAAGTAACCACCAACATTCGTCCAAAAGTAAATACCACATGAATTTTAGCTTCGACCTCATGTCACGTGCATAAAGTCCATTTGATATATGTTTACGAACAAAAATGTGTCGGAGAGTATTAGGTTGTAGTAGAAGTCGGCTGTTCTCAAATAAAAAAGAGCAACTTTCTGACACAATTTTGAATTCATTTTTGGTCGGAAACCGATGAAATTGGCAGGTGTTCTTATTCAGAAACTATGTAATCGAAATGTGTTTTCCATTTTTTGGTACAGGTAGAAAATCATTCAGAAAATACTGTCGAAGTCGGCGTTTTGAACGGAATTTCCAAGGCAGCAGATCAAGACAGGGGAAAATCGCGTCGTCACGTGACACGAACAGCTTATAACTTGATAAGTAATTTATTTATCAAAAAACGGATAACTCCTTTCGATTCCCAAATTGCCTCCATAGTCATGCCTGCCAATTTTATGCTTTTACGTTTAAAAATGAGTCGGAAAATAATAATAATAATAATAATAATAATAATTTTTCCTAAAATTTTGTCTAATTTGGCATTGTTAAGCCAATTTTCAGAACGCAATAGTCCGGGAAATGTTATCATGAGACATCAGTCGATTTATGACTCAAGATGAAATACGTTTATGAAAAGATGCAAAAAATTAGATTTCAAATTACTTCAACAGCTTATACATTTCATGCCTTTATGCATAAGAATGATAACCGTGAATTGTGATGTTAAGCCGGGAAAATACTTTTTTTCTTTTGAGAAACTTTTTAATTTTACTTTCGTTTATTTTTTTTCGCCGAACATTACAAATTTTTCTTTGAAATAATCTTGGGGATTATAATCCAACAAAGGTAAGTAATCAGCCTGCCGATAGCAGTAATCAAAGATTTATAACAAGAAAGAAAGGATGCGAAGAAATAAATATATACAAGAAAATTTAGGAGTGGAAGCAATTATAAAATTATAATAGATTGCTCCCTTGGGATCATAATTCCTCGTCTCTTTGCTTTTATATTGCGCTTGTCAAAATGTCTAGCTCTCTCGCCGTAATCCCATTAAAAAGTCTATTTTATCCACACAAACAAAAGCATATTTGTGCTCTATGTAATGTAGCAAGAAGTACAGCTGTAAAAGGGAGAGAAGTGTTTTCCGGTGTTCTTTCTTGATCCACTCTTCTATGCACCTGTTCCTCTATTAGCATAGAATAATTCCCAAAGAGGGGAAGAAGGAAAGATAACTTTTTTTCTGAAAAGGAGATATGGGGATTGGGAAGGGCATAATTCAGTTGGAAAACACCCTGTGAGGGGATAAGGTCACGCCTACCCAATTCCCGAAAAGGCGAGGTGAGTGAAAGTGATTTTTTTAGGGGGGGAGTGGGGAGGGTAACAGCTGAGGTCGTTCAGGCGTTGCCTTCCTTGTTGGGGGTGCTACTCCGTCCACAATTAGGCTCGAGTGATTGGCGTTTCTAGGACGCCATCAGTGGGCCAATGAATGGCAAGTCTTTCCACCTAATATAATCCCTCCCCATCTTCCCCCTTTTTTAAAAAACTTGCCTGCTAATCCAGCTGTGCGATGATTTTTTTAATGGCACAATTGTGAAATGACCACTGTTCGAAAAAGATGAGTGAAACGACCGGGAAAATCAGGAAAAATGAAAAAGGTGGAATGCTGGCCACTGTTGCATTGTCCCGCAGGAAAAATTGAAAATATTTAAAATATCATATAATATCCTCATGAATTCGTGATTCTTTCCGAACTCTGGTAAAATATCATGTACATTATTATGTATTAATTTAGTTTATTTTATCTTTAAAATGTTCATTTTCTTTTATTTCATTTTTCAGGTTGATTTAAGGTATGACCAGGAATCTCTTGCAGATGAATACTCACTAATGGACGTGGCATACATCTTTCTTTGGAGAAGGGTACGTAATTTGTTTAACCTCTTATATAGCTAGCTGTCAATTATACGTTCAGAATTTTATATAAATTACCATGTAATGTGATTTTTGCATATTTTGAAAATTTTAAGTTACTATAAAAGTGATTTTGATTTAAGGCTGTTCTCACATCCAAACTGGCTGTACTTTCTGACACATTTTTGTTCAAAAACGTATCAAATTCTCAGATCCTCTTGTTAAGAAAGTGTGTAATCGATTTTTTTTCCCGATAAAGACAGAAGATTATTCAGAAAATGCCATCAAAGTGGGCAATTTCGGGACGCGACAGCACAGGAAAGGAAAAAAAATACCTGCCTTGTCATAATAATCGCTTATAAATGTATCAGAAAAAGAAGAAAAAAACTGTTTGATTACAAATCACTTCAATAGTCGTGCCTGCAAGTGTCATGCTTTTACGCTTAAAAATGTGTATGATGTAGATTCATATATTTATCGTTAAAATTTCAAAAATTAATCTTGTTTCCTCTTTTAGCTATTTTTAATTGTATCACGCTTCTATGAAAAGAAAATCTTTTTCCTTTCTACTTAAAATTCAACTATTCTCATACTCTTTTATCGCAGTTAGAAATGACCTTTGTTAATTAGTGTACATGTTTAAAGTGTTTCTTTCGTATGTGCTTGCGGTTTTCATATGAGAAATGAAACCATTTTCAGTTTGGCATCTGCGTACTATCCTAATGCAAACATTTAAGTTCACAGAAGATATAAAGAAAAGTAAATGTATTGTCTATTTTTCGATACATCTGCATGCTAAAATTCCCGCAGATGTTAAGTTCGGACAGTTTGCTTTCTGTTGTTATAAAGATGCGCATATGGTAATTTAGTTTTTCGGTTTGCGTTCAAAATTAGAATGTGTTTCTCCCTAACGAATTTTTCTTCTGTACGATATGGGTCGACGCGGATAAAATTTGTGGAGTCATAAAATGGCTCATTCGAGATTTAATCTTCATGATGTGAAGTTATACGTTCTGAGTGCCGGGGGACCGCCTCATTTTATTCAATTACTTTTCTTCAAATAAAATGTTTTTCCATGGAATCCTCAAGTCTCCGATATGTTTCTTCACGGGATAAGAGCCTTCGGGTTCTTGCTTTATAAGCGTATATGTACTACCAGTCCTATACGACAATCTTGAATTTTATTTAATTATCAGGAAAGTATAAGCTTTGGCTGATAACTACACGATATAATATGTCAGAAAGTTTCGCGTTTTTGAGCGATGAAAGATATTTTTCCAAGATGCTTCGCCGATACAAATTTTCCCCTTTCCGGCCGCGAAATCCCATGTTAACCTAATGAAAAAATTTAATTAGATAATTAAACATTGTGATAATGATCGAGATACAGTTTTTGACGTCAGAAAGTGGACTTCGATGCTAACGTAGTGTTTTGTTTGTTTTTTAATTCTTACATTTTAAGTATTTAAAAAAGTCCTTTTAACTTTGAATTCGTTACTTGAACAAAATTTGTCGTTGTTTTAAATTTTTATTATTTAATGAAAGAATTTTTAAAAACACGCTACGTCGGCACCAACTGTTTTCTTTCTGTGATTAAAACAGTGTATCAATAATTATATTAAATATTTGGTAATCACACAACTGAAAGTTTCCCATTTACGTTAACATGGGATTTCGCTTGAGTGTTTTTTCTCCTTCCCGATCTCGAAATCCCATGTTGACCTATAGAAAAATTTAATTAGGTAATTAAACACCATGATAATGATCGAAATAGAGAACTTTTACTGTTTTTTTTTTTTTTTTTCTAATGTTTGACAATTGTTTAAAGATATAAATTTAATTTCTTTCTCTTTTTTGCAGAGAGGTCCTTTAAAATTCTACTTTAGAATTGTGGAAAAGCCACCGAAAAAGACAAAGCCTCAACGTATATTTATGGATGATTTTATAGATACTGAAAATACGACAAGGGAAGAAGAAGAAGAAGAAAAGAGTAGTACCAAAGAAGAAACACCAGTAAATACAGAAGAAGAGATTTGCTCTCCTCCGGTTCAATCTGTTATTCCTCAGTCACAGTCGGAATGTTCCACGGAGAAGGACACTATTGAACATCCTGTACAACCTCCACCCGTTGTTGTTGTTCCAGAAGTTGAGCCCACGACAGTTGAACAGACTTCTGACAATTTCCCACCAAAAGCTGATAGTCCTGCAAGAAATACATTTTCGGAAGAAAAGGTTGAAGTAGCAGAAAAGGTGGAGTTGAAGGAAAGCACAAAAGAAGAAACGACGGTTGTTAGCAACTGTAATAAAACAGAAACTAAACTTATCTCTTTCAAATTCCCACCTATATCTTTGAGCAAAAGCTCTCATTCAGAGAGCAAGCCTGCCGTCATGACAGTTGCACCTCTCACGAAACCCTCGTCATCTCTTCCTACATCAAGCAATAATACCCCTGCAACAGGCACTATCACTCATGGGCTGTACACAGGAATCTCAATCAAAAAATCGCCACCAAACACTTTGCCCCCGTTCAAAATATCTACGCATCTCCTTCCACCCAGAGTTCCACCCCTGAAACTATCTCCACCTCGATTCTCAAAACTCGAGGCCTGTCTCAAAGAAATATCTTCTGCGAAGAAATCCTCAGCATCCAAGAAGTCAAAATCTTCGAAAGGTTCGAGTGACAAATTGGAGCTGAAGGTTGCTCAGTTGAAATCCGCTTCTTCTTTTAAGTGTGTCGCTCCTTTAGTGATTTCTGTGCCCCCAGAAGCCAAATTAGATAGCAGGAAAGATAACTGTGTTCCTCAAATAATATCTTCCGAGAAAAAATCGGAAGAACCATGTGTCAAAACTCCCATCGAATATTTACCTCTGCCTCCTAAAAAATCTCCTCCTCATGTGAAGGAAACTCCCCCTACGCCTCCGCCTCCACCTCCACCTCCACCTGTTCCTGAGCCTAAAAATTCGTCAGATGAAGATAAAATGGATATAGATAATGATCTTTTCGAAGGGCGTTTAGTCATCGCCGAACCAGACATTCCACTTAAGGATGATTCAGATAATTCTAACAGTAAGTCTACGGACTTTCCTTCCTCGAAAGAAACTCCGCCTAAAATAGAAGATTCAGAAGACGAAGAGATAGATGTCGTAGACGACATCGATGTAGACAGTGGTAGGGGAAGTGACATTAGCAGCAGAACAGAAGCTCGGTCCCTCTGCGGAGATGACGATTTAGGCTCGCCTGATTCTGTTCCAAAAACACCAGAAGCTGAGAGACATCTACCCGTTCAGATTCCCAGTCACAGCTTCCCAGATCCAAAACCACCCGCTCCAAAAATCAACGGCATTGCGCCACCGCCGGCGAAAAATTCTCCCTCGCTAAGCAATGGCAACGATTGCGGAGTCTTGGACTTATCGACTTGCAGTCGCAAACGTAGTCACGACGGTGACGGTCCTGTTCACCGTTCCAAACAAGTTGCCAATCCAGCGGTGCTAGACAAGACTCGGCAGACTACAACGCCCTGTGTTTCGCCTAACCATTCTCCGTTCAAAGTGCTTTCAACACCCGAAATACCACACATCAGTCTGTACAAGAGCAAGCACGAATCAAGTCGGGGCAATTTCAAGTGCCGTGGTAACACACTGACAGTCATCAATCCTGACCCCAACGGGAACAGACCAAAGATCGTCATCCGCAATCTGGGTCCAAGGCCGGACCGTGGACATGAACGTTTCCATCACCACCACCATCATCACAATCATCATCATCAGAGGATGTGAGACTGTTATTGTATTCCAAAAAAGAAAGTATGTTGTTTCTTCTCTCAAAGAATGTGTTGTCAGTGGGGACAAAACATCTGTGTGTTTTACTTGTATATAACTCATTTTTGTTTTTCGTTTCACGTCTGTAGAAAATATACATTGGACTGCAGCTTCAATTGAAAAGAAAAACTATAATATTTCTATTTCTTTCTAGTTAATTCTTTAACCCATATTTTATAACATAGAAAAAGAAAAAAATATTTTCACCAAAAAAATTTCTGTTTCAGAATAATAAGACATCAAACAAAATTATAATATTAAAAAACTACCAAAACTTTATTGGTTTTCTTTTTACGGTACAATCCCCTACTAAAAATTGTGTACATCTGTTTTGCAATTTCCCAGTTTGACTCAGCAATAAGGATATTTTTGTCCTTTTTTTCACAATTGTTTAAAAATATATATATATGTTAGATAAAATAGTAAAAATTAGCCAAATTTAAAAATCTAAACATATATTAATTAATTAATAAAGTTGAAAAATTGACTTTAAGTGACATTTTGCAACTTATAATCTATTTTAATAGCAGAGGAGAAATAAAAAGTGCTATAAATCTGAGCTGTCCTGTATATACAAGGCGATGATAAAATATGGGTTAACCTGATGAAAAACTAGAGTGCTTTTTTGTTGCATAATAACTGAAAATGCTTTTTAAATGTATAGAGCGATTGATTGTCTTCGAAAATGTGAAGGTTTCATCGTCAAGATGGCCAGATATATAGAGGAACTTTTTTAAAATACGAAAATTGAATCCTGTACATTTTGAGTAGTTTTGCGTTTTTTGAGAAAATTATCTGCCATTATCCGTTTACGCATGAGATTTTCCGTGTTTACATATTTTCCATGTACACACATGTTTATTAGCAATGGCGAATAAAAGCATTCAAGGCAGAAATGATGGCCAATCGAAAACAATTTAACCGCGTTCTCTCATTTTTCTATTACCATAAACCTTGTTGCCAGCTTGATAAATAAAACTATTTGTAAATAGCGCGTTTAAAGATAGATTTTTACTGCAATAAATAAACCGAAAAGGCACGTATCAGTTACTGACGGATGTGAAAAGTATTCTAGAAATTTTCTATAATAGAACGGCAATCGGTTTTCGAAGATATATCGAGATGAAAGATTGTAATTATCCAAATACGTGTAGTCTCATTCACGAAAATTTAATTTTGAAATATCTTTATTTGAATCTATATTTTAATTTTTAAATAGTTAGTATTATAAAAAAGGAATAAGGATTTCTTTCCCCATAAATGTCTTTGATTTTTATATCTGTTAAATTTGAGTTCCTTTTAATTATTGAAACAGCCTTCAATTTGAGACTTATATAAGCTGCTGGAATACTGCCAAGTTCCGAAGAGATTGTTTTAAATTAATGTTAATGCGTGCAGTTTATTTCCTTCGTTTCAGATTACTTGTTAATGCGCGCCATTTATTTATTCCCTTAATGTCTTCAAATTTCTTTCGCTTTACAATGTTCATTCGTTTATGGCATCAGAAGACATGATTTTTGAAAAGTGTGTTGCCGTTTTTATTTAATTCTCTCACGCGCAAATTATTTTTAAATGGGTGAAAAACACATTTTGCACTTAAAGCTGTTCTCATATCTAAGCTGGCACTTTCTAACACATTTATGAATTCATTTTTGTTCGCAAATGCATGGACATTGGCAGGTGCTTTTATTTATTATATACAGAAACTGTGTAATCGAACTGTTTTTCCATTTTCGGTTCGAACCGAATTTCTGTACGCGACAGTGCGGCAATGGAAAAACACTCCATTCATTAGGCAACAATCGTTTTTATAACTTAAGATATAATTGATTTATCGGGGGAAGAAAAAACTGTTCAATTACACAGTTTCTGAATAAGAGAAGAGCATCTGCCCATGCATTAGAGAACAAAAATGAATTCATAAATGTGTTAGAAAGTAGCCAGTTTGAATTTGAGAGCAGCCTTAAAGGATAAGACATTGTATTCAAATAACGAAATGATCGCTTGTCTTCCAAGGAGATGGAAATTTCGAATTTAGTCGAATTAAACCGAATTCTTTTTTTTGTTCGAACTTTTTTCACTGCCAAGGAAATCGTCAAGTCGTTCTGTGATGTGCTTAAGATATAGTATTATCAAAAAATCAACGGAACAACGCGTGTGTTTATCCCGTCTCAAATTTAGTGCAATCTTATCGATCAAAAACCGCCAGGTAGAGATTTCTCGTAAAACAAAGTGCCTCTGTTTCAGGAATTTCAAAGGAAGTCTTTTGAGCGGGAACTTTTCTTCACTTGTTACTTCTTTTTTTTCTTCTTCACCAGTAGGTTAGTAAAACAGTCGTGTGCACTTTTGGCGAATCGAGACCAATTAGCTAAAGATTTTGATGTCGGTAAAAAACTGTCATGAAAGTTCGTTAATTTCAGCCACAGTAACGAAATAATTTATATCCATATAAGTAATTGTGAAATAAAAGGAATACATTGAAATAAAAGAATGTTGAATCCCAGCTTGCGCGCGCGCGTGTGTGTGTGTGTGTGTGTGGGGGGGGGGGGGTGTATTTGTTATAGAGGCAAATTTTATCATCCGTGTCCATAGCGTCTCTATATGGAGGCTACCGCACGATTATGCTGGGTAACTGCCTCGGTCAAAGAGCACCACTCTTTCCGAGTCGCACTGTATAACACACAATTTATGTCGTAAAGGCGAAAATTACTATTCGATAATAGTAATGAATGTGCCTCTCTGGAATCCCAAAATTTGTTTAGTCGGCCCTATCCCTGTGTCTTCCCACTTCTTGGATCCACCCTATCAAAATTAGGAAATAAGATGGCGTCCTACACTGTAAAAATATCCGTTGATTTTACGAGAAAAACTGTCAGCCGCGCCAGTAAAAAAATGTTTATTTTACTGAAATAATCTGTTTATTACGAACTTACGGGCATAATCTGTTAAAATAACAAAGTTCCTAATAAATATTGATTATTTTCGTAAAATAAAGTTTTTTCCTGGCTAACAGTTTTTTTTGCAGTGATATATATTAGATTATTTATCTTATTGATATATTCCAGGGAGTTGGTCTAGATCGCCAAATGTGAAGCCCACTGTTACAGCTCTGTATTATCGTTGTTCTGTTGATTTCTTTTCTGCCAGGTTCAATTGTTTCTATCGCAAAGCACCCCAGTTCTTATAAAAGTTGATTTTCTTTTTAACAGTACGCAGTGCAATTATAAATATCAAATCCCAATGCATAGTACAAATTATCAAACTATGATGGAAGAATAATTTGGAGTGATGTTGTTTGTTCATTATTGTGCGAAATAGTTTTATTGAAAGTGAATAAACCTTCTCAGAAGTTTATAGTAATACTAGTGCCTGTTGATTTAATAACCATATTGTTAGTATAATTTGGTCCTATCATGTACAAATAAATGAAGACCTCAGTGGAAGATGCTGTTATGTGGAAAAATTTTCTCAGTTTGTTTTATTTTGTGGACGAAGGGTGTTAGGAGATAATCTGTTATAACATATAAAGCTTAAACTATTAAGATTCTAATTAGTCTTGATTATGTAAAACATTACTTTTTATTAATTAATATATATTTTTATTTAATCATTTAAATAATAATTATAATTTTAATGATTTAATAGTAAAAATTTAAAAGTAAATATTATATTTACTTTATAATTATATATATAACAGTAAAAAGTATATTTAAAAGTAAAATTTTTCTGAGAGAATTTAGTACAATATGCACTGGAAAAAAAACTGAGTTTATAGAAAAAAATTTAAGCCAGGACGCCAGTAAAATACTGTTTATTTTACGGGAATATTCTGCATTTATTACGAACTAAATACATATTTCTTTTCCACAAAATAAAGTTTTTTTGTTGGCGTCAGTTGGCTGACAGTTTTTTTCTGTAAAATCAACGTTTTTTTTTTTTTTTTTTTTTTTAGTGAACATATTAAACAAATGCCACCAAAAAAAAAAAAAAAAAAAAAAAAAAGAAAGAAAGAAAATTGACAACAAAAAACTTCTTCCGCATTTAAATTTCTTGTAATTTAATTTCTGTAACATAACATGTTCTCCCACTAATGTCTTCATATACAAGGTGATCCAAAATGTGGTTATCCAATTATTTAAATGAAGAATTCTGAACGGGATTCTTATCATTTCCGATCATTTATTGGGTTTCTTTTAAATAACTTATTTTTCACAATTTTTTGCCTTTTAATTGGTATAAATGCATTTTGAATCGCCTATGGTTATAATAGCTGTTAAAGTGCTTACAAATATAGCAAGATTCTTGTTAAACTTTTCTCACTCCTTAATGCTTTTTTGTTGTGCTTTTAGCCACCAAACATAATTTTAATCGACTGTTACTTTTAATTGCTTTTCTGAGTATTCAAAACGCAATTTCTTCATTATTCTTTCTTCTCTGTAAATATTACGTACTGCTAAACAGGTATAGTAGAATTTCGAAACAGTATTATTATTAGAAAATGTTCTATAAATTTCTTTTATTCCATTATGTTGTAAAGTTTAATGAAAGCTTATAATCGGAAAAATTGATCCGATTAATTTTGATTATAATTACAACTTAAGCTGAATGGCTAATTGGTTTAAGTGTATATCTTATAGCTACTGATTTATTTAAAAAAGTAAAATATTTATGGACATCGTGATAGTGTTTAGCTGCGCTTTTAAGTAAGATAATTCTGAATTTAGCACAAAAAAAAATAAAATTTCATGAAAATCTACTATATCTATTCTTTTTGTGTCTAAACTGTACATATATTACTGCGGAAAAGTCGGCAGTACAAATATATTCTGCAGTACATTTCTGCTATAAATAAGCTTCCCTCCCCCCCCCCCCCCCACCTCTTTTTAAGATACGTAATCAAAAAATCGTATGCCAGCTTAGTTTATGAAGATGTGTTCAAGAGAAAAAATGACAAATACTGATATTTTATGAAACCCTTTCCAAATTCACACGTATATTTAATTTTTTTTTTTTTTTCTAGTTAAATTTCTTCAGTTTCTGATATCTTGCTCTGAGATATTTTTCTTTCTTTTCTTTTTTCCTCCCAACTTTGTAACAATGCATACAAAATTATCCAGCTTTAAAAATTCTGATTTTTTTTTTTTTAAAGGTAATTAAAACATTTAATTCTTAGGCATAATACCAGCATTTGAACCGATGTAAATAAAGTTATGCAGCCTAAATAAAACCATTTTTATTAATAAACAAATCTGAAACTGTTTACAATCTAAGTGAATTTTCTCATAATAAAACTGTGAGTAAAAAGAAACAATTTGGATTGGATGTCAAAGTAAGAAGTATTCTTTTTTTTTCTTTCGAACACACCTCATGTTATTATAAGTTGAGATTATATAAATTCAATATGCAATAACGACCGTTTTCAAGAGTTCGTCCATGCTACGTTTATTATATTACGTTTATATATTTTTTTCTGCTTGCAAATACTAAGATTTGTGTAAATACAGAACTGATGCATTATTGTTTACAGTCATCGTGGTTTCATTACGTGACTCAGCTTTCACTATAATTTATGAAAATAGCTAAATATGCTAAATATAATTATTTTACCGTAACTTCACCGCCATATTGTGTATGTATAAGCAAGTTATTCACTTTTTAACATATTGTTATACTCATAATTCAATTAGTTTTTCATAATATTAATTCAGTAAATGCAGTCATTTCATATGTAATTTGTAATTACATATATATAGAGAGAGAGTATATGTTATAAAAAGCGAGGCAAATTATACTTTTTTTTTCCCCCGACGTAGTCGCTAACACTGTTAAAAATCTGCAACGAACTGTCCAAGTCATTCGACCGTTTTTAAAGGTAACGGTTATTTGACCATATTATTAAGCGTATCTTACCATTATTGTGGTCAGAATAAAGTTAAATTACGGTTATGTAGCCGTTTTCAATGAAAATGATTGGATAGTTGGCTGAAAATTTTTAACAGAGATATCGGAACTATAAGTCTATCGATATTGAAATATTGGTTAATGTCAAGCGAAACAATATAAGAAGGCATTGTAGCCATAGAAACTTGATTTCATCTCCGATATAAAGTGTGGAAAGGTGATAAAATTCTAGAACAATCTGAAAAATTACCAAAATGCGATTCGGGGGAAAAAGTATATAAGAAAAATCCACATTTATTTTTACTTTTTTTGCTTGTTTTTTTAAATATCGTATAAAATACAATTGTAAAATTTTAGAAACCATCTTTTATAAAGTAAATATGTATTTTATTATAAAATAAATAAGTTATACAATTATTTTACATAGAATTAATTTTTATGTTGTGTCGATTTTTTTATGTATATCATGCACCAAAATAGCAATCAAATGCTATAAATTTGTCTCATTAACAACTGAAAAAAATATATATATTACTACTATGATACATGCATCAGTTCTGTATATTCAATTCATGGACTGCAATTTCACTATTGTCTAGATTGAATAAGTTTAGAAAGCCATGCACGGAAAATCACCCGCCATATTTGTTTACACTGTACCTGCAATTTCAAAATGTATATAGCCTATATATATATATATAGTCATATAGTGTGGGTAAAAAAAAATGTCTGGCTTTTCTCATAGACAGATATTTCGCTCCTTTTGTTTTAATGTTTTAATACTATTTTGTTGTTGATGCTGCTGAATTATTATATGCTGTTCATTCGGCGTATTGATCTATCGCTCCGACTCCGGTGCATTTGTACAGAAAATTTAAATAAAATGTGTGTTATTAGAAAAATTGAGTGTTTCTTTATTTGTGTGGGTTTTTTTTGCAGCTATTATAGGTAAGCCGTTAATTTTGAAAGTGGGCCGAGTATATTTTACGTTATTGCTAGATGTTTAAAAAATATTCGTAAGCAGTAATAAGCTTATTTTATATTTTTTGTGGTGGATATTTTTTTTATTATTATTATTTTATTTCAATATTTCATTCTTCTTTAGAAAAGTTACAATAAAACAAAAAATAAATTCATTGAACTTTATAGGAAAACATATTACTTCTTAATTTAGATAATGAAGATTTTAAAAATATTTATGATGAAGTTCTAATTGTGCTTGTTAATATTATATGAAAAAAAATAATTAATAAATAATAAAATAATTTTATTGAAAATGGACTATGGACTTGAAGCACTTTCAAAATCAACGCATTTGAAATAACGTTGACACAATAAGCGATTAGTAAAAATTTGATACTGATGTAAAAAGATTATTTTTGGAGAATGGATAAAAAACAAATTTTATGTTTATTTGAAATAAGATTTAGCTTTAACTATTTTTTCTTCACAAAATAGACCTGACCCACTTTTAAAATCATCGGCTCATGTGAATGAAAGACTTTTAGTCCCTTGACTAATAAACAGCCTCTTTAATTCGGGTTGAAAAATTGGGGACAGGCAAAAAACAATAATAATAATTGTAATATATATGTAGTAACTGACCCACTTCACAAAAAATAAGACGAGACACCTTTAAACTTATTGAGAAGTATATTAAATAGGTAAAAAATGCGTATAAGGGGTTATTTACAAATAGTTGAATTAACACCAAACTCTTGAATAAAAGATACTTCAAACAGTGAAAATCAGCACGTCTTTTAAAAACATTCTAGTTCCTTATTATATCATCATCTATGTGCTCGAAGTGCTCTATAAGTTATGCGTGAGCGTCTAGATTCCTGAAATCGTAGATTTTGATGTAAATTTGGAGAGGCTGCTATAGTTTTCGGTTTGGGAAATTTGCTCATGTAAATTTTGTGGTCTATTATGTCGAATATCGGGAGAAAAAGATCGATGTCTCCGAAGAGAACGACCCAATCTGAGTCAATGTTTTAAGGCTCAAGTCTTGAACCCAATTATGTTTCCTCTTTGGTATCATGTTGTATAATATGAGGCGATACTAGCAGAGGAGTACAAAGTTGAATCAAGAGGACGGCAGACCAGCCAGTAAGCGCCAGAAACTCAAATCTGAGAAGGAAAGATAAAAGGAAAAAGCCAGAGGCCTAAACCTCTGAAAATGGCTGAGAAAAACTTTAGATCTAAAGAGGGACGAAGAAAATAAATGAAATAAGTGAGGGTATTAGAGAACTGGGGAAGCGATATGATGCAGAATGGCCCAGGCCCAGTATTGAAGAAATAATCAACTATAAATCTTTATAGGCTAAATGGTGGCAAGGTATAAATTAATTCAACAATGTTCTAGATATAATTTCGCTTAGACCCCTATACAGAAAGTGCATTGTTTTGCTCATATGAAAAAAAAAGGGTGACAGAGTAGAGGTTAAACCAGATATAAATTATGATGATAATGTTTTGCAATTCTAATCTCTCTAAACATCAATTCAAACTTCAGAAAAAGCATTGTTTTGCTCATCTGAAAAATTTTATATAATAATGGTTAAGACAAATATAAATTATTATGACAAACTTTTACAATTCGATACTCATTAAACATCAATCCAAATTTGGGAAAGAGCATTGTTTTGCTCATGTGAGAAAATTTATGGCAGAGTTAAGCAACCTATAAATTAATTTGCATTATTTCGTTATTCTAAATATAATCTTTCTTAAACCCCTATGCCAAAGTGAGAAAGAGCAAGGACACGTGAAAAAGTTTATGTCCGGTTAAGGGTTAAACATATAAATTGTAATGACAATCTTCTGCAGTTTTATTCTCTCTAAACATTTGTCAAACGTCTCTCAAATTTGGGAAAGACGATTCTTTTACTAATGAGGAAAATTTTTTGGCAGAGTAAAGGTTGAGCAAAAATTAAATTAACATTGTTTTGCTATACTAAAAATTATCCCTCTTAATCCCTATACTACTCTGAGAAAGTGCATTGTTGAGCTCAAATAAAAAAAAAGAGTTAGGGTAGAAATTAAGCGGAGTACAACAATTATCTACAAATAATATTATGTAGGGGAAAAATAAGAATATTTCCTGATGATGGTAACTTCATACTTAATTTTTGTAGAGTAAAGGGTTAAATATAATTTAGAAATAATTATTAAAAATGTGTACCAAAAATATACGGCACAAAACTCAAAAAGCCGTATGGGAAGGCCATTGCTATGCTCACGTTAAAAGGCACCTATGGAATCATCATTTAACATAACACGTATATAAAAGTATCTAATACCATAAAAAGAAAATGATAATCCCGATCGAAAAGCTTATTAATCAGCATGTCAAAGCTAATCCAATATAAGGAAAAACATTGTTTTACTCGGGGAGAAATATATGTACATATTTAAGTAGTAAAAATAAAGCAGATCAATGAAGTCAGGGTTGAAATAAATATGTCTAAAATCAGTCCGGCCCTAACCGAAGTGGCACCTGTGCATTCACAAGTATACACTAGGTCAGTGACATTCAATATAATATATAGATTAATAAAAGGTCAAAATCATAAGAAGTTATCTGTTAAAAAGTAAATATTTACAAAAATGCACATCGGAAAGCCCACTAGTCAGCATGAATCAAAGAAGCCCTTCAATGGCACCTCCGCATACAATAATTTGTACAAGATCAAGGTAATAATAAATTTTATTCCAAGAAGTTAAAAAATAAATAACTCGTTAAATAATCATCACAAAAGCTTGAAATTTGGTCAATATATTAATTAGGAGCGGGGTCACATTTGGTAAAAATTATAGGTCCGTACCAACAAGCGCGAGCCAGTAATAGATCCAGAAAAAATTTGAAACAAATGAATTACTCTAAGAACAATTACAATCAAACAGTGAAACTTTAATAACTCCTCTACTTTGAAGTTAACATTCTAAAAAATTATTACATGGAAAAGAATAACATTAACAGTATCTGACTGCAATTTCAGCCGCCTTCCACCAGAACTTCCGAGTAAAAGAAAAGCTCAGAAGAATGAAACCAGAAATTTTAAATAATTAAATAAATATTATTTAGACAGTTTTAATTAGAGAGCATTATGTAATATGAATATTTACACATTTGTACCAAAAATCACCAGCATTTTTCCAGACTAAGAGCAAAAAATAATAATAATTTGTAATAATACTTAATTAATTATAACAATTATGATCGTGATAATTGTGCAAAAATTTTATACCAACTGTAGAAAAATATATTACACATAGTGACAAAATTTTAAGTTAATCGGATGAAAACTTTCTTTAATATTCGTAAATTAGTATTTTCAACTGTCGAATTTCAATAAAATCATTCAGAATGAGAAGTATGAAAATTTTAAGTTTTAAATTAAACATAATTGGAAAACTACTGGACCCAATTTTCTCATCCAAGCACCATAATTTAGCAAATTAGGAGAGGAAAAGAAAGATATAAAGTTTCAAGTCACTCACCCTCTAGATCAGTTGTTTTCATCCCGCCATGTGAGATCGATGAAAAAAGCGTCAGAGCAATTCCGCTGCTGAACTCCATAGTTATTTTCAAAACGGAACGGATTGCGCAAATGTAAGTAACACGAAGAACATTTGGCAAGTAAATGTTTTAAAAGGAAAGATAAAGCTGGATCCTAACTATTTTTAGATAGCTTGAATGGTGGAATTCGAGCTGAAATCTATCGTAAGGAGATAAGTTCATCATTAATGCAATTACGGTTGGTAAACTATCACACGGTGTGTTTCGACTACTTTCCTCTTGGACAACCCGTTTATGAGGAAATATATATGCTATTGCCTTGTGATGGTACGTATGATCGCAGCTTAACGAATATTTTAAGAGTTAGCGAACTTTACAAGGGTCAAAAATGCATATTGAAAAATGAAACTTTTCATTCCCTTTAAAGCTGTTAAAATATAAAATTATTTCCGTTGAATGTGAGAAAGTTTCCCGATGTCCACCATTCAAGCTATCTAAAAATAGTTAGGATCCAGCTTTATCTTTCATTTTAAAACATTTAGCAGCGATTACTTGCCAAATGTTCTTCGTGTTACTTACATTGTTAAGCGGGAAAACATGTTAATAAAAGATAAAGAATTTGTCTGTACATGTGTGTCTGTCAGTTAGCAATGGCTAGGAAAATCTATCGCGCATAGAGGTTGGAAAATTCGGATAAGGGTAGTCCAAGGCAGATGCTAAAGCACCTGAGGCATTTTCACTTTTGGATAATTAGTCGAGATATTAATTTAAACCACAAATGACACTCATCAAACAGGCATTCTTTTTCTCAAAATGGTGCCCAGAGCCCGTTCCGAAAGGTTTCGGAGGTCCGAATCTCTCTCTCTCTCTCTGTTTTTTATTTTCTCAGGCGTCTTCCAAAGCCCATCGGCCAAACCGTTCGAAATGCGGAAAAACTTAAAACACACGCTTAAATGTCGTTCTTTTTATAGCCGTTTCAAGATATGATTTTAAGAAAGTTCGATTTCGTGTTTTTTCTCCCTTTTTTTCGAAGCCCGCATTGGCCTCACTTTTGGAGATACGTAAAAACAAAAAATACCCACTTAAATGGGGGGTACCTTCTTCTCTAGGACGGTTTTAAAAATACGAATTTTAATCCTTTCAAAAAAATTCGCTTCCGTACGACGTTTCGGGTTTTTCGCTACTTTCTGAAAAATTTAAAAATCTGCTCAGGAAATCAAATTACAAAAAAAAAAAAAGAAAAATACCAAGCCACAAGTACGCTCATTTCTCTTTTGAACGGTGCAATCCATTTCCAAAAATACGAATGAACTTTCTTTGAAAAAAATTCCTTTCCGAAAGTCACTTTTGAGAATTTCGTTTTTTTCGGACACTTTGAAATTCTACCTACGCTATGTTTCATCAAATAAGGAAAAGCAGGTTTTACTTTAAAACGACATATTCGGTTTAAAAAAAAATATTAATATTAAACCTTTCAAAAAAATTCGTGACTGAAGGTAACCACGAGACACTCTTTTTTTTCTCGGCTAAAAGTAACTAAATGTCGATATTTTGACATATTTTTCTTTATTCTTATTCGGACACTTAATTCATATCACATATAAAAATCTCAAAACATTCAGATGATTAAAAGTATTAAAAAAAAAAAATCTGCTCAGTATTCGACCAGAACGTGAATGAGAGGGTTAGCTTTTGGTCCACGTTTTTAAACGGCAATATTTTTGCACAAAAATTATCCGCAGACTTCGGAAACATTATATTTAAAACACATAAAGAGTTTGGATAATAAAAACTGTTGTTTTTAATATTAACTCATTAATGCCGGTTGGTACGAAAACTTACCATTTCAGTGATACGAAACTTTTAAATATGAACACCAGTATCTTAGTAAAAAAAAAATCATATTAAATAATGCGAAACTATCAGTGATTCAATCAGTTAAAATAACAGTATGGGAAAACTGGTGTCAACTGGTATCGAAGTATTAAAAGAAGTGTAAAATAAGTCGGCGTTAATGGGTTAAATGACCCGATGTGAAAAAAAATGAAGAAAACACCACGAGGTTATTTTTTGCCATCTCTCTAACGTAGAATATTTGTCGGGGGGTTTTCGTTTGTGCGCAGGCGCTATGAAACACATCTTCATCAAAGAGAGATTTTATTTTGGATGTTTTCCCATAGGATTAATAAAAGTCGTGTATTCTATGAGGTTTGTTATTCTATGGTAATGGAACATTTATTCAGAGACCGGATTTGAAAATGGCTTCAAGCTTGAATATATTTTTCCTCGCTGGAAAACGTGAAACATTCTAAAATTCACGGAGTCATTTTCATATAATGGAAGAACATAAAATTTGTAGGCATAACTCCTGGGGTGATTTTGAATCGAATACCGTTATTTATTTTTCGATAAAAGCATTGCATCTCGAGGTACAATCGATTCGATGATCAAGTTTCCCGGAATTAGCGTGTCACGAAAAATGTCGTGATTAAACTTCAACTTCGACACTATTTTCTGAAAGATTCATAGTTTTTTAGAAAATTGAGAAACGCTAACTCGATGCATTTATTATCTGAAGAAGAATACCTAACAGATTTAGTGAACAAGAATGACTTCGTAAATGTTTCAGAAAGTACTGAGTTTGGATTAAGGGAAACAATCTTGAAAAAAAGTTTAGCTCTTATATTGGAAAATGCATTTTTCGTATTGACTTCGGTAACGAAAAAAATGGCTACATCCTTAACATATTCACAAAGTCATTTTTGTTTATAAATGCACGAAATTGGCATGCATTTTTATTCTGATACCAAGACATCGAAACGAATCGTTTTTCATTTTTCCTATAAATATAAAGAGTGTTTCAGAAAATACCATATATTGTGGGTGTCCCTCTGATATTATGGTATGCTAAAGTTTAAGAATTTTGCCGGTCGTCATCTTGAAAAAATCAAAACAGTTTTATTTATTTATTTTTTATCGTTTTCGGGTTAATGGACTTTCATGTAAAAAAAAAAATATTGCATTCCCCATGAAAATAGTTTTTCTTGTCCTATACCAAGTGCCCATATCAGGCACATGATATGACCACCATTATTCCATGTTTCACAAATCGTCATTTTCTTCAATTTTAAATGCTGTTCTACTAAATTAAATAATTTTGGTGTAAAATAAATAAACATGATTGTCGGATTCCCTCTAAGTCCACCCAACTATGAAGAATAATCCGGTATTTTTTAGTATGCTTCCACCACCGATATGATTATGTGATATCGGTTACGTTATGAGACGTATATTGAGAAAAAGACGACTTCTTTCAATTAAACTTAAACGAAAAATTTATTTACACAGTCTTTACAAATAACAAGACAATATTTACAATTACAAACTCGGATATAGTTGATCCGGTTCCACATTAAATAAATACAGAAAATACGTTCTGTGTACTGCTAAACTACACTAATTAACTCATATACCAGAGATTACTATTAATCTCACAAACACTTTATCTCTTCACTCCAAGAGATCTCTTTCAACACACGTGTCCCAGAGCTGACACTCTGTACAACCAACACGTTTCACTCCCACGTTAAAAACTAACTCACTCTCTTGTTCCCACGAGGCAACCCACCGTAAAACTGTGCTGGTCCTCTCTTCGCAAGGGTTCCTTGACAGAACGTAATCCCCTTATGATGGATCTTTCATCTTAGAGAATGGGTGAAGTTTGTCTTATCTATGCACTTACAATGAAAATAGAATAACTCCTTTCACTATACTAAACATTCCTTCCACACATATCAGGTCACTCCCCAACTCGGATTAAGATTTCAGTTAGGAAAGGAACGGTAGTTTAAAGCTTTACAGTACACAGTAGATAAGCACCCAAAAAGATAATATCACATAACAATAGTTCTAAGCCTGCAACTGCCAGTAAAAGCTTGACAATGATATAATTCCTTTTTTTTTAAATTCAAAAGTGGACTTGATACAGGATTTTTCATCCAAAATGAAGTTGTTAAAAAATTGACATTACAATTTCAGTTTTTATTTAGAAAAATAAAGTAAAATCCTTTTAAGAGTTTAACAAATTTGTTAAAACAAATTAGCTATCGCATTCGAAACAAATAAAAATGTCTTTATCCCAGGCTTGCATTGTGCACATTATACGGCCACCTGGTTTGACCATATCCAGGAGCAGATCAGCTTTCACGAAAATCTTTTGATTTTGAACAACTCGTAAAATATACATCATCGACGACAGCACCAATTGATAGAGCATTAAAAACTGAACAGAATATGATGGTATTCATAAAACAAATTCTTTTAAAAACGTGCATAAAAGAGGGAGATTTACCAGATGAAAACAAGAAGAGATTACACCAAAACATAAAGTACACTGGTGTGCAAAACTTAAGTAACAAACACAAAATGCTAATTTCTGAACACGTGAGTACTCAAAAGGAAATTCTATCAAGAGCAAGTGTAGAAAAGAGGTAAAACCCTAACAGCACGGCCAGTCGATGTGAAGTCCCCTTGACGTCACACATGGTTAGAAGTGTCATAATCGCTACGGTGAATCAAAATATGGGATATTTCACTGTCTCATTATTACGCTCAAATGATTGTTAACACTGAAAAGTCACTGTTTTCCTCTTTTCTACGTTGTCGAGTCCTTAATTTGGTTCAAAACGCTAACTTTGGCAGCATTTGCAGAAAAATGGAAAAATCTGTTCGATTCCATCGTTTCTGAATAAGAACGCCGGCCAGTTTTATGTGTTAGCGAAGAAAAATTAATTTCGAAAAATGTCCTAAAGTAGCCAAGTTTTGCTTTGAGAACAGCCTTAAGATGCTTCTCAAATGAACTGCTCAACAACGAGAAACTTTCTGACACATTTTCTGACTCATTTTTAAACGTAAAAGTATAAAATTGGCAGGCATGACACATGGAAGCGTTTTGGAATCGAAATGAGTTTTTCATTTTTTAATAAATAAATTACTTATCGAGTTCGAAGCGATTCGTGTCTCGCGACTTTCCCCTATCTCGCTCTGGCTGCCTTGGAAATTCTGTTCAAAACGCCGACTTCGACAGTATTTTCTGAAATATTTTCTGCCTTTACCCAAAAAATGAAAAACTCATTTCTATTACATCGTTTCTGAATAAGTACACCTGCCAATTTCATCCGTTTCCGACCAAAAATGGATTCAAAATTGTGCAAGAAAGTTGCTGCTTTGGATTTGAGATCACGTTAAGCATAAATAAAACACATTAAATATAGTGGGATTATTATACCAAATATCTAAAACCTGAAAAAATATGCAATACCCCATAAAAAACACCTGGTGGCTGGGGTTTTGCCAGCCCTGACAAGGATGACTCCAGTGTAAGAAAAAAAAAAAAAATGTTTCTTGATCTAGCAAGAATGTTTACCAAAATCTTACACTGTTGAGTTATGACCCCGATTCCGAAAAGCGTTTTTCTTTTTTTTTTTTTTTTTTTTTTAATCTTCAGAAACGCAGAGATTTTTAAAAAAACATCAAAGGTTTATTTTGCTGCCCGCAATTTCAAAAAAAAAAAAAAATTCCGTAGTAACTTTTTACAATACTTTAATAAGTTTTCTTAACTCGTAATCATTATGGAATAACGGTTTTTTGGTTGCCACCAATTCTCAAGTAAACATTTTCATGTTCAACAGACAAACATTTATTATTACATTATTTTATTTATCTTTCATTTACAAGAAACATTTGACGTGTTTTACAGTGTTTTGTCGTGTTTTACTACGTATTCTGAAAGCAAAATTTCCGGAGAATGATTCTCCTCGTATAGCGGGAAACATATAAAAAGTTGAGAACTCCTGTAATCAATTAATAAAAGCCAGTCCCCAATTAACCCATAACTCAAAGAAGCGATTCATTAGCGAGCCGATTACGATCTCTCAATCGGGCGGGGCAATCCGGTTATGCGAGGCGAGCGAAGCCGTCTTCTGCACGACACAGATGCCGCGGCTGATCGGAGGTATTATCGGCATAGCCGCTAGCGGGGAGGAACGCGAAACCTGTTCGGCGACAATGCAGAGGGAAGACCGGTAACCTGGGGAAAACGGAGCACTGCGATCGTTCATAGATGAATGGGAATGTAAAACAATCGGATGCTGGAATTCATCGCTGGAATAACCCTCTCTGTGAAGGAATGCCATTTATACTTCACGTATGAAACGCATCTTGTTTTTGATTGAGGAAGAAGAAAAGTATATGTGTTATGTATAATGCGTGGCAAGAAATCTGAGAACTTGAAAAATAAATGTAAAATTTCTTCCGGAAAAAAAAAAAATCTCGAACTTAAGTTTCCATATTTACTCGTGTATATATTTCACTCTTCTCCTGTTACTAAAATATTATAAAAGTAAGGTTTTCGCGATATATACTTTTCTCGTGGTACAATATGAGAGAATTGGAGAAGTTTCTCTTAGAGAAATTACTATAGAAACTTTGTTTTAAAGTATTTATCTATACCTGAAATATAATACTACTTAGATAATTAGGATAATTTCAAAAAGGCGTAAATCAAACTTACATCTTGATTGAACATTTTAACTTTATTAACTTATTTTTTATGTAATTACTATATATTTATTTTTAAATTTAATTACATTTCTCATTTTTAATTTCTCTAAACATCTATTCTATATCTTTATTTATATTATTATTATTTGTAACTTTTCTATCTTTATTTATATTAATATTTATACTCACTGCAATTCTCTCTTACGGTTTCTACGTTTTACAAATACTGCTGCTCCTGGACAGAGGTAAACTTCAAAAGCCCATTAAATACATCAACTGTTCAAATCAAACTTCTGTATTAATTGTGGTTATTCTGTTTTCAGAGGATATATACGATGGAGTGAGATTTCAATGGAAGAGAGAAATCTTTCAGTTTCAAGATTAAGCTGCAAGTCTTACAGTATGCTAAAAAAGAAAAAGAAAATCCGTAACGGCTCGGTCCACAGACACAGTTAGATTTCGAAGACGCAGACCGTGAGGCGCTTGAGGATACTTTCTTTCGAAATCGGTTCCGAAAGTGAAAGTATCTTAATAATAATTAAAAAAAAAAACTTGTAGTCAAAATCGAAAAAGTAAAAAGGAGCGTGCATAGAAATTGACCTCAGCTATTCAATGCAAAAAAAAAAAAAAAAAAAAAAAAAAAAATTGAAAAATTAAAAATATTGAAATGCGAACGAGGTATCGTAAATTATTTCCCCCATAGGATTAATATTAGCGAGCGGATGTTTTCGCCTGAGTACAGTAGCCTCTTAACAATTTAGATAATAAACAAATATTAACACATTGATTGTGCCTGAGGGATTCAAAAGGGTGTAGATCATTATTCCCGGAGAATGCATCACTCTCCAGGGAAGGCACCCGTTGAGGCCCCCAAGGCGCGCACAACCCCGAAAACATTTATTGATAAAACTTTAGAAGGGTACAAGGAAAGACTTGCACCATCATAAACGCAACGACAATGATCGGCTAAAATAATTAGAAAGTATTTGCAATATTAAATTTAAAAAAAAAAAGGCTGTCTTGAAAGCGGCAAGGAACGACAGGTGTTTGGCAATCCAGATGAAAAGTAAATGTATTAGATAAGTCCAAATCTCAGAGCGAGACATTATGAGTGAGCAAATAAAAATTTAAGTTAAGAATAAAAAGTTAATGGACAGAAATATATAAATAAAATTATATAAAAAGACCATGATAAATTAATTTTGAAAATACAACAAATTAGGTAATTAGGATGCGCATAAAGGTGAAAAAAAATATACTTTATTCCTTGGACATGATTTATCTTTTAAAATGTATTATTGCTTTGAAGAAGAGGGAAAAAAACTACTAACACAATGCTTTTGAAGGGACGACTTAGAAAACTTTCAAAGAAAGGTTGGTTAAGCCTGCAGAAGACTTTTTAATTATTCCACCGCGATAGATTAGACCACATCAGTTAGAAATACGCACTTTTAAAGAAAACTGAGATGTGAAACTACTATAAAAATAAATACGATTAATATGCAGTAATTCTTATCTTTAAAATTGTTCTCTTATAAAATGGAATTTTCATGCTTATAACAAAAAACTTTCCACGAGTATATTTCAGGTGCCAGTAAAGAAACACAACACATATTCCACATAAGGCACATACAGAAATAGCACACAATTTTTTTTTATACATATATATTTTTGTATCTTGCAATAAATGTATTTTATATAGATGATTGCTTCTCGACCTATTTCTCGGTCTGTCGTACCCCGAAATTCGGTTTAAAACAGCATTTTATGAAAGATCATTTGGCTTCATTGAAAAAGAGAAAGCGCTGAATAAAAACAATTTTATGCGTTTTACGAATAAAAACGAATTCAGAAAGTAGAAAGTCTGAATTTGAAATCAGCCTTAAAAGTCATAAAAATCAGAGCTTATTTACTTATTAATCAAGAATTTTACTATCAGAGAAATAATAAAACAGATATCAAAATTATTATTCTTTATATATTTTTTAAGTGTGATAAAATTATTTAATTTGTTACTTGCTAACAGATTATTTCCTAAAAAGCAATATTAATGCAGAAAGGGTTTGTTTAAAAATAACCGAACTTTATAAGAAGTAAAGCCGAGGCGTTTACGAGTTTAAAAATCAAACATTTTAAATGCGGCGCTTATATTATTATTTTTTTTTAATTATTATTAGGCTGGGTGCAACGTTTAAAATATCCATAAATTAAGGTATGTAATTATTTATAGGTACTCATATTTCATCAACACACTGTTAAAAATATATCCGTAAATTCACGGTAAAACTACTGGCAGCAAAGTTGCCGGGCTTTTTCCGTTCCGGTAGTAGATTTTCCGTTTTGAGAGATAAAAGAAGGAAAAACTCCGTTTGAAGAAGCGGTAACTTTCCGTTACGCTCTCAGAAATACTTCCTTCAATTCACGGAAATATTCTTTGCAGCACTGCGAGTATATAATATCAGTGAGATCCATGATGTAATATCCGTGAATTAAGGTACATAGGAACATAATGGAACATAATTATTTATACTCATACTTCATCAACATTAATATATGGTAATAAGCACGAGATAATATCAGTGAAAAAGAAATTAGAATATCAGCCCAGAGCATAATATGTCTTAGTTGCAAATAAAAATATTTTTGACTTTTTTAGGTTTTATGGACAATTGTTTTCATAAATTATGCACTATTTGGACCCGGTTAAGACGCTCACAGTTAATACGCGATCCCGTTTAATACGCGGATTTTTTTCTGTCACATCTTTGCCAGTGTCCTTTTTGCCATGCTAACATTATTTTTTTTACACAAAGATTATTAAGGATAGTTTTTAATAATTACATTAAAAATTAAGGACTGATTATAAGTGTACTCATTATCACAAGTACTAAATATGATTTTGATAACTGGGTTGTGCTGCAAAGATTTTTTTTTGTGTGTTAAAAGAATTAGGCTAGCAGGAAAGTTATTTTAGTTGTTTTATCTTTGGTTGTAAAGTATTAATCGGCAACAAAGCCATATTTCAATCCAATATAGTTATTTTCTGTTACTATATTCCAGTCGGTCCTATAAAAACACAATTAATTAAACATGAATACAGTTAAATTTTAATCTAAATATGCGTAAAAGACAATATTTTCGACGGTAAAAATACAAGCGAAAACTCTATTAGTTCATGTACCATTAGATGTGTAAATAAGTTCAGTCCCTCCAAAATTATGCAAATCATGTTTAATACGCGATCCCGCTTAGTACGCGACTTTTATCCAGTCCCTTGAAATGCGTTTTAAACGAGTTCGACTGTATATTTTTGTAAATGTCAAGTATGACTACATTTTGAGGAAAAAGATTAAAACAGTGAAAAGAGAAACGAGATAAATGCAATGATAATAAAAACCATCACACACTGTTAGAAATTTCCGTAAAATTCGGAGATTTGGCCGTTAATTTTTACGGCCATCTCCCTTTTTTGAGAAAAAAGCCCAGTGCCCGTTATTTGTAACAAAGTGCTGTAAAATTCGGAGAGTTGACCGTATATTTAAACATCAGTGTCATTTTTCTGGAAAAAAGGGCAGAGACCGTAATTTTTTCCTTCCGAAGAAAATATCTTTACCATGAGCACCTGCCATTGGCTGTTAGATATCATACGTCATCGCTACTACGTCGCGGCGAAGGAGGAAGGGTGGAAGGGAAGAATGCAAATGGCGTCGTTCACATGCAGAATGTTTTTCAAGTATCAGTAATTTGGGTAAGTGTTTTATTGTATACTTTGTATAGTATTCTGATAATGTATTTTAGTTTAATCATTTGTATCTTGTTTATATGTCAGTATAACAGTGTAAATAACTGCATTCCGGCCCTGATTATTACCAAATAGGCACGACAAGGACATTTGTTGTTGCACATGCTTTCCTTAGAAAATTTGGCTTCAGTAAGTTAAGCGGGTCCTGATTGAATTATAGGGTAGATAGATGTAACAGTAATGCAGACGTTTTAATGTGAATGTTTGTTTATAAAAAAAAGATAACCAATTAAAATTTAGCTCTTATTATTTTTTGATAACTTTCACTTGCATGTTTTATAATCTGGATTATTGTTTACATTTTTAATCAAATCAATCAGGAAGCAGAAAATAATGTTTCAAAATTTCACTATCCAGTAATATATCCAGAAGTTTCGGCTAGTTAAACTGTTAAAAATAGTGGTGAAATAAATGAATGTATGAACTAATATTCGAAAACTTTTTTTTTTTTTTTACCCCGCTAGCCCTCCCTCCCCCCCCCCCCCCCCCCCCACTGTTTCAATAATTTGATAACTGTAATTCCCTGTCATTTAGTATTTTAAACCATTTATCTAAAATAATTAAAATATTGAACTTGTGATAATCACAATAATTAATTTTAACAGTGAATTATTATTACAAATATTTTTTTAATTATCAATATCCTAATATTTAAATTTATTTGAAGATAACTTGTTTCATTAGTATGCTTTCATTAAATTCTGGTTCTAAATAATACAGCCCCCCCCCCCCCCAACCCCACCTTTTTTTTTTTTTTTTCGTCATTGTTTCTTTTGACACATTTCTTTTATTAACCTTTTTTAAGTGCGTAGCTTCCAACTCCCCCCCCCCCCTTTTTTTTTTGGTACTTTTCGGTTAGCCGGGTGCCAGTGATATATGTACATGTATAAATATATATATATACACAGGTATATATATTCATACATGCAGGGGTGGGGAAATACATGTTTTTACTCGCTACTGGCGAGTGGATTTATTGACAGGGCGAATGTTTAGGAAATCTTTGAAAAATAGCAGACTATAGAAGATATGACAAAAACTTTATTTTTTTTTTAGTTCACTATGTTTTGTAACTTTCAAATTTACTGTGATATAAGCATGGTATTTACTATGTTCAATCCTATACTAAACTTTTCTCTGTTGTAGGGTAGATGTGCCAGTAATGGTCCGCCTTCCAGTAATGGGCCACCTTCAACATTTTTGGTTTATAAAAAAATAACCAATACAAATTCAGCTTTTTTTTATTTCATTAATATGCTTTCTTTAAATTCTAGTTTTAAATACAATCATAATATCAGTTACTTTTTGTAGGGTGTCCATTACTGGAATTTAGGGTGTTTTGATTTATTTCTGTTATTTACAATTAAATTTTGATTCACATTGGGAAATGTGACTATGAGCATGGTTAAATATTGTTGGTAGATTAATATAATATTAAAAAATGTGGAATATAATAATTATAACTATTAATTTAAAAATAATTTTTAAAGAAATTCCCTAAGGGTGTCCATTACTGGCATATCTACCCTATATATTTCTTAATTTTATCGAAAAAAATATGAAAATGCATTGTAGCAGTGTAATTGACTATTTTTGAAGTCATGTACTACATTTTGTTATAACAATTTTCAATTCTATTCTGGCTGGTAAGATTTTCTGAAAATTCCCCACCCCTGCATACATGTATATGTGTAGATCAGTGTTCAAAATTAGCAGTCGTTAGTTGTCAAATGAGACTACATTATAGCATTTGATGACAACAAAATTATTCCTGGGCATCAAATTTGACGCCTAGCTTTTTATAACATTTATTTTTTGCTTAACTTAGTCAATCACCCTCTTTTGAAAATCTGGTCTCGAACCAAACATAAACTATAATGTGAGACAGTTTAGCAGCGATTTTTAGCAAAGTGTACAAATCCAAATGAATATATTAATTTATACAAACTTCTAAACTTTATATTGAACTTGCCATTTAGCACTGCTGAATGTGAAAAGGGATTTATTTAGTCAGTTTAATTTACTAAAAAATAATACACGTAACCATTTATCCACTGATACTGTTAATGATTTATTGGTGGTAAAACTTAGACCCAATTTAGCAGATTTTTATCCAGGTAAAGCTATAAATCCCTGAGAAATAATATAGCTGAAGGACAGTTAGACATCCTGATTTTAGTATCTACCTTTAATTAATTACTTAAAATTAGTGGGTATTGTTTGAGTTTCACCTTTGCAATCTATATGCAGTCAAGCATTGTTAGCATTAAATCGCTTAATATGAATTTTTGCTGAACATGAATTAATAATGCAGTCCCAACAGATAAGATGTACTATATTATTTTTACGGTTAACACACACAAAATGTGGTCCTTTAGATTTCATTTTAACAATATTTTTCTAATTATATTATATGTATAGTTTTTAAGTCTAATTATCAACACTGGGTAAAATTTTTTTAGGTTTAATTTTTTTTTTTTTTTTTTTTTTTTTTTTTAACATGGTTAAGTGCATTTTTCTATTAATTTCTAAATGTAGTAGTAATTATAAATGTGTTATCAGTTTTACAGTTGCTTCAATTATTATAATATTGCAGATTCAATAATTTAAATAAAAACAAAATATTCATGCTTTTCTATAAAGTAGCATATAATGATACAGTTATGTGAATTTTAGAAATTGCAACTAGAAATTTTCATTTGACGCCTAAGATATTTACAGTAGGTGTCATTTGACGTCTACCTTTCATGTCCCAATTTCTGTCACTGGTGTAGATATATGTATGTATGTGGCTGAATTTTGGCCAGTGACAGAGTATAAGTAGTACTGTCAGCTGCACTCTGAATAAAGGAATGTCTAGCTCATTGTTGTTTAGATATGAATAGTGGAAATTTCCAGCACTTATCGTGATTCACAGAAATCAAAGTAACTATCTTAAAAATATAGTTAAAATATCTTCAATATTATTAAAGTAACAAACGTAAATTCAAATTTGACCTGCAGTGAGATGCATTTTATTTTTGATTGAAAATAAGTGTGTTCTGACTCTGGTTTCCTGAACAAAAATTGTCTGTCTTGATGTCTATTATCACCTGAGAAAGTTTTTTTTTTCCATTTTGTTTAGAAACATGATGTTTGTAAAAAAGCAAGAAACATATTATTTACTAGACAGACAATAATCATGAACTTTCATTTATTTGTACATCATTAATTCCTATGAAGGTTATCATTAATGGTTTATTTTCTTAAATGATACTTTTCAAACCGAAATAGGTCGAATACCGAATATTCGGTGCATCCCTAATGAAAATAAATTTAAAAAAATGTGTTCATAATTAAACATGTCTTAGTTACAAAACATTTTTTTACTTTTCCTTATGTGCATAAAACATTTAGACAACCTCAGAACCCCTTTTGGTTGAGAAAAGGGTTTCAAGTATGGAAACAGTATTTTTGAGATTCTTAAAAACACATTTTACTTACTCATCATACGTAGTATAGGGTAAGTCTTGTAATTGTTTTGAAAATCGAAAAAAAAAAAATTGACTGATTTACACGTTTCAGACACTAGAGATTCCGAAAAACATATTTTTAGAAAAAAAAAAAATTGCCGTTCGTCTGTCTGTGTGTGTGTCTGTAAACGCTCTATCTCCCGAACAAATTGAGATAGAGACTTGAAATTTGGTATGTACTTAGTATGTGATAATGGGAAGAAGCTTATTGAATTTCAGTAACCTCGATTAACCGGAACTATTTTTTTCGGACTCTCGAAATATTCATTCTGATAAAAGGTATATAAAAAATTTCGAAATTGGTTATTTTAAGGCGTGAATATAAAAGACAATAAAAAAACATAAATTTTGCATAAAGAATGAAGTCGATCGGATAATGAGTTGCCGAGATATTTGTAATCCCATTTTTCATGACCCTGTATTTCATTTCAATTCAAAAATATAATTTAATTGGAAATGAGACGCTTAATCCGACGCAGTAAACCGTTCGTTAATATGATTATCATTTTTGGAGTTATAAGGATATTTCTTTTACGCAATTCAGCAATAGAGCATTTAAAGTTTAGGACGTCATCAAGCCACGATTTTATTCAAATTGCAATGCATTTTATAACTAGTTTACACATTTTTATTTTCATATTTTATATTATACATATCCATGATGGGTAAGTAATACTGTGGCCCCCAACGACTAGTTTTATTTTAAAAACATTTTTAAATTTTAAAAGTCATAGCATTCGTTTGATGCGACGATTCAATAACTGTATAATTTTTTAAGCCTTAACATGAGACACTATTTTTTATTAGTTGTAAATATCGATTTTGAATAATATTTTTCTTTTATCTCTTAGTTTTAAGTAGTCTGCTTAGAAAGCTATATAGTAAAATTTTTTTTCAAAGAAAGGCCCATTTACATATTTAATACATAAACAAATAATACCTCAAAGGCACCTTTTTGACTGAGAGGCAATAAGGGTGCTGTTTTTCGCTGTTTCTACTTATTACATTTTAGAATGCAAACATTTTGTTCATACATTCAGTTTTGTCAGTGTTTTAAAAAATATACCATACTTTTTTTTAAAGTTTTGAATGTTATAAAATATTTGAAATTTTGTTAAAACAGGCATAGTATTATTATTTTTTTCTTTTTATGAAGAAATGCACTAATGATAAAAGTTTTTCAATTTTAGCCTGTGTAGTTCTAAAGTAACAGCGCGTGTAAATTCAAAATTTGCTAAATTGAGAAAACTCATTTTAAAGATTTAATATTCATTCGCCTTCAAAAATACTCCTATTTACTTGTTCATAAGTAAAATGCTTTACATGCATATGCAAGAGCTTCTTTTTCTTCTGGGGGGGGGGGGGATTAGACCTTGTAAAACAAACGTGATTTTTATTTCTGACACAATTTGTTGTTTATCGAACATTATGAAGTGCAGCGCACATGTTCAAACTCTTGGTTCATCAACAAATCAACTAATTTTATGTTTAAAGTTATTGTGTTTGTTCATTCATATTTAAATCTCTTCATTCTTGCAGGAAAACAAGCCTGGTGGATATATATGAAGAGGCACTAGTTACATGAAGAGGCATCATTCATTGCATGTATTGGTAAGTTCTTCTTTACTTATTAATATTATTAATATTTGTAGTTATGTTGCAATGAATAACAATTAACAGTGATTTTTGCATTTTTTATGAATTTGTTTACATGCAACTTTTAGTTTTTTTTTTTTTTTTTTTTTTTGCTTCCCACGGCCATATTTTGACATTCATATAAAAAATTCGGTTTCATTCTTTTAGCCTAATATAGTAAATTTTGTAACATTTTTATTTTTTTCTTCCGTCGTGCGACAATTTATTGCTGTTTACAATGTTTTAGCCCACTATAATAAATTTTGCTCTCTGCAATTTTAGAATTTCTAGCTTTTTGCTTTGTGGTGATTTTTACACATTAGTAAAAGGAATCCAATTTGAATATTTTAATCGATAAAATGTTTATTTTCAGAAAAGTTTATTCAAAATTCGTACAACTTTTTTTTTTTTAATTTGCGAATTTTTTGATGAGATTGATTTTTAGATATTTTTCATGTTTTGCGGTAATTTTTTTACATTCATAAAAAGAATTGGATTTCAAACTTTTAATGTGAAATAGTAAAATTTCTCCTCTGAATTTTTTTTAAGTTTTTAGCATTTTTTTCTTTTAAGGGAGGCATTTCGCTATAAGTTTCGTAAAAAAATGCTGATTAAGGAAACGTGCGGATTTTGAAAAATGCTGTATTTGAGACTTTGTACTGTACAAAATTTTTTGTCAAAACGGTTTATTGCATTTTCTAAAAAGATTTGTATGTGATTAATATGTAAATAAATAAAAATGTTCTCAAATCAAAAAAGTCTACTTTGGACCAAAAGTTGTAATTCATTTTTGCTTGGAAATACATGAAATTAGCAGGTGTTGTTATTAAAAAATTATGTGATTGAAAGACTTTTTCCATTTTTTGGTGAATACAAAAGATCTTTCAGAAAATACTGTCAAAATTGACATTTTGAACTGAATTTTCAGACAAAAAGAGTAAAGCCAGCCAGGCAGGAGAGAACAGGTTAGCACATGACCCCAACTCAATAAATAATTTATCAAAAAATGGAAAACGTTTTTAGATTCTAAATCACTTCCATAGTCAGCCCAGCCAATTTTGTACCATCATGTTTAAAAATGAGTCAGTAAATGTGTGTCAGAAAGTTTCATGCTTGTTGATGAAAGATTTAAATGTTAATTCTTTAATTTTTACATCCTACCATTTATTAATGATTTAATAATTTTATCCAACGTATAAGATAGGGCTTGAAGAAAATTGGGGAAAACTGTACAGTTTACATATATTAACTGTTAAGTTGTAATGTGATTGTTCTTATGCAAATATAATTGTTTGATTTTTGTTTGTAGTTCACGACTGCAATTATACTTTGATTTCCTTTCTTCTAGGAAATCCTTTTGAGCTGGCTCCTGTATACCCTGTATTTGTTGAGAAGGAGCCGTTTGAAGCCAGTATCCCGTTATAGGCAGTTCTCGTGTGGTTCTCATTTAAAATATCCTAAAGAACACAGGAATTTATTCAGAGGTATTATATATATATATATACATACTACTTGGAATTTGTGTATGCATTCATTTATTTCTTCTGTTATATATTGTAGAGTTCTGGTAGTTTTCTTTATCACTTGGTTTATTTTTATGTATATGTCAGGGATGAGATTTAATAAATGTTTATTGGGCAATTTGCCAACAAAAACTAGAAAAAAGGGCTGGATTTAATAAATATACTAAAATAATATAATTTTGTGTACATTATAATTGAGACTTAAATCAGAATATTAATTGGATATTTCATTAATATTAATTTGATTAATTAAAATAATTTTCATTGATAATAGCAATCGAAAAATAAGTACAACATAATCAATTTTGTAAATAAATTTGTGTGATGGAGACATGAAGTAAAAACTCCCCCCCCCCCCTCAAATTAATGTAGTAATGTTGCCTTTCAAAGTAATATATATATATATATATATATATATATAACTTAATTCAACAGTTTCTACATTTAAGAAACATATAATTAAAAACAACATTAATAGTACATAAACATTTGTCAAATCAATCTTCATTTTATTTTTATTTGAGCCTCTAGGTATAACTTTTACAAATAATTTATTACTACAAAAATCTTTACAACAAAAACTTTAAAATCCTGATAACTTTTTTAAAGAGTTATTTGAAAAAAAAAAAAGGATCTAGTTAGGTTATAATTAAGTTACAGTTATGGCACATTTGTGTTATGGTTAGGTTTTTTACCGCAGAATGAACATTATTCATATTTTAATTTTAAAAATATACTTTTATTTTATACAATAGCACCAAAATTTTAATACTGTATGCTAAACTTTCAGCTAATGATCGAGTATCGATTTGATCCACATTTAGTCAGATTTAGGGATGATATATAATCAGTTTGAAAATTAAAAAAATTCACTTAGGATTTCGATGTGAAATAAAATTTAAATGTATAACAGTGATTTTTAGTTAAATATCAATATTTCACTAGATTATTTTTAACACAATTATTTCAAATTGGTAAAGCAGTAATACAAGTTGTAATTTTCCAACTGGATGAAAAATGTCCAGGCCAGGATTCGAACCTGGGATCTCTTGGCTGAAGCCGCAATGCTCTACCAACTGAGCTATCCTGGTTGAATCTGGAGGGCGTAATTCATCCAGTTAACCTTCCAGTTCGCCATCGTGAAATGTTGATATATTTTTTTTAAAGATTAAGACCAAAACACATAACAAACATTATTGTTATCTTTTAATAACATTTCAGAATGATCTGTTTAACTCAGCAAACTATTAAATATATTCGAATAGCAATGTTATTCGTAACAGTTTTAACCTGATAATTTTATTTCACATAGACTGTGATTTAAATATATATATATATATAAACAAATATTTGAAGTGTGTTTTGATTTTTATAGTGCAAAATATTCTCACAAATTCAGATTTTCTTTCATATGTACTTTTGTCTGGCAGAATCAAAATAAGAAATATTGTTTTTCTGGTATTCCCCGCTATCATGATTGCTTAGCTTATACATATTTTGGTACTTTTCGGTTAGCCGGGCAGCAGTGATATATACATATACATATATTTACATGCATATATGTATGTATATGCAGATAGATATGTGTTTATATATTTATGTATGTACATATATCACTGGTGCCCGGCTAACCGAAAAGTACCCATATTTTTTTTCTTGCTGGTTGCTACTAAATAGCTGAATTGCGTAACAAAATTAGTAAATAGAACATTATTTTCGTGGAGAAAAAAATATATATACACACACTCATATATATAGCAATCTTTCTCTTTTTTTCTTTTTTTTTATTACTATCTTTACCTTCCCAATTTTTTTTAAACTTCATTCTAAGCACCACTTTATCTTATAAAAGCAAATTTTGTGTTGTGAGAACAGTCTATGCAGGGTTTTTTTTTTTTTTTTTTTTTTTGGGGGGGGGGGGGGGGGGGGTAAATCCTTTTGCTGAAGTTTTCCTCTCTGTTGAACTTGTTTGTTTACAAATTACACATTTTAAAACATCACAAAATAACAAATACATAATAATTAGTCAGTTTTTATGGAATAGAATTTTGTGAAGGGGTCCATTTTATCAAATTGATTTTTGTGAACCGGTTCACTGTATCAAATTGATTTTTGTGAGGAGGCCCATTTTATCAAATTGATTTTTGTGAAGAGGCCCATTTTATCAAATTGATTTTTGTGAAGAGGTCCATTTTATCAAATTGATTTTTGTGAAGAGGTCCATTTTATCAAATTGATTTTTGTAAAGGGGCCTTAAATAGGCCCCAAATTTTCCTGGATCGACCCCTGCTTATTCTTGCTTGTTACTGAAAAGATTTTCTTTTCTTTGAGTCATTCTGCATTTGTGACTGTTGCTCATATATGAAGGTACAAACAGGGTTCGTATGGCTCCTGGAATTTTGCAACCAGAAAATTCTTTGATATCAGTATTTTGTTACAGGAAATATCTCCTTAAAAGAAGACAAAGTTTCGCGAGTTTAATCTAGATTTCTTTTTCTATAAAGAAAATACTAGTGAAACTCCTGGAAAATTTCCTCATCCGTACGAACCCTGTACAAAGTGTATGAGTAGTTTTAGTCATACGTGTAGAGTTTTGAAAATTATTGGTAGATTATAGTCTTAAATATATTTTTTTTACACTAATACGCGTGTATCTGTGCATAATAGAAAATGCTTACCAATTTGATGTTGCTTTTTAGATTTTCTTTTAAAGAAATTAAACAGTTTCATCTTATTAATGAACTCACAAGAGTTAATTAAAAAGGTAAGACAATGCAAAAATTTGAATGTATAGCACCATTTATTAAAATGATATACTCTACATTATTCCCAAATCATTTGTAATAAAAATACAACAAAAATTGGCTTAAAATGTCTTTTTTGGAATATGAATTTTTTAAATCTTATTTTTGTATTTTAAATGGCTTTTTCGCTACTAAAGTTAAACTGCTTAGCATTTTAATTTAAATATTGAACCAAAAGGGAAAGAATCTCGTACTGTTGTTTATTTCTAACAAAAGAAGAAAAAAAAGATATCTGCTACAAAAAGACACATTAAAAGTTTCATAAAATATTAAAGCAAAAAACTAAACTTTTTTCATATACTTGAGGAAAAGAGTGTTTGTTCACTTATAGCAATTGGTGAGGTTCGAATCTGATGAGTTCATACAACTTGAGGCCTATGCTTATAGTTGTTCGCTTTTTTTATACATATATATATATAAGTTTAGAAACACAATTTGCCACAAATAAAAATAATTAAAAATTTAATAAATTAATACATTGTATTTTGCAATATTCACTTTATGATGGAAATTTTAACAATGAGTTAGAGTAATAAATGTATAATATGGCCTTAGAATCTTAGGCCGAATGTACTGCTGGATAATCACAATATCCGGCTACTGCCAAAGCTCATTCTCACATTTCCAGCTTTTCTTAAAATGAATCAGATATATAAAATTTCGATTTTTTTTTTTTTTTTTTTTTTTTTTTAATATATATATGGGGATTGACAGTATGTTGTAATCTTTTAAGTGTAACATACTGAGTTAAAATTACTTTTTCCATAAACAAATCTGAAAGTCATGTACCTCTTATACTCAAAGCAGTCACTTAATTTAAGAGCTCTGTTTGTGTAATAGTATGCATTTAATTTGTTTGTCTTTAATTCTGTTTTAAGATATTCAAGCCTGTTTATTCAGTCTCATTGTATTTTCTTTATAGAGCATTGTTTGGGATAAACCCACATTCCAAAGGCTCCAAGATGGAAAAGATATTTGGAAAAAGAGTTAACATCCACCCTAAAGTCCTTACACGGATTAATAATGTAAAAGATTTTTCATCCAATTGGATTCACTTCAGAAGATTTTATTTATTTATTACTTGTAAATACTTGTTGCAATAAATGTTTTTTGTATTTTTTTAAATTAGTTGTTTTCTTTACTGTTCATACTTATAGAAATGTTACTGCTTTTCTAAAAGTAATTATTTTAAACTAGATAGTACCCATCAAGATTTGACGGTGAACTACTTGTAAGTTTCATTATAAAAATTTTTAGAATTTTATTTTGTTGCTTTTAAATTGGTTAAGTATTGAAAATTTGAAGAATTGTTATATAGTGCAATATAAGGTGATAGATAGCGCTGCCAGTTAAAGATATTCAATTAATGAAGTGAAAGAATTTTAAAACAGGAGATTAAAAAGTAATTGAATGAAGAGGGCATTTATTTTTACTTGCTACAATCTCTCTCTCTTTTTAAATAACAATATTTAGTATTTTGTCATTTTTTTTTAAATTACACGACCTTTAAATTTTTTTTATTAATTTTATTTTTAACAGGCTGACAAAAGAACTTAAACTTTGCTGTTTGCAGCAAACGATTTATAATATATAATTTTTAAATTACTTGAATTTTTACATTTTCATACATTTTTTATATATTAAACCATGGATATCAAGGTGATTTCTATTATAGTTCTTGTATTAAATTTTTTCCTTTCTTTTTTCTGTTTATATCTTCTTGATATATTTATATACTATATATTATAGTACATAATAGTGATACAAAATATAAATAAAAGTTTACATCAATTTATTTAATCTATTACTACATGAAAAATCTTTTAATTTAAATATTTTTAATATAAAATTAGTAATTAAAAAAAATATTGCCACTGTTAAATTTTACTTAGTTATAAAGTACTCAAATTAAAAAATATATGTACAAATTATATAACTTCTCCTCCTGAAGTTACATATGACATTATTAAAATGAATGAAGTGGTAATCGAACTGACAATTTCGCACTTGAAACCCAGCATAATTAGACCACTCAGCCACAGTGACCTTGATCTGAGTTACTCTAAAACTAAATATGTTCTACATTTAATTTCATGCATGCACACAATTTCGCTAAAAGAACTCTCAATTGTTTCTTGCTAATTATCAAGATATATTTTCTGCGTAAATATGTATAAAGTTTATATGGCTGCAACGAAACACTTTTTTTTTAGATTCAAATTTTTAAATCGAAACAATTTTTGTCATATAAAACAAACTATGTAGGAATGCAAAAAAAAAAAAGAAATTTTTGTGAGTGGATTAGTAGCAATATCTGATTTTTAATGCTATACTTAATCTTTTCTTAGAGGGTTACCTACAATTGAAAATTGTTTCAAACTCAAAAATCCTCAGTACTAACCCATCATATTTAAATTCTACATGAAATTTTACCCCAGGATACCAAATTTCAAGTCATTTTCATCTAGTTATTTATAAATGTTTCAAGTTTGGAACCTCTCATGTTGAATTTGTTATTTATCATGGGAAAATTGTAATATGGATAGAATTTTTAAACCACAAAAATTACTGACATTTTTAATTTGCATAATTGAAGCTTCTAGAAATATAATTTTTTTTATCAAGCATTTTATAAGTTACAGTTCAAATATTTTTTGAAAATATCTGCTTTTGGAAATTTTGAAAGAAGCATGAATCGTCACATATATATTTTACAGAAATGGATTTTTAGAAGCTTTAAATATACAGATTCAAAATTACAGCTTACTTCATCCAGTAGTTTTTTAGTTATGTTTAAAAAACTATGTACTTTGTAATCGGTTTTCCAACAATAAATAACAAATCTAACATTATTGGTAATCCATTCATACCAGTCATATATTTATACGATATGCAGCAAAGAATAACTGCTTGAACAAGTAGGCTGAACAAAGCCCGGGTTATATCCCATCAGGGGCAGCAGAGTCCCCAAACTACCCACTGGGGTCCCTGAACTGCCCTGGTGAAGCCCGGCTATAGGTCCAATGACTTGTTAATTTTACGGGCAGTAATATTAAATTTATAAGGACCATATTAATTTATGGTCAGTGGACATAAAAAATGAAGGCAACTTTTACGAGCATAATGTTAATTTACGGTCACTGGACATTAAAAAATGAAGCTATCTTTTACGAGCATAACATTAATTTACGGTCACTGGCCTTTAAAAAATTAAGCTAATTTTTACGGGCATAAAGTTAATTTACGGTCACTGGACATTAAAAAATGAAGCTATCTTTTACGAGCATAACATTAATTTACGGTCACTGGCCTTTAAAAAATGAAGCTAAGTTTTACGGGCATAAAGTTAATTTACGGTCAGTGACTTTAAATTTTACGGGCATAAGTTTACGGGTAAACTTGTATTTTTATGGTCATGATAGCTTTACGGTCATAACATTAATTTTACGGTCAGTGACTGGCACACTTTTTGCCAGTCACTGACCGTAATTTAGCAGTGAGATTTCTTAGAGTGCACATAAGCAATGCCAACTCTGAATAAAGAAAACAAAGACCGATTCAGCGAAAGGCAAAATTGGCGAAAACCCAAATTGGCAAAAATCGGTATAATCTCTCTTATTTGGATTGTAGTTCTGTCTTTTTTGCACTTCAGTGTCAATTAAAGAATTGAAGTTTCAGCTTTTATTTGTTTAGTGTCAAACCATCTTTTTACAGCATTGTAAAAGTTGCCTCAGAAGAAAAGTCGTACCAGAACAGATGTTGTTATGAAAACAATTAAGTTTCACAGGGAAAAGTTTGGATGTCGGCATCGCAAAGAAAAGATCGGCATCTGTTAGAACTTTTCAAGAATATTTTTATCTCAATATCTCCAGTCTCAGGGTTATAAATTAAAGGAAACAGCACTCACTTTCGATTTTTCATTCATATTTTTAAAAGGTCTTATTATAGAATTTTTAATTACAAAACTGTATTACATAAAAGAAAAAGGAATAAAGAAAGTCTGCACTTTATTGGCAGAATGCATGCCAAAGTGTTTAAGAGTAATAAATACATGTTCATTTTTTAATTAATTTCATTGTGCTTTCTCACACATTCAGGAAATCATTTTTAATATTTAAAAGCGTGGAATTAGCTAAATGTTCTTATTCAGATATACTTAAAAAATCGATTAGCGTTTTCTACTACTACTATTATTATTATTATTATTATTATTATTATTATTATTCCGTCAAAATTGACATTTTAAGACGGGTCTCAAATCAAAAAGAGCTACTTTATGACACAATTTTGAATTCATTTTTATTCGGAAACAGATGAAACTGGCAGATGTGCTTACTCAAAAACCATGTCATCGAAATGAGTTTTCCATTTTTGGGTAAAAGCAGTAGATCTTTCAGAAAACACTGTCAAAGTCGGCGTTTCGAAGCGAATGACCAAGGCAATCAGCAAGAGCGAGAAAGAGAAAAATCGCATCGACACAAGACCAAGAATTGCTTATAACTCGATAAGGAATTTATTTATCAAAAGGTGGCAAACTCAATTAGATCCAAATCTCTTCTATAGTCAGAAATGCCAATTTTGTGTCTTTGCGTTTAAAAATGAGTTAGAAAATGTGTCAGAAAGTTTTGCGTTTGTTGAACGGGTCATTTGAGAACCATAGATTTATAAATACTTGTTATTTTTTTCAATGAACCTCTATATTGGAATCAATATTTTTTGACACATCACGAATAAGCCTCATTTAAACGCGTGGAATTAGCTGATGCCCTTATTAAAATACTAAAAAATCGAATAGGATTATTATTATTGTTATTATTATACATATAAAGGCAAAAGGTCTTTCGAAAAATTCTGTCAAAATGGGCGTTTTAAGGGTATTTTCTGGGTGCTATAATAGATCGTCATGATTCAGAAATCGCTTATGATTCAAGATGTAATACATTTATTAACAAATTTAAAACACTATTCGAATCCAATTCAATTAGAATAAAACTGGACACAGTTGTTTTTATTCGGAAACTATATATTAAACTGAATAGCGTTCAGCCTTTTTTTATATAGGCAAAGAATCTTTTAGAACTTTTAGTTACATCTTGAGGTTTAAAAGCGATTCATATTAAATGACGCCCTTGCACGGGCTGTGTAACAAACTGAAAATCCGTTCAAAATGCCGACTTCCACCAGTATTCCCTGACACAGTATTCCATTGCCTTTATCGAAAAATAGAAAACACTGTTCTATTTCATATTTTTTTTTTAATGAAAACACCTGCCAGATTTATCCATTCACGAATAAATTGAAATTTTCCGGAATGTATCAGAAAACAGCCAGACTTTGAATTTGCTTTAAACGAAATTATCTGCATGATTACATCTTTATCATTCTTTGTTTGTCATACATACCTGAAAGCGCTTCTCAAATTCCCTGCTCAACTACGCAAAACTTTCTGACATATACAGGCCTGATTATTAAAGCGATTTGGAATCAGCGTTTTCTACTTTTAGATAAATAAATTATTTTTTAGAGTTATAAGTGATTCTTGTCATATGTGACGACTCTCGTGCCCTCTTTTTCTCGTGCGGCCGCGTCCAAGATTCGGTTCCAGACGTCGAATTTGACAGTATTTTCTGAAAGATCTACTGCGTTTACCGAAAATTGGAAAACGATTTTCGATTACATTGTTTCTGTATAAGAACATCTGCCAATTTCATGCGTTTCCGAAGAAAAATGAATTCAGAAATGTGTCAGAAAGTAGCTCTTTTGGATTTGAGAGCTGCTGTTTCTTAAATTCAATCTCGATATTTGCAACACATTCAATAAATAATTTATAATCCTTAATGCCTTATAACTTGCGAAACTGCATGTATTTATAACTTTATTAATCAAGTTTCAAAGAATCTCTCTTTTATTTTCCATTATATAAAAGTAATGAATCTTTTAGAAAATGCTATCAAGTTTAGCATTTTTGGTGCAATATGTATAATTCTAGGGCAGCGGTCATAACACCCGCTCAACAACGCGAAATTCTGGCACATTCACAGACCACACTCTCGGTCTTTTGTTTTAAGTCAGAGCTTAAAATTGGAAAAAATAACTTAGGCAGTTTGTTTTGGAATCGAGTATCATTTTCCATTTTCTGATAAATGTATTACATCTTGAGTTATAATCGATTGCATCTCGATGACAGTCTTTTACCGACTGTCGTGTTTCGAAAACCGACTTAAAACGCCAATTTTGACAAAACTTTCTGAAAGAGATATCCTTTGCCTTTATAGAAGAAAGAAAAACCGCTATTTCATTTCTTATTTCCTGATCAAAAACTCCTACAATTAAAGAGACGGTGGAGTCTAACAATTATTTTTCCAGTATCCAACAAGAATTTTTTCAAAGATGTGCTCTGAACCATGAATTCTATAAATATTTTGAGGAAAAAAAAACTCAAAAAATTTTAAAACTATTAATGAGGTTTTTTTTTAAAATTTTTAAATGTTGTGTGCGTTACAATTTTCAAACTATTTTCTCCATTGTTTCTTTTATTACTTAAAAAAACTTTATCAAAATAATTATGGATTTCATGTGATTTTTGTTCGCAAATGCATGAAATTGGTAGGTGCTCTTCTTCAGAAACTTTGTAATCGAACTGTGTTTTCATTTTTCGATAAAGGCCCAAGATTGTCCAGAAAATTCTGTCAAAGTTGACGTTTCCAATCGAATTTTTAGACGCTTATACAATGCGGCAAAGAGAAAAAATAGTCCTGAGATAATAATTGCTTATAAATCAAGATGCGATTCATTTATCGATAAATGAAGAAAACAGTTCGATTCCAAAATCACTTCAATAATCAAGCTTGCGAGTGTCTTGCTTTTGTGTTTAAAAATGAGCCCGTAAATATATCAGAAAGTTTCGCGTTGTTGAGGGGGTCAGAATATTTTTTAGCCTTAGTAGATTTTATTCCTAATGTGACGATCTTACTGAACCAATATTCAAAAATAGCATGCTGAGATTTATGGATTGTCGCTTAGAGATTCGATTAAAGTATGTTTTGTTCGATTAAGTATTTCGAACAAAAATTAAAACTCACCAAACATTCTAAAGATGTGATGCATAAACTGCAAAAAAAATTGTTTCAGAATGCACATGTTACATTTTTTTTTTCATTTACTTACTTTTAAAAAGTATGAAACACACTTTGTGCCATAGAGTATGAAAATGTGTTGAATTTTTTTAAACTTCAACACGAAGACCAAAAAACGTATTTTACCCCCCCCCCCTTTTTTTCCCCTCTTGAATGTGTCGGAAAACTTAAGTTTGAATTTGAGACCATCCTCATCAGTGATTTTTATTATTTATTATTTCCAAAAAATTGATTTTCTGAAAACAGAGTCATTAGGAATTAAAATATTTAAAAATTCAAAACCTATAAATATATATTGGAACGAAACTAAGCTATTGTGGAGTTTCCAATTTTTCGTTGCGAATTCTTTTTTTCTTTTTTCTTTGTGTTTTCTTTTCTTTTTTTTGTTAAGGCTGTTCTCAAATCTAAAGAAGCTACTTTCTGATACATTGCTGAATTATTTTTGTTCGAAAACGCACGAAAATTGTTCTTAGTATAGAAACTTATGTAATCGAATGGTGGTTTCCTATTTTTGTAAAGACAGAAACCATTAAAAATAAAAATCTAACAGTAAGACTAACAGTACTCATATATGAAAAAAAAATTATGTCAATTAAAAGAGACTAAGCAATAGCAAACAGAACTAAAAATGAAAAGTTTAAAATTTCAGTATTGAAATTTTCATTTTAAAAAATCAAGGTTTAATATAAAAATATATAAAATTAAATGCCATTAGTTCCTTAAAAGAAACAAACAAAAGTTGAGAAAAGCCAACAGGTAATGGATAACCACCAGTCACTCTTGTCATATAAAACAAGAACGAAAAATAAGCATTAGGTAACACTTCCAACACTTCCAAAATAATTTTTCAAATCTTTACCGTTTAATAAGGTGAAAGATGATATGTAAATAAACAAGTTGGAAAACGCATAACATTTTTAAAAGCCTAAATTCAGGAATTACCAACACTATTCAAAAAAAATATGCGGATTATTTTGCGCAGTTCTGCATATGATCTATATATTTGTATATGTATACTTATACATAGAATACTAAATTTTAGTTCAGTCACAAACGCGCACTGTTTAAAATTCCCCTTATGGAATTTCCGTCAGTAAACGGAAATGTGCTCGAGGACTTTTGTGCTGCTCTGTATAGGATCTATATAATTTATACAGACCAAGTAATAGATAAAAAATGAGTTAAATTTAAAAACGTGCACAGCAACTGAAAACGCATTTTCAGGAATTATTGTTAACAAATAGCACCGAAAGTTTTTGTGTGTCCCGGTAAATGGACGATGAATGCTATACGAACAATATTCTATAGTAAGCCTGCTGTAATGCATCTTAGTGATACATTTTAATTTCAATATGTTTGAAATGATGAAACGTTATTAAAATAAACCCCAAACGATTTTTCTTCATAGACCGTAATGTAACGGAATTCCTTTGAGTGTCCCTGTAAAGGAAAACTATAAGTACTATATGCGCAACATATTCTATAGTAAGGCTTTTGTTGTGCCCCTCAGTGACATATACCAATTTCAATATGTTTGAAATTGTGTAACAGCATTAAAATACACCACAAATGATTTTTTTCCCGCATAGACCGTAATGCAATGGAATTTTTTGAGTGTGCCTGATAAGTGCTTACACACTTCATTTTCAATGCCGAACATGCCATAGTAAACCTCAATAACATATATCAATTGCATAACTATCCGAATATATGTACGTGAGTTAGAGCACAGACAGACAGACAGACAAACCGCATTCATAAACACTTTTCAACTATGTTGCAAAGTACCTATATCAAACCTATACCTTTCTTAGGAGTATATAGCTGTAATATTTCTAAAACTTAGGAGCTGGGAATAAGTCTATCTGTAAGTCTCTAAACTACATAAGAATGAGTATATAATTATCATGAAAGAAAGAAAAGCGTTTAGGATAGGATTAAAAATGGGAAATATAATTAAAATTAAAAAACAAATATAGTAATTACATTTTTTAAAGTGGAAAAGTGAAATGATAAAATGCTCAATTGTTCAAAATAGTCAAGAAAAGGGAGGAGAAAAAGGACACGATACAAGCCACCTATCAATGATAACTTGTATACATTTTATTTTATTATTATTATTATTGTCATTTTGTTAGTAGTAACAGTATGGATATGAAAGTGAAAAATAAAGTTTATTAATTATATATAATTACGTATTACATATATGTAAGAAATTTAAATTAAACGTATGTCTAAAACAACGCGAGAGAAACAACAGAAAGAAAATCAGATAATTATCTTCAATCAATGCTGAATAACGCGGTCTTTTTCTGTTGTTGGGGTCGGAAACATCGTAATAGTCCGACAGTTCAGCCATAATCTCATTGGGGATGTTTAGAGATATTTTTGTAAAAATGTTTAGAAAGTTTTTTGATCCGTTCAATAAAGGAGCAAATATTTAAATCACGTCTATAGAATGGTGGTACTTGCCCCCCATTTTTGCTGGCTCTTAAAGTTTTACTATACATTTTAGACAGGTTTTCCTTACTAAATTTTCGTATGAAAGCCCAGATGGCGGATAGGCATGAGTCGTAATAGGGAGAATGCAGGCTTTATAGTGTTTTGTTGCGAATAGATTTGGAAGCTCCAGCAAATCTTTTATCAAGAATAGCCCCACAGGTATTTGGTGTCAATTGTTGTCGCCATTCTTTCATCTATTGCTTTACTGGATAATTTCTTAGCACACAATTACTGGTATCAATTTTTACAAATTACATTGCAAGTATGTATTTATAAAGAGAAATGGATGATTCCTCTTTTGAAACTCAACGGAATTTAATCTTGATTCAAGACGTACACTGTTAAAAATTTTGGTTCAACGTTTCACCAAAAGATGGTACAAGTGTAGCTGCCACCATGGGATGGTAAAACCTTTCTCCATCCTTTGGTGCTTTGTTTGAACCACGATTTGGTAATAGGTTGAACCACTGTTTGGTGATAGGTTGAACCATGATTTGGTAATAGGTTGAACCATGATTTGGTAATAGGTTGAACCACTGTTTGGTAATAGGTTGAACCATGTTTTGGTAATAGGTTGAACCATGATTTGGTAATAGGTTGAACCATGTTTTGGTAATAGGTTGAACCATGTTTTGGTAATAAGTTGAAATTATTATTATTATTTATTTAATCTTAACAATATATATGTATTTATTTATATTTTTTAACTATAATTTGTGAATAAAGAATATTATTTTATTAATCCTTAACTATATTTCATTTTTTTTTCTAAGTTGATAAAATGTACTTTCGTGCGTATAATATCAAAAATATTATACGCAATATTTTGAAAATAAATATCAAATATGTGAAAATATCAAACTTCATGATATTTTAAAAATAAATATCTGATATAGTATATCATCAGGGGTCGATCCAGGAGAAATTTGGGGCCTATTTAGGGACCCTTCACAAAAATCTATTTAATAAAATGGGTCCCTTCACAAAAATCAATTTGATAAAATGGGTACCTTCACAAAAATCAATTTGATAAAATGGACCCCTTCACAAAAATCAGTTTGATAAAATGGGACCCTTCACAAAATTCTATTCCATAAAAACTTACTATTTATTATTTATTTATTATTTTGTGATGTTTTAAAATGTGTAATTTGTAAACAAATAAGTTCACCATAGAGGAAAATGTCAGCAAAAAGGATTTTAAAAAAATTTTGTTTAAAAAATGCTTGGTTCGAATTTGATTAACTGGATTTCAACTTTTGTTGCAAAATGTTATTTTTCACAAAAATATAATAAATTTCACAAAAATAACCTTTACTTTTCACAAAATGGGCCCCAAGAATAAAAACCTGCATCGACCCCTGATCATGATATACATCCATTGATACATATCACCGAACCCTGTATGTTCAACAATTGAATATTACTGTCATATAAAAATTTCAACACATTATATTTGTTTACGCTAGAAATCAAATATAATCAAGCAACAGGTCTCTAAGATTTCAAATACACGTTACAATGTAAATAGTACTATTGAAGTTCTTGACGAATCAAACTCCTAACCTGGTAATAACTTTACGCTCAGCTAGTTAGCAAAAATTAATTCACAATATCAGTGCCTAATCCAGAACATAAATTATATCTGATACGCAAACTATACGAAAAGAAAATAAATAAATTCAAACACGCATTACTCAATTAGGCCTAATACAGGCACATTATAAAATTACATTTTATCAACTTAGCAAAAAAAATGAAATATAGTTAAGGATTAATAAAGTAATATACTTTATTCACAAATTATAGTTAAAAAATATAAATAAATACATATATATTGTGAAGATTAAACAAATAATAATAATAATAAATACCTTGTGCTTGCTTATTTTTCTCCGGAATACAGCTACACGAGGTTTTACGCACGCAGTCACGTGAAGTGCAAGCGAACTCTGACGTGCCGGACGGGTGAGGGACGGCAGAAGCAGATTCGCATTCAATGGCGGGCGATCTGTGATTGGATGCAACGATTTACTATCGGATGGTAAAACGTTGAACCATAATCCAGGATTCACCAAAAAGAGGGGTTTTGAAATAGAGATCGAACCATCTTTTGGTACTTTTGCTGACTTTGAACCATGTGATGGTTCAACATTGAACGGAAATTTTTAACAGTGTAAGCAGATACAGCGATTCTTTAAATAGACACGTTAGTTATCAACTGGTTAGAAAATACTCAATTGGTTTCTGAATCGTATAATAAATAAGACTGACGAGAGATGAAGACGAAAGCGTCACAAATGATAAGATAAGAGTTTTAATAGGGTTTATCGAAATTTAGAGGAAAATACGTATAAAGTTGATTGATCGCTTTATCAATGGAAATGAAACTGGTGCGCTTGCTGATATGTATAAAGTGGAACATGCCAGGGTCAAATGATCAGGGTCAAAGGTTAAGGGTTGACCCATTCTTGGAAAAACCCAAGAAGTTTTTTTTTTTTTTCGGTTGGACTCACTTGAATAAAACCCAGATTTGAACCAAACCATTTGAAATGTTTTTATTTTTAAGATTATTTGAAATATTATTGTACCAGGAATAAGATAAGTAAGGATGTCATTTGACTAACCGTTGTTTAGCCAATACCGGATTACCAAATAGGCAGAACAGACACCTACAACTTTAAGGAGCCTAGGGGCACGATAAATTCAAACATTATAATAACTTTCCATTCAGATTAAATTTTACAAGAAAACATTTTCTCTTTAACTTTCTATTATTATTATTATTATTATTATTATTATTATTATTATTAGGGACATATACTGCACAAAGCACTGCATTATCTAACTCTTTGAACAGACTTATCATTAGTTTTTCTAGAACTTTATCTGATAACGACTTTTTCTCGTAATTTCTGAAAACCTTACACTGTACAAAATTGCTGCTGTAAAATTACTGCAGCAGAGATTCCAGACATCAGAGACACATAAAAAAAAAAGGGGGGGGGGAGTCCCTATATTACTTTTAAATGCTAAAGGTGTAAAATAAACAACATAATATAAATTAAAATAGCTTTTATTAATTGTTTTACATGTTTCGACTCTTTCAGAGTCATTTTCAAAAACAAAATGAGAATATTCTAAAGCTGCACGGGCTTTGAAGTTATTATTTTCATGTACTTTTTTTAAAAATTACGCACGTTATCTATTATTTTTTACTTGGTTGTTTATTTTCATATCTTTGACCATGGAGCAATTCTAGCCACAGTTTCGGTAAATTAAAAGATGCCGCATCGTTACATATTGTATTTTTGCGTGTGAGTATCTCTATGGTTTCTCTTATTATGGATGGATAGTATAGACTGGAGGGAAATATTATTTTACTTTCATTGAAATTTATTTGGATGGTTTCTTCTTGATATAATCTTGCCAGGGCTGTAGTTTTTCTATTGTATTTAATATCAGCTAATATGCTCTTTTTTCTGCAATTAGGTTTTTCCCTTATAGATAACCGGGCTTTGAGCCTAGATAAATGAGTTTTGCCCATAAAAGTATGCAATTTACGGGATTTGACCGTTTAGCTGGAAAAAGGTGAGCAATTGACAAAAATTTACTGCAGAAATTCACGGTAAAATACTGTGAAATTACCAAAATTGTTTACAGTGCACTAAAGTATTTCTTCAAAATGACACGCGATTAAGGCGATTCTAAAAAGAAATATTCTCCCCACTCAACGGCATGAAACTATCTGACAAATTCCCTCCTCTCCCGTGCGTAAAGCATGACACACTTGCAGTCAGTCATATGTGACTATTAAATCGAATGGTTTTCTTCATTTTTGCGAAAAAATACACATTGTATTATAGATGATTGCTATCTTATGACGACCTTCCTCGAGCTGTCGCGTCCGGAAATTTGATTCTAAACGCTAACTTTCAAGCAATTTCTGAAAGGTCCTTTGTCTTTATCGAATAACGAAAAAATATTCGATTTCATAATTTCTGAGTAAGAAGACCTGTCAATCTGATATATTTATGAGCAAAAATTAATTCAAGAATGTGTGTGAAAGCAGCCTGAATTTAAGAAGAGTCTTAAATTCTGTTCTCAAATCCAAAAGAGCTACTTTCTGACACTTTTCTGAATTCAATTTTGTTCGGAAACGCATGAAATCGGCATATGGTCTTATTTAGAAAAACTTTTTGGCAAAGGTATAGAAGATTTTTCAGAATATACTGTCAAAGTCGGCGTTTTGAGCCGAATTCCCATCACGGCAGAACGAAAAGCGGGAAAAACGTGTCGTCACCTGACAGTAAACGCTTATTATAACTCGATAAATAATCTAGGTATCAAAACAAAAGGAAAACTCATTTCTATTCCAAATCGCTTCTATAGTCAGGCTTTGCCAATTTTATGTGCCTTTGCGTTTAAAAATAAGTCGCATTGTTGAGCAGGTCAATTGAGAACCATCTTAAGTGCTAAAAAATTCCGTCACGTATAACTTTTCTGGTTATGCATATCAGGTTAAATCTCACGAGATTTTTTATACCTAAGGTAAGGACCTTCGAGCCACCAAAGTGTTTAAAAGATATTAAAAAAAGAGCTTACTTTGGATTTAAGAACAGACTTAATACCAGTAAAACCTGGTAAAACTGTCGCTCGTTTAAACTGTTCCCCCGCATATAACGCCAGTTTCTTAAAATCCTGGCTAATGAGATAAGGAAATACTGTCAGAATATTCCTAATAGACCGTCACTCGAAAAATAAAAGACCCTGTTAATCCGTTATACTTTCGACCTTTGATTTCTATTTTTTCTTTCAATCGCAGCAATTATAAAATGATAGAAGAAACAAAAGGTTGTGGATTAGTGAATAACTCAGAGCGGCAAGAAACTAAGTTGAAGCACGGGGGAGGGGGTGGGGGGTGTCTTTCTTAGGGATCGTAACCCGTAATTACGGCAAGATTCAAAGAAAAGCACGGAAAACTTTCGAACGTTTTAGACCAACGACTGCGACTTGTGTTACTTTTTTAGGTAATATTATTTCCTAAATTTTTATATATTGTAACATATTTTAGTAATCACGTTATTTTCCATTTATTTACTTTTGTGAAATGAATACAGTAGAAACTCGTTAAAATGAATCTCAATGGAATTAAAATGTTGCCCATGTTATAACAGTGTAATTCCTGTTTATGAATAAGTAAATCTTTGTATCCATTTCGATAGGGATTTTAAAAGTAATTCATGTTAAAAAATTATCCTCGTTAAGTGCGTGCAGAGTTCGATTGTAACTTTATGTAAATGTGAATTCTAGATGAATTTTCTCCTCTTTATTGTAAAAGAAAATACTTCTATAATGAACTGACATTAAAGCTCATAATTCAATATCATGCCCATTTTAAATAATAATAATAATAATAATAATTAATTTTTACTTCAACAAATAAATTTATTCGCTTATACCACCACTCCGTTTAAAACGTCACAATCTTTGGGACCTAAGACGTATGCGGTTTAACAAAGTTTCATTCTAACTGTATAATTAGCATTCATGATTCAAAACATCGACTAATTTTTATAACTAAGTATACCAAAATAAATGATATGAGCATTATTTTTCAACACTAATTTTTATAACTAAGTACATCAGAATAAATGAAATGAGGTATAACAGAATAAATGATATGAGCATTATTTTTCGACATTGACTAATTTTTATAACTAAGTATACTGAAAAAAAAAAAAAAAAGTTAATTTTACGGTATAATACTGGCAACTGGTGCCAGTATTATACTGTAAAATCAACAATTTTTTTTTTTTTCAGCGTATATCAGAATAAATAACATGAGCATTATTTTTCAACACTAACTAATTTTTATAACTAAGTACATCAGAATAAATGAAATGAGCATTATTTTTCAACCACTGACTAATTTTTTATAACTAAGTATAACAGAATAAATGATGTGAGCATTATTTTTCAACACTAACTAATTTTTATAACTAAGTATATCAGAATAAATGATATGAGCATTGTTTTTGTCCTCTCGTATATGATTGTGATCTTATGTTTTTCCTTCAATGGGTAATTGAAGGGTATATTCAATGGGTATAAAAGGGTAATGTACTTTATTAATATTCTTCGAGTGGAGTAAGGCATCATTTTAAATTATTCAACATCAACCGAAGCGTGCCGTTCGCATATCAATCCCCATCTTGATTAGAAAAATGATTTGTCCTTCAGGCGTTTAACAAAGAAATTTGCATTAAAAAAAGAAGAAAAACGAACATAAATGGATTACCTGAAAATTAAGTGACAAAGTGGTGGGAATATTTCAGTGACAACATACATGAGTTTTTTCGGAAAGGAAGTCTTAAAAATTCAACGGATAAAAAAAATATTCTCAGTGGGTTTTTTTTTTTGTTTTTTTCATTAATTAAATTTTGCATAAAATAAATTACCCATTTAGTGCTATATACTTATTAGAAACGCAAATGTCTAATAATCATAATATATAATATAAAGGCAGTGGAAGTATTCCCACTAACCTTATTCAAAGTTAGTCAGTATATACATTTTGCACTGCTTTACGATTAAATATTGTTTTGCACGATGCGTTCTGACAAAAAATTCTTAGTTTAGCTTATTTCATGTTTATAATGTGCATTTTAAAAACGCGGACTAAAGGCTATGGGCTAGCAGGCATATATCTGTTCCAAAATCTTGTCCTTCCCGACATTTTTTTTTTTCTGCCTGGGTAATGTGCTCTCATGTCTCTTAGTACTTCAAGATATAAATCCTAATAGTACTTTCAAATATTTAGGAAGGGCGCCTCCTGCCTCGCTCTACGCGTACGTCCATGAGTGCAAGTAATTTTTGAAGACCTTTAAAATTTTGTGAAAATTTCAAATCTAAACTGGCTAATTTATGACATATTTTTTAATTCATTTTTGTTCGGAAACGCATGAAATTGGAAGGTGTACTTATTCAGAAACTTTGTAATTGAAAGACATTTTTCATTTTTTGGTAAAGACACAAGATCTGTAAGAAAATACTATCAAAGTCGGCGTTCTGAATCGAATTTCTGACGCCGCAAGCACGAATGCGAAAAACGTGGCGCTATATGACACGAATGGCTTATAACTCGATAAGTAATTTATTTATCAAAAAATAGGAAACTCATTTCGATTTCAAATCGCCTTAATAGACACGCCTGGCAATTTTATGCCTTTGCGGTTAAAAATGAGTCATGAAGTTTCGCGTTGTTGAGCAGATCATTTGCGAACTCTAAATATCTGAATTTCTAAAGGTCTTAATTTCAAACATATAATCATTATTCAAACTTTTTGTTCAGTTCGTTTATGCAATTGTCATTGTAATACACAAATGTGTCTTAAATCCAGGCATCTATGATGTCTGAAATTTCACATTAAGACGCTTAAGGTATCATTTTAAATTACTGAAGACATACTAGATGCGCCGAAGTGTGCCGTCACATCTTGAGAGAAAAAATGCTTCTCCCTTCAAAAATTCAACAAAAAAATTATTATTATTATTATTATTATTATCATTATTATTATTATTATTATTATTATTATTATTATTATTATTATTATTATTATTATTATTTTTTGTAAGTGGAAATAAACTAACATAAGTGGTTTTCCTGAAAACTGAGGGACAAAGGGTGTAAACATTTTCAGTGAGAAATAAAGTTTTTCGAAAGGGAGTTCTGAAAACTCAAAGGATATAAAAATATTCCTTGTATTCTTTTATTATAAAATAAATTACTCATTTAGTGCTGTACTGATTATGAACGCAAATGCCTATAATCATAATGCATAAGGGCAAGAAAAATATTCCACTAATTTTATTCAAAGTTAACCTAGTTTGATATAGAGTTTTATGCGCCATCGAAAGTATTTATTCACCGGAACGGATCCCAATCTTTTCATTCATTTATGATTCACAACAAGCAAATAATAATAATATGTTATCTATTCTGAATACTTTTTTAAATAATTATAGTACGATACATATAATTTCTGGATACATATAATAGATACAGATATAGATACATATAATTTATGGTTTAAATATTTAAAACTGAGATAAAATATGAGAGAGTTTGCATTTTGCACCCTTCCTAATAATGGGATACTTATACTGATTACAGAAGAATTTAAATAAGTTCTCTTGGGCTCAGTCAAAAAAGTAAGTTGATTTCTTTATCATATATATTTTAAAGGAACGTGCACCAGATATGATATAAATTTGGAAACCTTGGAAGTAAAGAGCCTCTGAAACGAATGACATTTTCCCTTTTCCAATAAATATATGTCTTGAGTTATATTGTTTTCCGATGACGACATTTTCTGGGTCGTCGTGATTCGAAAATTGGGCTTAAAACGCTTTTATGCTATTTTCAGAAATTCCCTTTGCTTTCATATAGAATTGCACCGAATTTCATTGCATTTAATTAACAATAAACCAGCTAATTTTATGCATTTTTTAATGAAAATGATTTCTTGAATGCCTGTTAGAAGTAGCCAGTAATATTTGAGAACAGACTTGGATTTAAATAAAATTTGAAACAGCGTATGAAAGAATTTATCGTGGGAAGTAAGTTCAGGGGGTGATTATTGAGAAGATGTCAAAGTTGGCGAATCCTTTGAAAAGACCTAAAGGATTTACTTTTACGGAGCGAAACAATTTGTTAAAACAAGAAGGTATAGTGGCACTTGGTTGTTTTGGCAATCCGCAGAGTGCGTTTCCTGGGTACTGAAGTACTAAACTGGAGTGTAGTTTTCCCTTATATTTTGTATGGTGAAGCAAGGAAGACGAAAATCACATCACTAGAGTTAATGTTCTTTAATTGGAGAAAGATGTCACACTTCACAATCTTCCATAATAGTAATATTTTGATCAATCAAAGTTTCAGATTTTTTTAAATGAATCTGATGAATATTGGTGAGGTGACATTTTAAATTTAAAGTCAGGGGTGAAGAACACAAACATAATCCAAAGAATAATCCAGAAATGCTGTTGAACGGGTCCGATCAAGTTCACGTAATCCAAAGAGTTTTAAGAACATCAAGGTGATTTTTCGTTATAAAACCAAAGGGTGGCCAAAGGGGCCAAGACATTTTTAGATGTTTATGAGATGAAGATCAGAGGGCAAGTGTTACTATCCGATATGAAAGTGGGCGCAAGGAAAAACACGCCAAGCGAGATACATTTCAAGCCAAGAGAATCGCATTTTTTTTGCGTGGGAAATGTAACCGTTACTTATATACATATCAACTTCATAATTGACGTCATTGGAAGGGAAAAATCTTTTGGCGAAGATTGCACTTTGGCTAAAAAGAGAGATTAAGAATTTTACCGTTAATTATTGTTTTGGGAACAGGGCTTTCGAGGAATGCAGCAAAGGCGCCGTTTAAATGTTATAGACATCTGGAACAATATGCGAGACAAAGCTGACCATGAAAAGGAAAACATTTTATGCCTTGTATAATTTCATTTCTTTTGATATGTGGGAGACCGAATAAGTACGTTAATGATAATTTAAAAACAATATGCATGATTTTGACTAAAAGTCTTTCGTTGAAAGAGAAAGATAAAAAGGGTGCGCTTTTTAACAGCCGGGAATGTATATGAATTACGATTATGCAGAAAGGGGAAAATATATTTGATAAAATACATAAAATATAGATTGCTTTAATTTTTTGAAAGGAATATATATGGTATCTTTACCATATATATATCACCCCTTCACAAGATTTTGAAAAATTTAGAATGTCACCCTGTAAATATAATACAAAATATCAAAGCAGAAAATAATAATAAAAATAAAATAAGTATGCATACAATAATGTAAATAATAATATGTAGTACTACAATAATATCTTCATATTAGTATGATAAATGGCCATACATTTTCAAATTGCAGCAAAATATATTTTTAAAGTCTATGAAAAGTCTTTTATCCATATTAGTACTAATGTTAGCTGCAAACATATTTTTTTTTTGTTTGTTTTCTTGCAAGTTTATTCATTTTACAATATGATGGTGCACCTATATAAATAAACTCTTAATTGTTCATTTTTTTTTTTAACACAGTCTTTAAAAAGAGTTCAAGAATGAAAAATTACAGCTGCATTTTTCTTTGAAGGTTTTCTCACGTGATTTTATTTATCAACAAACATGAGCATGATAAATGAGTCTTTAGTGCACAAAATTTTTTGTATTTGCTTAAAAAGTTCACAAGTTTGCACTATATTATTAAAAATCTTAAATGAAATGTAAATACAAAAATTTCAAAATAAAGAAACACAATTACAATTATACAATGATAATATAGAGATTATAAAGATTATAAAGATACATATATAAAATATTAAACGTAAAAAGTTTTCGTGTAAAGACACAGGAGAGCTAATAATGATGCAAGACATGGGCATCGATAAAAATATCTCCCCTTAAACTTGTTGTAATAACAAGGAAGAGACCGCAGTTTAGGACATTGGTCATATTCGGGACAGGGCGTATTTAGGGAGAGGGGTTTATTTTTGGTAAACCCCCCTTGCTCCGCACATATTTGGAAACTCCGCCTATGATTGGAGCGACTCGGGTTCATCTACGGGTTTGAAAAAATAGTAAAATTGGGTATACCAATTTTAACAAAGTTTTGCTCTCATACACAATGGAATAAAGACCCCCACATGGGTAATAATTTTGAACGGGGCTTATTCCGCAAGGGCGAATAAAAACTAAAAAAAATGCAAAATAAATCAAAGTTTTTTTTGTTCAAAAACCTAAAAATCCTTCCATAGACACGTTCTAGAGTAAAGAGAGCATAAAGTCACATTCGGGATAAATATATATTGTTTCGAAAATTAAATTCTCAAAATAATTCATTTATTTTAAGTTATTTAAAAATTCAAAGATTAAATTAAAAGGAAAATGAGTATTAAATTCAAATGAGATAATTAATTTGATTTTTTTTTTTTTTACAAAATGCTAAGTATACTTACAAATGCAGAGAGTGTTAATAGAATTATCAAATGTTTAAATTTATAACAATACCTATTATTCTTAATTTATATTATCTATATATTTTATTTATTTATTTATTTATCCATTTATTTATTTATTTTTATTTTTATTTTATTTTTTTAACAGGATTTTAAATTATACGAACTTGCTAAACAAGAATATGGGTGGAAAAAAATCTTTTGCCAAATAAACAAGTTCTGCAGTACTGCTACATAACACATAAACAATGGACCAGCCATATCACAATAAAAACAAATAATACAATACTACATAACATGCATGCATAAATACACCTGTTACCATGGATAAGGAGCATTTATGAATCTGGCAACAGAAAATTTTATATTCATATTAATATTTTATCACCTTTCGAGGACGTAAATTATAGGAATGAGCACTTTGTTCAATATTGTTATTACTAGGAGTATTGTTATGAACATTATGATAATTTAAGTCAAATAAATGGTTATTTTTAGGAGGTGCAAGTAAAAGTCTGTCTATATGAACTCTGAAAATTGAATTGTTAATATGAGAATTCAGTTGTTGAATTGAAAAAGAAACAGGTGAGTGTTTCTTTACAACTACATAAGGTCCTGTATACCTTGGCTTAAATTTATCTGATGATTTTAGGTATACAATGTCTTTCTCAGTAATTGGCCTGAGTTTTGCCTTTTTTTTATGATATTCGTTTCTTTTAATTTGAGATGCTTTTATGTTGTCATAAGCTTTGTTGTAAATACCATTTAAATCATGAAGGAGATTGTAAAAGTCTACATTTTGGTCTAGAAAGGGTTGATTAGCATTTAAATCATATGTATCAAATATTAGAGATAATTCGCGTCCAAAATGTAAAAGATTCGGAGAGAAAGAAGTAGAAGAATGTTTAGAACCATTATAGAGATTTTTATGAATAGCAATGGCATTTTCAAAGGAATGTCCTTCTTCTTGCAACTTAATTTTAATGTTCGAAGGTAAACAAAACATTAATTTAACGTATTTTATTTTATTTAATGCATCCCTGTCATGAATTTCGGGATATACCTTTGATACAAGGACATTAATTCTATGAGCAAAATTTTTTACTGTCTCCTGTGGTAACATTGTTAAACAATTTAAATCATTTAAAGTTGTAGCCGAAGAATTCTGTGAAAAGAATTTTTGAATGCGATCGCGAATGAATTCAAAGTCTTGTGCGTTATAAAGTACAGGGTCCTCCAAATAATATTTTTTGGCAGGACCTTTCAGTTTAGTCTTAAGATAATCGATAGTTTGTTCATTAGTTATTTCCTTAATTTTCTGATAAGTTAAAATTTGGTTAAAGAAATGGTTAAGTAATTCGGGGTCGCCGTAAAAATCATCAACAACGTACTCAAAATTCTTAGAATTAGCCATGATGATATCACCTTAAAAGTTTAACTATTATTAATATTTTCTTTTTTTTTAGACACAGGTAAAATATCATAAAATAAGCAAAATAAAAAAAGCAACAATTTTAAACAAACCACACTTGATAATTTATTTAAAAATCATTAAATATTTAATCATAGAAAACTTCAAGAAAATTTAACTATTAAAAAGATTGGTTTTAAATACTGAAAAAATATAAGATAGTAAAATAGAGCATATGAGAAAAACATATTTTTCCGTCATAAAATTGTCATATAAAATGCAAAATAAAGTCTCCATGAGTGTAAAAAAGCACTTTTATCTTACCTGTACCTAATAAAACTTATTATAATCTATTAAAACCTTTTTAAAATATTTACAGTATAAGATTTTTATTAAATAATTAAAAGTTCAATTTCTTTTTTTTTATCAACCTTTTACAAGAAAAATTCTTACCTCTGAACATATCCATGCGCTTTTCTGCAAATAATATCAATATAAAAAAAAAGCACTGCAAATTCTTAACAAAAAAAAACACTGAAAATCCTTAAAAATAAAAGAATGATATCTTTTATATTAATCTTTCATTACCGCGTATTCTCAAATCACTTTTAGTATTCTTTCTTTGAGTCAGAAACAATAAGAAAAACTACGATGAAAAATATATTGTGGTTAAGTAGTATTTGGAACACATGAAATCATTTGATGAATGAATAAGCGTCGGAGACCAAAGTTCTTCCCAGATAATGATAATTCTAGCTAGCACAGCGTAATTGGGAATCGAATTATTCAGTATTCTTTTAGTTCACAGTTACACGGCAATTTGAAAAAGTTTTTCGATGATTGTGGAAAGAATAAATAAAAAGAACATAGTAGAAGTTCACGATAAAATAGGATATTCAATGTAGATGCGGGCGCAGATTTTATGAATGAAAAATCACTCATTGAAGAAAACCACATGTTCAAAAGCACTTGTTGAAAGGCCTAGATTGCAGGTTCTCGAACTGCCGAAGAAAAAAAGCACAAAAATGCACGTCTTATACGATGAATATATTTCACAATAGTACTTTGCGTACACCTTATGGAATAAATGATTCAGGAAAAAAAAAGGTTTCTCATCCTAAGAGCTCGGATATCTTTAGTTATATGATCCACATTTGCATATCTCACGGAAAATGGTTAAGTTTGAAGTCAGCAACTTTCGATGATAGGTAAAAACCACAGTCACAGGCAGGCTCCAACAAAGCATTCTCAGAATGAAAAAATATAGTCAGAAAAGTTGCAAATTAATAGGAATTTTTTTTTTTCGTTTCGTGGCCCCAATGACACACCCTTTAGAAATTGTCGTGCGAAAACGATCACATCCAGTTCAAAAGTCCGGCACCAATGCATATGAAAGAATTTATCGTGGGAAGTAAGTTCAGGGGGTGATTATTGAGAAGATGTCAAAGTTGGCGAATCCTTTGAAAAGACCTAAAGGATTTACTTTTACGGAGCGAAACAATTTGTTAAAACAAGAAGGTATAGTGGCACTTGGTTGTTTTGGCAATCCGCAGAGTGCGTTTCCTGGGTACTGAAGTACTAAACTGGAGTGTAGTTTTCCCTTATATTTTGTATGGTGAAGCAAGGAAGACGAAAATCACATCACTAGAGTTAATGTTCTTTAATTGGAGAAAGATGTCACACTTCACAATCTTCCATAATAGTAATATTTTGATCAATCAAAGTTTCAGATTTTTTTAAATGAATCTGATGAATATTGGTGAGGTGACATTTTAAATTTAAAGTCAGGGGTGAAGAACACAAACATAATCCAAAGAATAATCCAGAAATGCTGTTGAACGGGTCCGATCAAGTTCACGTAATCCAAAGAGTTTTAAGAACATCAAGGTGATTTTTCGTTATAAAACCAAAGGGTGGCCAAAGGGGCCAAGACATTTTTAGATGTTTATGAGATGAAGATCAGAGGGCAAGTGTTACTATCCGATATGAAAGTGGGCGCAAGGAAAAACACGCCAAGCGAGATACATTTCAAGCCAAGAGAATCGCATTTTTTTTGCGTGGGAAATGTAACCGTTACTTATATACATATCAACTTCATAATTGACGTCATTGGAAGGGAAAAATCTTTTGGCGAAGATTACACTTTGGCTAAAAAGAGAGATTAAGAATTTTACCGTTAATTATTGTTTTGGGAACAGGGCTTTCGAGGAATGCAGCAAAGGCGCCGTTTAAATGTTATAGACATCTGGAACAATATGCGAGACAAAGCTGACCATGAAAAGGAAAACATTTTATGCCTTGTATAATTTCATTTCTTTTGATATGTGGGAGACCGAATAAGTACGTTAATGATAATTTAAAAACAATATGCATGATTTTGACTAAAAGTCTTTCGTTGAAAGAGAAAGATAAAAAGGGTGCGCTTTTTAACAGCCGGGAATGTATATGAATTACGATTATGCAGAAAGGGGAAAATATATTTGATAAAATACATAAAATATAGATTGCTTTAATTTTTTGAAAGGAATATATATGGTATCTTTACCATACAGCGGAACTTCTTTCTCCCCCCTCTACTCTGAAATTATAATATACAATCGTTTTAAAACTGCAAATATTAACTGCGCAACAAATAAATATTTTAAATTGTGTAAAATACAAATATCAATAAGTGTACGAAAGTAATCAATATGAAATCGATGTTTTCTTTTCTTTTTTTTTATATATATATAATATAATATAAATAAAAACCTCTTCCTTAAAAGCATATGGATCAGTATTTTATTTTTACTAACATTGAAGGTTGCACATGAAGTTTTGCTAATTTTGAAATAATAATTTTTATAATAATTTTGCTAATAAATAAAATTTTCAAAATAAGTTTGTTTTGGAATTTTCAAATGATTTACATAATTATTGGAGCATGGAATTTATCATATAATTAGGAAAACAAAAGTCTTATGAGCCAAAACCTAGGCGAAATAAAAAAAATCATCATATGCTTTGCTGATTATATAATTTACATAAATTTTTCTTTGTCACCTCCATAAAAAAAGAAAGAAAGAAAAACATAATTTTTTTCCTTCTTAAAAGCAATATCTGACACAGTCATTCTACGATTTAGATTAGGCTCAAAAAATAAATTTCAAATTATTTAACTGAGAACTTAAAGGTTTGTTATAAATATTCGAAAGTTTGAACATATAATATTAAATTTCTTCCACATATAATTTCATTTATATAAGTATAAAAATATTAATCTTCTTTTATGTTTTTTTTTTCTTTTCTTTTTTTTCTTTTACTTTTCGAAAAGAGACAAAAAATGTAATAAATGTCTTTGGTTTTATAACTTTGGTAGTTTTGTTGAATTAAAACTATCGATTAAATAATAATAATAATAAAAAAAAAAAAAAAAAAAAAAAAAAAAAAAGTTCCTCCTACGCTTTGCTCTTACGCCTTTTTCAACAGACCATATCTGAATAAACATTTCAGTCTTTCTTAGAAACCACTGCAAAAGAGTATAGACGAATGAAACTCAATTTTGAAAATCCATATTTGAGTTCTCTTTGAAAAGAAAAAGAAACAAGATATATATGTCTTCGAGAGTTTCTTTTTTCTAAAAATTGAGTTCGCTGTGAAATGGTTGCCGTGATTTTTCTACCTTATCATCCAAGCATCTAATACCTCGAAGGCATGGATGTATTGATTGGCTGGAAAGAACTGCTAACGAATCTGTATTTGAGAAGTATTTGGGAGAAAATAGAGATGGCAATGCTCGGCGAAAAACCGAAAATTTTGAGGGAAAAACCTTTTTGTTTTCATTTTTTTTTTTCTATTTGGAAGAATTCAAAAATTGAAAATCCTTTTATAAAAAAAAAAATACACTCGAACTCGTTTAATACGAGTACGGCTAAAACGGGGACATGGATAGAACGAGAAAGTTGCACTATCTGTGCTGTTCTCAAATTCAAAAAGAGCTATATACTTACTGACGAATTTTTAAATACAGTTTTGTTCGGTAGCACATGAAATTGGTAGGCTAGATGTTCTTATTCAGAAACTTATGTAGTCGAAAGACGTTTTCTCTTTTTTGGTAAAGGTAGAAGATCTTTCAGAAAATACTGTCAAAGTCGACGTTTTGAACCGAATTTCCGCATTAAGAAAAATGACACTTTCAACTCTGAGTAAATCGATGTTTTCATTTTGTTATGAAACTTTTTGTTTCAAATAGGACGAACCATTGCTTTCAATTCTGAAATACCAGAAGTACTCAGAATATTGAAACATGGACATACTCAAAACTTAACACATAGAGGTCAGTTCATACTCATATTTGAAACATGGACATACTCAAAAATGATTAGAATCAGTTCAAACTCATTTTTGAAGCATGAAATATTCAAAACTGAGCGCATAGAGGCCAGTTCATACTCATTTTTGAAACATATGGATACATACTCAAATAGGAGCACAAGATGTTTTATTCTTGAGTGTGTGCATGTTTTCAATAATGAGTATTTACATGTTTCAAACTTTAGTCATTTTGATTCGGAGCCATTTTGACTATGCGACATACTCCAGATTTGAGTATTTTTTGCTCAGTTCTGAAAATGTCGTTTTTAGAGTGCGAAACTGGCTACTTTCTGACACATTTTTTAATTCATTTTTGTTCCAAACATATCAAATTGGCAAGTTACTGTAATTCAGAAACTATGTAATCGAACTATTTTATTGTTGTTTTTCAACTTATGAAAAGCAGAGGATCTGTCAGTAAAAGTTGTCAAAGTTTGTGTTTTGAACCAAATAGTCGAACGCGATAGCGCAGAAAAGGAATTTTAGGAGTGCTTTCATTGGGTGTCATTATATTAGAGAAACGTTGCATAAAACTTCAGGTTGTTCTCAAAACCAGTTTTATGGTGAAAGGTTGAACCAAGCTTCAGATGTTTTTCTAAACCAATTTGAAGATGAAAGGTTGATAGAAGCTTTAGATCTTTCTCTAAACAAATTTTATGGTGAAATGTTGAACCAAGCATCAGATTATTTTTCTCTAAAGCCAATTTTATGCGTGGAGGATTGAAAAAGAAATAATAAGAAATCTAATCTTCAAGAGCTTCTTTTTCTAAAACTCTAGTTCGCTGTAAGCTTCCGTGATATTCTACACCACAACATCTATGCATCCAATTCCCCGGAGGCATAGGAGGATGTATCGACTGACTGAAAAGAACTGCTATACCAAAATCTGTATTTCTGTGTTAGAAAGAATTTTGGGAAAAAGCACAGAAATGTTTCTCCGTATTTTTTACTGCAGGAAATGCTTGTTTAGTACGTTAGTTAGTTCGTATTTGCTTTTCTGAAATGATTTAACATCTGAATTTGTATCTCAGATGGTCCAAAGAATCTTTTTGTGCTGGAATGCAATAGATATTTTGTAGGAGAAAAAAAAAAGATAATGTCCAAAAAGTTAGCCATGCTGGATTATTCACATACTTCTTAATCTAAAAAGTTACTGGCATACTGTATAACTGTGTTTTACTGTGGGGAAAAAAAGGAAAAAAAAAAGACAGATATTTTTTTCAAAAAGTTAGTCATACTGGATTATTCACATGCTTCTTAATCTAAAAAGTTAATCCATACTGGATTCTCTGTAAAAAAAATGGCAGATATTTCTTTCAAAAAGTTAGCCACATACTGGATTATTCACATGCTTCTCAATCTAAAAACTTAATCCATACTGGATTCTTTGTAAAAAGAAAGAAAGAAAAAAAAAAGACACATGTTTTTTTCAAAAAGTTAGCCGTACTGGATTATGCACCGTAAAAAAAAAAAAAAGGACAGATGTTTTTAATCTTGATGATGCAACTTGAAAATAACCTTAAGCTTCTCATGTATACTTATTTTAGTGTTGCTTTCATTGGGTGTCCTTAATATATTAGGATTAAAAAACAATATAAACAAGAACGAAAATATACAATAACCTCTTCCGTGTTACCCAAGGTTCCGAAAAGCGTTCTTTATATTTACAAACCTCAGAAATGAGATTTAAAGAATAGCAATTATAAAATAAAGTTATTTTTGCTGCCATTGGTTGTCGGAAACGTTCCCGAATAATTAATCACGTTTCTCAAACCGAAATATCGGTTTTTAGGATAATTTTCAAGTAAACATTTTCAGTTAACTGAATTTATACATGCAAGTGTAACAAAATAATATTAATATTAATGTTAGCGTTAATGCTGTTAATTTATCATGGTTTGTCAGTAAAACATGTTTGCTGGAACATGAAAATGTTTACTTGAGAATGGATAGCATCCGAAAAACCCATATTCCGGGTTGAGAAAACTGATTAATACACTTGTAGAAATTCACTATATCTCACCCAAAATCCCTGTTTTGAAGCCTAAATCCACACTTTAAAAAAAATCACAGTATTTTTACAGCAAATAATGCTGGCAATATGGGTGCCAGCATATTTTGCTGTGAATTTACAGCAGTTTTGTTTTTCATGGATAAACAGCACTTTTGTAAATTCACAGCATTTTTTGCGGTTAATTTTACAGCAGTTCAGTTTTTTTATTTTACAGCAGATTAGTTATTTTTACAGCCGTATTTGCTGTTAATTTTAATGCAATTTTAACAGAATCACTGTAAAACTTTATGCATTTGTTGTTGATATTTTTACCCCCCCCCCCCTCCTCTCCGTGTATTGTATTTTTTTTTCTTATTTTAACCTAAGACATATTTCAAAGACTTTGGGCACTAAGTATTACCTTTTTGTTTACTTATATCATTATTTTAATATCATTATTATATAATAGATTCTGTTATACATATATACGATACAAATTTCGGTTTTTGGTCAAGTATATCACCCACAAAAATTTTAGTCATTTGCCTATAGAGATAAAATGTTTTTTCAATAAATCATAACAAAGGAAGATTTTACTTTATCTAGCTTTTAATTAATTATTCAGTATTTCTTTACAGGACTTTGTTTATCCGTTTGTTTGTATTTGAAAATACCCACTAATTTAAATCATGCATATATTTTTTTCCCTCCAACAAATTTAGGGTTATTTTTTGTATCTATTTAAATATTTTTGTTTATTCAATGTAGCCATTATTTCCTCCACCCCTCAACACGGACATGCAAAACTTTCTGATATTTAAACTATCATTCATATATAATTAATAACAAGACCTTATTGTACGCAACTTGCTGATATGGAAACTTTATATTGATAAAAAACTTATTTTATGCTAAGATAATTTTATAAGTCTACATTTAATTCCATAAATATCAGATCTTACTGAAAAATTAACACGGGGAGAAAAAAAAAAACACTTATGAGTTCAAGAAACGTAGAATAAAATAATAAAAAAAATCTGTTCACATAAAAACTTTAAAATTAAGCGTAAAAAATAAATAGATAATGGACAAAAACATTAAACGAGTTGCTGCAAGTTACTGCTGCGACAGTAAACAAACAAGGAATATTTTAGGAATTGATAAAATAGTGCATCCAGATTACTCATAATAAATGATTTGAAAATGGAAAATAAATCACTGTTCGAAATATCGGCTAAATATATTAAATAAATAAAAATATTTAAATTACCGTCCAAAGTGAACCGAAAACTGTAGCTAGCTACAGTAATTAAGCTGGTAAAATATTTATAGGATTTAGAAAGTATATTCGAATGCCAGCGTATGAACTGGAGTTTTGAAAAATATATAATAGCGTAATAAGGCATAGCTAAAAACAGGGATCTTGTTTAAAAAAAAAAAAAAATGCTTGCATAAAGTTTCCCGATACTTAAACGCAAATTATACGTAATAATAACAAAGTTCTAGGAGAACATACTGAGGTAAAGTAAAAAACAACATAACTAAGCAAAATCATCTATTTTTACGATTTAAAACAAAATATTTATTCTAGACAAATGACGTGAAAGTTCCTGCCGTGATATACACGTGGTTTAAAAACAAAATTAGTATCGTATAAATATATAACAGAATTTATATGATATTATTAAAACAATAATATAAGAAAACAAAGATAAAACTTACTTTTACTCTTTAAAATATGTTTGTAATAATCCATTAACAGGTGTAATTGTTACAACTTTCATTTCTCGTAGAATCGAAGCGTCACTTCATTATTGGACTGCACCTGCCGCTGACCTAAATGTGTTTATTCCCCTCGTTTGAGATAATGATCAATAACGCCAACAGATGTCGCTATCTATACAGCTGTAATCACTGTAAATTAACGAAAGTGCTGTGTTTGATTGCTAGGTGAAATATTAACAGCCTTTTTTGCAGTTTTTCCTTCCGTTTTTTTTTTACAGTGCAGGTATAGGGAAATTCTGTGCATTTCGGATTTTCCTCCAAACTCCACAGATCAGCCAGTGAAAACATCAAAACTTTCATTCCATCATCACTAATCTTCCTTCTTGAAGGCTTTGAGACAGCTGGAAGCAGATATTGCCGACGACTGCCCAGGTACCGTGGGAACCAAGATGACATCAGCTAGAGAGAGAGTACGAGAGAAATCCTTTTCCACCTATCATAACATACTTTCTACTTGACCTCATCTGGAAGATCATCTAGTGGCTGGAGAAACGCCTATTGTTCTAGGGGTAAAACAGAGGTGACATGAGGAGAAAAAGTTAGTTAAGAGGTAAGAGTGCTCGAGTTAGGTTGCAGGCATCTGAAACTAAGGAGACGGAGTCATAATTCCGGATGAAATATTTTCGGTTGATTGCTAGAATCCCCGGGTAGAGAAAACCTTTCTCTGACTTATATTTTTGAGGTTGTTATGCGTGACAGCCTTGTGAACAGAGTGTGGACAACTCTAGTTTTGTTCGGGCAGCGGAAACACCGATCCCCGTCCCTTATTCAAGAGAAGATTGACATGGTCTGACTACACTGTCAGAAATGGATACTCAAATATCACGAAATTTTCTTCGTTTTTGACGAAGCCATTTCCTGGGAAAAGCTCCGAGCGAATATTTCGTCAAATTGATAAAATTAATTTCTTCACTTTTTTGAGGATATAAATTTCGTCAAATTGCTTGTTCGAAAGCGTAAAAAAAAAGCTGGTGGTGCCATCTATTGACAATGTTAAAAGCATCTGTACTTCACAAAAATTACGTCGCGTTTCTCAAGTCTTCGAGGGGGCGTTGAGGATTTGAACGTGCGACTTTCGGTGTAAGAGACCAACAGGTTACCTACCTTGCCAACGGGACCTTGCGTAAGTTTGATTTTAAATGTATCTACGGGATGTTGCTATGTGTGTTTCATATTTTTAGAAGGTAGATTGTATTCTTATCGGTGCTGTTATATATTGTCTGCATGTTTTAATTAATAAGGCTAGATTATTATTATGGTTTTTCTATGGTTAATAAATAATTAGAATATGGCTTGATTAGTATAATTTATTAGGTAAATTTCCTTTGTTCAATGAATTACGTTAAAAGAGGGGAAAGGGATCAGTTATGCATATTTTAAATTTGATTGTTATATGAATATATTTTTTAAATTAAAAAAAACTCCCGATTTTTTTTTTTTTTTTTTTTTTTTTTTTTTGAACGATTTTGTAACAACAAAAATAATAATAAACATTCCTGAAAATTTTAACAGCTAAAAAAATGAAAAAAATAGCCAATGCAGAAAAAATAACTGCCTGCATTCAGTAGTAACTGAAAGCGCTTTTCTAAAAATAAATTGTGACAGGAATAGCATAAACGTATATTTGCTTATTAAAATCGCGGTATTTGAGGAGGTACCGCGAGTCCCTGAGTAAACAGCTTAAAATGTCTTTACTTAATATGCATTGAGTCTGGCCGTAAATGGGAAAACAGTTTCGTCAAATATTTAGAGTTTCCATTTCATTAAAAATCGAAATTGAGACGAAATGATTGTCAAAAATGATGAAATATAGCTCAAGAATTTCTGAATCGCCAAAACTGAGAGTTTTATTTTTAATTAGTGACGAAGTAGTTTCGTCAGATATTTGAGGATTCGCGTTTCGTTAAAAACCACGTGACTTTGTGACGAAATGATTGTCAAAAATAATAAAATGAAGTTCAAGGATTGCCGAATCATCAAAATTGAGTGTTTCATTTCTGAGAGTGTAGCGAACCGATCTTCAGCTCCTGTACCCACTTTGTAGGGCACTTTACATCTGTTTCGTATTGTAAACACAGTCTTCGATAAACACTGAACTCTTCTGAAATTGAACTATGTTCATAAGCTAAAGAAGCACGTAATTATCCTAATAATATTATAAATCTGATTGTGTGCAAATGTTAGGCTGAAGCCAGCGTCAAAATGGAGCCTTTAATGATCCTGTATTTTTGCATATAAATTGATTATAACCCTCAAATGAACATAGGCTAGTTTTTGTTTATTTTATTCAAATATTTTTCTTAATAATTCAAAATTTCGTTATTTTCATAGAGAATAAATGGACATTTTTTCGTATAATATTTTAAAATGGTTAAATTTACTTTACCGTTGCTAATACTTTATCGCTGCCAAAACTAATTCAAAACCCGGAATAATAATTTTTACTCAATAATTCAGTTTCAAATGAAAAATTTTCACGCGAAAAATGAAAATGAAATAAAAAAATTAAAGAATTCAAAAGAAGATTTAAAAATATTATTAGAAATAAAACGTACTTTTTTTAGTTTTTGATAATAATACAAGGTTTCAATATGCGTAACCATAGGAAACAGGCGAATATGACGTCAGACATCGCAAATAAAGCGGATAGGCTTTGATTGGTGAAATAAAATGATCTTGGGTTTTTTCTTCACTTTTTTTTCTTTTGTATGGTAAAATACTTGGCGTTTTACCGTCTGCGCACGGCTAATATAACTATACCGTATATTTTATTTAAATTTTAAAAAAGTAAAAAGAAGTTTCAAGAGAAAATGGTTAGCAAATGTCAATAATATGCTCCGCAAAATTATCTATGTCGAAAATGATGTCATGGATAGCGAGAAATAGCTATTTTCATTCTTAAAACTAAAAGAAATAACTCGATTACCTAAAAAAAAAAAAAATGACAAATATTAATAGTTCCATTTTTGTTGATAAAACATAAGATTTAATATTATTTCGTTAAAGTAACATAATTTCCCCTATGCCAGTATTGAAATTAATTGCCTCGAAAAGAAAATCAACAAGAATTATGTCATTAAAATGGGATTTATCTGGAGAAAAAGAGACGTCATATTTGAAATAAAGCGGGAATTTTCCAATATGTTTTAAAATGAGTGTGAATCAATTCCTTACATTAATAATACAAGGATCAGTAAGTATAAAAAGTAGATGAATTTCACGCCATATTTATAACGAAAATTTTAAATGTTTTTTTTTTTTTTTTTTTTTTATCTATACTGATTATTAAGCATGTATGATGTGAAGTCCCGATATATCATAATGAAACATTTCTTCTTAAAAATTGCCGTGGTATAATGGTGCATTGCATGATTCGCAATAATCGTAAAGTTCGTTTCCTGAAAATAATTAAGTAATCCACACAAGAGGCATTAGATGAAAATAAGTCTTGTAATCCATGGAATTCTTTTTTATTACCAGCACATCGACACAAGAAAACAGAGAGGGTGGCCTTCGCTTATAGTACCAAAAATTTACATCTTTATCTGACAAAAGCGAGAGCAGATCTGATCTAATTTTTTCTGATTCATTATCGCCAACACATTAGATGTAACATGCCAATCGTTACATTTCTAGCCAGGCATGAACCGTCAAACTTTTGACAGTTAGCAATAAACTATAACATTAAGTTAGCAATAATCCACTATTGAGAATTTTTTAATAAGAAATGAAAGGATGCCATAATTTGGCGGAACATCAATTTTTGTGATTTTTTAACGTACACCAGAGCGTTGTTTTGGGAAAGTTAGGCATGTGTTATTATAATCTAACAAAAAGAGTTTATAGTGCATATTTTTGCAGCAGTCAAATTATGAAAACGGTGCCTGCATTTAACACAAGATACGAAGAAAGACAAAACAACATATGTTACGGTCATCTGCAGTACATTAATATTCGAATCGAAACCGCATGAGAGTAACGTACATTTAATGTTACGAAGAAATATCTGGGAACATTTTAGCTAGGAAGAAATGATTGTTTTTCGGATTAAAGAATAAAAAGATTTTGAATACAGAAATTAATTCACATAGAAAAACTTTAAGATAGGAAAATTAATTTTAGAGTAAAACGCAAAATATGTATGATTCTATATCATAGCATGAGTATTCGTTATATACAGAAGAGAGTTTTCTGTTAAAATTTCGTAGAGAAAATAGAGAGTAGAGTTTCGAAGAGAGTTTTCTGTTTACAAGTGTATATCATTTAATATGATGACGTTACTAGTAACGTCATCCACTACAGGTTAATCACGTGACTACGCGATCTTAACTTTCACATTACTAATTATGTTTATATCACATAACTAATTGTAGCTATCACAAAATATATTTATAAAAATATATTCATAAATTAATAATTAATTAATTTTTTATTTTAAAATGCTATGCTTTTCAAAATAATACACAAATAAATTAGTTATTAATTTATGAATATATTTTTATAAATATATTTTGTGATAGTTACAATTAGTTATGTGATATAAACATCATTAGTAATGTGAAAGTTAAGATCGCGTAGTCACGTGATTAACCTGTGGTGGATGACGTTACTAGTAACGTCATCATATTACATGATATACACTTGTACTAACTTTCAAATCTCTACAAGTCCTCGCAAGAGCCAGACCATGCATGAACCATGTTGTCAAGCTCATAAATAAGGTAAGTTTAATTTTCATGTGAATTAGTCTTTTTCGCTTTCAAAATAAAATTAAAGTAATTCTAAAAATAATGTGTAATTAAATTGACAATGTTCATTTTTTAACTAAATAAAACCGTTTTGTAAGAACTTATTTGCAAATATGTTGCAAGATCTTTTGTTCGACATTTAAAAGAATAATTTAGCATAAAACAATTTAGTCTTTTAACATTGTGATTTAAAAGTAGCTGGGTATGAAAAGAAATTTTTTCCAATTAGTTTATTTTCCAAAAAGAAAAAATGGTACCCAATAAAACTTACCAAACCACAATTCTCGACGGCAGAAGTTAAAATGACCAACATGCTGTTTATAGATGTTATCGGCTTGAACATGTAACTGATAAGGTCTTGACCACGTGCGTGATAAAGAAGTAAACTGATAGTTTAACCTTATTCTGCTATAGACCATACACTTGATGTTAGCAAGCTGAAATGTATGGACGCCTTTTTAAATTATCCTGTTTTTGTAAGTATATAAATTACATTTCTTTGTTAATGTTTTAAAATAGGAACGATTATTTAAAAATCATAAATTTTCTAAGAATGAAAGATATTCGACTTCTATAATATAGCTAAGGTTTTAAAGTACAACTCAAGTTAGTGCATAAGTCAGTGTTTTTTTTCTGCGCATGTGCAGATGCAAAGTATATGGTTGGCTAGGCAACCAGTTGGTTGGTTGGAAGATGGGTAAGCAAATGATTATGGGGATAAACAGTTAGCTCGATATTTAAAATATTGAAACTTACATTTACATAAAACTAAAAGTCAATTTTGATTAATTTGAAGATTTTTAAACATAACTTAAAAATTTTATAAACTTTACTTTTGTTAATTTGTATTTTAAAATTTTATTTTATCCAATTCTTTTGTTAACTTATAATTTTTCTAAACTTATAACTTTGAAACTTTATTTTTGTAATCTTTTATTTATAATGAATAGAAGAATTATTTATTTATTTTGTTAACTTTAACTTTTTATTATTTTAAATTTAAAATAAGCAATTTCCTAAAAGGTTTTATTATTTTTAATAATTGAATGAAGCCTTCATAGCGTAATTGGTAGAAGGCGATCTGTTTTTTCATTAATTTTCGGTTTCACAAACGCTTAGTAACATTGAATAAACCTAGACAAACCTTTAAATGCACTTTCAGAGGTATGAAGTTATGACATAATGATTAAAATAACATACAAATCATTGTGTCACTATTTCATTTTGTCAAGTTCGAACCTCTAGACTGTTAAAAACTAGTCTTCTAAAATAAATTCAAACTATATATGGAAGGACCAAGAATAAAATCTGTCTTGAAAGTTTCAATCAAACATATCTTATAATATTTAAATCCATAATGTGTTTCGTATATATTTGTTAAATTGTATGAAATTAAAAATAATTTTATTAACTTGTGATATATATATATATATATATTTTTACTAATATGTATATTTCCATTCAATAAATGAATATTTTTGCAACAGTGAAAATTTTTATTTTGTGCTAAGTTATATAGAAAACATAAATTCTAACTGTTCACTTAAAAGTTCTACTTAATGCTAAACTAATAAATACACACACACATACATTTTGTAAGTTACTTCAACCCCTCTCTTTATAACATATACCTTCTTTTGCTTTATTAACTTTATTTTGTTAAATTTTATTTTATTTTATTTTATTTTATTTTATTATATCTATATATATTTTGTTTACTTTTACTTTTATTTTCAAACTATATTTTTGTTAACCTTTATTTATTTTTTGTTAAAATTTAATTTTGATAAGTTTCAATTTCATTAACTTCTAATTTTTTTTTTCGAACGTAAATATTTTCATTTCAATTAATTTTTTGTAATAGATTAATTTTTTTTAATTGGATTACATGACTTCACTTAAAAGTTCTACTAAATTATAAACTATTAAATTCACTCATAGACACTTTGCAAAAAATAAACCCACAGAACTTAATCAAAAACATTTTATTTTCAGGTCTTAAATAATTCATTACAAATAGTTTGTTCATTAATCTTACATAAACAGTGCTCACTAACATTATAAACTCCGTTTAGAAACGTTGAAGTTACATAATCGAAATCTACGAGCATTAACAAAGCTTCCCCTAATTAAATTTTTCCCTATTATTAAATGTGAAACAGGAGTGAAGGCTTTTGCTCGAATGTCGTAGTGCACATGCATGACATTCATACAATTGATTAAGTATTGATAACATATTATTCTCGATACATGTGTTAAGTTTATACTTTAACACCTCATCATTTTCTGTAGATATATTACTCACCATACATTTCTTTTTAATAAGAGATGGTAAAAGTTTTGTATACATATGTTGTAAAAGTACACTATTTAAATGAGAGGTACTTTCTTTTAATTTTTCTAGTTGATGTTCGTTTAAGTCAATATAAGAATGATTCTTTAAATTTTTAATTCGCATTGTAGAATTTTGATTTAACACTAAAATCATGTTATTAGAAACAAGGGACGTGCTTTTGTATCTTAAATTAAATGCAATAAGTTTATATTGAAACTCAAACCAGCTAGAAATATCCATATTAACCACGCGGTTTGTCGGGATTTCTTCATTAGTAGATACATTGCGTTTAAATTCTCGTATAAGTATATAATATTGTTTAGTTCTTAACTTCAAAGTTAAATAGAAACAGTCACTTAGTTCTTTGTGAAACACATAGGAATTGCATAATTTATCACTTTTAATGTCATTTGCAGGTGAGATGGTGGTTTGTAATTCACCACTTGTTTGCGAAAGGTTGCTTGCTTGTAGCTCGTTGACCTCGCGTTTAACAGTAGTCTGTAAAATATTATTTGTAGGTTCTTGAAACGCTAAGGTAGTAGAACAATCTAAATTTTCAAAATTCATGTCTTCGAAAAATGTATTCAAATAGTCCGTGGCAGAATTTGGCATTCAACCGGGATTCTCGAAAGATGTTGTATCATTCCCATAGGCAAAGTTTGAAAAATTCATAGCGATCTCGGGTTTCACATCTTGTAAGTCCTCAGTAGTTACACAGTTATTACCCATTTTAGAAAGTTTTAATCTTGGGTCTTTTAACTCCTTCTCATAGGTGTTTAAATTTTCCATGGGTTTTTCTAAACGTTGACGTTTTGAAGGTGAAAGTACTTCTTCGTGAGATCTTTTCTGCATATTAATGTCATAAAATATTTTTAATCAGCATTCCACTAACTGGTGTAATCTCGATAAAAGTCTACAGTAAACTGATTGTGATTCCTGGAAACATTTACTTATCTTAGATTAAAAGCAGTCACATTTATAGTTAATAATTTAAATTACATTTAGGTTAAAGATAAAATGTTTACTTATCTATAATAAATACAGTGACGGTTTAAGTTAAACATTTTCTTAACTATGTTAAATACTGTAATGTTAACTGTGGGATGGAAATTATCAAAACATGCAATGTCATTGTTTAAAAGGAGAGAAAAATTAAACTTTCTTATCAATAAATAAGTTTAATACCTATTCAAATAAAAATAATAAATTTCTTAAAAAGAGATTTCATTTAACCAAAAAGTGTTAAGTTTAAAGACTACAATTAAAAAAATTTTGCCTACTCATAAATATATGTTCACTTTTTTTCTAGAAAATAAAACTTCAAAGATTGATTTCATGAGTAAAAATAAATAGACATGTGAAATAAAAACAGATATGTGATATAAAAACAAATATTTATTAAATAAATACATTTCTATGTTAATTTACAAATACATTGTCTAAATGGTTATTATAAAAGTCCATATTCATAGTTTCAAAAAATAAATGAGTATAATTACATGAACATTTCTTGAATATGTTTTTTACAAATTCAGTCGCGTTGAAATTTAGCAGTGCACTGTCGCTACACCAATTATACTTTCTACGCAAATTATAACTATCACACTCGTGTTTCACATTAATTGGTTCTCCGATTGAACATCGATAGCAATCAAACACGCGAGAAACGGATGACTTTAACTCGTCATCGAAACATTTTAAGAAATAGTTCAAAGTCTCTTCTATTGTGAGGTGGGTACATTTACATTTGTTTAAGTTTTCTAAAATCGAAACAGGAATAAGCTTAGTTAAAAGCGTCTCAATGAGACATTTGGTAATTTTAAAGCCATTTTTCACTAGTTTCAAATATTGATCTTTTGTAAGCAGTAAAAAATCCGACTTCAAACAAAACCCAAACTTTTTCGATTTGAATAATTTTTGCAGTATGCATGATTCCTTATTTACATAAGCGATTAGTAAGTCATTATTACATACGAATGTATCTTTTTCAGAAACAAAATTAAATTTATCCAATCTCGATTCAAATTTGTCGAATGTTGCACATGATAATGTAATGCCTTCATTTGTGGGGGTAAGTTCACGACCGTTCTTTTCAAATTCTTCGTATTTCTGTATGTGAACATAAAGCTCATAGTTCTTATTCATTTGTACTTCAACAATCATTTCCTCACCTAAATTCCAATGAGCAGGAGTAAAAACATCGAAAAACTTAAATATTTTACTAAACTGAGTGATGTCTGAAATTTCATATTTCGAACTGTTTCCCAAGGAAAGTTGATCAGACGGGTTAAGTTCTTTAGGTGAAAGATGAATTTTTCTATGTTTCACTAAGTCAGATCTATTATTAAATGTTTCAAAACAGTCGTCGCATTTACAGTGACTGGGTGACTGTCTACTTTTCCTTTGATTTGGCTTGGAAGTATTATGAATTTTCCCATGCTTTAATAAATCACTCTTTTGTGAAAATACTTCGCCACATACATTACAATTATGAATCACACGGGTCTTTGAATGGACCTTCATATGATTTAATAAATGATACTTTCTAGCAAATGTTTTTTCACAAATTATACACACAAGAGGTATTTTCTCCAAATGACATTTCATGTGAAACGTTAAGTTAACCTGTCGGGGAAAAGCTTTGTCGCAAGTAGAACACACAAAGGGTAACTTCTGTTTCTTTAATCCTGATGAGGTGGGTTTCACTTTACAATTCGAAACGGGTTCTTCTTTAGGCTGTATTAAAAATTCCATGTCATGGTCATTTAATCCTGGTGATGAGGGTTCACTCTTCACGTTAGGCATATCATTAACACTTAACAAAGCAGAATCCATGACTCGCTCCATAATCACTTAAATGTAAACTAACTTAAAACGAAAAACACAACCTTTCACAGCGGGAACAGGAAACAATATAATCATATTAACTCGTTTCTTGGAAGTTCATAAAATGATAGAGGGCGCTTGATTAAAAATATTAACATTTTATTGCTTTAAAAAGTCACGTGATTATTTTATCATATTCTGCTTTAAGTTCAATAGTCAGTTAATTCTTACACATTGATTCAGAAAGGGTTACGTATCTGAAGTTCGTACAATTGTAAGTAAAAAATTCTCGTATTTAATGTTTTACTGGTCGAATCACTTGTGTATCAGGAGTTCATATGTTTGTAAGTTAAAAATTCTTATTGATCTCGTATTTAGTGCTTCTATAAATAATATTTTACTTATGTGTTATAAATCCCTTATCTGTTATAAATCAAACTAGAAAAAGTGAATATTTCAAATAAGTCATGTTAGAAAAAACTAGATTCGATTATCTTTTTTTAAATGTTGGTTGTATAAAGTCAATCGTTTATCATTTGTTATTATTTTTTAAATAGTTTTTATTATTTTTGAACAGTTGTTATTATTATTTGAACAGTTTTGATCATTTGTTTAGTTGTTATTATATTTTTGAACAGTTGTTGTTATTATTTTTTTAATACTTTTATTTTTTTTCCCTGTGCTTTTTTTCCAAGCAGGCGAAAATTTCAAAATTGTAGTTTACAATTCTAAAATACACTTTTAATGAAAGCAGTCTGTTACAAGATAATCACAAAAAGTTAACATTATCTTTCAAAAATAAACCCTCATTTCACAATATAATTGAAACTGAACAGGCAAAATTAAAAATCACGTTATTCCAAACACAAATATCCGTAATCTAACAATCCTGATATCCAGATAAAGCTACCCTAAATTATCAAAGCATTAGTTCAGTTTGTCACGGCACGCCCAAGAAAATTTCGAAAAGATAAAAAATTGACTGTAAGTTTCGAAGGAAAACCCATCCCCGAATCGAACTTGGCAGATTTATTTAATCTTTTGTTTTCTGTGAATAAAAGAAAACCGATCACGGCACAGACAGTATTATTAGAAACATTAAACGCAATGAATGTCCCGCGAAATCTTATTAAAAATAAAAATTTGTCAACAAACATTAAACAAGATTCTGTATTAGATTTGTCAAAACCCACTAAAAAACGAAAAGTGGGTCCACATGTATTGCATTGGTAAAATTATTAATAAAATTGAATTTGTTTTTATAAACTACACCTCTTTCCTATGTTTTCTACACCAAACACAATAAAAACAGTAATTACCCCTAAAGATGTCTTCTTTTTACCATTGCTTCCACTATACATTTTAAAATAAATATGTTAATATTCAATCCAATCATATCGAAAAAGATAAATTTCCGGTTTCATTTAAATTCAGTATAAAATAAACCTTAAACTTTTCACTTCCGGTACCGCGATACCTCTCTTTAAACACTTAAAATCTCGACATTCATATGTAGCTTCTTGGCTTGATCAGTTAAACCTACCACAAATTATCAAGTCAAGAAGCTATTTTGCAGGTTCAAACCCCAGTGAAATCTTTTCAAGAAAACCTATTTTAAATATCTGTTATTGCATTCAAAATTGATCTCCGTTTCGCCTTCAAACTAAAAATCCATTCTAAAATTAAAAAAAAAAAGAAAAAAAAAAGTTAAGCCCCCCTTAAAAAAAGTTAGCCGCCTCGCCTCTTCAAAAACAAGCCCCTCCATTTTATACCCCTCTCCTATAGCATACTTCAATCTAACATTTAAATTTGATTCTAAAAAAAAAAATTAAGCCCCCCTAAAAAATTTTAAGCCCTCCCCCTCCTAAAATACCTCCCTACTATAATACACTCACCTCATTCCCACTCACAGGTGGAGGTGGCCCTCCTCTCCCACCTACAGGTGGAGTAACTCCCTGCTCCCGCTCCCTGCTCCTACTCCACACTCCACCTGCTGAGGGTAAACTCTCCTTTCTTCCCTACTGCGGTTCATTTAAAGGTTCAACGCTACCCCTTTAATTTGATAACATCTTGGACCCGTCGCACACTATTACAAATGACTCAGAAATGTTTCCGAAAATTGGTGTCAACAAAAAAACTTTTATTTATTTATTTATTTATTAAATCTCGAAAATATATTGGTCTCTGAGGTTTTTAAAGATAAAGGAACGGTTTTTGAAATCTTGGGAAACTCGGAAGAGGTTATTGTATGTTTTCGTTCGAGGTTATATCTAAGATTAACAAACACCTATCTTCCTTGACAGTGTTAACACAAGGCGATTTGTACAAAACACAAAAGCATACAAAAAATTTAATTTTTGTTTTAGAAATATTTTGTCATGCAGTTACGCGGCAATTCTTAAAAGTAAGTAAGTATAAGAAAGCAACATAAAATTTAATAATGATTACAAACTTGAGATCGAGTGACAGGATAATCATTGCCCTAATGTAGAAAATATTACGAAAAAGGAAACATTTACATTCAATCGATTTACCTCAAAATCACCGTAAAGTGCTATTAAAATTTTACACAAAAATCAACGTAAATAGATCAACAAATTTATGTAAATGTATTTTTTTATATGGAAAATGATACGAAAAGCCAGTTGCAACAACGATAAAGTAGAAAAATGTATGAAAAACAGCACATTTATCCATTGATTTACTCAAAAATCATCGTAAGGTTTTTCTAAAATTTTACGAAAAACCATCGTAAAGAGATCAACCAATTTAGGTATCTGACCTTGTTTAAAGGAAAAATATTACGAAGAGTCAGTTTCAACTACGATAACATGAAAATAAATAAGAAAAATGGTATGCCTAATATCCATCGATTTACGCAAAAATTACCGTAAAAGTGCTGTTCGCACCGTCCGTAAAGTGCTGATTTTCGAAAAAATCAACTTAAAAAGATCAACAAATTTTGGCAAAGGAATTTGTTTATAGGGAAAATTATACGAAAATGCCAGTTGCAACTACGATAACGTAGAAAAATTATGAAAAAAAGCACATTTGAAATCCATTCATTACGTATAAATTCCACTGATTTACGCAAAAATCACTGTAAAGTGCTATTACACATTTACATAAAAATCACCGTAAAAGATCACCAAATTTAGGCAAATTAAATTTCTTAAAGGCAATATGTTACGAAAACCCAATTTCTAATATTTTAATGTAGACAAAATTACAAAAATAGTTTGTTTGATATTCATTGATTTACGCAAAAATCACCGTAAAATGTTAATATTTAAATATTACTGATTAAAAAATTTAAATTATTGAAATTATTGGAAATTTTACATTTGTATAAAGATAAATTATGGTAGATTGTTGAAACAGGGGGTAACAGCAACAGGTTCTCTGTGAAATTTGTAATGTATTTTTCGCCTTGTTCAAAAAAGCACATATGCCACTTTGCTTGCAAATGTTGAACAGTGTAAAAAAATTATGAAAAACGGCACGTTTAAAATCCATCAATATACGTAAAAATCACCGTAAAGTGCAAGTTATTTAAAAATCATTTATTAAAAAAATTAATTATTTACGAAAAACTAATTTTATCTGCCATAATGTAGAAAATATTACGAGAAATGAAACGCTTACATTCAATCGATTTACCTCAAAATCACCGTAAAGTGCTATTAAAATTTTACACAAAAATCAACGTAAATACATCAACAAATACACGTAAATGTAGTTGTTTATTAGGGAAAATGATACGAAAAGCCAGTTGCAACTTATGATAATGTAGAAAAAATTATGAAGAACGACACATTTAAAATCAATCGATTGCGTTTAAATTCTAGCGATTTACGCAAAAGTCACCGTAAAGTTTTTTTTTTAATTTTATGAAAAATCAACGTAAATACATCAACAAATTTAGGTATCTGAACTTGTTTAAAGGGAAAATATTACGAAGAACAAGTTTCAACTACGATAACGTAAAAAGAAATAACAAATAAATTAAACTTAAAATTCATCGATTTACGCAAAAATCACCGTAAAGTGCTAATAAAGATTTTCGCAAAAAATAACGTAAGAAGATCAACAAATTTAGGCAACGGATTTTGTTTACAGGGAAAATGATACGAAAAGCCAGTTGCAACTACCGGTAATGTAGGAAAAATTATAAAAATCGGCACATTTAAAATCCATTCATTACGTTTCAATTCCACCGTTTTACGCAACACTCACCGAAAAAGTGCTATTACACATTCACGTAAAATTCAACATAAAAAGATCTCCAAATTTATTTAAATTAAATTTCTTAAAGGCAAAATGTTCCGAAAACCCAATTTCTAAAACTTTAATGTACAAAAATTACGAAAAATGGAATGTTTGAAATTAATTGATTTACGCAAAAATCAATGTAAATTGTTATTATTTAAAAATTTCTTCTTAAAAAATTAAATTACTGAAATTATTGGAAATTTTTAATTTGTATCAAGATAAATTATGGTAAATTGTTGAAAAAGGGGGTAATATGTTGTCTGTGAAATTTCTAATGTATTTTTTGCCTTGCTCAAAAAAACATTTATGCCACTTTGCTTGCAAATCGGTCAAATATCTAAGAATTGCGTATGAGCATACACATAAACTTGTAGGTAACAGAATTTGTTTATAGGGAAAATGATACGAAAAGCCAGTTGCAACTACGATAACGTAAAAAGAAATAAGGAAAGTGATTTGCTTAAAATCCATCGATTTACGCAAAATTCACCGTAAAGTGCTATTAAAGATTTTCGCAAAAAATCAATGTAAAAAGACCAACAAATTTAAGTAACGGAATTTGTTAATAGGGAAAATAATACGAAAAGCCAGTTTCAACTACGATAACGTAAAAAGAAATAAGAAAAATGAGTTGTTTAAAATCCATCGATTTACGCAAAATTCACCGTAACGTGCTATTAAAAATTTTCGAAAAAAATCAATGTAAAAAGACCAACAAATTTAAGTAACGGAATTTGTTAATAGGGAAAATGATACGAAAAGCCAGTTTCAACTACGATAACGTAAAAAGAAATAAGAAAAATGAGTTGTTTAAAATCCATCGATTTACGCAAAATTCACCGTAACGTGCTATTAAAGATTTTCGCAAAAAATCAATGTAAAAAGACCAACAAATTTAAGTAACGGAATTTGTTAATAGGGAAAATGATACGAAAAGCCAGTTTCAACTACGATAACGTAAAAAGAAATAAGAAAAATGAGTTGTTTAAAATCCATCGATTTACGCAAAATTCACCGTAACGTGCTATTAAAAATTTTCGAAAAAAATCAATGTAAAAAGACCAACAAATTTAAGTAACGGAATTTGTTAATAGGGAAAATGATACGAAAAGCCAGTTTCAACTACGATAACGTAAAAAGAAATAAGAAAAATGAGTTGTTTAAAATCCATCGATTTACGCAAAATTCACCGTAACGTGCTATTAAAGATTTTCGCAAAAAATCAATGTAAAAAGACCAACAAATTTAAGTAACGGAATTTGTTAATAGGGAAAATGATACGAAAAGCCAGTTTCAACTACGATAACGTAAAAAGAAATAAGAAAAATGAGTTGTTTAAAATCCATCGATTTACGCAAAATTCACCGTAACGTGCTATTAAAAATTTTCGAAAAAAATCAATGTAAAAAGACCAACAAATTTACGTTACGGAATTTTTTTTTTTAAGGAAAATGATACGAAAAGCCAGTTGCAACTACAATAATGTAGAAAAAATATATGAAAAGCGGCCTGTTTAAAATCCACCAGTTTACGTAAAAATCATTGTAAAGTGCAAGCTATTTAAAAATTATTTTCTAAAAAAGTTAAATTATTTACAAAAAGTCTATTTCAACTACGATAATGTGGAAAACATTACGAAACACAGCACATTTAAAACCCATCGATAATGTTTAAATTCCACCGATTTACGCAAAAATCACCGTAAAGTGCTATTAAAATTTTACACAAAAATCAACATAAATAGATCAAAAAATTTACGTAAATGAATTTCTTTATAGGGAAAATGATAATAAAAGCCAATTGCAACTACTATAACGTAAAAAAATATATAAAAAAATAATTTGCTTAAAATTCATCGATTTACGCAAAATTCACCGTAAACTGCTAGTAAAAATTTTCGAAAAAAATAACGTAAAAAGATCAACAAATTTAGGTAACGGAATTTCTTGACAGGGAAAATGATACGAAAAGCCAGTTGCAACTACAATAATGTAGAAAAAAAATTTGAAAAACGGCCTCTTTAAAATACACCACTTTACGTAAAAATCTCCGTAAAGTGTGTCACTATTTAAAAATTATTTTCTAAAAAAGTTGAATTATTTACAAAAAGTCAATTTTAACTACGATAATGTAGAAAACATTACGAAAAACAGCACATTTAAAATCCATCGATTACGTTTAAATTCCCCCGATTTACGCAAAAATCACCGTAAAGTGCTATTACACATTTACGTACAATTCAACGTAAAAAGATTTCCAAATTTAGGTAAATTAAATTTCTTAAAGGCAAAATGTTACAAAATCCCAATTTCTCTTATATGTAGAAAATTTTACGAAAAATGACTTGTTTGAAATTCATTGATTTACGCAAAAATTACCGTAAATTGTTAATAGTTAAAAATTACTGATTAAAAAAAATAAATTATTGAAATTATTGGAAATTTCACATTTATATAAAGTTAAATTATTGTAGGTGTTTGAAAAAGGGCTAACAGGTTGTCTCTGAAATTTGTTATGTATTTTTCGCCTTGTTCAAAAAGGCATTTATGCCACTTTGCTTGTAAATGTTGAACACTGTAAAAAAATTATGAAAAAAGGCACGTTTAAAATCCATCAATTTACGTAAAAATCACCGTAAAGTGCCAGTAATTAAAAAATATATTTATTAAAAAAGTAAATTATTTACGAAAAGCTAATTTTATCTGAGATAATGCAGAAAATATTACCAGAAATGAAACGTTTAAAATCAATCGATTTAACTCAAAATCATCGTAAAGTGCTATTAAAATTTTAACACCAAAATCAACATAAACAGATCAACAAATTTACGTAAATGAATTTGTTTACAGGAAAAATGATACGAAAAGCCAGTTGCAACTACGATAATATAGAAAAAATTATAAAAAACGGCCTGTTTAAGATCCACCACTTTACGTAAAAATCACCGTAAAGTTTTTAAAGCTATTTAAAAATTATTTTCGAAAAAATTCCAATTATTTACAAAAAGTCAATTTTAACTACGATAATGTGGAAAACATTCCGAAAAACAGCACATGTAAAATCCATCGATTAAGTTTAAATTCCACTGATTTACGCAAAAATCACCGTAAAGTGCTATTAAAATTTTAAATCAAAGTAAAAAGACCAACAAATTTACGTAAATGAATTTGTTTATAGAGAAAATGATACGAAAAGCCAGTTTCAACTGCGATAACGTGAAAAGAAATAAGAAAAATGATATGCTTAAAATCCATCGATTTACGCAAAATTCCCCGTAAAGTGCTATTAATGATTTTCGCAAAAAATCAATGTAAAAAGACCAACAAATTTACGTAACGGAATTTGCTTATAGAGAAAATGATACGAAAAGCCAGTTTCAACTGCGATAACGTAAAAAGGAATAAGAAAAATGATTTGCTTAAAATGCATCGATTTACGCAAAATTAACAGTAAAGTGCTATTAAAATATTACACAAAAATAAACATAAATAGATCAACAAATTTAGGTATCTGAACTTGGTTAAAGGGAAAATGATACGAATAGCCAGTTTCAACTGCGATAACGTGAAAAGAAATAAGAAAAATGATTTGCTTAAAATCCATCGATTTACGCAAAATTCCCCGTAAAGTGCTATTAATGATTTTCGCAAAAAATCAATGTAAAAAGACCAACAAATTTACGTAACGGAATTTGCTTATAGAGAAAAGGATACGAAAAGCCAGTTTCAACTGCGATAACGTAAAGAGAAATAAGAAAAATGTTTTGCTTAAAATCCGTCGATTTACGCAAAATTCCCCGTAAACTGCTATTAAAATTTTCGCAAAAAATCAATGTAAAAAGACCAACAAATTTACGTATCGGAATTTGTTTATAGAGAAAATGATACGAAAAGCTAGTTGCAACTACAATAATGTAGAAAAAAATATGAAAAATGGCCTGTTTAAAATCCACCAGTTTACGTAAAAATCATGGTAAAGTGCAAGATATTTAAAAAGTTAAATTATTTACAAAAAGTCAATTTTAACTACGATTATGTGGAAAACATTACGAAAACCATTTAAAATCCATCGATAATGTTTAAATTCCACCGATTTACGAAAAATTCACCGTAAAGTGCTATTAAAATTTTACACAAAAATCAACATAAATAGATTAACAAATTTACCTAAATGAATCTCTTATGTTGGGAAAATGATACGAAAAGCCAGTTGTAACTACGATAATGTAGAAAAAATTATGAAGAATTGCACATTTAAAATCAATCGATTGCGTTTAAATTCCACCGATTTACGCAAAAATGAAAAACGGCCTGTTTAAGGTCCACGAGTTTACGTAAAAATCACCGTAGCTATTTAAAAATTATTTTCTAAAAAAATTAAATTATTTACAAAAAGTCAATTTTAACTACAATAATGCGGAAAACATTGCAAAAAACAGCACATTTAAAACCCACCGATTATGTTACAATTACATCGATATACGCAAAAATCACCGTAAAGTGCTATTAAAATTTTAAACAAAATTAAACATAAAAAGATCAACAAATTTAGGTATCTGAACTTGTTTAAAGGGAAAATGATACTAATAGCCAGTTTCAACTGCGATAACGTAAAAAGAAATAAGAAAAATGATTTGCTTAAAATCCATCGATTTACGCAGAATTCCACGTAAAGTGCTATTAAAGATTTTCGCAAAAAATCAATGTAAAAAGACCAACAAATTTACGTAACGGAATTTGCTTATAGAGAAAATGATACGAAAAGCCAGTTTCAACTGCGATAACGTAAAAAGAAATAAGAAAAATGATTTGCTTAAAATCCATCGATTTACGCAAAATTCCCCGTAAAGTGCTATTAAAATTTTCGCAAAAAATCAATGTAAAAAGACCAACAAATGTACGTAACGGAATTTGTTTATAGAGAAAATGATACGAAAAGCCAGTTTCAACTGCGATAACGTAAAAAGAAATAAGAAAAATGATTTGCTTAAGATCCATCGATTTACGCAAAATTCCCCGTAAAGTGCTATTAAAATTTTCGCAAAAAATCAATGTAAAAAGACCAACAAATGTACGTAACAGAATTTATTTATAGAGAAAATGATACGAAAAGCCAGTTTCAACTGCGATAACGTAAAAAGAAATAAGAAAAATGATTTGCTTAAGATCCATCGATTTACGCAAAATTCCCCGTACGAAAGTGCTATTAAAGATTTTCGCAAAAAATCAATGTAAAAAGACCAACAAAATTAGGTAACGGAAATTGTGTATAGAGAAAATTATACGAAAAGCCAGTTGCATCTATAATAATATGTAGAAAAAAATATAAAAAACGGCCTGTTTAAAATCCACCAGTTTACGTAAAAATTACCGAAAAGTGCAAGCTATTTAAAAATTATTTTCTAAAAATTTTAAATTATTTACAAAATTCAATTTTAACTAAGATAATGTGGAAAACATTACGAAAAACAGCACATTTAAAACCCATCGATAATGTTTAAATTCCACCGATTTACGCAAAAATCACCGTCAAGTGCTATTAAAATTTTACACAAAAATCAACATAAATAGATCAACAAATTTACCTAAATGAATCTCTTATGTTGGGAAAATGATACGAAAAGCCAGTTGTAACTACGATAATGTAGAAAAAATTATGAAGAATTGCACATTTAAAATCAATCGAATGCGTTTAAATTCCACCCACTTACGCAAAAATCACCGTAAAGTGCTATGAAAATTTTACACAAAAATCAACATCAATAGATAAACAAATTTACGTAAATGAATTTCTTTATAGGGAAAATGATACGAAAAGCCAGTTGTAACTACGATAATGTAGAAAAATTTATGAAAAACGGCCTGTATAAGATCCACCAGTTTACGCAAAAATCACCGTAAAGTGCTATTAAAATTTTACACAAAAATCAACATAAATAGATCAACAAATTTACGTAAATAATTTGTTTATAGAGAAAATGATACGAAAAGACAATTGCAACTACGATAACATAAAAAGAAATAAGAAAATTGATTTGCTTAAAATCCATCGATTTACGCAAAATTCACCGTAAAGTGCTATTAAAGATTTTCGGTAAAAAATCAATGTAAAAAGACCAACAAGTTTACGTAACGGAATTTTTTTCTAGGGAAAATGATACGAAAAGCTAGTTAAAACTACCATAATGTAGAAAAAAAAATATTAAAAACGGCCTGTTTAAAATCCACCAGTTTACTTAAAAATCACCGTAAAGTGTATCACTATTTAAGAATTATTTTCTAAAAAAGTTGAATTATTTACAAAAAGTCAATTCTAACTACGATAATGTGGAAAACATTACGAAAAACAGCACATTTAAAACCCATCGATAATGTTTAAATTCCACCGATTTATACGCAAAAATCACCGTATAGTGCTATTAAAATTTTACACAAAAATCAACATTAAATAGATCAACAAATTTAGGTATCTGAATTTGTTTAAAGGGAAAATGATACGAATAGCCAGTTTCAACTGCGATAAAGTAAAAAGAAATAAGAAAAATGATTTGCTTACAATCAATCGATTTACGCAAAATTCCCCGTAAAGTGCTATTAAACATTTTCGCAAAAAATCAATGTAAAAAGACCAACAAATTTACGTAACGGAATTTGTTTATAGAGAAAACGATACGAAAAGCTAGTTGCAAATACAATAATGTCGAAAAAAATATATGAAAAACAGCCTGTTTAAAATCCACCAGTTTCCGTAAAAATCACCGTAAAGTGCAAGCTATTTAAAAATTATTTTCTAAAAAAGTTGAATTATGTACAAAAAGTCAATTTTAACTACGATAATGTGGAAAACATTACGAAAAACAGCACATTTAAAACCCATCGATAATGTTTAAATTCCACCGATTTATGCAAAAATCACTGTAAAGTTCTATTAAAATTATACACAAAAATCAATATAAATAGATCAACAAATTTACGTAAATAAATTTCCTTATAGGGAAAATGATACGAAAAGCCAGTTGTAACTACGATAATGTAGAAAAAATTATGAAGAATTGCACATTTAAAATCAATCGATTGCCTTTAAATTCCACCGATTTACGCAAAAATCACCGTAAAGTGCTATTAAAATTTTACACAAAAATCAACATAAATAGATCAACAGATTTACGTATATGAATTTGTTTATAGGGAAAATGATACGAAAAGCCAATTGCAACTATGATAACGTAAAAAGAAATAAGAAAAATGATTTGCTTAAAATCCATCGATTTACGCAAAATTCACCATAAAGTGCTATTAAAATATTACACAAAAATAAACATAAATAGATCAACAAATTTAGGTATCTGAACTTGGTTAAAGGGAAAATGATACGAATAGCCAGTTTCAACTGCGGTAACGTGAAAAGAAATAAGAAAAATGATTTGCTTAAAATCCATCGATTTACGCAAAATTCCCCGTAAAGTGCTATTAATGATTTTCGCAAAAAATCAATGTAAAAAGACCAACAAATTTACGTAACGGAATTTGCTTATAGAGAAAAGGATACGAAAAGCCAGTTTCAACTGCGATAACGTAAAGAGAAATAAGAAAAATGATTTGCTTAAAATCCGTCGATTTACGCAAAATTCCCCGTAAACTGCTATTAAAATTTTCGCAAAAAATCAATGTAAAAAGACCAACAAATTTACGTAACGGAATTTGTTTATAGAGAAAATGATACGAAAAGCCAGTTTCAACTGCGATAACGTAAACAGAAATAAGAAAAATGATTTGCTTAAAATCCATCGATTTACGCAAAATTCCCTGTAAAGTGCTATTAAAATTTTCGCAAAAAATCAATGTAAAAAGACCAACAAACGTACGTAACGGAATTTGTTTATAGAGAAAATGATACGAAAAGCTAGTTGCAACTACAATAATGTAGAAAAAAATATGAAAAATGGCCTGTTTAAAATCCACCAGTTTACGTAAAAATCACGGTAAAGTGCAAGATATTTAAAAAGTTGAATTATGTACAAAAAGTCAATTTTAACTACGATAATGTGGAAAATATTACGAAAAACAGCACATTTAAAACCCATCGATAATGTTTAAATTCCACCGATTTATGCAAAAATCACTGTAAAGTTCTATTAAAATTATACACAAAAATTAATATAAATAGATCAACAAATTTAAGTAAATAAATTTCCTTATAGGGAAAATGATACGAAAAGCCAATTGTAACTACGATAATGTAGAAAAAATTATGAAGAATTGCACATTTAAAATCAATCGATTGCGTTTAAATTCCACCGATTTACGCAAAAATCACCGTAAAGTGCTATTAAAATTTTACACAAAAATCAACATAAATTGATCAACAAATTTTTGTATCTGAACTTGTTTAAAGGGAAAATGATACGAATAGCCAGTTTCAACTGCGATAACGTAAAAAGAAATAAGAAAAATGATTTGCTTAAAATCCATCGATTTACGCAAAATTCCCCGTAAAGTGCTATTAAAATTTTCGCAAAAAATCAATGTAAAAAGACCAACAAATTTACATAACGGAATTTGTTTACAGAGAAAATGATACGAAAAGCCAGTTTAAACTACAATAATGTATAAAAAATTATGAAGAACGGCACATTTAAAATCAATCGATTGCGTTTAAATGCTATCGATTTACGCAAAATCACCGTGAAGTTTTTTTTTAATTTTATGAAAAATCATCGTAAATAGATCAACAAATTCAGGTATTTGAACTTTTTTAAAGGGAAAATATTACGAAGAGTAACTTGCAACTACGATAACGTAAAAAGAAATAAGAAAAATGATTTGCTTAAAATCCATCGATTTACGCAAAATTCCCCGTAAAGTGCTATTAAAGATTTTCGCAAAAATTCAATGTAAAAAGACCAACAAATTTACGTAACGGAATTTGTTTATAGAGAAAAGGATACAAAAAGCTAGTTGCAACTACAATAATGTAGAAAAAAATATGAAAAACGGCCTGTTTAAGATCCACCAGTTTACGTAAAAATCAATCACCGTAAAGTGCAAGCTATTTAAAAATTATCTTCTAAAAAATTTAAATTATTTACAAAAAGTCAATTTAATACGATAATGTAGAAAAAATTATGAAGAATTGCACATTTAAAATCGATCGATTGCGTTTAAATTCCACCGATTTACGCAAAAATCTCCTTAAAGTGATATTAAAATTTTACACAAAAATCAACATAAATTGATCAACAAATTTTTGTATCTGAACTTGTTTAAAGGTAAAATGATACGAATAGCCAGTTTCAACTGCGATAACGTAAAAAGAAATAAGAAAAATGATTTGCTTAAAATCCATCGATTTACGCAAAATTCCCCGTAAAGTGCTATTAAAGATTTTCGCAAAAATTCAATGTAAAAAGACCAACAAATTTACGTAACGGAATTTGTTTTTAGAGAAAATGATACGAAAAGCTTGCTTCAACTGTGATAACATAAAAAGAAATAAGAAAAATGATTTACTTAACATCCATCGATTTACGAAAAATTCCCCGTAAAGTGCTATTAAAGATTTTCGCAAAAAATCAATGTAAAAAGACCAACAAATTTACGTAACGGAATTTTTTTATAGAGAAAATGATACGAAAAGCCAGTGTCAACTGCGATAACGTAATAAGAAATAAGAAAAATGATTTGCTTAAAATCCACCTATTTACGCAAAATTCCCCGTAAAGTGCTATTAAAGATTTTCGCAAAAAATCAATGTAAAAAGACCAACAACTTTACGTAACGGAATTTGTTTATAGAGAAAAGGATACAAAAAGCTAGTTGCAACTACAATAATGTAGAAAAAAAATATGAAAAACGGCCTGTTTAAGATCCACCAGTTTACGTAAAAATCAATCACCGTAAAGTGCAAGCTATTTAAAAATTATCTTCTAAAAAATTTAAATTATTTACAAAAAGTCAATTTAATACGATAATGTAGAAAAAATTATGAAGAATTGCACATTTAAAATCGATCGATTGCGTTTAAATTCCACCGATTTACGCAAAAATCTCCGTAAAGTGATATTAAAATTTTACACAAAAATCAACATAAATTGATCAACAAATTTTTGTATCTGAACTTGTTTAAAGGTAAAATGATACGAATAGCCAGTTTCAACTGCGATAACGTAAAAAGAAATAAGAAAAATGATTTGCTTAAAATCCATCGATTTACGCAAAATTCCCCGTAAAGTGCTATTAAAGATTTTCGCAAAAATTCAATGTAAAAAGACCAACAAATTTACGTAACGGAATTTGTTTTTAGAGAAAATGATACGAAAAGCTTGCTTCAACTGTGATAACATAAAAAGAAATAAGAAAAATGATTTACTTAACATCCATCGATTTACGAAAAATTCCCCGTAAAGTGCTATTAAAGATTTTCGCAAAAAATCAATGTAAAAAGACCAACAAATTTACGTAACGGAATTTTTTTATAGAGAAAATGATACGAAAAGCCAGTGTCAACTGCGATAACGTAATAAGAAATAAGAAAAATGATTTGCTTAAAATCCACCTATTTACGCAAAATTCCCCGTAAAGTGCTATTAAAGATTTTCGCAAAAAATCAATGTAAAAAGACCAACAAATTTACGTAACGGAATTTTTTTATAGAGAAAATGATACGAAAAGCCAGTGTCAACTGCGATAACGTAATAAGAAATAAGAAAAATGATTTGCTTAAAATCCACCTATTTACGCAAAATTCCCCGTAAAGTGCTATTAAAGATTTTCGCAAAAAATCAATGTAAAAAGACCAACAAATTTACGTAACGGAATTTGTTTATAGAGAAAAGGATACAAAAAGCTAGTTGCAACTACAATAATGTAGAAAAAAATATGAAAAACGGCCTGTTTAAGATCCACCAGTTTACGTAAAAATCAATCACCGTAAAGTGCAAGCTATTTAAAAATTATCTTCTAAAAAATTTAAATTATTTACAAAAAGTCAATTTAATACGATAATGTAGAAAAAATTATGAAGAATTGCACATTTAAAATCGATCGATTGCGTTTAAATTCCACCGATTTACGCAAAAATCTCCGTAAAGTGATATTAAAATTTTACACAAAAATCAACATAAATTGATCAACAAATTTTTGTATCTGAACTTGTTTAAAGGTAAAATGATACGAATAGCCAGTTTCAACTGCGATAACGTTAAAAGAAATAAGAAAAATGATTTCCTTAAAATCCATCGATTTACGCAAAATTCCCCGTAAAGTGCTAATAAAGATTTTCGCGAAAATTCAATGTAAAAAGACCAACAAATTTACGTAACGGAATTTGTTTATAGAGAAAAGGATACAAAAAGCTAGTTGCAACTACAATAATGTAGAAAAAAATATGAAAAACGGCCTGTTTAAGATCCACCAGTTTACGTAAAAATCAATCACCGTAAAGTGCAAGCTATTTAAAAATTATCTTCTAAAAAATTTAAATTATTTACAAAAAGTCAATTTAATACGATAATGTAGAAAAAATTATGAAGAATTGCACATTTAAAATCGATCGATTGCGTTTAAATTCCACCGATTTACGCAAAAATCTCCGTAAAGTGATATTAAAATTTTACACAAAAATCAACATAAATTGATCAACAAATTTTTGTATCTGAACTTGTTTAAAGGTAAAATGATACGAATAGCCAGTTTCAACTGCGATAACGTAAAAAGAAATAAGAAAAATGATTTGCTTAAAATCCATCGATTTACGCAAAATTCCCCGTAAAGTGCTATTAAAGATTTTCGCAAAAATTCAATGTAAAAAGACCAACAAATTTACGTAACGGAATTTGTTTATAGAGAAAAGGATACAAAAAGCTAGTTGCAACTACAATAATGTAGAAAAAAATATGAAAAACGGCCTGTTTAAGATCCACCAGTTTACGTAAAAATCAATCACCGTAAAGTGCAAGCTATTTAAAAATTATCTTCTAAAAAATTTAAATTATTTACAAAAAGTCAATTTAATACGATAATGTAGAAAAAATTATGAAGAATTGCACATTTAAAATCGATCGATTGCGTTTAAATTCCACCGATTTACGCAAAAATCTCCGTAAAGTGATATTAAAATTTTACACAAAAATCAACATAAATTGATCAACAAATTTTTGTATCTGAACTTGTTTAAAGGTAAAATGATACGAATAGCCAGTTTCAACTGCGATAACGTAAAAAGAAATAAGAAAAATGATTTGCTTAAAATCCATCGATTTACGCAAAATTCCCCGTAAAGTGCTATTAAAGATTTTCGCAAAAATTCAATGTAAAAAGACCAACAAATTTACGTAACGGAATTTGTTTATAGAGAAAAGGATACAAAAAGCTAGTTGCAACTACAATAATGTAGAAAAAAATATGAAAAACGGCCTGTTTAAGATCCACCAGTTTACTTAAAAATCAATCACCGTAAAGTGCAAGCTATTTAAAAATTATCTTCTAAAAAATTTAAATTATTTACAAAAAGTCAATTTAATACGATAATGTAGAAAAAATTATGAAGAATTGCACATTTAAAATCGATCGATTGCGTTTAAATTCCACCGATTTACGCAAAAATCTCCGTAAAGTGATATTAAAATTTTACACAAAAATCAACATAAATTGATCAACAAATTTTTGTATCTGAACTTGTTTAAAGGTAAAATGATACGAATAGCCAGTTTCAACTGCGATAACGTAAAAAGAAATAAGAAAAATGATTTGCTTAAAATCCATCGATTTACGCAAAATTCCCCGTAAAGTGCTATTAAAGATTTTCGCAAAAATTCAATGTAAAAAGACCAACAAATTTACGTAACGGAATTTGTTTTTAGAGAAAATGATACGAAAAGCTTGCTTCAACTGTGATAACATAAAAAGAAATAAGAAAAATGATTTACTTAACATCCATCGATTTACGAAAAATTCCCCGTAAAGTGCTATTAAAGATTTTCGCAAAAAATCAATGTAAAAAGACCAACAAATTTACGTAACGGAATTTTTTTATAGAGAAAATGATACGAAAAGCCAGTGTCAACTGCGATAACGTAATAAGAAATAAGAAAAATGATTTGCTTAAAATCCACCTATTTACGCAAAATTCCCCGTAAAGTGCTATTAAAGATTTTCGCAAAAAATCAATGTAAAAAGACCAACAAATTTACGTAACGGAATTTGTTTATAGAGAAAAGGATACAAAAAGCTAGTTGCAACTACAATAATGTAGAAAAAAATATGAAAAACGGCCCGTTTAAAATCCCCCAGTTTACGTAAAAATCACCGTAAAGTGCAAGCTATTTAAAAAGTTAAATTATTTACAAAAAGTCAATTTTAACTACGATAATGTGGAAAACATTACGAAAAACAGCACATTTAAAACCCATCGATAATGTTTAAATTCCACCGATTTACGCAAAAATCACCGTAAAGTGCTATTAAAATTTTACACAAAAATCAACATATATAGATCAACAAATTTACGTAAATGAATTTCTTTATAGGGAAAATGATACGAAAAGCCAGTTGTAACTACGATAATATAGAAAAAATTATGAAGAATTGCACAAATCGATTGCGTTTAAATTCCACCGATTTAGGCAAAAATCACCGTAAAGCTATTTAAATTTTACACAAAAATCAACATAAATAGATCAACAAATTTAGGTATCTGAATTTGTTTAAAGGGAAAATGATACGAATAGCCAGTTTCAACTAGATAACGTAAAAAGAAATAAGAAAAATGATTTGCTTAAAATCAATCGATTTACGCAAAATTCCCCGTAAAGTGCTATTAAAGATTTTCGCAAAAAATCAATGTAAAAAGACCAACAAATTTACGTAACGGAATTTGTTTATAGAGAAAACGATACGAAAAGCTAGTTGCAACTACAACAATGTAGAAAATAATATATGAAAAACAGCCTGTTTAAAATCCACCAGTTTCCGTAAAAATCACCGTAAAGTGTATCACTATTTAAAAATTATTTTCTAAAAAAAGTTGTATCATTTACAAAAAGTCAATTTTAACTACGATAATGTGGAAAATATTACGAAAAACAGCACATTTAAAACCCATCGATAATGTTTAAATTCCACCGATTTACGCAAAAATCACCGTAAAGTGCTATTAAAATTTTACACAAAAATCTACATAAATAGATCAACAAATTTACGTAAATGAATTTGTTTATAGGGAAAATGATAATAAAAGCCAATTGCAACTACTATAATGTAAAAAGAAATAAGAAAAATGATTTGCTTAAAATTCATCGATTTACGCAAAATTCAACGTAAACTGCTAGTAAAAATTTTCGAAAAAAAAAAAAAAAAACGTAAAATTTCAACAAATTTAGGTAGCGGAATTTGTTTACAGTTAAAATATTACGAAGAGCCACTTTTAACTACGATAACGTAAAAAGAAATAAGAAAAATGATTTGCTTAAAATCAATCGATTTACGCAAAATTCCCCGTAAAGTGCTATTAAAGATTTTCGCAAAAAATCAATGTAAAAAGACCAACAAGTTTACGTAACGGAATTTTTTTATAGGGAAAATGATACGAAAAGCCAGTTGCAACTACAATAATGTAGAAAAAAATATATGAAAAACAGCATGTATAAAATCCACCAGTTTACGTAAAAATCACCGTAAAGTGTATCACTATTTAAAAATTATTTTCTAAAAAAGGTTGAATTATTTACAAAAAGTCAATTTTAACTACGATAATGTAGAAAACATTACGAAAAACAGCACATTTAAAATCCATGGATTACGTTTAAATTCCCCCGATTTACGCAAAAATCACCGTAAAGTGCTATTACACATTTACGTACAATTCAACTCAAAAAGATTTCCAAATTTAGGTAAATTAAATTTCTTAAAGGCAAAATGTTACAAAATCCCAATTTCTCTTATGTAGAAAATTTTACGAAAAATAACTTGTTTGAAATTCATTGATTTACGCAAAAATTACCGTAAATTGTTAATATTTAAAAACTACTGATTAAAAAAAATAAATTGGAAATTTCACATTTATATAAAGTTAAATTATTGTAGGTGTTTGAAAAAGGGCTAACAAGTTGTCTCTGAAATTTGTTATGTATTTTTCGCCTTGTTCAAAAATAGGCATTTATGCCACTTTGCTTGCAAATGTTGAACATTGTAAAAAAATTATGAAAAACGGCACGTTTAAAATCCATCAATTTACGTAAAAATCACCGTAAAGTGCCAGTAATTAAAAAAATATTTATTAAAAAAATAAATTATTTATACGAAAAGCTAATTTTATCTGAGATAATGCAGAAAATATTACCAGAAATGAAACGTTTACATTCAATCGATTTACCCCAAAATCATCGTAAAGTGCTATTAAAATTTTAACACCAAAATCAACATAAACAGATCAACAAATTTACGTAAATGAGTTTGTTTACAGGAAAAATGATACGAAAAGCCAGTTGCAACTACGATAATGTAGAAAAAATTATAAAAAACGGCCTGTTTAAGATCCACCAGTTTACGAAAAATCACCTTAAAGTGCAAGCTATTTAAAAATTATTTTCGAAAAAATTCAAATTATTTACAAAAAGTCAATTTTAACTACGATAATGTGGAAAACATTCCGAAAAACAGCACATTTACAATCCATCGATTATGTTTAAATTCCACCGATTTACGCAAAACTCACCATAAAGTGATATTAAAATTTTACACAAAAATCAACATTAACAGATCAACAAATTTACGTAAATGAATTTGTTTATAGGGAAAATGATACGAAAATCCAATTGCAACTACGATAACCTAAAAAGAAATAAGAAAAATGATTTGCTTAAAATCCACCGATTTACGCAAAATTCACCGTAAAGTGCTATTAAAGATTTTTGATAAAAAATCTATGTAAAGAGACCAATAAGTTTACGTAACGGAATTTTTTATAGGAAAAATGATACGAAAAGCTAGTTGCAACTACAATAATGTAGAAAAAGAATATGAAAAACGGCCTGTTTAAAATCCACCAGTTTACGTAAAAATCACCATCACTATTTAAAAATTATTTTCTAAAAAGTTTTCAAAAAGTCAATTTTAACTACGATAATGTTTAAAACATTACGAAAAACAGCACATTTAAAACCTGTCGATAATGTTTAAATTCCACCGATTTACGCAAAATTCACCGTAAAGTGCTATTAAAATTTTACACAAAAATCAACATAAATAGATCAACAAATTTACTTAAATGAATTTCTTTATAGGGAAAATGATACGAAAAGCCAGTTGTAACTACGATAATGTAGAAAAAATTATGAAGAATTGCACATTTAAAATCAATCGATTGCGTTTAAATTCCGCCGATTTACGCAAAAATCACCGTAAAGAAGCTATTAAAGTTTTACACAAAAATCAACATAAATAGATCAACAAATTTAGGTATCTGAACTTGTTTAAAGGGAAAATGATACCAATAGCCAGTTTCAACTGCGATAACGTAAAAAGAAATAAGAAAAATGATTTGCTTAAAATCCATCGATTTACGCAAAATTCCCCGTAAAGTGCTATTAAAGATTTTCGCAAAAAATCAATGTAAAAAGACCAACAAATTTACGTAACGGAATTTGTTTATAGAGAAAATGATACAAAAAGCCAGTTGCAACTAGAATAATGTAGAAAAAAAATATGAAAAACGGCCTGTTTAAGGTCCACCAGTTTACGTAAAAATCACCGTAGCTATTTAAAAATTATTTTCTAAAAAAATTAAATTATTTACAAAAAGTCAATTTTAACTACGATAATGCGGAAAACATTGCAAAAAACAGCACATTTAAAACCCACCGATTATGTTACAATTCCATCGATATACGCAAAAATCACCGTAAAGTGCTATTAAAATTTCACACAAAATTCAACATAAAAAGATCAACAAATTTAGGTATCTGAACTTGTTTAAAGGGAAAATGATACGAAAAGCCAGTTTCAACTGCGATAACGTAAAAAGAAATAAGAAAAATGATTTGCTTAAAATCCATCGATTTACGCAGAATTCCACGTAAAGTGCTATTAAAGATTTTCGCAAAAAATCAATGTAAAAAGACCAACAAATTTACGTAACGGAATTTGCTTATAGAGAAAAGGATACGAAAAGCCAGTTTCAACTGCGATAACGTAAATAGAAATAAGAAAAATGATTTGCTTAAAATCCATCGATTTACGCAAAATTCCCCGTAAAGTGCTATTAAAATTTTCGCAAAAAATCAATGTAAAAAGACCAACAAATGTACGTAACGGAATTTGTTTATAGAGAAAATGATACGAAAAGCCAGTTTCAACTGCGATAACGTAAAACGAAATAAGAAAAATGATTTGCTTAAGATCCACGATTTACGCAAAATTCCCCGTAAAGTGCTATTAAAATTTTCGAAAAAAATCAATGTAAAAAGACCAACAAATGTACGTAACAGAATTTGTTTATAGAGAAAATGATACGAAAAGCCAGTTTCAACTGCGATAACGTAAAAAGAAATAAGAAAAATGATTTGCTTAAGATCCATCGATTTACGCAAAATTCCCCGTACGAAAGTGCTATTAAAGATTTTCGCAAAAAATCAATGTAAAAAGACCAACAAATTTAGGTAACGGAAATTGTGTATAGAGAAAATTATACGAAAAGCCAGTTGCATCTATAATAATATGTAGAAAAAAATATAAAAAACGGCCTGTTTAAAATCCACCAGTTTACGTAAAAATCACCGAAAAGTGCAAGCTATTTAAAAATTATTTTCTAAAAATTTTAAATTATTTACAAAATTCAATTTTAACTAAGATAATGTGGAAAACATTACGAAAAACAGCACATTTAAAACCCATCGATAATGTTTAAATTCCACCGATTTACGCAAAAATCACCGTCAAGTGAAATTAAAATTTTACACAAAAATCAACATAAACAGATCAACAAACTTACGTAAATGAATTTCTTTATAGGGAAAATGATACGAAAAGCCAGTTGTAACTACGATAATGTAGAAAAAATTATGAAGAATTGCACATTTAAAATCAATCGAATGCGTTTAAATTCTACCCACTTACGCAAAAATCACCGTAAAGTGCTATGAAAATTTTACACAAAAATCAACATAAATAGATAAACGAATTTACGTAAATTAATTTCTTTATAGGGAAAATGATACGAAAAACCAGTTGTAACTACGATAATGTAGAAAAATTTATGAAAAACGGCCTGTTTAAGATCCACCAGTTTACGCAAAAATCACCGTAAAGTGCTATTAAAATTTTACACAAAAATCAACATAAATAGATCAACAAATTTACGTAAATAATTTTTTTATAGAGAAAATGATACGAAAAGACAATTGCAACTACGATAACATAAAAAGAAATAAGAAAATTGATTTGCGTAAAATCCATCGATTTACGCAAAATTCACCGTAAAGTGCTATTAAAGATTTTCGGTAAAAAATCAATGTAAAAAGACCAACAAGTTTACGTAACGGAATTTTTTTCTAGGGAAAATGATACGAAAAGCTAGTTAAAACTACCATAATGTAGAAAAAAAAAATATTAAAAACGGCCTGTTTAAAATCCACCAGTTTACTTAAAAATCACCGTAAAGTGTATCACTATTTAAGAATTATTTTCTAAAAAAGTTGAATTATTTACAAAAAGTCAATTTTAACTACGATAATGTGGAAAACATTACGAAAAACAGCACATTTAAAACCCATCGATAATGTTTAAATTCCACCGACTTTCGCAAAAATCACCGTAAAGTGCTATGAAAATTTTACACAAAAATCAACATAAATAGATAAACGAATTTACGTAAATTAATTTCTTTATAGGGAAAATGATACGAAAAGCCAGTTGTAACTACGATAATGTAGAAAAAATTATGAAAAACGGCCTGTTTAAGATCCACCAGTTTACGCAAAAATCACCGTAAAGTGCTATTAAAATTTTACACAAAAATCAACATAAATAGATCAACAAATTTACGTAAATGAATTTGTTTATAGGGAAAATGATACGAAAAGCCAATTGCAACAACGATAACATAAAAAGAAAAGAAAATTGATTTGCTTAAAATCCATCGATTTACGCAAAATTCACCGTAAAGTGCTATTAAAGATTTTCGGTAAAAAATCAATGTAAAAAGACCAACAAGTTTACTTAACGGAATTTGTTTATAGAGAAAACGATACGAAAAGCTAGTTGCAACTACAATAATGTAGAAAAAAATATATGAAAAACAGCATGTTTAAAATCCACCAGTTTCCGCAAAAATGACCGTAAAGTGTATCACTATTTAAAAATTATTTTCTAAAAAAAGTTGAATTATTTACAAAAAGTCAATTTAAACTACGATAATGTGGAAAATATTACGAAAAACAGCACATTTAAAAGCCATCGATAATGTTTAAATTCCACCGATTTATACGCAAAAATCACCGTAAAGTGCTATTAAAATTTTACACAAAACTCAACATAAATAGATCAACAAATTTAGGTATCTGAATTTGTTTAAAGGGAAAATGATACGAATAGCCAGTTTCAACTGCTATAAAGTAAAAAGAAATAAGAAAAATGATTTGCTTACAATCAATCGATTTACGCAAAATTCCCCGTAAAGTGCTATTAAACATTTTCGCAAAAAATCAATGTAAAAAGACCAACAAATTTACGTAACGGAATTTGTTTATAGAGAAAACGATACGAAAAGCTAGTTGCAAATACAATAATGTCGAAAAAAATATATGAAAAACAGCCTGTTTAAAATCCACCAGTTTCCGTAAAAATCACCGTAAAGTGCAAGCTATTTAAAAATTATTTTCTAAAAAAGTTGAATTATGTACAAAAAGTCAATTTTAACTACGATAATGTGGAAAACATTACGAAAAACAGCACATTTAAAACCCATCGATAATGTTTAAATTCCACCGATTTATGCAAAAATCACTGTAAAGTTCTATTAAAATTATACACAAAAATTAATATAAATAGATCAACAAATTTACGTAAATAAATTTCCTTATAGGGAAAATGATACGAAAAGCCAGTTGTAACTACGATAATGTAGAAAAAATTATGAAGAATTGCACATTTAAAATCAATCGATTGCGTTTAAATTCCACCGATTTACGCAAAAATCACCGTAAAGTGCTATTAAAATTTTACACAAAAATCAACATAAATTGATCAACAAATTTTTGTATCTGAACTTGTTTAAAGGGAAAATGATACGAATAGCCAGTTTCAACTGCGATAACGTAAAAAGAAATAAGAAAAATGATTTGCTTAAAATCCATCGATTTACGCAAAATACCCCGTAAAGTGCTATTAAAGATTTTCGCAAAAAATCAATGTAAAAAGACCAACAAATTTACATAACGGAATTTGTTTACAGAGAAAATGATACGAAAAGCCAGTTGCAACTACAATAATGTAGAAAAAAATATGAAAAACGGCCTGTTTAAGATCCACCAGTTTACGTAAAAATCAATCACCGTAAAGTGCAAGCTATTTAAAAATTATCTTCTAAAAAATTTAAATTATTTACAAAAAGTCAATTTAATACGATAATGTAGAAAAAATTATGAAGAATTGCACATTTAAAATCGATCGATTGCGTTTAAATTCCACCGATTTACGCAAAAATCTCCGTAAAGTGATATTAAAATTTTACACAAAAATCAACATAAATTGATCAACAAATTTTTGTATCTGAACTTGTTTAAAGGTAAAATGATACGAATAGCCAGTTTCAACTGCGATAACGTTAAAAGAAATAAGAAAAATGATTTCCTTAAAATCCATCGATTTACGCAAAATTCCCCGTAAAGTGCTAATAAAGATTTTCGCAAAAAATTAATGTAAAAATACCAAAAAATTCAAGTAACGGAATTAGATTATAGGGAAAATGATACTAAAAGGCAGTTTGCAACTACGATAATGTAGAAAAATTATGAAGAATGGCACATTTAAAATAAATCGATTGCGTTTAAATGCTATCGATTTACGCAAATTTCACCGTAATTTTTTTTTTTTAATTTTATGAAAAATCATCGTAATTAGATCAAAATATTTAGGTATCTGAACATGTTTAAAGGGAAAATATTGCGAAGAGCTAGTTTAAACTACGATAACGGAAAAAGAAATAAGAAAAACCTTATACTTAAAATCCATTGATTTACGCAAAATTCCCCGTAAAGTGCAATTAAAGATTATCGCAAAAAATAATGTAAAAAGACCAACAAATTTAAGTAACGGAATTTGTTTATAGGGAAAATGATACTAAAAGGCAGTTGCAACTACAATAATGTAGAAAAATTATGAAGAACGGCTCATTTAAAATTAATCAATTGCGTTTAAATGCTATCGATTTACGCAAAAGTCACTGTAAAGTTTTTTTTTTTTAATTTTATGAAAAATCATCGTAAATAGATCAAAATATTTAGGTATCTGAACATGTTTAAAGGGAAAATATTGCGAAGAGCTAGTTTCAACTACGATAACGTAAAAAGAAATAAAAAAATTCATATACTTAAAATCCATCGATTTACACAAAATTGCCCGTAAAGTGCTATTAAATTTTTTCGCAAAAAATCAATGTAAAAAGACCAACAAATTCAAGTAACGGAATTTGTTTATAGGGAAAATGATACTAAAAGGCAGTTTGCAACTACGATAATGTAAGAAAAATTATGAAGAATGGCACATTTAAAATTAATCGATTGCGTTTAAATGCTATCGATTTACGCAAATGTCACTGTACAGTTTTTTTTTTTTTTTATGAAAAATCATCGTAAATAGATCAAAATATTTAGGTATCTGAACATGTTTAAAGGGAAAATATTGCGAAGAGCTAGTTTCAACTACGATAACGTAAAAAGAAATAAGAAAAACCGTATACTTAAATTCTATCGGTTTACGCAAAATTCCCCGTAAAGTGCTATTAAAGATTGTCGCAAAAATTCAAAGTAAAAAGACCAATGAAATTAAGTAACGAAATTTGTTTATTGGGAATATGATACTAAAAGGCAGTTGCAACTACGATAATGTAGAAAAATTATGAAGAATTGCACATTTAAAATTAATCGATTGCGTTTAAATGCTATCGATTTACGCAAATGTCACCGTAAAGATTTTTTTTTTTTTTTTTTTTTATGAAAAATCATCGTAAATAGATCAAAATATTTAGGTATCTGAACATGTTTAAAGGGAAAATATTGCGAGGAGCTAGTTTGAACTACGATAACGTAAAAAGAAATAAGGAAAACCATATACTTAAAATCTATCGGTTTACGCAAAATTCCCCGTAAAGTGCTATTAAAGATTGTCGCAAAAATTCAAAGTAAAAAGACCAATGAAATTAAGTAACGAAATTTGTTTATTGGGAATATGATACTAAAAGGCAGTTGCAACTACGATAATGTAGAAAAATTATGAAGAACGGCACATTTAAAATTAGTCGATTGCGTTTAAATACTATCGATTTACGCAAAAATCACCGTAAAGTTTTTTTTTAAATTTTAGGAAAAATCATCGTAAATAGATAAAAATATTTAGGTACCTGAACATGTTTAAAGGGAAAATATTACGAAGAGCCTGTTTCTACGATAACGTAAAAAGAAATAAGAAAAATGATTTGCATAAAATCCATCGATTTACGCAAAATTCCCCGTAAAGTGCTATTAAAGATTTTCGCAAAAAATCAATGTAAAAAGACCAACACATTTACGTAACGGAATTTGCTTATAGATAAAATGATACGAAAAGCCAGTTTCAACTGCGATAACGTAAAAAGAAATAAGAAAAATGATTTGCTTAAAATCCATCGATTTACGCAAAATTCCCCGTAAATTGCTATTAAAATTTTACACAAAAATCAATATAAATACATCAACAAATTTAGGTATCTGAACTTGTTTATAATCAAAATGACACGAATAGCCAGTTTCAACTGCGATAACGTTAAAAGAAATAAGAAAAAGGATTTCCTTAAAATCCATCGATTTACGAAAAATTCCCCGTAAAATGCTATCAAAGATTTTCGCAAAAAATCAATGTAAAAAGACTAACAAATTTAAGCAACGGAATTTGTTTTTAGGGAAAATGATACTAAAAGGCAGTTTGCAACTACGATAATGTAGAAAAATTATGAAGAACGGCACATTTAAAATTAATCTATTGCGTTTAAATGCTATCGATTTACGCAAAAGTCACCGTAAACTTTTTTTTTAATTTTATGAAAAATCATCGTAAATAGATAAAAATATTTAGGTATCTGAACATGTTTCAAGGGAAAATATTACGAAGAGCCTCTTTCAACTACGATAACGGAAAAAGAAATAAGAAAAATGATTTGCTTAAAATCCATCGATTTACGCAAAATTCCCCGTAAAGTGCAATTAAAGATTTTCGCAAAAAATAATGTAAAAAGACCAACAAATTTAAGTAACGGAATTTGTTTATAGGGAAAATGATACTAAAAGGCAGTTGCAACTACAATAATGTAGAAAAATTATGAAGAACGGCTCATTTAAAATTAATCAATTGCGTTTAAATGCTATCGATTTACGCAAAAGTCACTGTAAAGTTTTTTTTTTAATTTTATGAAAAATCATCGTAAATAGATCAAAATATTTAGGTATCTGAACATGTTTAAAGGGAAAATATTGCGAAGAGCTAGTTTCAACTACGATAACGTAACAAGAAATAAGAAAAACCGTATACTTAAAATCTATCGGTTTACGCAAAATTCCCCGTAAAGTGCTATTAAAGATTGTCGCAAAAATTCAAAGTAAAAAGACCAATGAAATTAAGTAACGAAATTTGTTTATTGGGAATATGATACTAAAAGGCAGTTGCAACTACGATAATGTAGAAAAATTATGAAGAATGGCACATTTAAAATTAATCGATTGCGTTTAAATGCTATCGATTTACGCAAATGTCACCGTAAAGATTTTTTTTTTTTTTTTTTTTTTTTTTTTTTTTTTTTTTTAATTTTATGAAAAATCATCGTAAATAGATCAAAATATTTAGGTATCTGAACATGTTTAAAGGGAAAATATTGCGAGGAGCTAGTTTGAACTACGATAACGTAAAAAGAAATAAGAAAAACCATATACTTAAAATCTATCGGTTTACGCAAAATTCCCCGTAAAGTGCTATTAAAGATTGTCGCAAAAATTCAAAGTAAAAAGACCAATGAAATTAAGTAACGAAATTTGTTTATTGGGAATATGATACTAAAAGGCAGTTGCAACTACGATAATGTAGAAAAATTATGAAGAACGGCACATTTAAAATTAATCGATTGCGTTTAAATACTATCGATTTACGCAAAAATCACCGTAAAGTTTTTTTTTAAATTTTAGGAAAAATCATCGTAAATAGATAAAAATATTTAGGTACCTGAACATGTTTAAAGGGAAAATATTACGAAGAGCCTCTTTCAACTGCGGTAACGTAAAAAGAAATAAGAAAAATGTTTTGCTTAAAATCCATCGATTTACGCAAAATTCCCCGTAAATTGCTATTAAAGATTTTCGCAAAATATTACTGTTAAAAGACCAATAAATTAAAGTAACGGAATTTGCTTATAGGGAAAATGATACTAAAAGGCAGTTGCAACTACAATAATGTATAAAAAATTATGAAGAACGGCACATTTAAAATTAATCGATTACGTTTAAATGCTATCGATTTACGCAAAAGTCACCGTAAAGTTTCTTTTTAATTTTATGAAAAATCATCGTAAATAGATCAAAATATTTAGTAATATGAACATGTTTAAAGGGAAAATATTACGAATAGCCTGTTTCTACGATAACTTAAAAAGAAATAAGAAAAAGGATTTCCTTAAAATCCATCGATTTACGAAAAATTCTCCGTAAAATGCTATCAAAGATTTTCGCAAAAAATCAATGTAAAAAGACTAACAAATTTAAGCAACGGAATTTGTTTTTAGGGAAAATGATACTAAAAGGCAGTTTGCAACTACGATAATGTAGAAAAATTATGAAGAACGGCACATTTAAAATTAATCTATTGCGTTTAAATGCTATCGATTTACGCAAAAGTCACCGTAAACTTTTTTTTTTAATTTTATGAAAAATCATCGTAAATAGTTAAAAATATTTAGGTATCTGAACATGTTTCAAGGGAAAATATTACGAAGAGCCTCTTTCAACTACGATAACGGAAAAAGAAATAAGAAAAATGATTTGCTTAAAATCCATCGATTTACGCAAAATTCCCCGTAAAGTGCAATTAAAGATTTTCGCAAAAAATTAATGTAAAAATACCAACAAATTCAAGTAACGGAATTAGATTATAGGGAAAATGATACTAAAAGGCAGTTTGCAACTACGATAATGTAGAAAAATTATGAAGAATGGCACATTTAAAATAAATCGATTGCGTTTAAATGCTATCGATTTACGCAAATTTCACCGTAATTTTTTTTTTTAATTTTATGAAAAATCATCGTAATTAGATCAAAATATTTAGGTATCTGAACATGTTTAAAGGGAAAATATTGCGAAGAGCTAGTTTAAACTACGATAACGGAAAAAGAAATAAGAAACACCGTATACTTAAAATCCATCAATTTACGCAAAATTCCCCGTAAAGTGCAATTAAAGATTATCGCAAAAAATAATGTAAAAAGACCAACAAATTTAAGTAACGGAATTTGTTTATAGGGAAAATGATACTAAAAGGCAGTTGCAACTACAATAATGTAGAAAAATTATGAAGAACGGCTCATTTAAAATTAATCAATTGCGTTTAAATGCTATCGATTTACGCAAAAGTCACTGTAGAGTTTTTTTTTTTAATTTTATGAAAAATCATCGTAAATAGATCAAAATATTTAGGTATCTGAACATGTTTAAAGGGAAAATATTGCGAAGAGCTAGTTTCAACTACGATAACGTAAAAAGAAATAAAAAAATTCATATACTTAAAATCCACCGATTTACGCAAAATTGCACGTAAAGTGCTATTAAATTTTTTCGTAAAAAATCAATGTAAAAAGACCAACAAATTCAAGTAACGGAATTTGTTTATAGGGAAAATGATACTAAAAGGCAGTTTGCAACTACGATAATGTAAGAAAAATTATGAAGAATGGCACATTTAAAATTAATCGATTGCGTTTAAATGCTATCGATTTACGCAAATGCCACTGTACAGTTTTTTTTTTTTTTTTTTTTTTTTTTTAATGAAAAATCATCGTAAATAGATCAAAATATTTAGGTATCTGAACATGTTTAAAGGGAAAATATTGCGAAGAGCTAGTTTCAACTACGATAACGTAAAAAGAAATAAGAAAAACCGTATACTTAAAATCTATCGGTTTACGCAAAATTCCCCGTAAAGTGCTATTAAAGATTGTCGCAAAAATTCAAAGTAAAAAGACCAATGAAATTAAGTAACGAAATTTGTTTATTGGGAATATGATACTAAAAGGCAGTTGCAACTACGATAATGTAGAAAAATTATGAAGAATGGCACATTTAAAATTAATCGATTGCGTTTAAATGCTATCGATTTACGCAAATCTCACCGTAAAGATTTTTTTTTTTTTTTTTTTTTTTTTTTTTTTTAATTTTATGAAAAATCATCGTAAATAGATCAAAATATTTAGGTATCTGAACATGTTTAAAGGGGAAATATTGCGAGGAGCTAGTTTGAACTACGATAACGTAAAAAGAAATAAGAAAAACCATGTACTTAAAATCTATCGGTTTACGCAAAATTCCCCGTAAAGTGCTATTAAAGATTGTCGCAAAAATTCAAAGTAAAAAGACCAATGAAATTAAGTAACGGAATTTGTTTATTGGGAATATGATACTAAAAGGCAGTTGCAACTACGATAATGTAGAAAAATTATGAAGAACGGCACATTTAAAATTAATCGATTGCGTTTAAATACTATCGATTTACGCAAAAATCACCGTAAAGTTTTTTTTTAAATTTAAGAAAAATCATCGTAAATAGATAAAAATATTTAGGTACCTGAACATGTTTAAAGGGAAAATATTACGAAGAGCCTGTTTCTACGATAACGTAAAAAGAAATAAGGAAAATGTTTTGCTTAAAATCCATCGATTTACGCAAAATTCCCCGTAAATTGCTATTAAAGATTTTCGCAAAATATTACTGTAAAAAGACCAATAAATTTAAGTAACGGAATTTGCTTATAGGGAAAATGATACTAAAAGGCAGTTGCAACTACAATAATGTATAAAAAATTATGAAGAACGGCACATTTAAAATTAATCGATTACGTTTAAATGCTATCGATTTACGCAAAAGTCACCGTAAAGTTTCTTTTTAATTTTATGAAAAATCATCGTAAATAGATCAAAATATTTAGTAATATGAACATGTTTAAAGGGAAAATATTACGAATAGCCTGTTTCTACGATAACGTAAAAAGAAATAAGAAAAACCGTATACTTAAAATCTATCGGTTTACGCAAAATTCCCCGTAAAGTGCTATTAAAGATTGTCGCAAAAATTCAAAGTAAAAAGACCAATGAAATTAAGTAACGAAATTTGTTTATTGGGAATATGATACTAAAAGGCAGTTGCAACTACGATAATGTAGAAAAATTATGAAGAATGGCACATTTAAAATTAATCGATTGCGTTTAAATGCTATCGATTTACGCAAATGTCACCGTAAAGATTTTTTTTTTTTTTTTTTTTTTTTTTAATTTTATGAAAAATCATCGTAAATAGATAAAAATATTTAGGTATCTGAACATGTTTAAAGGGAAAATATTGCGAAGAGCTAGTTTCAACTACGATAACGTAAAAAGAAATAAAAAAATTCATATACTTAAAATCCATCGATTTACGCAAAATTGCCCGTAAAGTGCTATTAAATTTTTTCGCAAAAAATCAATGTAAAAAGACCAACAAATTCAAGTAACGGAATTTGTTTATAGGGAAAATGATACTAAAAGGCAGTTTGCAACTACGATAATGTAAGAAAAATTATGAAGAATGGCACATTTAAAATTAATCGATTGCGTTTAAATGCTATCGATTTACGCAAATGTCACTGTACAGTTTTTTTTTTTTTTTTTTTTTTTTTTTTTTTTTTTAATGAAAAATCATCGTAAATAGATCAAAATATTTAGGTATCTGAACATGTTTAAAGGGAAAATATTGCGAAGAGCTAGTTTCAACTACGATAACGTAAAAAGAAATAAGAAAAACCGTATACTTAAAATCTATCGGTTTACGCAAAATTCCCCGTAAAGTGCTATTAAAGATTGTCGCAAAAATTCAAAGTAAAAAGACCAATGAAATTAAGTAACGAAATTTGTTTATTGGGAATATGATACTAAAAGGCAGTTGCAACTACGATAATGTAGAAAAATTATGAAGAATGGCACATTTAAAATTAATCGATTGCGTTTAAATGCTATCGATTTACGCAAATGTCACCGTAAAGATTTTTTTTTTTTTTTTTTTTTTTTTTTTTTTTAATTTTATGAAAAATCATCGCAAATAGATCAAAATATTTAGGTATCTGAACATGTTTAAAGGGAAAATATTACGAAGAGCCTCTTTCAACTGCGGTAACGTAAAAAGAAATAAGAAAAATGTTTTGCTTAAAATCCATCGATTTACGCAAAATTCCCCGTAAATTGCTATTAAAGATTTTCGCAAAATATTACTGTAAAAAGACCAATAAATTTAAGTAACGGAATTTGCTTATAGGGAAAATGATACTAAAAGGCAGTTGCAACTACAATAATGTATAAAAAATTATGAAGAACGGCACATTTAAAATTAATCGATTACGTTTAAATGCTATCGATTTACGCAAATGTCACCGTAAAGTTTTTTTTTTTTTAATTTTATGAAAAATCATCGTAAATAGATCAAAATATTTAGGTATCTGAACATGTTTAAAGGGAAAATATTGCGAATAGCTAGTTTCAACTACGATAACGGAAAAAGAAATAAGAAACACCGTATAGTTAAAATCCATCGATTTACGCAAAATTCCCCGTAAAGTGCTATTAAAGATTGTCGCAAAAATTCAAAGTAAAAATACCAACGAAATTTGTTTATTGGGAATATGATGCTAAAAGGCAGTTGCAACTACAATAATGTAGAAAATTATGAAGAATGGCACATTTAAAATTAATCGATTACGTTTAAATGCTATCGATTTACGCAAAAGTCACCGTAAAGTTTCTTTTTAATTTTATGAAAAATCATCGTAAATAGATCAAAATATTTAGGAATGTTAACATGTTTAAAGGGAAAATATTACGAATAGCCAGTTTCAACTACGATAACGTAAAAAGAAATAAGAAAAATGATTTGCATAAAATCGATCGATTTACGCAAAATTCCCCGTAAAGTGCTATTAAAGATTTTCGCAAAATATTACTGTAAAAAGACCAACAAATTTAAGTAACGGAATTTGTTTATAGAGAAAATGATACTAAAAGGCAGTTGCAACTACGATAATGTTAGAAAAATTATGAAGAACGGCACATTTAAAATTAATCGATGGCGTTTAAATGCTATCGATTTACGCAAATTTCACCGTAATTTTTTTTTTTTTAATTTTATGAAAAATCATCGTAAATAGATCAAAATATTTAGGTATCTGAACATGTTTAAAGGGAAAATATTGCGAAGAGCTAGTTTCAACTACGATAACGTAAAAAGAAATAAAAAAATTCATATACTTAAAATCCATCGATTTACGCAAAATTGCCCGTAAAGTGCTATTAAATTTTTTCGCAAAAAATCAATGTAAAAAGACCAACAAATTCAAGTAACGGAATTTGTTTATAGGGAAAATGATACTAAAAGGCAGTTTGCAACTACGATAATGTAAGAAAAATTATGAAGAATGGCACATTTAAAATTAATCGATTGCGTTTAAATGCTATCGATTTACGCAAATGTCACTGTACAGTTTTTTTTTTTTTTTTTTTTTTTTTTTTTAATGAAAAATCATCGTAAATAGATCAAAATATTTAGGTATCTGAACATGTTTAAAGGGAAAATATTGCGAAGAGCTAGTTTCAACTACGATAACGTAAAAAGAAATAAGAAAAACCGTATACTTAAAATCTATCGGTTTACGCAAAATTCCCCGTAAAGTGCTATTAAAGATTGTCGCAAAAATTCAAAGTAAAAGACCAATGAAATTAAGTAACGAAATTTGTTTATTGGGAATATGATACTAAAGGCAGTTGCAACTACGATAATGTAGAAAAATTATGAAGAACGGCACATTTAAAATTAATCGATTGCGTTTAAATACTATCGATTTACGCAAAAATCACCGTAAAGTTTTTTTTTAAATTTTAGGAAAAATCATCGTAAATAGATAAAAATATTTAGGTACCTGAACATGTTTAAAGGGAAAATATTACGAAGAGCCTCTTTCAACTACGGTAACGTAAAAAGAAATAAGAAAAATGTTTTGCTTAAAATCCATCGATTTACGCAAAATTCCCCGTAAAGTGCTATTAAATTTTTTCGCAAAAAATCAATGTAAAAAGACCAACAAATTCAAGTAACGGAATTTGTTTATAGGGAAAATGATACTAAAAGGCAGTTTGCAACTACGATAATGTAAGAAAAATTATGAAGAATGGCACATTTAAAATTAATCGATTGCGTTGAAATGCTATCGATTTACGCAAATGTCACCGTAAAGTTTTTTTTTTTTAATTTTATGAAAAATCATCGTAAATAGATCAAAATATTTAGGTATCTGAACATGTTTAAAGGGAAAATATTGCGAATAGCTAGTTTCAACTACGATAACGGAAAAAGAAATAAGAAACACCGTATACTTAAAATCCATCGATTTACGCAAAATTCCCCGTAAAGTGCTATTAAAGATTGTCGCAAAAATTCAAAGTAAAAATACCAACGAAATTTGTTTATTGGGAATATGATGCTAAAAGGCAGTTGCAACTACAATAATGTAGAAAATTATGAAGAATGGCACATTTAAAATTAATCGATTACGTTTAAATGCTATCGATTTACGCAAAAGTCACCGTAAGGTTTCTTTTTAATTTTATGAAAAATCATCGTAAATAGATCAAAATATTTAGGAATGTTAACATGTTTAAAGGGAAAATATTACGAATAGCCAGTTTCAACTACGATAACGTAAAAAGAAATAAGAAAAATGATTTGCATAAAATCGATCGATTTACGCAAAATTCCCCGTAAAGTGCTATTAAAGATTTTCGCAAAATATTACTGTAAAAAGACCAACAAATTTAAGTAACGGAATTTGTTTATAGAGAAAATGATACTAAAAGGCAGTTGCAACTACGATAATGTTAGAAAAATTATGAAGAACGGCACATTTAAAATTAATCGATGGCGTTTAAATGCTATCGATTTACGCAAAAGTCACCGTAAAGTTTTTTTTTAATTTTATGAAAAATCATCGTAAATAGATAAAAATATTTAGGTATCTGAACATGTTTAAAGGGAAAATATTGCGAAGAGCTAGTTTCAACTACGATAACGTAAAAAGAAATAATAACAATCGTATACTTAAAATCTATCGATTTACGCAAAATTCCCCGTAAAGTGCTATTAAAGATTATCGCAAAAAATCAATGTAAAAAGACCAACAAATTTAAGTAACGGAATTTGTTTATAGGGAAAATGATACTAAAAGCAGTTGCAACTACGATAATGTAGAAAAATTATGAAGAACGGCACATTTAAAAATTATCGATTACGTTTAAATGCTATCGATTTACTCAAAAGTCACGGTAAAGTTTCTTTTTAATTTTATGAAAAATTATCGTAAATAGATCAAAATATTTAGGTATGTGAACATGTTTAAAGGGAAAATATTACGAATAGCCAGTTTCAACTACGATAACGTAAAAAGAAATATGAAAAATGATTTGCTTAAAATCCATCGATTTACGCAAAATTCCCCGTAAAGTGCTATTAAAGATTTTCGCAAAATATTACTGTAAAAAGACCAACAAATTTAAGTAACGGAATTTGTTTATAGGGAAAATGATACTAAAAGGCAGTTGCAACTACGATAATGTAGAAAAATTATGAAGAACGGCACATTTAAAATTAATCAATTTCGTTTAAATGCTATCGATTTACGCAAAAGTCACCGTAATGTTTTTTTTTTTTTTTTAATTTTATGAAAAATCATCGTAAATAGATCAAAATATTTAGGTATCTGAACATGTTTAAAGAGAAAATATTGCGAAGAGCTAGTTTCAACTACGATAACGTAAAAAGAAATAAAAAAATTCGTATACTTAAAATCCATCGATTTACGCAAAATTCCCCGTAAAGTTCTATTAAAGATTTTCGCAAAAATTCAATGTAAAAAGACAAATAAATTTAAGTAACGGAATTTGTTTATAGAGAAAATGATACTAAAAGGCAGTTGCAACTATGATAATGTTAGAAAAATTATGAAGAACGGCACATTTAATATCAATCGATTGCGTTTAGCTTCTATGGATTTACGCAAAAGTCACCGTAAAGTGCTATTACACATTTACGTAAATTTCAACGTAAAAAGATCACGAAATTTAGCTAAATTAAATTTCTTAAATGCAAAATGTAACAAAAACCCAATTTCCAATTCTCTTATGTAGAAAATATTAGGAAAAATGACTTGTTTAAAATCATTTATTTACGCAAAAATCACCGTAAAGTGCTATTAAAATTTTACTTAAAAATCAACATAAATAGATCAACAAATTTACGTAAATTAATGTAAATAGAGAAAATGGTACGAAAAGCCAGTTGCAAAAACGATAATGTATAAATAATTATGAAGAACGGCATATTTAAAATCAATCGATTGCGTTTAAATGCTATCGATTTACGCAAAAGTCACCGTAAATTTTTTTTTTTTAATTTTATGAAAAATCATCGTAAATAGATCAACAAATTCAGGTATCTGAACTCTTTTAAAGGGAAAATATTACGAATAACCAGATTCAACTATGATAACGTAAAAAGAAATAAGAAAAATTATTTGCTTAAAATCCATCGATTTAAGCAAAATTCCCCGTAAAGTTCTATTAAAGATTTTCACAAAAAATGAATGTAAAAAGACCAACAAATTCAAGTAACGGAATTTGTTTATAATGAAAATGATACTAAAAGGCAGTTTGCAACTATGATTATAAAGAAAAATTATAAAGAATGGCACATTTAAAATAATGGATTGCGTTTAAATGCTATCGATTTACGCAAAAGTCACCGTAAATTTTTTTTTTTTAATTTTATGAAAAATCATCGTAAATAGATCAACAAATTCAGGTATCTGAACTCTTTTAAAGGGAAAATATTACGAATAGCCAGATTCAACTATGATAACGTAAAAAGAAATAAGAAAAATTATTTGCTTAAAATCCATCGATTTAAGCAAAATTCCCCGTAAAGTTCTATTAAAGATTTTCACAAAAAATGAATGTAAAAAGACCAACAAATTCAAGTAACGGAATTTGTTTATAATGAAAATGATACTAAAAGGCAGTTTGCAACTATGATTATAAAGAAAAATTATGAAGAATGGCACATTTAAAATAATGGATTGCGTTTAAATGCTATCGATTTACGCAAATGTCACCGTAAATTTTTTTTTTTTAATTTTATGAAAAATCATCGTAAATAGATCAAAATATTTAGGTATCTGAACATGTTTAAAGGGAAAATATTGCGAAGAGCTAGTTTCAACTACGATAACGTAAAAAGAAATAAGAAAAATCGTATACTTAAAATCCATCGATTTACGTAAAATTCCCCGTAAAATGCTATTAAAGATTATCGCAAAAAATCAATGTAAAAAGACCAACAAATTTAAGTAACGGAATTTGTTTATAGGGAAAATGATACTAAAAGGCAGTTGCAACTACGATAATGTAGAAAAATTATGAAGAACGGCACATTTAAAATTAATCGATTACGTTTAAATGCTATCGATTTACTCAAAAGTCACCGTAAAGTTTCTTTTTAATTTTATGAAATATCATCGTAAATAGATCAAAATATTTAGGTATGTGAACATGTTTAAAGGGAAAATATTACGAATAGCCAGTTTCAACTAAGATAACGTAAAAAGAAATAAGAAAAATCGTATACTTAAAATCCATCGATTTACGCAAAATTCCCCGTAAAGTTCTATTAAAGATATTCGCAAAAAATCAATGTAAAAAGACCAATAAATTTAAGTAATGGAATTTGTTTATAGGGAAAATTATACTAAAAGGCAGTTGCAAATCGATTGCGTTTAGATACTATGGATTTACGCAAAAGTCACCGTAAAGTGCTATTACACATTTACGTAAAATTCAACGTAAAAAGATCACGAAATTTCGCTATATTAAATTTCTTAAAGGCAAAATGTAACAAAAACCCAATTTCCAATTCTCTTATGTAGAAAATATTAGGAAAAATGACTTCTTTGAAATTCATTTATTTACGCAAAAATCACCGTAAAGTGCTATTAAAATTTTACTTAAAAATCAACAACGATAACGTAAAAAGAAATAAGAAAAATGATTTGCTTAAAATCCATCGATTTACGAAAAATTCCCCATAAAGTGCTATTAAATATTTTCGCAAAAAATCAATGTAAAAAGACCAACAAATTTACGTAACGGAATTTCTTTATAGAGAAAATGATACGAAAAGTCAGTTTCAACTGCGATAACGTAAAAAGAAATAAGAAAAATGATTTGCTTAAAATCCATCGATTTACGAAAAATTCCCCGTAAAGTGCTATTAAAGATTTTCGCAAAAAATCAATGTAAAAAGACCAACAAATTTACGTAACGGAATTTGTTAAAGAGAAAATGATACGAAAAGCCAGTTGCAACTACAATAATGTATAAAAAATTATGAAGAACGGCACATTTAAAATCAATCGATTGCGTTTAAATGCTATCGATTTACGCAAAATCACCGTAAAGTTTTTTTTTAATTTTATGAAAAGTCATCGTAAATAGATCAACAAATTGAGGTATCTGAACTTTTTTAAAGGGAAAATATTACGAAGAGTAACTTGCAACTACGATAACGTAAAAAGAAATAAGAAAAATGATTTGCTTAAAATCCATCGATTTACGAAAAATTCCCCGTAAAGTGCTATTAAAGATTTTCGCAAAAAATCAATGTAAAAAGACCAATAAATTTACGTAACGGAATTTCTTTATAGAGAAAATGGTACGAAAAGCCAGTTTCAACTGCGATAACGTAATAAGAAATAAGAAAAATGATTTGCTTAAAACCCACCTATTTACGCTATTAAAGATTTTCGCAAGAAATGAATGTAAAAAGACCAACAAACTTACGTAACAGAATTTGTTTATAGAGAAAATGATACGAAAAGCCAGTTGCAACTACAATAATGTAGAAAAAAATATGAAAAACGGCCTGTTTAAGAGTCACGATTTTATATCTTAAAAAGTTTACATTACAGAATAGAGTTTTTAAAGGCACTAATAATTATTTGTTTCTTTGTTCATTTCATGTTTTTTCAGATCATAATTGTAAAAATAGTTTTTACAGGTTTTATTTAATTTGTCGAGCAGAAAATTAGAATCACACGTTGCGCGCATGATTACAATTGAATTTCTGAATATGAAACAACATTTTTGGTATCTGACGGGTCAGTACCTGGCTGCGAGGCGATATTCGCCAGATCGCCGCATAGCTGTGATCCACTTGACAAAAACCATGTCGGAATCGCTGCAGTGCTCTTTACTGGCTTGCTTCAGTTTTCTTTGTTTGTCGGTTCATGATTTCTATTTAACTTTATAGTCCAGTAGAAATAGCATTTTACCTTACAAAAATACGGGTAGTTCTGATTTTCGGTATGTTGTAAAGGTTGACCCTCCAATAAAAAAAACCAAGTTTTAGAGCCAAGTTCTAGAAAAAAAAAACAAGTTCAAGACCTAGACCACTTTCGTAAAAATCACCGTAAAGTGCAGGCTATTTATAAATTATCTTTTAAAAAATTTAAATTATTTACAAAAAGTCAATTTTAACTACGATAATGTGGAAAACATTACGAAAAACAGCACATTTAAAACCCATCGATAATGTTTAAATTCCACCGATTTACGCAAAAATCACCGTAAAGTGCTATTAAAATTTTACACAAAAATCAACATAAATAGATCAACAAATTTACGTACATGAATTTGTTTATAGGGAAAATGATACGAAGAGCCAATTGAAACTATGATAACCTAAAAAGAAATAAGAAAAATGAGTTGTTTAAAATCCATCGATTTACGCAAAATTCACCGTAAAGTGCTATTAAAGATTTTCGCAAAAAATCAGTGTAAAAAGACCAACAAATTTACGTAACGGATTTTTTTTTTTTTTTTTTTTTTTTTTTTTTTTGGAAGGAAAATGATACGAAAAGCTAGTTGCAACTACAATAATGTAGAAAAAAATATGAAAAACGGCCTGTTTAAAATCCACCAGTTTACGTAAAAATCACCATCACTATTTAAAAATTATTTTCAAAAAAAGTTGATTTATTTTCAAAAAGTCAATTTTAACTACGATAATGTGGAAAACATTACGAAAAACGGCACATTTAAAACCCATCGATAATGTTTAAATTCCACCGATTTACGCAAAATTCACCGTAAAGTGCTACTAAAATTTTACACAAAAATCAACATAAATAGATCAACAAATTTACGTAAATGAAATTCTTTATAGAGAAAATGATACGAATAGCCACTTTCAACTGCGATAACGTAAAATGAAATAAGAAAAATGATTTGCTTAAAATCCATCGATTTACGCAAAATTCCCCGTAAAGTGCTATTAAGATTTTACACAAAAATCAATGTAAAAAGACCAACAAATTTACGTAACAGAATTTGTTTATAGAGAAAGTGATACGAAAAGCTAGTTGCAACTACAATAATGTAGAAAAAAATATGAAAAACGGCCTGTTTAAAATCCACCAGTTTACTTAAAATCACCGTAAAGTGCAAGATATTTAAAAAGTTAAATTATTTACAAAAAGTCAATTTTAACTACGATTATGTGGATAACATTACGAAAAACTGCACATTTAAAAACCACCGATAATGTTTAAATTCCACCTATTTACGCAAAATTCACCGTAAAGTGCTATTAAAATTTTACACAAAAATCAACATAAATAGATTAACAAATTTACGTAAATGAATTTCTTTATAGGGAAAATGATACGAAAAGCCAGTTGTAACTACGATAATGTAGAAAAAATTATGAAGAATTGCACATTTAAAATCAATCGATTGCGTTTAAATTACGCAAAATTCCCCGTAAAGTGCTATTAAAGATTCTCTCAAAAAAATCAACGTAAAAAGACCAACTAATTTATGTAACGGAATTTGTTTATATGGAAAATAATACGAAAAGCCAGTTTCAACTGCGATAATGTAAAAAGAAATAAGAAAAATGATTTGCTTAAAATCCATCGATTTACGAAAAATTCCCCGTAAAGTGCTATTAAAGATTTTCGCAATAAATCAATGTAAAAAGACCAACAAATTTACGTAACGGAATTTGTTTTTAGAGAAAATGATACGAAAAGCTTGTTGCAACTGCGATAACGTAATAAGAAATAAGAAAAATGATTTGCGTAAAATCCACCTGTTTACGCAAAATTCCCCGTAACGTGCTATTAAAGATTTTCGCAAAAAATGAATGTAAAAACACCAACAAATTTACGTAATGGAATTTGTTTATAGAGAAAATGATACGAAAAGCCAGTTGCAACTACAATAATGTAAAAAAATATATGAAAAACGGCCTGTTTAAGATCCACCACTTTCGTAAAAATCACCGTAAAGTGCAGGCTATTTAAAAATTATCTTCTAAAAAATTTAAATTATTTACAAAAAGTCAATTTTAACTACGATAATGTGGAAAACATTACGAAAAACAGCACATTAAAAATCCGTCGATTATGTTTAAATTCCACTGATTTACGCAAAAATCACTGTAAAGTGCTATTAAAATTATACACAAAAATCAATATAAATAGATCAACAAATTTACGTAAATGAATTTCTTTATAGGGAAAATGATACGAAAAGCCAGTTGTAACTACGATAATGTAGAAAAAATTATGAAGAATTGCACATTTAAAATGAATCGATTGCGTTTAAATTCCATCGATATACGCAAAAATCACCGCAAAGTGTTATTAAAGATTTTCGCAAAAAATCAATATAAAAAGACCAACAAATTTACGTAACGGAATTTGTTTACAGAGAAATGATACGAAAAGCCAGTTGCAACTACAATAACGTATAAAAAATTATGAAGAACGGCACATTTAAAATCAATCGATTGCGTTTAAATGCTATCGATTTACGCAAAATCACCGTAAAGTTTTTTTTTAATTTTATGAAAATTCATCGTAAATAGATCAACAAATTCAGGTATCTGAACTTTCTTAAAGGGAAAATATTACGAAGAGTAACTTCCAACTAGGATAACGTAAAAAGAAAGAAGAAAAATGATTTGCTTAAAACCCATCGATTTACGCAAAATTCCCCGTAAAGTGCTATTAAAGATTTTCGCAAAAAATCAATGTAAAAAGACCAACAAATTTGCGTAACGGAATTTGTTTTTAGAGAAAATGATACGAAAATCTTGTTGCAACTGCGATAACGTAAAAAGAAATAAGAAAAATGATTTGCTTAAAATCCATCGATTTACGAAAAATTCCCCGTAAACTGCTATTAAAGATTTTCGCAAAAAATCAATGTAAAAAGACCAATAAATTTAGGTAACGGAATTTCTTTATAGAGAAAATGATACGAAAAGCCAGTTGCAACTACAATAATGTAGAAAAAAATATGAAAAACGGCCTGTTTAAGAGTCACGATTTTATATCTTAAAAAGTTTACATTACAGAATAGAGTTTTTAAAGGCACTAATAATTATTTGTTTCTTTGTTCATTTCATGTTTTTTCAGATCATAATTGTAAAAATAGTTTTTACAGGTTTTTTTTAACTTGTCGAGCAGAAAATTAGAATCACCCGTTGCCCGCATGATTACAAATGAATTTCTGTATATGAAACAACATTTTTGGTATCTGACGGGTCAGTACCTGGCTGCGAGGCGATATTCGCCGCATAGCTGTGATCCACTTGACAAAAACCATGTCGGAATCGCTGCAGTGCTCTTTACTGGCTTGCTTCAGTTTTCTTTGTTTGTCGGTTCATGATTTCTATTTAACTTTATAGTCCAGTAGAAATAGCATTTTACCTTACAAAAATACGGGTAGTTCTGATTTTTCGGTATGTTGTAAAGGTTGACCCTCCAATAAAAAAAACAAGTTTTAGAGCCAAGTTCTAGAAAAAAAAAACCAAGTTCAAGACCTAGACCACTTTCGTAAAAATCACCGTAAAGTGCAGGCTATTTATAAATTATCTTTTAAAAAATTTAAATTATTTACAAAAAGTCAATTTTAACTACGATAATGTGGAAAACATTACGAAAAACAGCACATTAAAAATCCATTGATTTTGTTTAAATTCCACTGATTTACGCAAAAATCACCGTAAAGTGCTATTAAAATTTCACACAAAAATCAACATAAACAGATCAACAAATTTACGTATATGAATTTGTTTATAGGGAAAATGATACGAAAAGCCAATTGCAACTATGATAACGTAAAAAGAAATAAGAAAAATGAGTTGTTTAAAAACCATCGATTTACGCAAAATTCACCGTAAAGTGCTATTAAAGATTTTCGCAAAAAATCAGTGTAAAAAGACCAACAAGTTTACGTAACGGAATTTTTTTTTTGGGGAAAATGATACGAAAAGCCAGTTGCAACTGCCATAATGTAGAAAAAAATATGAAAAATGGCCTGTTTAAAATCCACCAGTTTACGTAAAAATCGCCGTAAAGTGTATCACTATTTAAAAATTATTTTCTAAAAAAGTTTAATTATTTACAAAAAGTCAATTTTAACTACGATAATGTGGAAAACATTACGAAAAACAGCACATTTAAAACCCATCGATAATGTTTAAATTCCACCGATTTACGCAAAATTCACCGTAAAGTGCTATTAAAGATTTTCGCAAAAAATCAGTGTAAAAAGACCAACAAGTTTACGTAACGGAATTTTTTTTTGAAGGAAAATGATACGAAAAGCTAGTTGCAACTACAATAATGTAGAAAAAAATATGAAAAACGGCCTGTTTAAAATCCACCAGTTTACGTAAAAATCACCATCACTATTTAAAAATTATTTTCAAAAAAAGTTGAATTATTTTCAAAAAGTCAATTTTAACTACGATAATGTGGAAAACATTACGAAAAACAGCACATTTAAAACCCATCGATAATGTTTAAATTCCACCGATTTACGCAAAATTCACCGTAAAGTGCTATGAAAATTTTACACAAAAATCAACATAAATAGATAAACGAATTTACGTAAATTAATTTCTTTATAGGGAAAATGATACGAAAAGCCAGTTGTAACTACGATAATGTAGAAAAAATTATGAAAAACGGCCTGTTTAAGATCCACCAGTTTACGCAAAAATCACCGTAAAGTGCTATTAAAGATTTTCGCAAAAAATCAATGTAAAAAGACCAACTAATTTATGTAACGGAATTTGTTTATATTCAAAATAATACGAAAAGCCAGTTTCAACTGCGATAACGTAATAAGAAATAAGAAAAATGATTTGCTTAAAATCCACCTATTTCCGCAAAATTCCCCGTAAAGTGCTATTAATGATTTTCGCAAAAAATGAATGTAAGAAGATCAACAAATTTACGTAACAGAATTTGTTTATAGAGAAAATGATACGAAAAGCCAGTTGCAACTACATTGATGTAGAAAAAAATATGAAAAACGGCCTGTTTAAGAGCCACCACTTTCGTAAAAATCACCGTAAAGTGCAGGCTATTTAAAAATTATCTTCTAAAAAATTTAAATTATTTACAAAAAGTCAATTTTAACTACGATAATGTGGAAAACATTACGAAAAACAGCACATTAAAAATCCATCGATTATGTTTAAATTCCACTGATTTACGCAAAAATCACCGTAAAGTGCTATTAAAATTTTACACAAAAATCAACATAAATAGATCAACAAATTTACGTATATGAATTTGTTTATAGGGAAAATGATACGAAAAGCCAATTGCAACTATGATAACTTAAAAAGAAATAAGAAAAATGAGTTGTTTAAAATCCATCGATTTACGCAAAATTCACCGTAAAGTGCTATTAAAGATTTTCGCACAAAATCAGTGTAAAAAGACCAACAAATTTACGTAACGGAATTTTTTTTTGAAGGAAAATGATACGAAAAGCTAGTTGCAACTACAATAATGTAGAAAAAAATATGAAAAACGGCCTGTTTAAAATCCAGCAATTTACCAAAAAATCACCATCACTATTTAAAAATTATTTTCTAAAAAAGTTGAATTATTTTCAAAAAGTCAATTTTAACTACGATAATGTGGAAATTATTACGAAAAACAGCACATTTAAAACCCATCGATAATGTTTAAATTCCACCGATTTACGCAAAATTCACCGTAAAGTGCTATTAAAATTTTACGCAAAAATCAACATAAATAGATCAACAAATTTACGTAAATGAAATTCTTTATAGGGAAAATGATACGAAAAGCCAATTGTAACTACGATAATGTAGAAAAAATTATGAAGAATTGCACATTTAAAATCAATCGATTGCGTTTAAATTCCACCGATTTACGCAAAAATCACCGTAAATAAGCTATTAAAGTTTTACACAAAAATTAACATAAATAGATCAACAAATTTAGGTATCTGAACTTGTTTAAAGGGAAAATGATACGAATAGCCAGTTTCAACTGCGGTAACGTAAAAAGAAATAAGAAAAATGATTTGCTTAAAATCTATCGATTTACGGAGAATTCCCCGTAAAGTGCTATTAAAGATTTTCGCAAAAAATCAATGTAAAACGACCAACAAATTTACGTAACGGAATTTGCTTATAGAGAAAATGATAGGAAAAGCCAGTTTCAACTGCGATAACGTAAAAAGAAATAAGAAAAATGATTTACTTAAAATCCATCGATTTACGCTAAATTCCCCGTAAACTGCTATTACAGTTTTACACAAAAATCAACATAAATAGATCAACAAATTTAGGTACCTTAACTTGTTTACAGGGGAAAAGATACGAATAGCCAGTTTCAACTGCGATAACGTAAAAAGAAATAAGAAAAATGATTTGCTTAAAATCCATCGATTTACGCAAAATTCCCCGTAAAGTGCTATTAAAGATTTTCGCAAAAAATCAATGTAAAAAGACCAACAAATTTACGTAACGGAATTTGTTTATAGAGAAAATGATACATAAAGCCAGTTGCAACTAGAATAATGTAGAAAAAATATGAAAAACGGCCTGTTTAAAATCCACCAGTTTACGTAAAAATCACCGTAGCTATTTAAAAATTATTTTCTAAAAAAAATAAATTATTTACAAAAAGTCAATTTTAACTACGATAATGCGAAAAACATTACGAAAAACAGCACATTTAAAATCCACCGATTATGTTTAAATTCCACTGATTTACGCAAAAATCACTGTAACGTGCTATTAAAATTATACACAAAAATCAATATAAATAGATCAACAAATTTACGTAAATGAATTTCTTTATAGGGAAAATGATACGAAAAGCCAGTTGTAACTACGATAATATAGAAAAAATTATGAAGAATTGCACATTTAAAATGAATCGATTGCGTTTAAATTCCATCGATATACGCAAAAATCACCGTAAAGTGCTATTAAAATTTTACACAAAAATAAACATAAATAGATCAACAAATTTAGGTATCTGAACTTGTTTAAAGGGAAAATGTTACGAATAGCCAGTGTCAACTGCGATAACGTAAAAAGAAATAAGAAAAATGATTTGCTTAAAATCCATCGATTTACGCAAAATTCCCCGTAAAGTGCTATTAAAGATTTTCGCAAAAAATCAATGTAAAAAGACCAACAAATTTACGTAACGGAATTTGTTTATAGAGAAAATGATACGAAAAGCTAGTTGCAACTACAATAATGTAGAAAAAAATATGAAAAACGGCCTGTTTAAAATCCACCAGTTTACGTAAAAATCACCGTAAAGTGCAAGATATTTAAAAAGTTAAATTATTTACAAAAAGTCAATTTTAACTACGATTATGTGGAAAACATTACGACAAACTGCACATTTAAAACCCATCGATAATGTTTAAATTCCACCTATTTACGCAAAATTCACCGTAAAGTGCTATTAAAATTTTACACAAAAATCAACATAAATAGATCAACAAATTTAGGTATCTGAATTTGTTTAAAGGGAAAATGATACGAATAGCCAGTTTCAACTGCGATAACGTAAAAAGAAATAAGAAAAATGATTTGCTTAAAATCAATCGATTTACGCAAAATCCCCCGTAAATTGCTATTAAAGATTTTCTCAAAAAAATCAACGTAAAAAGACCAACTAATTTATGTAACGGAATTTGTTTATATTCAAAATAATACGAAAAGCCAGTTTCAACTGCGATAACGTAATAAGAAATAAGAAAAATGATTTGCTTAAAATCCACCTATTTACGCAAAATTCCCCGTAAAGTGCTATTAAAGATTTTCGCAAAAAATGAATGTAAGAAGATCAACAAATTTACGTAACAGAATTTGTTTATAGATAAAATGATACGAAAAGCCAGTTGCAACTACATTAATGTAGAAAAAAATATGAAAAACGGCCTGTTTAAGAGCCACCACTTTCGTAAAAATCACCGTACAGTGCAGGCTATTTAAAAATTATCTTCTAAAAAATTTAAATTATTTACAAAAAGTCAATTTTAACTACGATAATGTGGAAAACATTACGAAAAACAGCACATTAAAAATCCATCGATTATGTTTAAATTCCACTGATTTACGCAAAAGTCACCGTAAAGTGCTATTAAAATTTCACACAAAAATCAACATAAACAGATCAACAAGTTTACGTAACGGAATTTTTTTGGGGAAAATGATACGAAAAGCCAGTTGCAACTACAATAATGTAGAAAAAAATATGAAAAACGGCCTGTTTAAAATCCACCAGTTTACCAAAAAATCACCATCACTATTTAAAAATTATTTTCTAAAAAAGTTGAATTATTTTCAAAAAGTCAATTTTAACTACGATAATGTAGAAATTATTACGAAAAACAGCACATTTAAAACCCATCGATAATGTTTAAATTCCACCGATTTACGCAAAATTCACCGTAAAGTGCTATTAAAATTTTACGCAAAAATCAACATAAATAGATCAACAAATTTACGTAAATGAAATTCTTTATAGGGAAAATGATACGAAAAGCCAGTTGTAACTACGATAATGTAGAAAAAATTATGAAGAATTGCACATTTAAAATCAATCGATTGCGTTTAAATTCCACCGATTTACGCAAAAATCACCGTAAATAAGCTATTAGAGTTTTACACAAAAATTAACATAAATAGATCAACAAATTTAGGTATCTGAACTTGTTTAAACGGAAAATGATACGAATAGCCAGTTTCAACTGCGGTAACGTAAAAAGAAATAAGAAAAATGATTTGCTTAAAATCTATCGATTTACGGAGAATTCCCATTAAAGTGCTATTAAAGATTTTCGCAAAAAATCAATGTAAAACGACCAACAAATTTACGTAACGGAATTTGCTTATAGAGAAAATGATAAGAAAAGCCAGTTTCAACTGCGATAACGTAAAAAGAAATAAGAAAAATGATTTGCTTAAAATCCATCGATTTACGCAAAATTCGCCGTAAAGTGCTATTAAAGTTTTCACAAAAAATCAATGTAAAAAGACCAACAAATTTACGTAACGGAATTTGTTTATACAGAAAATGATACGAAAAGCTAGTTGCAACTACAATAATGTAGAAAAAAATATGAAAAACGGCCTGTTTAAAATCCACCAGTTTACGTAAAAATCACCGTAAAGTGCAAGATATTTAAAAAGTTAAATTATTTACAAAAAGTCAATTTTAACTACGATTATGTGGAAAACATTACGAAAAACTGCACATTTAAAACCCATCGATAATGTTTAAATTTAATATTTATACGCAAAATTCACCGTAAAGTGCTATTAAAATTTTACACAAAAATCAACATAAATAGATTAACAAATTTATGTAAATGAATTTCTTTATAGGGAAAATGATACGAAAAGCCAGTTGTAACTACGATAATGTAGAAAAAATTATGAAGAATTGCACATTTGAAATCAATCGATTGCGTTTAAATTCCACCGATTTACGCAAAAATCACCGTAAAGAAGCTATTAAAGTTTTACACAAAAATCAACATAAATAGATCAACAAATTTAGGTATCTGAACTTGTTTAAAGGGAAAATGATACGAATAGCCAGTTTCAACTGCAATAATGTAGAAAAAAAATATGAAAAACGGCCTGTTTAAAATACACCAGTTTACGTAAAAATCTCCGTAAAGTGTGTCACTATTTAAAAATTATTTTCTAAAAAAGTTGAATTATTTACAAAAAGTCAATTTTAACTACGATAATGTAGAAAACATTACGAAAAACAGATCATTTAAAATCCATCGATTACGTTTAAATTCCCCCGATTTACGCAAAAATCACCGTAAAGTGCTATTACACATGTACGTACAATTCAACGTAAAATGATTTCCAAATTTAGGTAAATTAAATTTCTTAAAGGCAAAATGTTACAAAATCCCAATTTCTCTTATGTAGAAAATTTTACGAAAAATGACTTGTTTGTAATTCATTGATGTACGCAAAAATTACCGTAAATTGTTAATATTTAAAAATTACTGATTAAAAAAAATAAATTATTGAAATTATTGGAAATTTCACATTTATATAAAGTTAAATTATTGTAGGTGTTTGAAAAAGGGCTAACAGGTTGTCTCTGAAATTTGTTATGTATTTTTCGCCTTGTTCAAAAAGGCATTTATGCCACTTTGCTTGTAAATGTTGAACATTGTAAAAAAATTATGAAAAACGGCACGTTTAAAATCCATCAATTTACGTAAAAATCACCGTAAAGTGCCAGTAATTAAAAAAAAATATTTATTAAAAAAATAAATTATTTACGAAAAGCTAATTTTATCTGAGATAATGCAGAAAATATTACCAGAAATGAAACGTTTAAAATCAATCGATTTACCCCAAAATCATCGTAAAGTGCTATTAAAATTTTAACACCAAAATCAACATAAACAAATCAACAAATTTACGTAAATGAATTTGTTTACAGGAAAAATGATACGAAAAGCCAGTTGCAACTACGATAATGTAGAAAAAATTATAAAAAACGGCCTGTTTAAGATCCACCAGTTTACGTAAAAATCACTGTAAAGTGCAAGCTATTTAAAAATTATTTTCGAAAAAATTCAAATTATTTACAAAAAGTCAATTTTAACTAAGATAATGTGGAAAACATTCCGATCAAAGATCAAAGACGATTACTGAAGAATGCTTACGTTGGGCGTAATGCCCACGTTTACTTCACATCTAGATGAGAACAGTCTATGGAGATGGCATCAGAAGATTCAAAAATATAAAAGTTCTCTCGCAGTAGGCTGCGGTGGAATGATGCAGATGTAGGAGCAATCTGGATGTGCGCTTTGATACTTTGATTGGAGTCGGAATGGTGAGCATAGGGGGGAGGGGGGGGGGGAAAGGCCCCGTCAGAGCCAGACAATTTCTAATTATCATAATTAATAATTTTTTAATCTAAAAACTAAAGCAAACAATGTAATTTAGATAAGATGCTAACAATTAGTTTATATAAGATTCAAATAATTAAATTTTGAAGATGCAAGGTTAGTTAAGTATAAATATAATTAAGATGCAAAAAATAATATAAGTATAATTTTTTTTCCTTAAAATTGCAAAAGAGGTAAGAAGGAAAGTTAGCAGCACCCGATGCCAAAAGCAAGGCGGGAAGACGTCAATAGGAAAAATTTAGTATAGGAATGTCAAATGGGAATAACAATGCAGGTACCAAAGTTTTGAATTTGGAAAAGCACAACGAAGTGTTTAGGGTGGTTCCCTTCGCCTTCTTTTGGAAGGCGGAGCAAAGCCGTCATCTCTACACAAGATGGCAAGCGGTCTCTTCTTCCCTCTACTGGTATTTACAATGTAAGGTTGAATGGACCGCAACACTTCGTTGGGTATTAAAAGTCGATCTCTGTGGAAATTTTGTGCAAGTTTTTTAATAACTTGCGAGATAGGCCTAATATTGAAATCAGCATGGATGACGTCATTCCGGACAAACGTTGTCGCCTTGCAAATCCTACGTAACAAAGAGTTTTGAAAAATTTGAATTTTCTGCATCCGAGTTTCACAGACTGAACCCCAGATAACTGACCCGTAGGTCATGGTTGATCTGATGAAGGATTTATACAGTAACAATTTATTCGAGAGTGACAGACGGCTGTGATAAGCCAGTAAAGATTTAAGGGATCCTTGAGCTTTTGTAGATTTGGCAATTACGTCTTGAATCTGCCTAGCCCAGGTTAATTTTGAATCTAGATAAATGCCTAGATATTTATAACTGGCGACCCAGGGTATGAATTCACCATTTAGAGAGAGTTTAGCAATTGGGGTGATAGCTTTGTTTGAAAAGATCATGGCGGCACTTTTTGAAGCATTGACTTTGATGCGCCAATGTCTTAGCCAAATTTGAAGGGCCAAAATATAAGCTTGAAGTTTAGTTAGCACAGTGTCGAGTGACATGTTGCTTGTCATGATGCAGTATCGTCAGCATAAAGTGCTAATTTGACGTCGGGAATACAACGAGGAATATCATTTATGTAGAGGTTGAACAGCCAAGGACTTAGAATACCCCCTTGAGGTACGCTTGCCTCAATAAAACGAGAGGTGGAGATTGTATTGTTAACATTAACAGAGAAAGATCTATCTTTAAGGTATTTAAGGAATATTAGGATTAGTTGAGGCGGAGCCTTGAGCAGAATTAAATTATAAATAAGTCCATAATGCCAGACCTGATCGAAGGCTTTAGCAATGTCTATGAACACAACGCCGGTTTTATGGCTGCGGTATAAACCCTCATGAATGAGTTCAGTTACTCTCCAAAGCTGGTGTTGAATCGAGTGTTTAGGCCGAAACCCAAACTGCTTGGGTATCATAATCGAGTTGGAGGAAATGAACTCTTTCAGACGGTTTGCAAGGATGTACTCATAGACCTCAGAAAGACAAGCTAAAAGAGAGATAGGTCGGAAGCTAGAAGGAGCATGCCTGTCCTGTCCCGCTTTTGGGATCGGGACAACCAACGCCTTCTTCCATTCGTCCGGGAACATACGAAGATTAAGCATGCAATTAATTAGGATAGTAATAAAGAAGATGAAGTTAAGGGGAAGATGGAGGAGCATATTGGTAGAGATATTATCAAGGCCAGGCGTTTTGTTCTTTTTGAGATTCCCGAGATAGGTAATTACCTCAGAGGGTAGAGCAGGTTTGAGTGTATTTGTGTGAGGTGAGTTAATGAAACGTTCAACCTTTTTGTTGACGATGTCGACCGTTTGACGGTTAACGACATCGCTATTGAGTGTAAATTGGCTTCTAAGACTGTCTGCAATGAGCTCAGCCTTGTCTGTGTTAGAGTAGGCCATACCATTTGGGCCATTTAAGGCCGGAATGTGTGTTCGTGTCCTACGAATGCGGGCCGTTGCCGACCAAATTGTGTTGTCAGCTGTCGATAAAGACTCTGTGTATGTGTTCCAACGTGAAGTACTAAACTCCTTGATTGCAGCAGAAACATGGTGGTTTTTTCTGTTAAGAGCAGTTTTTAAGAGGGGATCCCTAGACGTCAAACATTCCGAAAAACAGCACATTTAAAATCCATCGATTATGTTTAAATTCCACTGATTTACGCAAAAATCACCGGAAAGTGCTATTAAAATTTTACTCAAAAATCAACATTAACAGATCAACAAATTTACGTAAATGAATTTGTTTATAGGGAAAACGATACGAAAAGCCAATTGCAACTACGATAACCTAAAAAGGAATAAGAAAATTGTTTGCTTAAAATCCACCGATTTACGCAAAATTCACCGTAAAGTGCTATTAAAAATTTTCGATAAAAAATCAATGTAAAGAGACCAATAAGTTTACGTAACGGAATTTGTTTTTAGAGAAAATGATACGAAAAGCCAGTTTCAACTGCGATAAAGTAAAAAGAAATAAGAAAAATGATTTTCTTAAAATCCATCGATTTACGCAAAATTCCCCGTAAATTGCTATTAAAATTTTACACAAAAATCAACATAAATAGATTAACAAATTTATGTAAATGAATTTCTTTATAGGGAAAATGATACGAAAAGCCAGTTGTAACTACGATAATGTAGAAAAAATTATGAAGAATTGCACATTAAAATCAATCGATTGCGTTTAAATTCCACCGATTTACGCAAAAATCACCGTAAAGAAGCTATTAAAGTTTTACACAAAAATCAACATAAATAGATCAACAAATTTAGGTATCTGAACTTGTTTAAAGGGAAAATGATACGAATAGCCAGTTTCAACTGCAATAATGTAGAAAAAAATATGAAAAACGGCCTGTTTAAAATACACCAGTTTACGTAAAAATCTCCGTAAAGTGTGTCACTATTTAAAAATTATTTTCTAAAAAAGTTGAATTATTTACAAAAAGTCAATTTTAACTACGATAATGTAGAAAACATTACGAAAAACAGAACATTTAAAATCCATCGATTACGTTTAAATTCCCCCGATTTACGCAAAAATCACCGTAAAGTGCTATTACACATGTACGTACAATTCAACGTAAAATGATTTCCAAATTTAGGTAAATTAAATTTCTTAAAGGCAAAATGTTACAAAATCCCAATTTCTCTTATGTACACTGTAAAAAAAATATGTAAATTCACGGACATTGACCGTATAATTTTACTGTAAATGTCCGTTTTTCAAACTAAACGGTCAAATTCCGTAAATTTACTTCATGGAAGTATAATTTTGGAATATAGCTTGTTCTTACGGACAAAGCCCGTTTATCTACGGGGTTTGCTACCGAACAATTTTTTTACGGACAAGTTCCTTCATCTGTATCTTTGAGAGACGCAACGCTCTCAAACCCATGCGCACAGTGTGTCTGTGCGCATGGGCAGTGAAGGAAGAATAAACTGCGCACTACGGACAAGGAATCCGTCCCTCCCCGCGCCAAGACCTCTACGCTTCGACCTTCGAACTTGTTGATTTTAATGGCGGCCAAATACAGCTCATCACATGTTTCAAAGCGGTGGAGTTCCCCATTTAAACCCCAGTAAGTACTCTTATTTTCTTTTTACTTTAATGTTAATGAAATATTATATTTGGGACATCGTTTATGAAACTTTAACATGATTTGTATCTTTGGCTAGACTTCGTTAATGGCGTCATATAATGTAAATGAAGCTAGGAAGACGATACATCGGTTTTAAACAGTCTTGCATACTTAAAAAATAAATATATCGTGTCTATTTTTTCTTTATGTGTATGTATTTTTTGTATAGTTCGTTTAAAATTACATCCATTAGATTTTTGGAGCTTGTTGGTCATCGTATCGTAGTTTTTACATTATAAACGGTTTGATTTTAAAATCTGAAAGAAGAGATTTATGTTGTTTTAAGATAATAACAATCCTTTAGTTGTTTGTTTCGGAAAGTAAAAATATTTATTAAGAAAAAATGTGTTTTTAAAAGTTAAAAAAAAAAATGTTTTTAAAAGATAAAAAAAGGTTTATGTTGATATATGACTAAGGGTTTTTAAAAATAATTTAAAAAGATGACAAAAGATTTGTTTTAAGATAAAATGTTTCTTTTTTTTTTAAAATTTCTGATATGCTTATTTTGTTTTCGTATGTTAATTATATATGCTGTCATTATAGCAAATACACGATACAGTTGGTATGATTTTTTTATTTTTTTTAATCTACTGCTAATACAGTAGTAGAGAGAAAATGGGGCTCCGACCTCAGGAGGAGGTGTGAGGTGCTGGTGCAAGGTGCAGCACCGAGCTCAGCTCCTCCTCCCGAAGTGCCCTCCTCCTCCTCCTCCCAAAGTGTGCACCTCCTCCTCCTCCCGAAGTGCAGCACCTGCCCTCCTCCCGAAGTTCAGCACCTGCCCTCCTCCCGAAGTGCAGCACTTCCCACATCCCGAAGTGCCCTCCTCCACCACCTAAGATAAGATAAGGGGATTAGTGTTAATTAATTTTAATTGCGAGACTTAGAAATTTTTCGAAGCCTTTTTTTTTTTTTTTTTTTTTTTTTTTTTTTTTTTTGCGGAAAATTTTCTACTAGAATACGAGGTGTGTTTCAAGGGATTTATTTTAGCGAATTAGAAATTTAATTAATTTTAATTGGGGAACTTAGAAATTTTTCGAAGCAATTTTTTTTTCTAAACGAGAGTACGCAGTTTGAATAGGAGTACATGCAGTAGAAGTGAATGAATAATTAAAAATATTCATTAATTTTAATTGGAGAACTTAAGAAATTTTTCGAAGCAATATATATATATATTTTTTCAACTAGAGTAGGCCCTTCGATATACATGTTAGAGTATATTACAGGTGAATTTTAAAAGTCAATAATGGTTTAATTAAAAATGGTCATTCATTAATTTTAATTGGAGAACTTAGAAATTTTTCGAAACATTTTTTTTTTTTTTTAACTAGAGTATGCTATTCAATATATATGTTAGAAATAATGATTCATGCATTAAAAAAGGTATTAAGATTTTTTTCTTTAGACATCCAAGTGTTAGCCTGCATTCGTGTTTTACATTTAATAACCGTGAAAAATTTAAACAGGTTGGAGATATAATTTTAATGCTGATTAATTTTTATGATGTAGTATCCATGTTTTTAAAGAAAGTGGATTTTGTTAGCGATCACTTTTTATGTAACCTGAATGTACAAACTTTTAAAAGCGTATTGTTTGAATAAACTATCTTAAATTTACATCTGTGTCATTATTTCTATAAAATACATGTTTAAAATATAGGCAATAAACTTGATTAAAATATAATAAACTGAATTACAATACAAATGAATGAAAAAAATACTTACACACCAGATTGAAGAAAACATGCCTTGTACTGACCACTGCTTAAACTGTTCATCTTATCTAATGGGGAATCCCCACAAGTGAGATCATCCTATCCTGTGCCTTCATGACATCACCTGGGATATCGCTACGCATGCGCGAGCTTATCTAATCAGTGATAAGATTATCAGATAACAACCCCTATATAAGGTCGAACATATCGTGAGGAATCATTGCTTAGCTGTTCCTGCCTCGGTGTTCCTGCTTAGTTCGTGAATATTCCTTGACTTGCTTGCTCAGTGATTTTCAACGTGTAAAAATGTCTTCAATCATCTTTTCGGATAATGGCTTGAACGTCCAATATATAAGTGACTTTATAGAGAAAGCCCATGCTGATCGTTATTTGACGGAGTTAAAAACATTACCATTCTACAGACCTACTTTTCATTTGCGAGGAAAGGATGTGAAACCTAAGCGATTGGTTTTAGCTTACGGTGATCCCAATACCAGCTATGCCTTCAGTGGAACAAGTGTACCCTCCAAACCTTGGACTTCACTTATGATTGAACTTCGTGATAAAGTGGAAAGAGAAACAGCCTGTACTTTTAACTATGTGCTACTTAATTTGTACCAGGATGGAACTACCTATATCAGTCACCACAAAGATAATGAATCCAGCTTAAATGTTGTGTTCCCTATCACAGTACTCAGTTTTGGTGCTCAAAGAACTATTGAATTCAAGAGACCTAGTGTACCCTCGACATTTATCAAGCTAGAACATGGATCCTTCTACAACATGTTGCCACCTACCAACGAATTATTCACACACGGTATCGGAGCAGAACCTGCTATTAAAGACGTTCGAATTAGCCTCACTTTTCGACATTTAATAGTTCATCCTCTTGAGTTGAAAAAGCCAAGACTGGACTTGATGAATGATCCTGAACTGAATTTAGACTTGTTTGCTGTATCCCCTGACTATGCTCCACCTAAATATGCTTCACCATTAAACAGACCTCAAGAGAAACTGTCTACACATACATTTCATGAATCAGATGGATATTTCTCAATTCCTTGGAATCTTGAATGGAATACCTGTGCTCAAATTGAAATGGATAAAAACTGTAATTTGAAACTGCATATAAGAATTTTTAAAGAAGGTGCACGCGGCGAATTATTTCCAACCAAAAATGGCATTGTAATGACATCTTTAACGTATGATCATTTCCAACAAAATATGATCAAGTTCAACTTTTATTCTGTGAAAGACAGTTACGTGTCCAATAATCAACTTTTAACAGCATTTTCCGATGAAGGACATTGCATATTACAACAGATTTTCAAGGCTAACCAACATAGCTTTCATTTTAAACCAGAAGGAATACGTTTATCTATAGATCAATTTTTAAAATTACGTGAAGCAATTCCTGAAATTACCGACTGCATGATTGATATGCTTCTTGTAAAAGCGATTCCTATGTCTGTATTACGAAAATCAAAAAAGTGTATTCAGACACACACTAATGGGGATAGTGCGAAGAAGCATTTCCTTTCTTGTTTTGACCAAGAATTAGAAAGATCTCTTAATCAAGTATATACTTGTTATGCCTGTACCATTAGCCAGTTATCGCAATTAGACCATGACTGCTTAAATACTTCATTAAGAGAAAAATTTGTTCTGTATAGAGATAGTGCATTATTAAATTTTAATGTCTATCAGTTTGTGAAGAATCTCACAGCAAACTGTCTTTGTCACTATACACCTGCATTTTTTGATACTTTGAATTCAAACTTTTATGTAAACTATTTAGAAACTGTGTTTGTAAATTCCCATGAAGTCTTTTAAAACTACAAAATGTTTGTAACATTTGCTTGAATAAAAATATTTTTTTTTCCCTAAATAATTTCTATGTGATTATTTCATATCTTTAAGTGTTTCTTTTTTTCAGATTTGAGATATGTAGAAAACAGTCATGAAAAGTAGTTTTGAACTAAGAAAAAATGTTTTAAGATTGTTCTAAAAAAAAAAAATTTAAAAAAAAAACATATTTTCTGATGCATTTTTAAATTTAATATTTGTTCACAAATGTGTTAGAATTTTTCACGTTAAGAACTATCTTAAAATAGTATCGGTTAAAAAAGCACTGAAACATTCTTCACTTAATTGAAACTTTACAAAGGGAAATATTTTATGTGAAAAAAAAAATCACAAAAAAAGTCTAAGTTCTACAATTAAAATTAATGACAATTATTTAGGAAAATTAAATAAGGTTAATTGTTCATGAGTTAAAATTTCTTATTACAACGTATCTGTCATGAGTAATCGCTAAGGGGTTTTCCTATGAATGATTCATATCTATCTATCACTAATCGGCTTCGCCCTTATCAGATCCTCTTATCTATGAATCATATGCGTTGTATATTAGCAAGATCTTTCGGGGTAAACTTTAGTCTATTCTAGATTTCGTTTCTTGTAGCGTTACAAACCTTAGCTCTTGGATTTATTTTTCTACTTGTGTGCGTGTGTTTGAGTTTCTGAACTGATAATATGGATTCATCTAACCAACAGCAAATGTCTTTAAACTTTGATGATGATGAAGTAAGTGAATTTTAATATATATTTTTTTATTATATAATGTACTTTCAAAACTAATTTTAATTCAGCAAATTTATTAAATAATTTGTGAAATGACTTAGCCTAAAACAGGAATGATTTTTACCCGAGGGGTATATTAAATAGAGTTACTTAACTAAACTAAAATTTTATGAAGGGTTCTGTATATTCTAAAATTACTATTCTAAGCTGTGATCATTATTTAATGGTATATTTTACTGTAAAACATGATAAAATCTATTTTTCAAATTTTTATTAAGGGGATCCGTATATTCTAAAATTACTATTCTATGCTATGATTATTCATATATTTTACTATAATGCATGACAAAATCTATTTTTAAATTTTATGAAGGGGGGTCCGTATATTCTAAAATTACTATTCTAAGCTGTGATCATTATTTATTGGTATATTTTACTGTAAAACATGATAAAATCTATTTTTCAAATTTTTATTAAGGGGATCCCTATATTCTAAAATGTGATTATTCCTATATTTTACTGTAATGCATGACAAAATCTATTTTAAAATTTTATGAAGGGGGTCCGTATATTCTAAAATTACTATTCTAAGCTGTGATATTTTACTTAGTATAAAGCATGAATAATTTTTACCCGAGGGGTATATTTTACTGTAATGCATGACAAAATCTATTTTCAAATTTTATGAAGGGGTTATATACATTTATTATGAATAATTTTTACCCGAGGAGTATATTTTACTGTAATGCATGACAAAATCTATTTTTAAATTTTATGAAGGGGATATATATACATTTATTATGAATAATTTTTACCCGAGGAGTATATTTTACTTTGCCTAAAGCATGACAAAATCTATTTTCAAATTTTATGAAGGGGTACCGTATATTCTAAAATTATGAAGGTTTTATTTACGAGACAGGAGTATAATTTTTGGAAATATAAGATTAAGTATAGCAATGATTTTATTAAGGGTAACTATTTTTTAATGCCTATTTAAACTATTTTTAATGTATATTTAAAATATTTCACCTTAGAAGTGTATAGGCCTTAATAATGCTACTTGTAATTTATTTTCATACCAGTATAATGTATTAGTTCTAAATAATTTGGAAATATATATCGAAATGATTTTATTCTGTGCAAATATCTCTCAATATTTTTAAAAGTTTTGTGAAATGATATTATTCATATGGAAAACTTTTTAGGACTCTATATTTTTAAATTGTTAGTTTAAAAAAAAAAAACTTTGTATACATTTTAATACTTCTCACAAGTAAATGTGTTTATTATAAAATTTATATGTAGTAGGGAAAAAGTTATTTGAAACAGTTTTTCTTATTATTACAAATTTTTAATCCAATGTGTGGACCTTCATTAGAATAATGCAAAGTTAGTTTATAATGTCAGCCATGAATATTTAAAATAGATCCTTTTTATTTGAAGTTTTTACTTGAATATTTAAAACAGTATTCACATTTTTTTTTTCAACTCGTTAAGTATTCTAATTCAACAATCTTCATTAATTAGTAGCGATATCTTGTAATGACTCATTGTGGGAAATCCCATGACGTCATACTTGGGAAAAACCGATGAGGTCATAGATAAGATTCTCTTATCTGATTAAATAGATAAGCGCGCTGAGGTGGGTTCATTCTTATAGTAGTTGTCCTAGAGACTGTACGCTATAATTAGTGCTCCGAGCAATTTTACTTTATTAATCTTTTTGAAAAAGTAATAAACGATGAATTCAAAAATTCAAACTCAAGTAAGTTGAAAAACTGTTTAGTATCATTCTCTATTTTTTTATAAGATTATTTTCCTTTCTAAATGATTTTAACCTAAGAGTTTTCCATATGTTATTTGGTTGCTAAACGATTTATTTTTGAAACTCTCTAAATGAATCTATTCAAATACCTATCTATTGTGATACTAATTTTCTTGAAAAACTTCTATTTAGAAAAAATTGTTCTTTTAGAAAGATATTACTTTTCTGTTTTGATCTCGATATTAATATCTGTATGTGTGCTAAATGTATAGTTATTTTAGTGAATGAAATTTTAACTTAATTTAAACTATAAACAAAGTCATTATTCCCTAGCACTATTCTATATGAAATTTTTTTATAACATGTTATTGATGAACCCTTTTCGAAAAATAATTTATCTTTTCTAATTTAGTGGGAAACTGATTTAAACATCAGTCCCAGAAAAATCGACGCCATAGAAATAAGAGCTCTGAAGGAAATGGCTGAAAAAACCCCAGCACCTTCAACGCAAGAGTCTTCTCTGGTATATTATTACTATTATTATTTATTATTATTAGTGTGTAAAAATTTTAATAAATGTAGATTGTAAATAAGAATTTTCTTTTAAAGTGGGACATGGATTTTTCCCTCACGTCTAACCAAACAAATCTGATCGACCAAGTTGAGAAGATGTATAGAAGTGAGAGACAGAAAAAAAATCAAATGATGGAGTCTCTGAAGGTATTTTTTAAAACTTTATAATACAAACTGAAGTTTAAATTAAATTTTTTTTTTAGTAAAAGCTTATAGGGGATATTCTTTTTTTTTTTTAGCGTAACCTGCCCAGTATGGTTCAAGCAACCACGGCAAAACCCCATTCTGATGTTCCTAAGGTATGTTTTCTTTAGTATTTAATAATTATAAGTTGTAATAAAATTGCCTATTTCAAACTTGAAAAGATAAAGTTTAAATCTTGATAACGTAAAGTTTAATTCTTAACGCTTAAAGTTTAAATCTTAATAAGATAAAGTTTAATTCTTGATAACGTAAAGTTTAATTCTTGATAACGTAAAGTTTAATTCTTGATAAAGTTTAATTCTTAAAGTTTAAATCTTGATAAACAGTAGAACCTTTTTTTAGTAGGCATGTTTATAAAGCTAGGGTATGTATTTCCTTTCAGGATCAGCATGTATGTGAATTGTGTCAAAAATCGTTTTCACGTAAGGACAATTTAAAGCGACACCAACTGATTCACACAAAGCAAAGAGAAGGTCCATCAAATATGAACCCTTCTATCTCAGTCGCAGGCCCGTCTAATGCTCGACCTTCTATCGCAGGCCAGTCAAACGTGGAGTCCTCTAAGGTAATTCTTTAAATATATATTTTTTTTTTGCCTTTTTTTTTTTTTTTAATGTTAGTCCTCGAGAAAGATTAAATAGTTTTAAAGAGTTTTTTTAATAGTATCATATAAAAAATAAAGTGGGTTTTTGAGAGATTGAAATAAATTTTCTGTTTAACTTTAGGTTTTGTTTAATAAAGCTTAATGAAGGGTTTTTTTTTTAAATAAAAATTAATTCTTTTTTTTAAAAAAAAAATGTAAAAGTTTAATGAAGACTTAAATTTGAATGAAAATTAATTCTTTAAAAAAGTTAAATAAAATTTTAAATGAGGGTTTTTTCTTCTTTTCAGGATGTTCACACTTGCGATGTGTGTCAAAAATCTTTCTCCAAAGCCTTCAATTTGAGACGTCATCGTGCTACCCACACAAAATCATCTGACAGTCTATTCACCTGCGAAATTTGTCAAGAAATGTTCACCCGGGCTGACAATTTAAAACGGCATTTAATAGCACATGAAAATCCTCAATATAGATGCCCTGAATGCGGAGGAAAATTCCCAAGAAAAGAAAATTTAAATCAGCATATACGCACGCAGCATAGTAGCACTTCTGAATACATCTCGGCAAAGCGACCCAGGACAACCACACGATCCAGTACAAGACCTCGAAAAGAAACTACAGCCTTAAATGTCTTTAAAGTAGTCACGATTGATTCTGATGAGGATACTCTTCATGACATCTCAGTTTTCTTTGAATCTGCTCGTGAAGAATTAAGGGAGGCTCTGGAGGAAGCTGTTGCAGAAAGGGATGCAATCAAGTGGCATGTGATGATAAAGGTTATACTTGAAAAAATATCTGTAGAAGGCGAGCAGGAGCTACTCTCAACGTATTTCCATTCAGACACTTACGAACAATTTACGAATGATTCCATTGAAGAAAATTTAGAAGAAGCACATCGGAAAATTATCAGTTCATTCGAAAAATTTGTCCAAAGGGGGTCCGGATGGCTTCTCAAGGAAGTATCATATCTTGAATTTAAAATGGGAAAATATTCACCTTTGAAAGGTAGCAGCTACCTTCAACTCCCAAAAGACTTGAAAGGTAAAGAAGCCATACTTAATATCCAAAACTTCGAAGATCAAAAATGTTTTCTCTGGTGCGTCCTGGCACACCAATTAAACCTAGATTTTAAGGAAAATCCCAACAGAGTCACCAAGTACAAACCGTTCGAAAATACAGTCAACATGAATGGCATATCCAATCCCGTGCAGTATCAGAAGATTCCTCTAATTGAGTCAATGAATGATTTAAGAATCAATGTTTTCGGGTACGAGGAGGGCGAACTTTACATTCTCTATGTGTCTAATCAAACAAACGAGGATGTGATTAACCTACTTCTTCTTTGTGATGGTGAGAATACTCATTACACCCTTATAAGGAACTTTTCCAGATTCATGAGTGGTCGAAGCAAACATAATGGGTGTGCCTATTACTGCTATACCTGCTTACACGGATTCACAAGACCTGAATTACTAGAAGATCACAAGCCCTATTGCAGTAACCACACCCCTCAAGTAATTAAAATGCCAAAACCCGGTGAAAATATACTCTCATTTACAGGAATCCATTTGCAAGCTCCTATGCCCTACGTCATCTATGCAGATTTCGAATCCCTGCTCGTGCCCATTCACACTACTGAACCCTCCAATAAGTCATCTTACCAAGTAAAGACTGCTCGTCACGAGGCTTGTGGGTTTGCGTTCGTTATTGTGGGCTCTGACGGACGCACCTATAAGAAGATAGAAGTGTATCGTGGTGAAAATGCTGCAGAAGAATTTATTAAAGCCATCCTAAAATTCAAAGAGGAAATCACATCGAAATTATTAACCATCGCCCCGATGAATCTCAGTGACGAAGAGGAAGAAGCTTTCCAGCAAGCCACAGAATGTTGGATATGTCATAAGTCATTGGGCAAGGAACGCGTCAGGGATCACGATCACATTTCTTCAAAGTATAGGGGAGCTGCCCACCCCTCTTGTAATATTAACTTCAAGCAGAATAAAGTGATTCCTGTTGTGTTTCACAATCTTAAAAAGTATGACGCACATCATATAATGCGTAAGCTAGGTTGCTTTAAACAGCTGAAAATAAGTGTGATTGCTGCCAATATAGAAGACTACATCACATTTAAATTACAAGAATATGATTCCTCTATTCAATTCTCATTCATTGACTCACTGCTCTTCCTCCCGGCCTCTTTGGACAAATTAACATCAAATCTGAAACCATGCGACTTTAATATATTAAGAGAAAACTTTGCTCAAAATACAAGAACTGAACTACTATGTCGCAAAGGTATTTATCCCTACGAATATATGAATTCGTTTAAAAAATTTCAAGAAACCCAGCTTCCTCCACCCTCTGCTTTCCACAACACATTATCCAATCAAGATATCACAGAATCAGACTATGCACATGCGAAAAATATATGGAATACTTTCAGAATAAACAATCTCGGGGAATATCACGATCTATATTTAAAGACCGATGTGCTTCTACTAGCCGATGTATTCGAAAATTTTAGACGTCTCTGCAGTCAATATTATAATATTGACCCATCCCACCTCGTCACTTCACCAGGCTTGTCTTGGCAGGCCTGTTTGAAAATGACTGAGGTGGAGTTGGAATTATTGACCGATGTGGACATGCTGCTGTTTATCGAAGAAGGCGTACGCGGGGGTGTGTCGCAGATCTCCCACAGGTTTGCGACCGCCAATAATAAAGATGTTCCAAATCATGTCCCCAGTGAAGAAACATCCCATATCATGTACTGAGATGCCAACAATCTTTACGGTTGGGCGATGTCCCAGTATATGCCCCATGGAGGGTTCCAGTGGTGTGATGGCTCCAACTTCACAGAAGAAAGCATATTACAGATACAAGATGACTCAAGTACTGGTTACATTTTCGAGGTGGACTTTGAGTACCCTGAATCCCTTCACGATGACCATAACGACTATCCTCTTGCCCCGCAAAGACTCACTGTACAGGAAGAAATGCTGTCTGATTACGCAAAGAATCTTCTACAGAAGGGGTTCAGAGGTACTTCGAAACTCATCCCCAACTTGATGAGAAAAGTCAAATATATTTCTCATTATAGAAACGTTAAATTATACATTGAATTGGGGTTAAAGCTAACGAAAATTCACAGAGTTCTCCAGTTCCAACAGTCCCCTTGGCTCAAACAATATATCGAATTTAACACGGAAAAACGCAAGCAAGCAACTAGTGCCTTTGAGAAGGATTTCTTCAAATTACTAAATAACAGCATTTATGGCAAGTGCATCGAAAATCTGAGAAAGAGGCGAAATATAGAGTTATCTAACCAAGAAAGAAGATGTGAGAAACTAGTCGCCTCTCCCTACTTCAAAAATTTCAAGATATTCGATGAGAATCTCGTAGCTGTTGAAAGGCAGAAGCCCAGTATCTTGATGAACCGGCCTATTTACGTCGGGTTTTCGATACTAGAGCTATCAAAGGTGCTCATGTACGAATTCCATTATAAATTTATCAAACAAATTTATCCTGGAAATCGTTCAATTCTGCTTTTCACGGATACTGATTCTTTAACCTATCTCATCACGACTGAAAACCTACAAAATGAGATGTATCTCAATAGGTCGCGATTTGATTTTTCAGATTACCCCCAAGAACACCCCCTTTATTCTAACACGAATAAGAAAGTCTTGGGGAAATTTAAAGACGAATTAAATGGTGTGCCTATTCATCAGTTTGTAGGTTTAAAGTCGAAAATGTATTCGATTAAATCCTCCAAAGAAGAAAAAAAGCGAGCCAAGGGGGTCTCAACATCTATAGTTAAAAATAAATTGAAACATGAAGATTATGTAAAATGTTTGGAAAGACAAGTTACAACCTTTGAAGAACAGTCAAGAATAGGGCAGCAATCACACATACTTTACACCCTTAAACAGAATAAAAAGTGTTTGTCACCCTTTGACGACAAACGTTACCTGCTAGAAGATGGAGTAAGTAGCCTAGCTTACGGACATTATAAAATTCCAAGATAATTAGAAAAAAAAAATCTAAAATCTTTAGAAAAAAAAAAAAAAAAAAAAAGAAGGAAGATATCAAAATCTTCCAAACAAATTTTTGGGAATCGATTGTGTGATCTACCTCCCCGTGGTGATTCCTGGGACCAGGAAGTTTTGACTCTAGGTCACTTCTAGCCAAAAGCTCACACCTTAAGGTAAAATTCATTTCAGTTGAGAGTTTATATCTTAGATTACTTTCAGTTGAAAATCCTACTTTTGGCGACTTTTAAAACTAAAAATTCTATTTTTTGGCAATTTTTAAAACTAAAAATCATAAAAATTTCTAAGTTCTCCAATTAAAATTAATGAATATTTTTAATTATTCATTCACCCTCAAATATACTCTAACATGTATATCAAATGGACTACGCTAGTTAAAAAAAAAAAAAAATGCTTCGAAAAAATTCCAAGTTCCCCAATTAAAATTAATTAAATTTGTAATTCTTTAAAATTCACCTTGTACTGTAATAGATATTTCTCCGCGAAAAAAAAAAAAAAATTTTGCTTCAAAAAATTTCTAAGTTCCCTAATTAAAATTAATTAACACTAATCCTTAATTAATCCCTTTACCTTAGGTGGTGCAGGAGGGCACTTTGAGAGGAGGGGGGGCACTTCGGGAGGAGGAGGGCACTTTGAGAGGAGGGGAGCACTTCGGGAGGAGGTGGGCACTTCGGGAGGAGGTGTGAGGTGCACTTTGGGAGGAGGTGGGCTGCAGTTTGGGAGGAGGAGGGCATGTGCTACACTTTGGGAGGTGGGCAGGTGCTGCACTTCGGGAGGTGGGCAGCCCTCCCTCCTCCCTCCTCCATGCCCACAGCCCACCTCCTGAGGCCGGAACGTTGTTTCTTCTCTACTTACAGTTTTATATTTGTGCTTTTTACTAATAATTTTGATCGACAAAACAAAGCAAAAAAACTTGTGCAACCTTGCTGAAGGTTGCTTCTTAGAATTTTTGTTCTAACTGTTTTTATTTAAAATTTAATTGCCTTCCTGTTAGTTTTGGAAATCTATCTGAAACTGAAGAAAAAATTATTTTTGGGATTATATGGTGTTGAAGTTGTGAACTTCAGAAGTATGTCTCTCGGTGATGCTTGCAGGGATATTACAACAATGGGAAGTATTAGTAAAAAAAAAAAAAAAAGCAGAGGGGGGCGGGGGGGGTTGTGCCTCAATAGAATTGGAATGTCTCCGTTGAAAAATGAAAAATGTAGGTAATAAAATCTTAGGCGATGGTAAAAAAGAAAATAGGGTAGATGTGCCAGTAATGGGCCACCTTCGACATTTTTGGTTTATAAAAAAAAAACAATAAAAATTCAGCTTTTTTTATTTCATTAATATGCTTTCTTTAAATACAATCATAATACCAATTATCTATTATTTTTTGTGGGGTGTCCATTACTGGAATTTAGGGTGTTTTGATTTATTTCTGTTATTTACAATTAAATTTCGATTCTCATTGGGAAATGTGACTATGAGCATGGTTAAATATTGTTGTTAGATTAATATAATATTCAAAAATGTGAAATATAACAATTATAACTATTATAATTAAAAAATAATTTTTAAAGAAATTCCTTAAGGGTGTCCATTACTGGCACATCTACCCTATATCTAAAAATCTTGAAAACAAACAGCTACTCTGGGAAAAACAAGCAATTGTTACTGTCTGTATGCGTCATGCAGAGGCAGATTACCGACTAGGCCTAGGGGCCCGAAACAAAAAGGCCACTGGGCTAAGATTCATTTTTTTCGGGGCCGTATAAAAATTAAATTTTGTATTTTAATATGCAGAGTTGTATAATATAGGCGTGCGCAGAAAATTTCCTGCAAAATTATAATCTTTGCTTTTTTTTTTTTTTTTTTTTTTTTTTTAAAGATACTAAAAAGTTTTTAAAAATGTTCCCCAATTTTATGTACGATTTATTTACTGTCAAATTCAAAGTTTAAAGATGCAAAACTTTGTGCGAAAATGTTAAGAATTGGGCTGTTTCTAAATGCATTGACAAAATATTTGATAAGAATTCAGCTCTTCCTATCATGGATTTGTAGTTTTATTATTTTTTTAACCAAAATAATTGTTCTTTAACTAATATTAATTAATTTTAAATGGCAATTATTTTAAACTACTGTTTTTAATCCATATCGTCAAAATAATATAACACGTAATTTTATTAAACAGTAAATTAATTTACAGAAAGTTTTTGACGCAATATTTATGTGCGCAGAAAGTTTTTGGTTTTATACAAGTCTGTTAATATGTATAAAGCTCTTTGTAAAACAAATGTCATGTCTAAATTATGTACTTGTTGTAATTGGAATTATGTTTCTATCATCAATGGTCTTAGAGATGAATGAGCAAACGTGTATTTTGAATGACCCTGTATATATTGCTTTGTAGGAGGGGGCGACAAAAAAAAAATCAAGCCTAGGGGCCTGGGTGGTAGTTGATCCGCCTCTGGCTTCATGATGTCTCATATTCATTAAGGATTTTTTTAATTCTTAAATGACAATTCTGTCAGAGAAATTGTTGGAATTTTTAAAAATAGTAATTATTGTATCTATAATAATAATGCGATCAGTTTATAAAATATATTTATCATTTTTCAGTGTGTGTGCTTCAGCAGATCCAGCAGAGACGAATACTTGACTGATAGATTCCCATTTTTAGGTAGGTGGAAAATTAAATATATTGTTTTTATGTATGTTTAATGTATACATTTTTTAGCCTGAATTTTAAGGGGGGTGGGGGCATGATACTAGTTTTAAAATTTTTTGTGTTAATTGTTAATATAGATACATTCTTAATTAAAACCTTTTGATATTTCAGTCAAAACACTATTTTTAAGACAACATTGAGTCAGTTTTTACTATGAACCCTACTTTCACAGCTTATTAGGAAGATGTATCAATGTCGATGAGTGGCAAAACTGACACTAGTTTTCTATAAAGCCTTACTAAGCATTTGGGGGAATAAGTAATTGACCAAATAAATTATCACTTAATAGCACCTATTAATATGTGTGTGATGACAATTTTCAGTACTTTTCTATTATCCTGTCGACCACTTTTCATAACAAAAAACTATCGCCAAACTGTAACGCCAAATAAACTTGAACTTTGCATTGGAATATCAAAATAAATAAAATATAAGAATTTAAGGACACAATTGTTATTTTAATGAATGAAATAACTAATAAATCAGTAAAACATAATGAAAATACAGGCAAATGGCGAATTAAAAACCACTTGATGACATAACACGTAATAATGCTTCTGACATCAAGTAAATGGGACTGCATTTTTGGCATTTAATCTTACAGTTTGGCAATAGTTTTTTGTTATGAAAAGTGGTCGATGGGATGATAGAGAAGTACCCAATTTTCTAATAAATACGTAAACATAATTTTTTTTGTGGGTTTGTTAAAAACACACTCATGGCTTTTCACAGCTGATTTGCATTACCTCTTGACTCACAGTTTATGATTATTGAATCAGGCTGGTTCTCAAAGTTTAAGTGAAATGCTGAATACTGAGTATATATACCAAGTACTCGGGCTAAAAATTGCATATTTTTTTATTCATTGGTTATACAGTAGAAAGCCACTAATCCGCAAAGCTTGGTTCCAAGTGTTGTGCGGATTGGAGGCTTTTTGCGGATTACAGGCCATGTCTTTTTAATCTTTGTTTACATTTTTTAAAATTCATATTTTGGACAAATTTAGACTGCTAATACTAAAATATAAATAAATTACACATTTTAATATATACATAAAGTAATAACTATGTAAAAAATAATTTATTATTTTTTAAATTTCTTAAATATGGCATCAATTGTTGTCTGTTTTAAGACATTTGGTTTATAGTGTTGAATTTTATCTTTAAGTATGAGTTCAAAAGCAATATATATGTATTTTTTTTGTGTTTTTCAATTTTATAATTACGATTTAAATAAATTATAAAATATATTGTCTAAGTAAGGATTTTTTATCATTTAAAAAAAAATTCACAAAAGTTCAAATTGTATTTTACAAATATTGTATGAAGAAATGAATATTTAAAATAATACACTAATTAAATGTGCTTTCATTTTAAACAATAAAGAAGAATGTTATATGATATATAATACTATATATAAAAATAAGAAAAATGTTAAAATTGGTGAAAAAAAATTACAAAATTCAAAATAAGTTCATCTTGCTAGCTATAAAAAAAGATCATTGGTTGGTGAGATTTTTTAAAAATTCCTAAAAGTAAATTACCCTGTCGCACTCGTCGACCTAACTGTTCAGAGTTTTCTGCGATTTTCTTTGAACCTTGTGTAAATACGAGTTAAGATCCCTTAGAACCCAGACCCCCATGGAGGGCCTATATCCCTAGTGCAGATAATCGGCCATAACAAATAACCAACCAATCCTAAAATAAAATACAGTTTTTAATTTTATATCATATTAAGAAGTATTTTAATTGTATATAAAAATTAAAGTATCACTAAATTAAGCAGTTTACTCAAATTGAAATATGTCATGATTACATTTTCATTTATTGGTACTTTTGAGTTATAAGCGGCCCCAACAATGAATTGCCCAGTGACAGAAATATATCCATATCGGCAAGTTAGGGTGTAAAATCTCGTCAAATGTTTGCAGTCTTAAAAATGCAGCTTGAATGTATGCTATCATCATATTAAATTTTCTTTGATATTCCAGAACATATTTTACATGTTTGTTTTTCAAATTTTTTGTTGCATTTTTTTTTTTTTTTTTTTTTTATCGCCTGCATTTGTTTTTATAAATATTGAAACAATCTTTGATTTACTGAGTACTGAGGTACTTACGATCTCATTTTTTCAAAAGCGAGTTACTAAATTTTCCCTCTGACTATTACTGACACATTTATACTCCATTTTTTTTTTTTCTGTTGATATAATAAATGGTATAAAAAGAGTGGTTAAATGCAACCTTTTTTCATTTTTCTTATGTTTTACATTTTAATTTCAAATGTTTAAGACTGTAATGTGCTAAAAAGAACAGAAAATTTAATCTGTATAATTATATTTTGTTTAAATACATAACATAAAGAGTGGAGAAATGATATAAAATATGGAGAATAGGTTATTTAAATAAAGGGGAAAGTAATTGGCATTCAGGTGATATAAAATTTCTGTTTATAAAATGGAAGCAAAATTGTGTTGCAGCTAAGCATAAATTTATGTCAAATATTTGTTGTCTCTGCACTGTTCTTAGCACTGGCAAATCCTGCAATTTGAAAAGCATAAAATATATTTTGAAGTACAAATATTTGCACCTGTTCCTTGTAAATTAATTTATGCATAATTATGTTTATAATAAATATTTTTTCATATGTATAAAGGTAGTTAGTCTTAATTTAGTATTAAAAGTGCTGTTTATTCGAAATTTTGATGGTAAAATTTCAAATTGTTGAAGCATGATTTGTACAGGGGCGGCCCCCTGTGTGAAGTCAGGCTTCCCCTACTTCTAAGTCTTAAGTGGGCCCTGCATACACAACATGTTAAAAGAATTGCTTGCCACCACCTCGAATTGTATCTTAACAGAATTTGTCTGGAGAAAATACCAGGAAAAAAAATGTTTTTGATAAATTATTAAAGCAATTTTGAAAATATGGCCTATAAATGTAAGGGATAATATTAAAAAGTTATTCTTGTGAAACATTGTAGCAAATTGTTATGAATTTGTTTAGAAATGTTGTAATATATTCTTATTAATATAAAATATTATAATATTCAATGCAATGCAATTTATTTTTATACCTCTATTATACATTAATGCTTCACGAGCTTGACGTATTTGTAACTATACGGGCCACTATCACACAAGTACCTTAATTTTATTCAAAATTTAAATATTTCATCATTAAATTTTGCCCAGAATTTTTGCATAAAAAACATTAAAGAAGAAAAAACAAATGTTAGACATCAGTTAAAACTATGTTAAGAAATTGGTATGCCTTTTTAAGATTCAGCAAATTTTTTTTCCTACATTGACTATGAGTTTTTCTTATACATGCACTATTTTAATACTAATGTTTTCATTATAGATAAATAGTGCTATTAAATTCTAGCATCTAGTGGATTAAAATGCCTAATATATATATATATATATTTCATTTTAAATAAATATATATGTATGTATATTAGTTAAGTTTTAAAATCTTTTACCTAAATAATTGATGTGGTTTAAAAGTAAAATGCCTCAAAATATAAAAGCTAATGGCGGTTAAAACTAAAATTAGTAAAAAACTACTTTTTAAACATTTCAAGCTGATTTCTTTGTAATTCTGCTTTATATATTTTATTGATATTGATACTTTTAGCCGGAATTGGTACATTATTATTATTATTTTTTTCCAAATTCAGTTCTATAAAATTTCTTTCTACTGTTACTTTCCTTAATTTCAGATATGTCAGGCATTTTCATTTCAAATCACAATTAAATCCTAGTGCAAATAAATAAATAAAAATTGAAAACATTTCTATTGAAGACTTGGTTTTTAAAATGTTAATTTGACATGTTTATTTATACATGCTTCATTATCAACATTATTTCTTTATTTTAGTGACCATGCAAGCAACTTTTGAAAAATTCTGATGCAAATTGAGCTAAATGCTGGAAAGAAGTCTGCAGTGGACAACACTAACCAGTGGTATATGTTTGTTTATTATTATTATTTCTTCTTAAAAATAAGATTAATGAAAGCATGTCGTTTTATATTTTTCTTTGATTTGTTATATCTTTCGATTTAAGCATATTTATGAATTGTTGTGGTTTCTAAAATTTTATTTATTTAGATATTTTTACTCCTTAACTTGTTTATTAACTTGTTCCTTAACTTGTAGATTATTTTTTCATAATTGTATTAAACATTAAACTATAGATTTTTTTTGGCTTGGATTAGGATAGAAGTATTTCGAATTTCGGTCGACAAAAAAATTTGTCGTTAATTTAATTGCTGTAGAATGAAATATTTTGATTTCGGAGTAGAATTGAGTCGGGTAACCCAATTTTCCCACACACTACCCGACAGTCGAGTGGTGGTTAGTTTTAAAAAAATGACTCAAGGTTAGTGTTTTTAAAATAAACGACCCATGGGTTAGGTTGGCGCTGATTTTTTTTCTTTGCATGTTGGGTTGACTGCAATTGTTTCGGTTTCGAGTTGAATTTCGATTCTTCCCATCATGTCATGTTTGAATTACCTGATTTTTTCAAAAAAGTGTCCAGAATATTGTTTCAGATTAGAGTCCTGCATTACGTCGTGTAACCGGATTTTACCCAAACCCGACCAACCCGCTGTTCATATTGGGTCAGGTTGAAGTTGCGGGTCGGGTCAACTTTACGCGTTTTGGGCATGGGTGTGATTTGGGTTGGGTTTTGACTCTTTCAGATCGGTTTAAGGTTAACATGATTTTTCAAAAGAAAGGTGTGAATATTTTGCAAATGAAAAAAAACATATATTTGAATGTGTTAATTTTTATACAAGAAAAAAAAAATTGATTTTAGAGATATAATTGTAAACTACATTTCAGTAATCGTATTTCAGTATTTGTATCAAGTATCAAATGATCTGCCGAACAACGAAAAACTTTCTGAAACAATTTCAGGCTCATTTTTAAATGCAAAGTTATATAATTGACAGGCCTGACTATTGATGCAATTTGGAATCAAAATTAGTTTTACAATTTTTGATAAATAAATTACTTATCAAGTTATATAAGCGATTCGTGTCAGGTGACAACACGTTTTCTCCTTTCTGGCACTGAAGCATCAGGAATTCGGTTCAAAACGTGGACTTTGACAGTGTTTCTGTACTGGATGCCAGTGCACTACCAACCAGGGCATCTTGCTTAACATATGCTACATAGACAAGTACAAAATGACATCGGAGGCAGTGATTTGTTCATGTTTGACACATTTCGACTTTAATATTTTCTGCCTCTCAAGGTGGAATGTGACCCTATATTCTATGGTAATTATTGCTCATCTGAATGGGTACTATTATTTATATTACCCTTCTTATTTTATAAGAGGGTGGGGGATGCAAAAAAAGGGGATGAGAGGCAAAATTAATTTAACCTTTTTAAAGAATTTTCTTTCTGAAAAATGACAAATTAACACATTCCTATTCTTGTTTAGAATAAAGGGTCTATTATTTTTGCTCATAGAAAAAAAAATGTTTTCAACCAAAAATGACTCCACATTGTCCAGAGCTAATTAATTTTTAATATAGTTTGTTTTTTAATCAAATGTGCAATGTATTAACAGATTCAAAATAATTTAGAGATTGTTTTCCAGAAATATAAATTTCATTTCTGGCATGAATAATATGAAAGTACCAATGCTTTTACCAAAGTATGTTAGATTCTGTATTAAAATGGAATAAATTCTAATTCATTAATTTTTTGTTCACTGTTTGAATAGGATCTTCATAACAAAACAATTATCTATCAAGACACATAACTGCTGTATTTGCTGTTCATCTGGGATAACTGAGATTGTTACTATACTCAATTTGTATTTATTGTATATACTTTTATGTAACATTTATTTATTTATTTATTTTAGGGCATGCTTGGCTATTAATCCAGAAAAAGGTACAAAATCGGCAAAAAATCTAAAAGACCTAACAAAAATGTCATAGTGCAGAAGATTGTTGACAAATTGTGTAATTTATTTAAATTTGTTACTACTAGTAATACTGTGTGGAAATATATTAAATAAATTTGTTAAAACTCATGTTTTTTTTTTTATTTATTTAATGATAATTTTATGAAACAGCCATTGCATTCTTTTTCACCATTGTGTAATATTACTGTTAAAATCTATCTATGCATACTTGCTACAGAGGAATGCGAAAGATACATAAAAATGTTGAATTACCGCACAAGAAAACGAAAAAGAATCCATTAAGCAAAAAAAAAAAAAAAAAAAAGAATGGGTTCTTTCTAGCCAAAGGGTAATAGTTGAGAATGTAATTGGCATTAGACGAAAACATTTTGGTTTAAGATTTAACTTGATTCCATTATTAAGGGGTTTAGGGGGGAGGAGAGGGAGCAATAGCAATACAGCTATACTTTACTGATATTACTCATAATTTTTTGATTAATTCAGGGGTCAATGCAGGTTTTTATTCTTGGGGCACATTTTGTGAAAATAACATTTCGTAATGAAAGTTGAAATTCAAATTCGAACCATGATTTCAATAACAAAATCTTTTTTAAATCCCTCTGCTAAAGTTTTTGTTTTTCCTGACCTGGTTTTACTTACAAATTAGATTATAAAAAAGAATTTTATGAAAAGGACCTATTTTATTAATAGGAATTTTGTGAAGAGGCATGCTTTATTAAATTAATTTTGTGAAGAGACCAATTTTATTAAATAAACTTTTGCGAATGGGCCATAAATAAGCTCCAAATTTTGCCTGGATCGACCCCTGCAATTTAATGTTGAAGTAGCTAATTTTCCATTTTCATTTTACATGTCACACATTTATCAAACACAAGAGAGTTTGTTAATCTACCAGTTTTTTAATTGCTCCCCCACCCTCATGGTAAATTTTGGAAAGCTAAAAATGTGTTAAGTAGATTAAATACTGTACTACCACTGAATACATGTTAAAGTATTTTTACATAAGTTATTAATGCAACACCAAAAAAAGGGAACCTTTTAATTCAATAAACATACTAAGTTTATTTTAGGAAATGGGTGAGAATTCTCTCCTTTAATAAAATGAAATCTTTATTTAAAAAAAAAAAAATCAACTACATACTGCCAGTTAAGTATACCTTAAAATCTTAGAAAATTAGGTTTTAAATATGCGAGTTTAATATCGTATAAAAATTATGAATGTTTCATTCAAGCATTACGAAAACATATAAATACTCCTGTGAAGGCTTTTGGCTATTAGTGTTCTGAATTATCCATATTCCCTGTTAAATCTACTATGGATTTTCAGAAGGAGCATCTTGGCAATCCCCATCAAAAATTTTAAAAGACACAATTTTATGGTTTGTGTCTTCTTTTTTTTTTTTTTTTCCCAGAATCCAAAATAGAATGGGGTAATACTGGGTTAATTTTACGGGCAATCCTCCTTTTTTCACGGGCAGAATTTGTATTATTTTACGGACAATTTCCCTTTTTTCACAGGCAGAATTTGTATTATTTTACGGACGATGCCCCTTTTTTCACAGGCAGAATTTCTATAATTTTACGGACGATGCCCCTTTTTTCACAGGCAGAATTTCTATAATTTTACGGACGATGCCCCTTTTTTCACAGGCAGAATTTGTGTGATTTTACGGGCAATACTACTTTTTTTACGGGTTGGTTATGCATTTGCTTCAATGTAAAATTACGGGTGATTTTTGATTTACGGTCTAAATATTTTTTTACGGACGTTGTCTGGAATCTCTGCTGCCGGCCTTTGTCCGTAATTTTACTTGGATTTTTTTTACAGTGTAGAAAATTTTACGAAAAATGACTTGTTTGAAATTCATTGATGTACGCAAAAATTACCGTAAATTGTTAATATTTAAAAATTACTGATTAAAAAAAAATAAATTATTGAAATTATTGGAAATTTCACATTTATATAAAGTTAAATTATTGTAGGTGTTTGAAAAAGGGCTAACAGGTTGTCTCTGAAATTTGTTATGTATTTTTCGCCTTGTTCAAAAAGGCATTTATGCCACTTTGCTTGTAAATGTTGAACATTGTAAAAAAATTATGAAAAACGGCACGTTTAAAATCCATCAATTTACGTAAAAATCACCGTAAAGTGCCAGTAATTAAAAAAAATATTTATTAAAAAAATAAATTATTTACGAAAAGCTAATTTTATCTGAGATAATGCAGAAAATATTACCAGAAATGAAACGTTTAAAATCAATCGATTTACCCCAAAATCATCGTAAAGTGCTATTAAAATTTTAACACCAAAATCAACATAAACAAATCAACAAATTTACGTAAATGAATTTGTTTACAGGAAAAATGATACGAAAAGCCAGTTGCAACTACGATAATGTAGAAAAAATTATAAAAAACGGCCTGTTTAAGATCCACCAGTTTACGTAAAAATCACTGTAAAGTGCAAGCTATTTAAAAATTATTTTCGAAAAAATTCAAATTATTTACAAAAAGTAAATTTTAACTAAGATAATGTGGAAAACATTCCGATCAAAGATCAAAGACGATTACTGAAGAATGCTTACGTTGGGCGTAATGCCCACGTTTACTTCACATCTAGATGAGAACAGTCTATGGAGATGGCATCAGAAGATTCAAAAATATAAAAGTTCTCTCGCAGCAGGCTTCTTTGGAATGATGCAGATGTAGGAGCAATCTGGATGTGCGCTTTGATACTTTGATTGGAGTCGGAATGGTGAGCATAGGGGGGAGGGGGGGGGGAAAGGCCCCGTCAGAGCCAGACAATTTCTAATTATCATAATTAATAATTTTTTAATCTAAAAACTAAAGCAAACAATGTAATTTAGATAAGATGCAAACAATTAGTTTATATAAGATTCAAATAATTAAATTTTGAAGATGCAAGGTTAGTTAAGTATAAATATAATTAAGATGCAAAAAATAATATAAGTATAATTTTTTTTCCTTAAAATTGCAAAAGAGGTAAGAAGGAAAGTTAGCAGCACCCGATGCCAAAAGCAAGGCGGGAAGACGTCAATAGGAAAAATTTAGTATAGGAATGTCAAATGGGAATAACAATGCAGGTACCAAAGTTTTGAATTTGGAAAAGCACAACGAAGTGTTTAGGGTGGTTCCCTTCGCCTTCTTTTGGAAGGCGGAGCAAAGCCGTCATCTCTACACAAGATGGCAAGCGGTCTCTTCTTCCCTCTACTGGTATTTACAATGTAAGGTTGAATGGACCGCAACGCTTCGTTGGGTATTAAAAGTCGATCTCTGTGGAAATTTTGTGCAAGTTTTTTAATAACTTGCGAGATAGGCCTAATATTGAGATCAGCATGGATGACGTCATTCCGGACAAACGTTGTCGCCTTGCAAATCCTACGTAACAAAGAGTTTTGAAAAATTTGAATTTTCTGCATCCCAGTTTCACAGACTGAACCCCAGATAACTGACCCGTAGGTCATGGTTGATCTGATGAAGGATTTATACAGTAACAATTTATTCGAGACTGACAGACGGCTGTGATAAGCCAGTAAAGATTTAAGGGATCCTTGAGCTTTGGTAGATTTGGCAATTACGTCTTGAATCTGCCTAGCCCAGGTTAATTTTGAATCTAGATAAATGCCTAGATATTTATAACTGGCGACCCAGGGTATGAATTCACCATTTAGAGAGAGTTTAGCAATTGGGGTGATAGCTTTGTTTGAAAAGATCATGGCGGCACTTTTTGAAGCATTGACTTTGATGCGCCAATATCTTAGCCAAATTTGAAGGGCCAAAATGTAAGCTTGAAGTTTAGTTAGCACAGTGTCGAGTGACATGTTGCTTGTCATGATGGCAGTATCATCAGCATAAAGTGCTAATTTGACGTCGGGAATACAACGAGGAATATCATTTATGTAGAGGTTGAACAGCCAAGGACTTAGAATACCCCCTTGAGGTACGCCTGCCTCAATAAAACGAGAGGTGGAGATTGTATTGTTAACATTAACAGAGAAAGATCTATCTTTAAGGTATTTAAGGAATATTAGGATTAGTTGAGGCGGAGCCTTGAGCAGAATTAAATTATAAATAAGTCCATAATGCCAGACCTGATCGAAGGCTTTAGCAATGTCTATGAACACAACGCCGGTTTTATGGCTGCGGTATAAACCCTCATGAATGAGTTCAGTTACTCTCCAAAGCTGGTGTTGAATCGAGTGTTTGGGCCGAAACCCAAACTGCTCGGGTATCATAATCGAGTTGGAGGAAATGAACTCTTTCAGACGGTTTGCAAGGCTGTACTCATAGACCTTAGAAAGACAAGATAAAAGAGAGATAGGTCGGAAGCTAGAAGGAGCATGCCTGTCCTGTCCCGCTTTTGGGATCGGGACAACCAACGCCTTCTTCCATTCGTCCGGGAACATACGAAGATTAAGCATGCAATTAATTAGGATAGTAATAAAGAAGATGAAGTTAAGAGGAAGATGGAGGAGCATATTGGTAGAGATATTATCAAGGCCAGGCGTTTTGTTCTTTTTGAGATTCCCGAGATAGGTAATTACCTCAGAGGGTAGAGCAGGTTTGAGTGTATTTGTGTGAGGTGAGTTAATGAAACGTTCAACCTTTTTGTTGACGATGTCGACCGTTTGACGGTTAACGACATCGCTATTGAGTGTAAATTGGCTTCTAAGACTGTCTGCAATTAGCTCAGCCTTGTCTGTGTTAGAGTAGGCCATACCATTTGGGCCATTTAAGGCCGGAATGTGTGTTCGTGTCCTACGAATGCGGGCCGTTGCCGACCAAATTGTGTTGTCAGCTGTCGATAAAGACTCTGTGTATGTGTTCCAACGTGAAGTACTAAACTCCTTGATTGCAGCAGAAACATGGTGGTTTTTTCTGTTAAGAGCAGTTTTTAAGAGTGGGTCACTAGACGTCAAACATTCCGAAAAACAGAACATTTAAAATCCATCGATTATGTTTAAATTCCACTGATTTACGCAAAAATCACCGGAAAGTGCTATTAAAATTTTACACAAAAATCAACATTAAAAGATCAACAAATTTACGTAAATGAATTTGTTTATAGGGAAAATGATACGAAAAGCCAATTGCAACTACGATAACCTAAAAAGGAATAAGAAAATTGTTTGCTTAAAATCCATCGATTTACGCAAAATTCACCGTAAAGTGCTATTAAAGATTTTCGCAAAATATTACTGTAAAAAGACCAACAAATTTAAGTAACGGAATTTGTTTATAGGGAAAATGATACTAAAAGGCAGTTGCAACTACGATAATGTAGAAAAATTATGAAGAACGGCACATTTAAAATTAATCGATTGCGTTTAAATGCTATCGATTTACGCAAAAGTAACCGTAAAGCTTTTTTTTAATTTTATGAAAAATCATCGTAAATAGATGAAAATATTTAGGTGTCTGAACATGTTTAAAGGGAAAATATTACGAAGAGTAACTTGCAACTACGATAACGTAAAAAGAAAGAAGAAAAATGATTTGCTTAAAATCCATCGATTTACGCAAAATTCCCCGTAAAGTGCTATTAAAGATTTTCGCAAAAAATCAATGTAAAAAGACCAACAAATTTACGTAACGGAATTTGTTTTTAGAGAAAATGATACGAAAAGCTTGTTGCAACTGCGATAACGTAAAAAGAAAGAAGAAAAATGATTTGCTTAAAATCCATCGATTTACGAAAAATTCCCCGTAAAGTGCTATTAAAGATTTTCGCAAAAAATCAATGTAAAAAGACCAACAAATTTACGTAACGGAATTTCTTTATAGAGAAAATGATACGAAAAGCCAGTTGCAACTACGATAATGTAGAAAAAATTATAAAAAACGGCCTGTTTAAGATCCACCAGTTTACGTAAAAATCACTGTAAAGTGCAGCTATTTAAAAATTATTTTCGAAAAAATTCAAATTATTTACAAAAAGTCAATTTTAACTAAGATAATGTGGAAAACATTCCGAAAAACAGCACATTTAAAATCCATCCATTATGTGTAAATTCCACTGATTTACGCAAAAATCACCGTAAAGTGCTATTAAAATTTTACACAAAAATCAACATTAACAGATCAACAAATTTACGTAAATGAATTTGTTTATAGGGAAAATGATACGAAAAGCCAATTGCAACTACGATAACATAAAAAGGAATAAGAAAATTGTTTGCTTAAAATCCATCGATTTATACAAAATTCACCGTAAAGTGCTATTAAAAATTTTCGATAAAAAATCAATGTAAAGAGACCAATAAGTTTACGTAAAGGAATTTGCTTATAGAGAAAATGATACGAAAAGCCTGTTTCAACTGCGATAAAGTAAAAAGAAATAAGAAAAATTATTTACTTAAAATCCATCGATTTACGCAAAATTCCCCGTAAAGTGCTATTAAAGATTTTCGCAAAAAATCTATGTAAAAAGACCAACAAATTTACGTAACGGAATTTGTTTATAGAGAAATAGAATAATGTAGAAAAAAATATGAAAAACGGCCTGTTTAAGGTCCACAAGTTTACGTAAAAATCACCGTAGCTATTTAAAAATTATTTTCTAAAAAAATTAAATTATTTACAAAAAGTCAATTTTAACTACGATAATGCGGAAAACATTGCGAAAAACAGCACATTTAAAATCCACCGATTATGTTTAAATTCCATCGATATACGCAAAAATCACCGTAAAGTGCCAGTAATTAAAAAAAAATATTTATTAAAAATATAAATTATTTACGAAAAGCTAATTTTATCTGAGATAATGCAGAAAATATTACCAGAAATGAAACGTTTACATTCAATCGATTTACACCAAAATCATCGTAAAGTACTATTAAAATTTTAACACCAAAATCAACATAAACAGATCAACAAATTTACGAAAATGAATTTGTTTACAGGAAAAATGATACGAAAAGCCAGTTGCAACTACGATAATGTAGAAAAAATTATAAAAAACGGCTTGTTTAAGATCCACCAGTTTACGTAAAAATCGCCGTGAAGTGATTTAAAAATTATTTTCGAAAAAATTCAAATTATTTACAAAAAGTCAATTTTAACTACGATAATGTGGAAAACATTCCGAAAAACAACACATTTAAAATCCATCGATTATGTTTAAATTCCACTGATTTACGCAAAAATCACCGTAAAGTGCTATTAAAATTTTACACAAAAATCAACATTAACAGATCAACAAATTTACGTAAATGAATTTGTTTATAGGGAAAATGATACGAAAAGCCAGTTTCAACTGCGATAAAGAAAAAAGAAAGAAGAAAAATGATTTGCTTAAAATCCATCGATTTAAGTAAAATTCCCCGTAAAGTGCTATTAAGATTTTACACAAAAATCAACATAAATATATCAACAAATTTAGGTATCTGAACTTGTTTACAGGGAAAATGATACGAATAGCCAGTTTCAACTGCGATAACGTAAAAAGAAATAAGAAAAATGATTTGCTTAAAATCCATCGATTTACGCAAAATTCCCCGTAAAGTGTTATTAAAGATTTTCGCAAAAAATCAATGTAAAAAGACCAACAAAGTTACGTAACGGAATTTGTTTATAGAGAAATAGAATAATTTAGAAAAAAAATATGAAAAACGGCCTGTTTAAGGTCCACCAGTTTACGTAAAAATCACCGTAGCTATTTAAAAATTATTTTCTAAAATAATTAAATTATTTACAAAAAGTCAATTTTAACTACAATAATGCGGAAAACATTACGAAAAACAGCACATTTAAAATCCACCGATTATGTTTAAATTCCATCGATATACGCAAAAATCACCGTAAAGTGCTATTAAAATTTTTCACAAAAATCAACATAAATAGATCAACAAATTTACGTAAATGAAATTCTTTATAGGGAAAATGATACGAATAGCCAGTTTCAACTGCGATAAAGTAAAAAGAAATAAGAAAAATGATTTGCTTAAAATCCATCGATTTACGCAAAATTCCCCGTAAAGTGCTATTAAGATTTTACACAAAAATCAACATAAATAGATCAACAAATTTAGGTGTCTGAACTTGTTTACAGGGAAAATGATACGAATAGCCAGTTTCAACTGCGATAACGTAAAAAGAAATAAAAAAAATTATTTGCTTAAAATCCATCGATTTACGCAAAATTCCCCGTAAAGTGCTATTAAAGATTTTCGCAAAAAATTAATGTAAAAAGACCAACAAATTCAAGTAACGGAATTTGTTTATAGGGAAAATGATACTAAAAGGCAGTTGCAACTACGATAATGTTAGAAAAATTATGAAGAACGGCACATTTAAAATCAATCGATTGCGTTTAGATACTATCGATTTACGCAAAAGTCACCGTAAAGTGCTATTACACATTTACGTAAAATTCAACGTAAAAAGTTCACGAAATTTAGCTAAATTAAATTTCTTTAAGGCAAAATGTAACAAAACCCCAATTTCCAAGTCTCTTATGTAGAAAATATTATGAAAAATGACTTCTTTGAAATTCATTTATTTACGCAAAAATCACCGTAAAGTGCTATTAAAATTTTACTTAAAAATCAACATAAATAGATCAACAAATTTACGTAAATGAATGTTTATAGGGAAAATGTTTATAGGGAAAATGATAAGAAAAGCCAGTTGCAAATACGATAATGTATAAATAATTAAGAAGAACGGCATATTTAAAATCAATCGATTGCGTTTAAATGCTATCGATTTACGCAAAAGTCACCGTAATTTTTTTTTTTTTAATGAAAAATCATCGTAAATAGATCAACAAATTCAGGTATCTGAACTTTTTTAAAGGGAAAATATTAGGAATAGCCAGTTTCAACTACGATAACGTAAAAAGAAATAAGAAAAATGATTTGCTTAAAATCCATGGATTTACTCAAAATTCCCCGTAAAGTGCTGTTAAAGATTTTCGCAAAATATTACTGTAAAAAGACCAACAAATTTAAGTAACGGAATTTGTTTATAGGGAAAATGATACTAAAAGGCAGTTGCAACTACGATAATGTAGAAAAATTATGAAGAACGGCACATTTAAAATTAATCAATTGCGTTTAAATGCTATCGATTTACGCAAAACTCACCATAAAGTTTTTTTTTTTAATTTTATGAAAATTCATCGTAAATAGATCAAAATATTTAGGTATCTGAACATGTTTAAAGGGAAAATATTACGAATAGCCAGTTTCAACTACGATAACGTAAAAAGAAATAAGAAAAATGATTTGCTTAAAATCCATCGATTTACTCAAAATTCCCCGTAAAGTGCTATTAAAGATTTTCGCAAAATATTACTGTAAAAAGACCAACAAATTTAAGTAACGGAATTTGTTTATAGGGAAAATGATACTAAAAGGCAGTTGCAACTACGATAATGTAGAAAAATTATGAAGAACGGCACATTTAAAATTAATCAATTGCGTTTAAATGCTATCGATTTACGCAAAACTCACCATAAAGTTTTTTTTTTAATTTTATGAAAATTCATCGTAAATAGATCAAAATATTGAGGTATCTGAACATGTTTAAAGGGAAAATATTACGAATAGCCAGTTTCAACTACGATAACGTAAAAAGAAATAAGAAAAATGATTTGCTTAAAATCCATCGATTTACTCAAAATTCCCCGTAAAGTGCTGTTAAAGATTTTCGCAAAATATTACTGTAAAAAGACCAACAAATTTAAGTAACGGAATTTGTTTATAGGGAAAATGATACTAAAAGGCAGTTACTTTAATAGCACTTACTTTAATAGCAGTTACTTTAATAGCAAAAAGGCAGTTACTTTAATAGCACCTACTTTAATAGCAGTTACTTTAATAGCACAACTACGATAATGTAGAAAAATTATGAAGAACGGCACATTTAAAATTAATCAATTGCGTTTAAATGCTATCGATTTACGCAAAACTCACCATAAAGTTTTTTTTTTAATTTTATGAAAATTCATCGTAAATAGATCAAAATATTTAGGTATCTGAACATGTTTAAAGGGAAAATATTACGAATAGCCAGTTTCAACTACGATAACGTAAAAAGAAATAAGAAAAATGATTTGCTTAAAATCCATCGATTTACTCAAAATTCCCCGTAAAGTGCTGTTAAAGATTTTCGCAAAATATTACTGTAAAAAGACCAACAAATTTAAGTAACGGAATTTGTTTATAGGGAAAATGATACTAAAAGGCAGTTGCAACTACGATAATGTAGAAAAATTATGAAGAACGGCACATTTAAAATTAATCAATTGCGTTTAAATGCTATCGATTTACGCAAAACTCACCATAAAGTTTTTTTTTTAATTTTATGAAAATTCATCGTAAATAGATCAAAATATTTAGGTATCTGAACATGTTTAAAGGGAAAATATTACGAATAGCCAGTTTCAACTACGATAACGTAAAAAGAAATAAAAAAACCGTATACTTAAAATGCATCGATTTACGCAAAATTCCCCGTAAAGTGCTATTAAAGATTTTCGCAAAAAATCAATGTGAAAAGACCAATAAATTTAAGTAACGGAATTTATTTATAGGGAAAATGATACTAAAAGGCAGTTGCAACTACGATAATGTTAGAAAAATTATGAAGAACGGCACATTCAAAATCAATCGATTGCGTTTAGATACTATCGATTTACGCAAAAGTCACCGTAAAGTGCTATTACACATTTACGTAAAATTCAACGTAAAAAGATCACGAAATTTAGCTAAATTAAATTTCTTAAATATCTTAATTATATTTCTTCTCATTTTTCTTGTTTTCAAAAACCCAATTTCCAATTCTCTTATGTAGAAAATATTACGAAAAATGACTTGTTTGAAATTCATTTATTTACGCAAAAATCACCGTAAACTGCTATTAAAATTTTACACAAAAATCAACACAAACATGTCACCAAATTTACTTAAATGAATTTGTTTATAGGGAAAATGATACGAAAAGCCAATTGCAACTACGATAACGTAAAAAAAATAAGAAAAATGATTTGCTTAAAATCCATCGATTTACGCAAAATTCACCGTAAAGTGCTATTAAAGATTTTCGATAAAAAATCAATGTAAAAACACCAACAAATTTAGGTAACGGAATTTGTTTATAGGGAAAATGATACTAAAAGGCAGTTGCAACTACGATAATGTAGAAAAAGTTATGAAGACTTGGCATATTTAAAATCAATCGATTGCGTTTAAATTCTATCGATTTACGCAAAAGTCACAGCAAAGTTTTTTTTTAATTTTATGAAAAATCATCGTCAATAGATCAACAAATTTAGGTAACGGAATTTGTTTATGGGGAAAATGATTCGAAAAGCCAGTTGCAACCACAATAATGTAGAAAAAAATATATGAAAAACGGCCTGTTTAAAATCCACCAGTTTACGTAAAAATCACCGTAAAGTGCAATTAAAATTTTACACAAAAATCAACATAAATAGATCAACAAATTTACGTAAATGGATTTGTTTATAGGGAAAATGATACGAAAATCCAGTTGCAACTACGATAATGTAGAAAAAATTATGAAGACTGGCACATTTAAAATCAATCGATTGCGTTTAAATTCTATCGATCTACGCAAAAGTCACCGTAAAGTTTTTGTTTTAATTTTATGAAAAATCATCGTAAATACATCAAAATATTTAGGTATCTGAACATGTTTAAAGGGAAAATATTGCGAAGAGCTAGTTTCAACTACGATAACGTAAAAAGAAATAAGAAAAACCGTATACTTAAAATCTATCGATTTACGCAAAATTCCCCGTAAAGTTCTATTAAAGATTTTCGCAAAATATTACTGTAAAAAGACCAACAAATTTAAGTAACGGAATTTGTTTATAGGGAAAATGATACTAAAAGGCAGTTGCAACTACGATAATGTAGAAAAATTATGAAGAACGGCACATTTAAAATTAATCAATTGCGTTTAAATGCTATCGATTTACGCAAAACTCACCATAAAGTTTTTTTTTTAATTTTATGAAAATTCATCGTAAATAGATCAAAATATTTAGGTATCTGAACATGTTTAAAGGGAAAATATTACGAATAGCCAGTTTCAACTACGATAACGTAAAAAGAAATAAGAAAAATGATTTGCTTAAAATCCATCGATTTACTCAAAATTCCCCGTAAAGTGCTGTTAAAGATTTTCGCAAAATATTACTGTAAAAAGACCAACAAATTTAAGTAACGGAATTTGTTTATAGGGAAAATGATACTAAAAGGCAGTTACTTTAATAGCAGTTACTTTAATAGCAAAAAGGCAGTTACTTTAATAGCACCTACTTTAATAGCAGTTACTTTAATAGCACAACTACGATAATGTAGAAAAATTATGAAGAACGGCACATTTAAAATTAATCAATTGCGTTTAAATGCTATCGATTTACGCAAAACTCACAATAAAGTTTTTTTTTTAATTTTATGAAAATTCATCGTAAATAGATCAAAATATTTAGGTATCTGAACATGTTTAAAGGGAAAATATTACGAATAGCCAGTTTCAACTACGATAACGTAAAAAGAAATAAGAAAAATGATTTGCTTAAAATCCATCGATTTACTCAAAATTCCCCGTAAAGTGCTGTTAAAGATTTTCGCAAAATATTACTGTAAAAAGACCAACAAATTTAAGTAACGGAATTTGTTTATAGGGAAAATGATACTAAAAGGCAGTTGCAACTACGATAATGTAGAAAAATTATGAAGAACGGCACATTTAAAATTAATCAATTGCGTTTAAATGCTATCGATTTACGCAAAACTCACCATAAAGTTTTTTTTTTAATTTTATGAAAATTCATCGTAAATAGATCAAAATATTTAGGTATCTGAACATGTTTAAAGGGAAAATATTACGAATAGCCAGTTTCAACTACGATAACGTAAAAAGAAATAAAAAAACCGTATACTTAAAATGCATCGATTTACGCAAAATTCCCCGTAAAGTGCTATTAAAGATTTTCGCAAAAAATCAATGTGAAAAGACCAATAAATTTAAGTAACGGAATTTATTTATAGGGAAAATGATACTAAAAGGCAGTTGCAACTACGATAAAGTTAGAAAAATTATGAAGAACGGCACATTCAAAATCAATCGATTGCGTTTAGATACTATCGATTTACGCAAAAGTCACCGTAAAGTGCTATTACACATTTACGTAAAATTCAACGTAAAAAGATCACGAAATTTAGCTAAATTAAATTTCTTAAATATCTTAATTATATTTCTTCTCATTTTTCTTGTTTTCAAAAACCCAATTTCCAATTCTCTTATGTAGAAAATATTACGAAAAATGACTTGTTTGAAATTCATTTATTTACGCAAAAATCACCGTAAACTGCTATTAAAATTTTACACAAAAATCAACACAAACATGTCACCAAATTTACTTAAATGAATTTGTTTATAGGGAAAATGATACGAAAAGCCAATTGCAACTACGATAACGTAAAAAAAATAAGAAAAATGATTTGCTTAAAATCCATCGATTTACGCAAAATTCACCGTAAAGTGCTATTAAAGATTTTCGATAAAAAATCAATGTAAAAACACCAACAAATTTAGGTAACGGAATTTGTTTATAGGGAAAATGATACTAAAAGGCAGTTGCAACTACGATAATGTAGAAAAAGTTATGAAGACTTGGCATATTTAAAATCAATCGATTGCGTTTAAATTCTATCGATTTACGCAAAAGTCACAGCAAAGTTTTTTTTTAATTTTATGAAAAATCATCGTCAATAGATCAACAAATTTAGGTAACGGAATTTGTTTATGGGGAAAATGATTCGAAAAGCCAGTTGCAACCACAATAATGTAGAAAAAAATATATGAAAAACGGCCTGTTTAAAATCCACCAGTTTACGTAAAAATCACCGTAAAGTGCTATTAAAATTTTACACAAAAATCAACATAAATAGATCAACAAATTTACGTAAATGGATTTGTTTATAGGGAAAATGATACGAAAATCCAGTTGCAACTACGATAATGTAGAAAAAATTATGAAGACTGGCACATTTAAAATCAATCGATTGCGTTTAAATTCTATCGATCTACACTGTAAAAAAAATCTGTAAATTTTACAGAAAAAACCCATTTTTTTTACAGAAAAAAACTGTTTTTTAAAAAAACAGTTTTTTTCTGTAAAAAAAATGGGTTTTTTCTGTAAAAATTACAAAATCCATATTTTTTACAAGAAAAAACTGTTTTTTTCTTTTAAACAGTTTTTTTCTGTAAAAAATACGAATTTTGTAATTTTTACAGAAAAAATCCATTATTTTTTAGAGGGAAAAAAGCTGTTTAAAAGAAAAAACAGTTTTTTTCTGTTTTTTTAGATTATTATTATTCCTAACCGATGCAAAAAATGCTGAACTGTAACCATATTTTGATTTTCCCTGTTTGCCTGTCAATGTCATTTAAACACCCGCCAAAGACAAAACAGGGGAAATTTTTATAAAGTTGAGAATTTTCATTATTTACAGGGTAAATGGGGGAGGGGGGGGGAATTTATAGACTAACAGAAAATGTGAAAAAAAAATTCTGAAATTTGGTCGGTGGGGGGGGGGGGGAATTTATAGACTAACAGAAAATGTGAAAAAAAAATTCTGAAATTTGGTCGGTGGGGGGGGGGGGCACCGTTTTGACATTTTACTGGGGGAAGTTTTAGATGCTTTTTTTCTTCAAGGAGGGGGGGGGAGGCGAAGGCTGGTTAAAAATATAATACTATATATAAATTATTTCAATTCGCTAAATTCACAGCGATATATATATTTATTACAAAGTATGTTATTATTGTTTTCAATAGTTAATTTTCACCAAGAATAACCTTTGGAGGTGGGGGGGGGGCGTAAGGGGCAAGAAAATTAAACAATTATACATAGAGAGATTTTAAAAAGATTCAAATAAAGAACAATGTGGAAAGCTTTCTCCATTATTATTCCTTTTTTTTCTCTCTTTTTTAGGATAAGGATGAGGCAGAGTTGAGATTGGGATAATTGAAATATATAAGATAAAACTCTGAAATTTAGCACAAGAACGCACAATTTTGATATTTGGCAGAAGAAATTTTAATTTCTTTAATTTGAAGGGAGCTTTTAGCGGGGGGGGGGGGGGGGGGGATTAAAATGGTAATACAATGGATAGATAATTTTTCAACTCGCTACATGGATTGGATATATATTTAAAAATGAAAACACATGTGAAAAACAAAGGATAAGACAATATAAAATGCAATGGAATGGACACTGCAGGAATTATACTTGATAGGATGAAAAAGCAAAAAAATGGAAAACTATGAATACCTTATAGAATCTTCAGAAGGGATTTATAAGAGTATTCATAGTAAGTATATGCCGCCAATGGCCTTTAGGAAAAGGATGTGGGGGGGGGGGGGGTCAAGAAATTAAAAAATGCAAAGTAACATACAGAGATTTTAAATAGGGATGAAATAAAGACGACCAAAGCAGAAACTTTTAAAAGGATAATATTTTTCACAGTCTAACCTTTTTAGAGTGTGTCTGGGGGGGGGGGGGGTAACAGAAAAGAAAAATAATCTATAAAATATTCAGGTTTGATCAACGAACACCCATTTATGATACTTTACTGGCAGAATTTTAAAAAAAATGCTTTATTTCTTCAAAGGATGATGAGCCAGCAGGGGGAACTGGTTAAAAAGAAAATACCATCCCTTGAGCCCTTCCCCCTCCCGCCACAAAAGCCATTCTTGGTGAAATAATAGTAATAATAATATATCAACCATCGTATCATCCTCTATATTAAAACTAAAAGCTAATTCATAAGATCAGTTTTTTTCAGTGCAAAAAAAGAAACAAATGCGCATGATTAAATGTAGAACATATCCAGCTTTAGAGCAGACTAGTGTGAGGTCGGGATGGCTGAGCGGTCTAAGGCACCTGTTTTAAGCAGTGGTTCTAAGCCGTTGACAGCGCAGGTTCGATGCTCGCTCGGGGTAGCTCGGGGTTTTGTTACTTAATTGGCGATAAGATAATTAATTTCAATAATTTCTTATTTTACTTCAAAAGATGTTATATAATTTGTAATTTTTTTTTATTCGAATGCAATTAAGTAAATTTTAACATCTAATAATATTTTTTTTTAATTACCAATTTTATATTTAAATTAAAAGATTGTGCATGTAATTATTGATTAAATAAATTGAACTGATCTACAATTTTTGTTATATTTGGTATGACCATTAACAAGATGCCATATAAATAGTAAGATATATACAAAGAATAGTATTTTATTATTTTTATATATATAAAAAAGTGAGGAAATAAAAGGAGAGAAATATATTCAAACAGGAAATCTAAAAGAAAAATGACGTTGATATCCATGATTTAATAATTAAATAATGTATAAAAATGTAAAATAAAATTCAAGTAATTAAAAAATATGTATTATAAATCGTTAGCTGCAAACAACAAATTTTAAGTTCGTGGTTTTAGAGTAAGACTCATAAAAAAGAATAAATAAATAATAATAGTGAAAAATAAATAAAGATAGCGTGATTTAAAAATATTCAGAAAATACTCAGTATTGTTATTATTATTATTTTTTTTTTTTATATTGCGACTGTGGTAAGTAAAATTTAACACCTGACAATACTTTACTAATTTACAACTAAGACAATACTTTACAATGATTAATAATTTGATATTAAAAATATTTAAATTAAAAGATTTTGCATGTGTTATCGATTAAATAAATTGACCTAAACTTTTATCTTTTTTTTTTTTTTTTTTTTTTGCCTGACCATTATCAAGAAGATATGTTTATATACTAAGAAACGTATGTGATTATTCTCCGTAAAAAAGAAAAGAAGAGAAAAAAGAAAGAAAGGAAAATATTCATATAAAAACTATAAAAGAAACCACCATGATATACATGGTTTAACATATAAATAATGTTTTAAAGTCAGGCTGGTAAAAATAAAAGTAAGGAAAAAAATTTTAATTTCGTATAATTAAAATATATATATATAAAATACTAAATACTGATAGTTTAAAAAAAAGTTTAGACTATAGAAAATTTCCATTAATATTTTTAGTTAAATTCCTGCTAAAAAGCAAGCATAATAGGTTATAAATTACAAGCTTAAAATCTTTTCACTTCATTAGTTGAGTAGTTTGGACTGACAGCACCATTTATCGCTTTATATCTATAGGAATCGCTTACACAAGTTTTCGATACTTTATTAAGTTAAATCAACTAATTAAAAATTAAAACATATTACTAATGCAATTTTTAAGTTGTTTACCGTCAAATCTTGACGGGTACTATCTAGTATATATTAAAGCACAAGTTTAAAAATTTAAGTACGAATTATTCAGCGCAAAAATGAACAAAACTGCGTATGAGTAAAATCAAATATAGAACCTGTTCAGTTTTCGAGATTAACAGACCGAGGTCACGATAGCCCAGTCTTTTAAAGCGTCGGTTTATGAACTGGTTATCTACATAGAAGATGAGTTCTATTCCTGCTGCTGATAGAATGATTTCTGGAATATCTTTTGTTATAATTAGTCATATTTTATTTCAGGGGGAGAAGTTATATGATCTGTACTTTTTTATTATTATTCGAATGCTTAATAATTAAGTAAAATAGAACATCCAAGAATATTTTTACAAATATCTAATTTTGTATTAAAAATATTTAAATTTTAAAATTTTGCATGTGATTATCGATTAAATAAATTGAAATGGTCTATCTGAAATGGTCTTCTACAATTTTAGTTATATTTTGTATGACCGTTATCAAGAATGTAAAGAGAAATATTTGATTTTTTTCCCTTTAAAAAAAGGAAAAAGAAGAGGAAAGAAAATAGAAAGAAGGAAAATATTCATCTAAGAATTATAAAAGAAACTATCTTAATAATGTATGAAAATATAAAATTAAATTCAAGCAATTAAAAATATGTATAGCTGGATGCAGCAAATTTTAAGTTCGGGGTTTTAGAGCGAGACTAATAAAAATAAAATTAGTGGAAAATTTTAAAGGCCACGTAATTTAAAAAAATTAAATACTAAAGATTGATATTTTTAAAAAAAAATTGAGGTTTGTAGTATGTACAAACAACTGCCCTGTCTATTCAATTAATATTATTAGTTAAACTACTGATAAAAAGTAACCCTAATAGGTTAGAAATTACAAGCTTAAAATTCTTTAAATTCTTTCACTTCATTTATTGAGTAGGTTCGACTGACAGCGCCATCTATCGCCTTATATTTTTAGGAATTGCTTAGACACTATAGCAATTCATAACGTTTTCAATGCTTAATTAATTAAAAAGCAACTAATTAAAAATTCAAATATATTTCAAATGGAACTATATAGTTGTTTACCATCAAACCTTGACAAGTACTATCTAGTACACACATACACACACATATGTATATATGAGCTATCCATTTAGAGAGTTGAAAACAATCTATAGAATTTTTTTTTTTTTCAACTGCACGCGTCCGCCCTACATCGCCTTCAAAAAGCTTTCCTATTTGGAAGAAATAAAGCATTTAAAACTTTCCTTAACCAAATGCAAAAATTGTGTTTTTGGGGCCAAATCTCATTCTTATATTTTTCTGTTACCCCCCTTAACTCTGACCCTTCCATACTCCGTAAAAGCCGTATAATGAAATTTTATAAGTTACCTTTTATAAGTTTCTACTTTGTTCGCCTATGAAGCGACGGGCCTAGCTTGGGGTCCGGACTTGCTCCGGCCCCTCTCGATCTGTTGAGTGGGGCTCAATCGCAGCGTCTGGAATCGGTTAAAAGCCCTGTCATATCCAATATTGGATGAGTACAGTACTAAATAGTCTTATTTCACCCCCATTCAATTATTTATAAGTATTTTTTTATTTTTTTATTTATTGCCTCCCCCACCAATCTTGGTGAAAGTTTCAAAATATATGTATACATAAGCAGCCCACAGTTCTCTCAGCTACCAATCACAACTATTCTCCAACGTTTATTTGACCTCAAACCGATGATTTCTGACGTCAACTACCCTACATCAACGCCCCCTAGATAAGAAAGCCGTGACACGCGTCACGAAAACGTCATACCAAGCAGGCAAAACAAAGAAAAAAATTCGAACAACTTGCATGTTTCGATTTCATTGGCTCATAGAATTAATAATTATTGTTTATGACTAATAAGGAAAGGGCATGTTTACAAACAAACAGTTCCATCAACCAATCTACCACTACATTTTTGTCGTAAGTATCATTGCAGGAATCTCATGGCGACGTAGGCCAATCATATTATAGACCAATTTCACGTAGACCAATCAAATTTCCCCATTTCATGTGCATAGTAGGAGTCATAAAGAACAAACAGGTTTTTCTTGCTAACCAACCGTAATTGAACCGCGAGGCTAACGAAAAAGACAGGCTACCGCGGTGCATTCCACTTATGTTTTTTTACAGACCGCTAGAGTGACGTGATGCTCTTTTCGTACACCTGCATTGGTGCATTCCAGCATCACGTGACTCCGGCGGTCTGTAAAAAAAGATATGCGTAAAGCACCGCGGAAGCCTTTCTTTTTCGTTAGCCTCGATTGAACCAACAGCGACGTCAGATGCCCTTTCCCAAGGCTAACGAAAAAGACAGGCTACCCGCGACCTACGTTATACACGGCCGGTGACGTTTAAAACGTCACATGGAGTGGACCATTTTTACACGGTGATTGGTGCAAAACGAGGGGCGCGCCGCTTTGCACCAATTGTGGTGTAAAAATGATCCATTCCATGTGACTTTTTAAACGTCATGCACCGGCCGTGTATAACGTAGGTCGCGGGCTACCGCGGTGCATTCCACTTATCTTTTTTTACAGACCGCTAGAGTGACGTGATGTTCTTTTCGTACACCTGCATTGGTGGATTCGAGCATCACGTGACTCCCGCGGTCTGTAAAAAAATATACGCGTAAAGTACCGCGGTAGCCTTTCTTTTTCGTTAGCCTAGCCCTTTCCTTATAGTTAATAATTCCACGAGCCATCGAAATCGAAACATGCAAGTTGTTCGATTTTTTTTTTTTTTTTTTTTTTTTGCCTACTTGGTATGACGTTTTCTTGACGCGTTTTACGGCTTTCTTATCTATGGGGCAGTTTTGCGCATTTTCGGAATTTATTGATCCTGAGAGACTTTGCTGTATTTTAGAAGCGAGATGAACCAATCAAAAGCTTGTATTTATGCAAAAATTTCGTATTTTAAGAAAATTTTGCAGAATACAGATTCCTGGTGGTTAATCTTGTTTAAAAAATAGTAAAATATTCTATCTGTATACCTGCTTAAGTCTTCAATAAGGAAAGGACATATTTACAAACAACCACTTCCATCAACCAATCTATCAGTACATTTTTGTCGTAGCGATCATTGCCGGAATCCTCATGGCGACGCAAGCCAATCATATTGTAGACCGTTTAACGTAGACCAATCAAATCACCACATCTTATGTGTACAGTAGGAGCAGGGCTACACTAGATACCGGGCTGGCTCATTCATTATCATGACGTCACAAATGGTGGCTGGCCGTGACCAGCGATTGGTACAAAGCGACGCGCCCATCGTTTTGTGCCAATCGCTGTATGTCTTTCGCTTTGTCCCAATCGCTGGTCGCGACCAGCCACCATTTGTAACGTCATGATAATGAATGAACCAGTCTGGTATCTGTGTAGCCCTGGTAGGAGTCATAAAGAACAAACAGGTTTTTCTTGCCTTCCAACAGTAATTTAACCAACAGTGACGTCAGCTGCTCTTTTCTTTTAAAGAAAGGGCAGCTGACGTCACTGTTGGCTCAATTACGGTTGGTTAGCAAGAAAAACCTGTTTGCTCTTCATGACTCCTACTGCACGCATAGAGTTGCAAAAACCCCGCAGTTTTTGAGGGACGGGAATAAATCAGGGAATTTTTTAGAAAAAACCCGGAATTTTGGGGAATATTGTAAATTTTGAAGGAGTTTTGAAAGTAAACAAAACTAGTCATTTTCAATTTAATTTTTTTTATTTGTAAGAAATTTCAAGCATTGTTCCGAAAAGTTTAAAATAGGTTTGAATTCACAAAACTTGGGATTTTGCGCTCTAGGTTTTTATGATTTATTAAAACTCATTTGCTTTACAACAATGGCAGCTGTGAATTGGTAAAGATTTGAATGTTTCTTTAAAAATTAAAATTGTTTAATTTCTGTTAGCTGGCATATTTACTATTCAGGCATACTCAATATTAATTTTCTTCTGAGTTAGTCTATTTTTTGCATTGATTTCTATTAGTTTTGTTCGTTTTCTTTTTTTTTTTACATTGTCTGAATCAGAGAACAGGGGTGATGTTTATATTCATGTCAGGCAAGATGAATCTGTCATCTGCTTCTCGCACTTTTTGCTTATCCAAGATTAAAATATCAAATTACTTATGATATTTTAATTTATCTTACTTAATTATTTCTGCAGCTTAACCATGTAAGTCGTCAATTTTCATGTAAACTGTGCTATTTTTCTGTATTTGTGTTACTGATTTTGTTTACATTTGTAAAAAAAAAAAAAAAAAAAAAAAAAATTGTTTAGAAATTAAAAAATTCCATGTCTAAAACTTTATGAAAACGCCCGGGAATTATTAATATTTCCCTCCCAAAAAAACCCGGGTTATTCCCGGGAATGGACTTTACTTACGAGTGGCAAATAGCTACGCCTCTGCTGGTATATGTCCTCCGAAAAAGACTATTTAATGGACGAAGGGGAAGCTGTGTTAAAATATTCTTCACGCCTATTGGTGTTTTTCTTCTAATACCCGTAGATGACGTGACATGGAAAAAATCCATAAACCTGTTTTTTCCGCCCTTTGCAACTCTATGTACACATAAAATGGGGAAATTTGATTGGTCTACTTTAAACTGGCCTATAATATGATTGGCCTACGTCGCCATGACGATTCCTGCATCGACAAAATTTACTGGTAGATTGGTTGATGGAACTGTTTGTTTGTGAACATGTCCTTTTCTTATAGAGTAGTATCGTGACCTACGTTATACACGGGAGGTTCATCACTTTTAAAACGTCACACGGAGTGGATAATCTTTACACGGTGATTGGCACAAAACGATGGGTGCGACTCTTTGTACCAATGGCCGTGAAAAAAAAATGACGTTTTGAACGTCATGAACTGGCCATGTATAACGTAGGTCGCGGTTTCTGCCATTGTCGAAGACTAAAGTTTAAAATGTCACAGAACAGAGTTGTTGAATTCTGTTGAGTGCCTCTTTAGGAGAGTGGTAACATACGCACAGAATCAGGGCTACACTAGATACCGTGCTGGCTCATTCATTATCATGACGTTACAAATGGTGGCTGGCCGCGACCAGCGAATGGTACAAAGCGAAACAACAAAACGAAAGACATACAGCGATTGGCACAAATGATGGGCGCGTCACTTTGTACCAATCGCTGGTCGCGGCCAGCCACCATTTGTGACGTCATGATAATGAATGAGCCAGCCAAGTATCTAGTGTAGCCCTGACAGAATGCGAGCTCTAATTGAAGTTTTTGTCCAATCTAGGAGAATCAAGATCCCAGAACTTGTCAATAGCTGCTTAGATGAGTATGGATTTGGTTGGAAAATAGATAGAAGTCTAAAAGCATTAGCTTGACGATAATGGCAGTCTCGCTATGATGCTTGAAATTCCTTTTTGTTTAACCTCTCTCGACCAATAATTTTTTTTGCCACTATGTCATCACTTAAGTATTCTGTAGTAGCGCGACCTACGTTATACACGACCAGTGCATGACGTTTAAAAAGTCACATGAAGTGGATCATTTTTACACAACGATTGATGAAAAGCGGCGCGCCCACCATTTTGCACCAATCGCCGTACAAAAATGATCCACTCCATGTGACGTTTTAAACGTCATGCACCGGCCGTGTGTAACGTAGGTCTGGGCTCAACAGAGGATTTTGTCAGGGCTACACTACATACCGGGCTTGCTCATTCATTATGATGACGTCACAAAAGGTGGCTGACTAGGAGGAAAGACATACAGCGATTGGCACAAAACGATGGGCGCGTTGCTTTGGACCAATCGCTGGTCGCGGTCAGCCACCATTTGTGACGTTTTGAGAGTGAATGAGCAAGCCCGGTATCTAGTGTTGCCTTGGTTTTGTCCAAACTATAGCAAACCTAGATTCCAAAACATGGCGATAATCGCCTGCACGTGTTCGATTAAATGTGAATTAAGTTTTAAAACATTAATTTGGTAATAATGGCAGTTTCGCCATTTCACGCTATTCATTTTTGTCCAAAATCGTCTCAACCAATCACATTTTATAATCTGTATATCACCATTCTGATATAGAAACATGTAAGTTAATGTTACTGACCAATGGAATTTGTGATGAATTTAGGTAGGACATTTGATACGGAGCATCGATTGGTTTGTATGCTACTAATATGCCATGGACTATTGATATTTTTATGTATAATTTTTATGTTGAATTCTATAAGTACAAAACCGACCTCCCCAGGAACCTTATAATATCCCCTTCCTGGATTTCCAAAATCTTTCCTGGAGAAAAGTGTCTGAATTAACACCATATAGGACAAATCCTACTGTTTGAGAACTATGATTTGAGATTAGCGCTGTTAGACTTTTGAAAAGTGTATTCCGGCATAAAAACTTGTTATTTCCACAGGGAATTTAAAGTAAAATCGAGAATTTTAAATATTCCCGAAAACTAGGAATATTCCAACGTCAATATTTTAAAGCATTTTCATTAACATACGTTTATACTGTTATCGTACAAATTATCAATCGATAAGTTGATTAATATCAATAAACATACAAAAATCACAAAAATTTACAAACTTTAAATATTTCCACGTAAAACATTGAAATTGAATTAAATAAGCTATACTAGTCATCATTTTGTATATGTAAATTACAAACACTTAACGTTCAGAACAAAGATACTTAGTGGTTTAGTAATCTTCATATAATAACATGAAATAATATTATGAAAGATATTATAGAAGAAAATAAATTATTTGACAACAGGAAAATTGATATTACAAAAATGACTTTACAATTACTTTTTTTCAGCTTACATTCTATATAAAAAGTCAGTATTTCGATACTAGTTCTCAAACGTAGAATATAAATAATACAACAATTCAATTGTATAAATCATGTATAAAAACTGAAAACTTTTTTATATTATGTAAACAGCTCTTTCTTCTTGAAAATTTCTTAAATTTGTTTATTCCTCGAAAAGTTCCCAATTTTCCCAGTTTTTTTCCTAAATTTTCCATTGTTTTTCATTGTTCCAAAATTATCGGGTATTTTGCTATTCTACTTCAGATGATTCAATGCGCAGCGAAGCGCAACGACAATGATATTTGGAAAAGATAGATCACCCAATATAAAACTATTATGCAGATAGTACTTTTGTTATGAATTTTAAAGATATTTTTCTCATAATGTAGCACAACCTATTAGTAGTACAGAAATATGTAATTACCTATGAGATTTATGGCCAGGGTTGTAAAACACCCAGGTTTCTTTCTAAACCCAGCGGGGGGGGGCTCAATTTTTAATTTTAACCTTCCGGCTATCAAGATGGGTCCATTGCACCCGAAAGCGATTTTTGTCCATTTTCGTCAAGTACAGTAGAACTCCAATTATCCGAATCAATTGGGACCGGACCTTATTCGGATAATCAAAAATTCGGATAATTGGATTTTTTCCAAAAAAAGGGTTATATTTTAATTAATTACTATAAGTATGTTGAAAATGGGAGCAAAAATTATTTTTAAAGAAAAAGGTCTTTTAATTAATTAAATGAAAGGCAACACTATTACATGTTAAGCGTACTTACAAGTGCTGTACATTAATACAGTATGTACGTACTGTACTGTAAATGAAAGTCATTACTTGCTGAACATCTCGGTCAAAGTAAGCTGTTTGACAGTCTTCATCCGTTTTCGTGGAGCCAAAGTCGGGCATCCACTTGACAGTCAGAGGTTGCATGTGGTCACACCCGGGTTGACGCTCCTTCCACTTCAACGCATTTTCAATGCCGGCAAATGCTTCACTAGCTGATGGTCCCGTGTATGCTTCAACTTCGACATTAAGGTGATCTTCTTCCTCGACACTTTTCTTCTCTCATACTTTCAATGAGTTCATCATCATTTAGAATTTGAAACTCATGGTCTTCGCGGCAGGAAAGACAGTAGCGCCCGTAGACCGAATCATTATTTTGGGAATCGCAGTACGTTTCCGTCTTCATTTGTTTTTCTGAAATTCTGAAAGCGATTCGGATAATCAGCGATTCGGATAGTTGGAGTTCGGATAATTGGAGTTCTACTGTATAGTGAAGTTGCAATCTGCTGATTACCATTTCATCCGTCAATCAAAACTGCCCGGTTGACCTCCAGTCGCGTCCAAAATCCTCTCAGCTACCAATCACAACTACCTTCTAAAGGTTATTGGACCTCCAATAGTCGATTTGTGACGTTATTTTAAATTACCCTATACAGTAATTGAAAGTAATAAAAATAAGTGCCTAACCATTAACAATTTTTTTGTATAGCATATGCTGTATTATTATATCTCTTTATAAATCAATAATTCAGTTGTATTTTGATAATTCTATATTATATGTGTCCAATAGACCAGTTCACATCACGTGACTTTTACCGTAAAACGATGAAAAAGCTGTAGGACACAGAAGTAGAAAAAACATTGATAAGAGTAAACGTTGAAAAAGCTGTAGGGCACAGAAGTAGAAATAACATTGATAAAAGTAAACGTTGAAAAAGCTGTAGGACACACAAGTAGAAAAAACATCGATAAAAGTACCGATATCTGTCCTACAGCAGCAGCAAAAACTTGTTCGTCACGTCACCTTGCACAACTCTACAGACTAAAATAATAATTCTTGGATATTTTATTCAGTGGTCGGATGGTTAACATAGTATATTCATCATGTGAATACAGTGTTATTAATTCTATTCACAATACTAAAATAATTTTAATACAATGAATTTAATATAATTCAAAAACTTTCGAGAAATATAAAAGTAAATCTCGGATATGTGTGTGCGTGGGGGCGGTTGAACGCTGAACCCCAGTGTTCGAGCCTATAAAGTATCATATTGAGAAAATATTGAAAATCGCATCAATTGATTTCAAAAGCATTAAGCTTTTGAAGAATTCACTATTTTTTTTAATTCTATCAGTACTAATTATAAAAATATGTACAATAGATCTGAAAAATATAAGGAACATACACAATATCAGAATGATTTTGTGTTAATTATCTTATTTATTATAAATATATATAACGTTAAAAAATAAATTAGATTATAACTGATGTCGATATAAATTAGCGAAATTACTTAAATATGTTTTTATTTCACGATTTCAAATGTTAATTTTCAGAAAATTTCTATTCAAATTCTGCAAATAATGCTTACAAATAAATGAGCTAGACTAGAGCACAGATTTTATCTGTGGACTAGAGCTACTGAGCCTTAGAGCTACTTCCTTATAGGGGTGACGTCACGAGCATATATTAGACTGGGGAAGAAATATGAGTTGGCAACAGCTAGTTTTGTTTACATCGACGCGGAAGCCGGAAGGCGCGAAATTTTTGTGCTCTGCTCATATTGCCGACATCTGATATTTTAAAACTGATAAGGTAAGTTTAAATTCATCGTTTTTTAAAATAATGAAAGGTATGATATTTGTCAAACTAAATTAAAACTCTTTAGCATATCTGTTAGAGAATTTTCATTATATTTCAATTTAAAATGTTTATTAGTACCTCGTGGTGAATCGTGGAAGCTTCCATATTGCTTGGCTTGCAAGCACATAAGCTGACAAATATCATATTCCTTATAAATGTGCATGTAATTAAATGTTCTTTTATAAGTACGGTTGTTATAGTATTGCAGAATATTAGAGCTCCCAGAGTTCGTAAATATATTTTCGAAAATATAAAAAATATCCGATATTTTGATATTTAGATATCCGGTTATTATTATTTAGGGATGCACCGGATATGAATTTTTGCCGGATACCGGATACCGAATATTCGGTACGAAATTTTACCGAATATCCGGTATCCGGCCGAATACTCTTTCATTTTTAATTTCAATAGTAATATTTCTATTTTATGCTTCTTAAAGAAGAAAAACTTTAAATTATTATAATTTTATGTCATTCAAATGTTAATAATAGATTTAAACTAATTTATTAAGTTGATTAAAAACAAATGCTTTTTAGTAATTAAGTATTGAAATTTAATCATGTTTTGTGTTTTGCCTATTCTAATATACATATTGGTAGTTTTTATTTATTTTTTTTAATTCAGGGTCAGTGAAAATAAAAAGACAAAAAATTAAGTAATTTCTCTGTTTTTCATACTTATAAATCCTTGTTATTTATAAATACTAAACATCCTATTGAAGTGGATTTTTCTTTTCCTACATACTTGTACATATTATTACTTACTTTCCCTATGACAAATGTTTTCTAACAGAATTTAAATAGAGAAGCTCCTCATTGCAAGTATCTTCTTTTGTAGTACAAAGGGGAGAGTGAACTATTAAAAAAAGTGGTGCAATTCTTTTCATTATCAGTATTATTTTACCACAGCTGGTCTTCCATCCATATACAAAATAGTGACAAAAGTTTCAATAAAATCATTTTTACTTCGAATTGTTGAAAGCACAAGAAAAAGAGACAACCAGAGGAGTGAACACTTATTCTCAGAAGAAGGAAAATATTTGTGATCAAAAACATAACAGAGCCTGAAAATGCTCAGCACCATAACTTGCCTTTAATTATAAATAATTAGTTGTCATATTTTAAATATATTTTCTTTATATATAAATCCTATAATTTAATTTTTATGAAAATATGAATATTTATTTCTGCTAACATTGTTTTAACGGATAATGTTGGCAAAAAGCAAATTAATTTCGCACTAAGTTTTTCTGATAATGTTAAAAAATATGGATTTAAAAAATTAGTCACTATCCGGCAACCGGATATTGAAGTATTCGGCCGGACCGAATATCCGGTTTGAGTGCCGAATAAGCAGGATATCCGGCAGGAGACGGATATCCGGTGCATCCCTATTATTATTATTTTTTTTTATATCTGTCCGATATTTTCAAAATAGTACTGCTGATTATAAACTTTTTCAGATTTTCATTATTTTCCGGCGTATAATACGCAGATCAAATGTACTAATCATGTTTCGACCCAGAAATTTTATTTTATAAAATGTCGCTAGATCGCTGTAAATATTTGACTTAAATCGTTGAATAAAATTTCTGTGTTGAAACAGAATTGGGGGGAGGGGGAGGGGGGGGGGAAATTCTAAAAAAGTCACTGACAGAGTCAAAAGTTTTGTATCTACAAAGTGTCATATAGTCAATAAAAGTTGAAAAATTTATATTGTTTTAAGTTTTCACTGAAAAAAAAAAAAGATACTTTAAGAAATTTATTATCAACTAGAGACAGGGTTATGATTTAGCCCAATCCAAAAAACCCGGGTGGGTTTTTCTGAAAAAAAAAAAAAAAAAACACTTGAAAAAACCCAACTGGGTTTTTTCAAAATTAAAACTTTAAATTACATAGGTAATATATTTCTTAACGTCACTACACCAGTCGTAAAGTTCCGCCCACCCCAAGCGAAAAAAAAATGCCTTAATTCTCCCAATGACAATTTTTAAAACAAATAATTGTAACTTAATTTTCTATAAGTGTATGTGTAACTATCACAAACACAAAAACTAATTTTTTTTTTTTTTCCATTGAAAAAAATGCTTTGATATATATAATCCCACAGTTGAAACTCATAACACATATGCTGAGAATTCTAATTTAATGATGTAGACAAGTAGAATTATTTGGTTTATTCTATTAATTAGTTATAATAAAAAAAATACTTTACAGCAAATATATTTTTTCCAGTTCTGCAAATTTTGTTATATCCCGTTTCAATTGCAAAAAATTTTGCTTAACTAAATATAAACTACCACCCATCTTAATTCAATAACAACACAAACTAAGGGAAAACCGAAATTTCCTGTTTACCTCGGGCTGAGGAAATGTTACTTTTTACTTACTGTACCTAAGAAAGAATATAGCAACACATTTTGCAATGCAAACTACTCAAAAAAAAAAAAAACCTTGCAATCCATCAATCAATATGTTTCAGAATGAATTTTTTCTAGAGAAAATATTTATTATATGTAGGCAATCACTTCAATTAAAATGAATATAAAGATACTGTATCCATAACAAAATATTAGTTTAAACGTTCTAATTCATCACTAGTATTAGTATAGTACTTTAATGATAATTCTATTGTTAAAACTATTACTAATAATCAATTTATCTAAAAGCAAAGCATAATTTTGATTATTGTATAGCTGCAGATTCCCAAAATCTGGAAGGAGCCAGTGGCTCCTAAACCCAAAAAATCCAGTAGCCACATTGTGAAACAAACACATAAAAACATTTTTCTTTTTCCTCCATTAAATTTGGACAATGGGATATTGAATATTCCCACCATAATTGTATACAGTTTCTAGGAATAAATGTTTGCAATGTAAGGCCTGAATAATCTGTGAATAAACGATTCTCTAAAGTTTTTTATCTATAGATACCCCCCCCCCCCCCCAAAAAAAAAAAGGATTTTTTATAGCTGAAAATAAATAATCAACGTAGGAATTTTCATAAGAAAATATGTCCATAAAAAACAAAATTAAAAATAAATATATATAAAAAAAAATATGGAAAAGATTTATTTTCAAAAGAAAATAAATACTGGAAATAAAACCTAAAAAGGTTTTAGATTTTAATAAAAAACATTTAACAATTTCTGCCATTTTCAAGGATGATGGAGAAAAATCGAATACCATAAGCCTCATTGCAACTTTCGTTGCAAGGGGATTCTTTTAAGCATTTATTAATTAAAGAATTTTTAAAATCCATATGGAGACAAAAAAATTACAATTTTTGTGACCGATCGCCAATTTTCATGTTTTATTATCACAAACCCTTGACGAAATTCACTTTTTTTTTTCTGCAATCGATTGATGAACTTCGCGGTTTTTTCGCGACCGATTGATGAAATTTGCATTTTTTTTTTTTTTTTTTTTTTTTTTTTTTTTTTTTTTTTTTTTGCTTCTCGAAATTCGCTTGCATTTTTTTTTTCTCCAAAACAAATTGAGGGAGGAAATTTGCGGTTTTATTTTGCGACCGATTTAAGAAATTCGCGGTTTTATTTCATCAGCGATTGATGAAATTCTTGGTTTTATTTGGAGAGCGATTGACAAAATTTACAAAATTTTTCAGTGACCGATTTCACGAATTTCGCGACCGATTCACGAAATTTCAGATTTCTTTTCATTACTGATTGGCGAATTGATTTACGGAAATTAAAATAATAATAATAATAATAATTCGAGTTTTGCTAATTCGTGAAGGAATCGCATGCCAGTATCTATGTCTACATGTAAGAACATATCTGAAAAATCCCAGAGCTGTAGATTTAATGAGTAGGCCCAAAATTATTCTATTCTCGGCACGAATTTTACTGTGTCGCTGGCTAATTGTAATATACGATCGTCGCAGAGTTCATTCGCGACGCATATCAACATGATTTTTTTTTTCTGATTATGCGGACATTGAAGTTTTTTTAAAAGAAGAAAACGAGAAAGTTGCGAATCAGTGGAAATGTGGCATCCATGTTCAATCATATTTTTTAATTATGGACAATAGAAAAAAGAGCTAAATATCGCTGAATTATGGAGGACAATCCCCGAATTCATGTTAAAAAATAAAGCGGAAATCTGCCTTTCGGCGAAAAAGGGGTATCCATGTAAAACACCTGGCGACTTAGACATAGAAAGTTAGTCGCCAAAGCAAAAACTTTAGTTGCCACGTTTCGACTGGCGACCGTGAATCTGCACCTATAGATTATTGTCATTGATTTATATATTTTTGTAATCAATTAGTTACTTTAAATTGTATTTAGTAGTAAGTAAATTTTTTTCAAACATTCTGAACCACCTCTTTTAACTTAAAAAACCCAGTGGGTTGGGTTTTTTCTGAAAAAACCCGGGCATTTAACCCTGACTAGAGAAAATATCGTTACTTATTATCTGGGCCAGGTCACATTCACTGCACCAACAATAGTGACGGAAATAATAATTACAGTAACGCTTATTTATTTTTGCTTTTTTTATGTTACGTGCTTAGTTAATACCTCATAGTTGGCATATTAAAGACAATGGTAAAAATATTTATATGCACATTATTACTAGGGATGCACCGGATATCCGTCTCCTGCCGGATATCCTGCTTATTCGGCACTCAAACCGGATATTCGGTCCGGCCGAATACTTCAATATCCGGTTGCCGGATAGTGACTAATTTTTTAAATCCATATTTTTTAACATTATCAGAAAAACTTAGTGCGAAATTAATTTGCTTTTTGCCAACATTATCCGTTAAAACAATGTTAGCAGAAATAAATATTCATATTTTCATAAAAATTAAATTATAGGATTTATATATAAAGAAAATATATTTAAAATATGACAACTAATTATTTATAATTAAAGGCAAGTTATGGTGCTGAGCATTTTCAGGCTCTGTTATGTTTTTGATCACAAATATTTTCCTTCTTCTGAGAATAAGTGTTCACTCCTCTGGTTGTCTCTTTTTCTTGTGCTTTCAACAATTCGAAGTAAAAATGATTTTATTGAAACTTTTGTCACTATTTTGTATATGGATGGAAGACCAGCTGTGGTAAAATAATACTGATAATGAAAAGAATTGCACCACTTTTTTTAATAGTTCACTCTCCCCTTTGTACTACAAAAGAAGATACTTGCAATGAGGAGCTTCTCTATTTAAATTCTGTTAGAAAACATTTGTCATAGGGAAAGTAAGTAATAATATGTACAAGTATGTAGGAAAAGAAAAATCCACTTCAATAGGATGTTTAGTATTTATAAATAACAAGGATTTATAAGTATGAAAAACAGAGAAATTACTTAATTTTTTGTCTTTTTATTTTCACTGACCCTGAATTAAAAAAAATAAATAAAAACTACCAATATGTATATTAGAATAGGCAAAACACAAAACATGATTAAATTTCAATACTTAATTACTAAAAAGCATTTGTTTTTAATCAACTTAATAAATTAGTTTAAATCTATTATTAACATTTGAATGACATAAAATTATAATAATTTAAAGTTTTTCTTCTTTAAGAAGCATAAAATAGAAATATTACTATTGAAATTAAAAATGAAAGAGTATTCGGCCGGATACCGGATATTCGGTAAAATTTCGTACCGAATATTCGGTATCCGGTATCCGGCAAAAATTCATATCCGGTGCATCCCTAATTGTTACTATATAATATAGTTGGCATATTAAAGACAATGGTATAAATATTTATATGCACATTATTACTATATAATATAATAGAGTAGAATATACAAATATAATAGTATATTTGTTACATTTATTCAGATTGGCATAACAGACCACTGGAAATAGAACTACCATATTTATTGCCATATGGCTGAAAGCCATCAATTTTATTTTATGTACTAAATTAATGTTTTGTATTGCTTTAGTTTGCTTTTATATTATTTATCATTTTTTTAATAATTTTATGTATTTATTAAATTATTGTTTTGGACACGATTGGCCACATTGAACAAAATTTGCATTTGACAACCATATTTGGCATTCTATAAGTTAAGGTTCTTGGTTTTTTTACTATCCAAATGATGCCAAATTAGTCTGAAAAGATAAATGAATCTTATAAGAAATGAAAATTATATTTTGTGTTATCTCAAAATAAAATGTTTGTTAGGAAAAAAAAAAGGCTGTGCAATATTACACTAAGTTAAAAATCAGACACTGTGTAAATAAATAAATAAAAAAATGGAAAATCTCAAATTAATATAACCAACATAATGAAAAACGGTACTTTTCGGTTAGCCGGGCGCCAATGATATATATATACATGTATATATACACACATATTTACATATGCAAATATATACATACACATATATATATATATACATATATGTATGTATATGTATATATATGTATTTATATATGTACTTATATCACTGGCGCCCAGCTTACCGAAAAGTACCTGAAAAACTTTAGTCATGCAGAATTATACTTAAAATAAACTTTTTATTGTTATATTAAGGTTGTTCTCAGATCCAAAAGAACTACTTTTAACATATTTCTTAATTCATTTTTGTTCAGAAACATGTAAAATTGGCAGGTGTTCTTATTCAGAAACTATGTAATCAAATGATGTTTTCCATTTTTTGCTAAAAGCAGAAGATCTTTCAGAAAATATTGTCAAAGTCTGCATTTTGAATCAAATCCCTGATGCTGTTTGCACGAGAAAAGTGAAATACGACACAAATCGCTTATAACTCGATAAGTAATTTATTTATCAAATTGTGGAAAACTCATTTCAATTCCAAATTACTTCAATAGTTAGCCCTGCCAACTTTATGCTATTGCATTTAAACAGAGTTTCCCCCAGGTATAAAAAAGAGCAGGGTGCTGCCGGTGAGAAAAGGGCACTTTTTCTATTCTTAAGGGCACTTTTTTTTAATTGTTCAAGGTATTCTTTTGGTTTTTAAAGCTACTTTTAATATTTCAAATTCAAAACACTCTTTTTAAGACAACATTAAGTCAGTTTTTACTATGCAATTTTTTAATGCAAAAAGGAGAAAGGGCACTTTTTTTACTGAGGGCAAGAAGGGTGCTAATTATTTTTTATGAGGGGCAAGAAGGGTGCTATTTTGTAAACCAAAGGGCAGGCAGGGTGTAGCACCCTTCTGAAACTGTCTGGGGGAAACTCTGATTTAAAAATGTGTCAGAAAGTTTTGTTTTATTGAGCAGATCATTTGAGAACTACCTTAAATTGCAGGGTATTCATTTGACTTCAAGTTAAGTTTTACAAGTAAACCTAATTCACTAATGATAAAATTACGAGTGAATCAGCAAGAAAATATTAATCTTATTTTCAACAAACTAATTAAAAAAAAAATGTGTTTTATTAGAGTACTGACACTGTGCACACATACAAATTAGAAATTTAAAAATAGGTGGTTGCAACTGTTCAGAAATCATGCCTAATTTCACAACTGTAATTCTAAAACATTTCTGTTAAAATATGAGAGTTTGGCATGTGCCTTGATTGTGGAAAATTTTCCACTTTTATTTAGGGGAGACCGGTACACAGTGGACCACTTTTTCAGTTAACATTTTTTTTCTCTTTAACAGACTGACCGATCTGTATGAAAATTTGAAAATATTTTTGAATATTCCTTAAACCTTCTTACATCCATCATAATTTTCTCACAACATAGTTTTCAATACATTTAAAAAAAAAAAAAAAATTATATGCACTTGTAAAGTGGACCAGTGTACCCCGGAAGCTGGGTACACTGGTCCACCCACCGAGGTACAGTGGACCACTATTAGGTATTATCTAAAATACAATATAAATCTATTTTTCATTAATCTAATTCTTTTTTGTTGCCCCTTCACCCGCAAAATAACATAGTAATATAAATTTTGAAACAAAAACAAAAAATTAATTATATTTTGAAAATAATAACAGATTAATACAGGAACAATTGCAATTTAGTTGAAGTTATTACTTAAGTACAAAAAAATCAGCGCACATTAAAATTTGCAAATGAAATTCCAAAGTACTTATGAGTAAGATTGAGCCTGGAATTTTCAAGAAATAATTTTGGGTCTGAGAGCAACATTATGAAATCATTGACATCATCTTTATTTGCTCCCAAAATTGTTTGAAAATTTTATGCACTGCAGTTATTATTATTTTAACTAAAATATTTAAGGTTACATTGATTTTTGACACATGATTTGTAGTTTCTCATGCATTTTGTATAATAAAATATTTTGGTAGCCTAAAATATAACCTTTTAATCATTAATGTAAATTGTATAAAAATATTATATATATTGCATTGATAATACTTATTAATATATATTGGTAATACTTATAGCATGCATGTATGTGCATAATTTTTATTTTATAAATTAAAAGAAAAGTCATAAAATAATAATATTGTGAGTGTTTTTTAAAAATTGATTTAAATTTTTAAAAAATCTGATTATTTTGATTTAAAAAAAATCACAAACCCTGTTTAGTTATAATTATATTAATAATTATTTATTAATTGACAATTAAGCTATGAATATATTGTATTATCATCAGGAACACAAAACTGTATATAATTTCTAGAATTCTAGCATATCAGAAAGTGGGTACAAAATTAATTACAAAATTCCATTTTTATATACAAGTGTTTCATATAAGCAGCTTGTACTGCAATATTTTTTTTTATGTACTGTTTGGCATGTTACAATGATGAAAGACATTGTCAATTTTGGGCACACATACATAAAAAACATTCGTCATCCTTGATATAGAAACAAAAGCTAAATTTTAGATGTTTTGTTGTTAATTTTTTATAATTAAAAAAAATGTAATACTTTTACTACTTAAACTACAGTAGATGCCGCTTAATGTGATTGCGGTTAATATTATCAAAATCACCATGTCCCGACCCACTGTATTTTGCTTACAACATCGCTTTATGTGATCAATACTCCGTTTAATGTTATCGCTTTTTCAGCAGACCAATTCCTGAAAAGTTTGCAAAAAAAAAAAAAAAAAAAAAAAAAACTTCTGGAAACATTACATCTCAGGGGTTGATCCAGGCAAAATTTGGGGCCTATTTAGGGCCCTTTTACAAGAATCAATTTAATAAAATGGGAACCTTCACAAAAATCAATTTGACAAAATGGGCCCCTTCACCTTTTTACTAAAATAGGCCCTTTCACAAAATTCCATTTCATAAAAACTTGCTATTTATTATTTATTTATTGTTTTGTGATGTTTTAAAATGTGTAATTTGTAAACAAACAAGTTCACCAGAGAAGAAAACTTCACCAAAAGGATTTAAAAAAGTTTTTGTTTATAAATGCTTGGTTCGAATTTGATTAACTGGATTTCAACTTCCATTATAAAATGTTATTTTTCACAAAAATATAATAAATTTCACAAAAATAACCTTTACTTTTCACAAAATGGGCCCCAAGAAAAAAAAACCTGCATCAGCCCCTGCATCTTTTGGTAATGTCATGGAATGGAATATCATCTGCTACAATTAAAAATTGTTTTGTTACTGCTGTATTCTGTGAAACTGAAAACAGACTATGGAAATCTTCCCTGATGATATGACGAATGAAGATAATGAGGACTGGATGGCGATCAGCAGTGACATTCCTGTAGTTGCAAAGCTCACAGAAACTGAAATTTGCAAAAAGTTTGCGAAGATATACAAAATCATAGTGATGATGAGGATCAGGAGGACAATGAAAGCCAACTTTTTGAAGGACCACTTACATATGCAGAAATGAGGAATGCATTGAAAATGTTCTGAAACAAGGTGTACAACATCATAGGACAATAAATAAAAATAAATAAAAATATGAGTTATAAACAATTCATTAATAAACTTTAAGAGAATTGTAAACAAACAAAAATTACTGAATTGTCTCAATAAATGTTTATCACTTTACAAGTCGTCATTGCAACAAGGGTGAGTAATCATTTTCTTAGTAATAGTACTACTAGATATGATTTGGTATTTTCTTAAATCGCATATTGTTATCAATCTGATTTGTTATCAAAAACTCATGGTCCCGAAGTGATCACATTAAGCGGCATCTACTGTATTAGAAATATTTTTGAAAACTATGAATATCAGATATATTTTTATATTAAAAAGCAATTTTTTTATTTTATTTTCTAAATGCAATTTGGAAGAAAAATGCTAGAGTGTAGTGTAACACTTATAATGTATGTAATGTGTAAATTTGTACTATATTTTAATTTCATATTTGCTGCCAGAGATTAATATTTACAATTTTTTTCCCCATATATCCTTGGAAATTAGGAGAGCACTGGAATACATGTAATTGATGATGGATGCCTTTATGGAAGCTATGTCCAGCTAAAGAAAAATATACATGTAAGTGTTTAGGAATTTCTTTAAAAATGACAAAAAATGAAAAATAACAGCATTTTTTTGCCTAGCCATGGGGTCGAACAGAGATTGGATGTCATGTATGGGTACATCAGTCCATGCAGCTTCAGCACTATGCCACAGTTCATCAACCATAGTGACGGGCGAGTGGTGGCGAGCCAGTCTATCAGAAGCCATTGACAGGACATTTTCAATTGGTGAGAAATCAGGAAAACGTGCCGGCCAGGGCAACAGTCAAACATGTTCTGTATCAAGGAAAGTCAGGATAGTACGACCAACATACGGTCATGCATTGTCCTGCTAAACCATAGAGTTGCAGAGGCATCGAAAATAAGGCAGAACCATGGCCGTAACACATCAGAAATGTAACGGCTGCTGTTCAAATTGTCGGCAATGAGAACAAGAGGTTACCGAGAGACATTTCATACTGTCACTCCAGGTAATATGACAGTACAGTCAACTCTGTGAAATCCGCCGATCTATAATCCGCCATCCATTTTCAAATGTAAACAATGAAAATCATACTTTCATAGTTAGCTTATTAAAGAAATTACATATAGTTGTTTTTATGAATTATCAATTTTTAAATGCTTTAAATTGTGATTTAATAAGTTTTATGTGATTTGCATGATGTATATTAAAATAATAACTTTAGGTAAGCAAAAGGAACAACTAAATGCAAATATCAGTGGAGTAATTTACATTTTAAAACTAATACATTCATGTAACAGCTGACTAAAGAAATATCTGCAGAAATCAGTAACTGATTTGGTCTTATTTGGAAGGCACTTTTGCTAAATACACCTTTAAACAATTTGGATATAAAGATTTAAGCCAAGACTTAAATTCCCATTGAGTAAATGTTCAAAAAAATAAATAACAGCTAATGAAATTAAAATTTTATAATAATTCCAACATACTTAAAATTTAGAGCTAAAAGATCTTCTCAAGAAGATTAGCTCTTCTTATCGATTCTTAGCTCTTATTGTTTCACACCAGTTTCAACTTATTTTCTATACTTAGAATTATTAAATTACTTTTGAGTTATAGTGTTCCTTTTTATATTGTTATTTTTGTACAAATATTAGTAATTTATAGTTCAGTTTAAAAAGAAAACAAAGGAATGATCTGTGATCTGCAAAACTCTTGGTCCCAAACTGTGCAAGTTTAACAGAGTTGACTGTATTTAAAAAATGAATAATATAAATAAAATTTGCATTGTATAATTAATTTTTCTTTAAATTAACTTAGTTATTAAATATTTTAAACCAGTTATGCATTATATTTTCCTTTTCTATTGTAATTTATGTTTAAATATTTCTAATTAATAGTCAGATTATAAAAAAATGAAATGTAAACAAAGAAATTATCTATAATCCGCCAAAATCTATAATCTGCCAAACACTTGGTCCCTAAGTGTGCGGATTTCACAGAGTTGACTGTATGACGATTCGAATGCAAGTTGGCAATGTGCGTTTTCCATGATGCCACCAAACTTGGATGCTGGCATCATGATGCTGCATACAGAGCCTGGATTCATCAAAGACGACGTGAGACGCCATCCCTGCGTCATATACAGCATCATGATGCCAGCATTCATGTTTGGCAGCATCATGGAAAACGCACATTGCCAGCTTGCATTCGAATCATCATACTGTCATATCACCTGGAGTGACGGTATGAAGTGTCATTGGATACACGTCTCGGTAACTTCTTGTTTGCATTGCCGGCAAATTCAACAGCAACCGTTACATTTCTGATGTGTTACAGCCCATGGTTCTGCCTTATCTTTGATGCACTGCAACTGTACGGTTTAGTAGCACAATGCACGACCGCATGTTGTTCGACTGTTGCCCTGGCCGGCACGTTCTCCTGATTTCTCACCAATTGAAAATGTCCTATCAATGGCTTCTGAGCGACTGGCCTGCCACCATGCGCCCGACACTATGGTTGATGAACTGCGGCATAGTGTTGAAGCTGCATGGACTGATGTACTTGTACATGACATCCAATCTCTGTTCGACTCCATGGCTAGGCAGAAAAATTCTGTTATTGCGGCCAGGGGTGGATGCTTTGGGTAGTGTTTTCTCAAGATCTATATCTCCTAATTTTCTGAAAATGTAATCACTTGTCCTTCCCATTATAATGTATTTGTCCAATAAATATCATTCTGTTATTTGCATTCCTTCATGGTGTAGCATTTTGGATGGCCAGTAGTGTATATTCAATATAAAGGTATTTAATATAATACATACTTGCCAACTTTTACACTAGGTGTAAAATTTACACTTTTGGAGCATTTTTTACACTTTTACACTTTTTTTGTAAAGTTTCTTCCAAGTTTCATTTTCATCTCTTAATTTATAAATTACTTTCTGGTAATAACAGTAAATGATGAATGAAAGGGGAATGAATATTTAGTATTGTCAAAGGAATGAGTTCAGGCTTCATTCTCAAATGGAATCAGGGAGATTTTTTAAAATTTGTATTCTGTGTAACAATAAGCCATGTTTTGAATAAATTAGCTCAGAAATTCCTTATTTAAAAAAAAAAGTTCTAATAAGAAATATATGTTTTTAAAGTTATTTTCTTATTGAGTGTTGTAATATTTTTCTCATCAAACTTTCACTATAATTAATGTATTATTTAAAAATATTTTCATGTATTATGTACTTAAGAAAAGTGAAAAAGGCCGTTTATGTGTTACTTAAAAATGGGTTATACAGGTCTTTATTGAAAAAAATTGTGTGAAATACTCTTCCGCGTCATTTTACACTTTACCATTTTCAAAATTTGGCAGGTATGTATAATAGTATTTTCAGTGAGAAGTTACTTCCTCTAAAGTAGATTATATATGATTCACAAGTTTGTGTTATGTTCAGGGATCACTCTAGAGAGTTTCACAGGGCCGGCATAACCTCATGCCCTTTTTAGTTCATGTTATTTTTTACTATGACAATTTTTCTCAATTGTTGAATTCTATAGAATTGCCCATCACTAATTCCAAGTAATCCACCAGAAATAAAAAATATTTACTTAAAAGAAAATGACGAAGAGCATCAAGAGAAAGAAGAAAACTGTGCTATTACAAATAAGTGTTGCTGTGTGTAAAATATAAACTAGAAAAGTTATTTTTAAGCTGATCTGAAGAATTAAATTTAGTTAGTGAACTTATGAATGTATAAAACATGTTTGCCAAATAGAATTTAAAAGACAAAAACTCTTAACTGAATACCTTAAATAAACAGATGTACTACCTAAATATTCACATTTACATTTATTCTTTGAAATTTTTAGTCATAAATTTTTTATTGACATAAGTCAGTACTCATTATTGATTACATCATTATTATTAAGGCAAGGCACAAACTTTTGAATTATTATTATACCTTTTTTAACTTTTGTTATCTTGAATCTCTTAAGCAAATTTAAATTGTTATATATTTTATGTATTAATATTTTATTTTTTCAACAATACCTCCAAATAAAAGACAAAATATCCAATCCCATCGATGTGCAAAATTGGAAGGTTTTACTGTATATTATTATAAATATTGAAGAAAAATAAAATGTATCAAAAGTAACTTAGTAGAACTTAAAAGTAAAACATAAAAGAACCTCACATTTTTATCTATTTTTAATAAAAACTGCCCTTTTTAAATAAAATTTTTGTTTTTAAAAATGGTGTCTAATTAACTTTCAGATGAAAATTCTTATAAATGGAGCTTCATGTATGATTTGAACATGGAAAAGTTATAACTGCAGATAAATTTGCTTTCAATGGTATATGGTAAGATTACTTTTAAATATATAAAACAATGATTTAATAAAAATAAAAATATTTGACTTTTACTAAATGTAGTTTTCTCAATAACCCCCCCCCCTTTTTTTTTTAAAATAGCAGTGCTCTGTTCTTTTTAAATACAGTGAAATTTTCTTTTGTAAAAATTTTCTATGTCTATGTGACTGAATCTTTTTTTTTTTTTTTTTTAAGTAGAATTTTCTTAAACAAGGGGATTATTAAATCATATTGTAATTTAATTGTATTTTTTTATTTATAGTTCATAAAATTATTTGTAATTAATGTTACTGTATTTGCCATATCTAAAAATTGCATCTTTTTTAAACATTCCTAAACACAATAGCGACTACCTGCCACTTTTCTTTCTGGAGTGAACACTAATTGGATGCATTTCTTAAAGCTTTTAAAATGCATTGCTGGTTTTTAGCTATTTTTTGCAGGTTTATTTTTTTTAAATACTTTTTTTTATAGTGTTATAAATAATATTATATAATATAGAGTTTAATCTAGGAAAAAGAGATTTGTAGCTTTTTGGCTAATTACAGCCAATAACTGTTAGCCAAATAAAAATAGCTTTAGCCAAGAAAAAAAAACTTTTATTTATACAAAATTTCTATATAAATGAGTATTATTTGTAACTATACAATATACAAATAGTACACCACTCTGTAAGATTGACCCTCTCAAGATTTGGCCATACATCACACATCAAATGCTTTTTTAAATGGAAATTCTTTTCAAACTTCCCCTTCCAAATTAATCATAATTAAGTTACTTAAATTTTTGATTGTCAGTCTATTCCTCAAGTCAGTTTATGTTGTATTCACGAGACTCAATCCCGTTTCACAATCTGCTGTAGACAACAGAATTGTTGCTACAAATTCATACAAAGAAGTCACATTGGGAAACATGTCAGTAATGCCATTTTAATGGAAAAAGAATACAATCAGCAGGTTTCATTTCTTTACCCCTTGTAGCCAGAACCTGCCTGAACAACTTCCATTCATGAATCGTTTTGGTTTCATTTCTTAAGTTGGGATCATCAACAAAAAATAAACTCTTTTAATTTCCTCAATACTTGTTTAATGCAAATGACGTCATGCTATTTGTAAGATGCTTGCACGGAGAGGACGAGACAAATTTTGAAGTGAGTTGCCAGGACAGAGGCGGTTTGAGATTTTTTTTTCACGTGGCAGCTGCAGGTTTACGAAAGGCAGGAACAACAAAATGGAAATGATATATATTTTTTTGGTTGTTGCTTTTTGGCTAATCCACTAAATGCTTTGGGGGCAAAAGGTGCTTTCAGTTAGCTTTTTGGCTATTTGGCTAGCTCTAGATTAAACCCTATAATATCAAGTCAGTGATAGAAATTGGGAAATGAAAGGTAGGTGTGAAGTGACGCCACACCTACTGTAAATATCTTGGGTGCCAAATAAAAAATTCTAGTTGCAATTTCTAAAATTCACATAACTGTATCATTATATTCTACTTTATAGAAAATCATGAATATTTTGTTTTTATTTAAATTATTGAAGTTCATAAACTACAATATTATAATAATTGAAGCAACTGTAAAACTGATAAAGTCCTTTTAATTAATACTACTACATTTTCAAATTAATAAAAAAATGCACTTAACCATGTTAAACAAAATTAAACCTAACAAAATTTTATCCATTGTTGATAATTACACTTAAATTTAGTAAAAAAAAAAAAAGATATATATACATATAATATAATTACAGACGAATATTGTTAACATGAAATCTAAAAGACCACTTTTTTTTTTTTTTTTTTTTTTTTTTTTTTGTGTGTGTGTTAACCGTTAAAATAATAGTACCATCTTATCTGTTGGGACTGCATTATCAATTCATGTTAAGAAAAAATTCACATTAAGTGATTTAATGCTAACAATGCTTTACTGCATATAGATTGCAAAGATGAAATTCAAACAATACCCATTAATTTTAATAAAGTTAGATAATAAAATCAGGATGTCTAACCGTCCTTCAGATACATCACTTCACAATGATTTATAGCTTTATCTGGACAAAAATCTGCTAAATTGGGATACTATAGGATAGAACTTAGTACAATGTTTACATCACAGTAATTTGGAGTGAGTTGCACACAGTTGATCACAGTAAGTTGCAACATACAGCTAATTAGCTAAAAAAATACAGTTTTTAGCATATCTTCTATAGCCTGCAATTTTTTAAGTCACTCGCCCCATCATAAAATCCATTCACCAGTGGCAAGTAAAAGAATATATTCCCCCACCCCAGTGTATTAAGTTAGCCACCAGCATGGTGTTTCTAAAGCCTATATTACAATAGCACTACATATATGATACAATTTAATGATTATATGTGGAATTAAACAGAGAGGAGCCATACTTCAAAAAGAAAAAATATTTTTACATAAAAAGGGAAAAACATGTTTTACATTACAACTATTTACTTTTTTACATTGATTAAAACAAAATAATTTATATGTATTTTTTAAATGAAATTATCTGAAAATACTTGAGCTTATCTATATTTAGCAAACAGTGAATTTTAATGCTTATAAAAATGATATATATTTTTTTAATTTATAATATGCAGAAATTTTTTTTCCCCTTCTCTGCTCCTAAGCGGTTTTATAATTTATTCCAGATAAATCTTCATGAAGAGAAAATTCTCTTCATATCTTGAGAATGTTCAATGTTGAAAAGGGAATTGAGCAGAAGATAATATTTGAGGAAATTCTGGTACAAATTTAGAACAAAAGAAAAACTATATATATATATATATATATATATATAGAGAGAGAGAGAGAGAGAGAGAGAAAAGGTTAAAAGATGTGCTCAAAATAAAACTTATTATTTTCTTTTGAGAAGCTTCTTGCTAATAAGTTATTCATGCTATTTTATTCTTAATACTGTTTTCAACAGCGAGAAATTGAGATTTTTACTAAATAATTTTATGTATGATTTACATATCTATGTGAGAAAAAATAGTTTCTTATCCTTAAAGTCCTTAAAAAAAATATCACTAAGCAGTTACTATCCTAAATTAAAATACATAATAGCTATAACCTTGAAGTTTTTTTGGTATTTTCATGTTATAGCACCCCTTACAATTATGATTATGCAAAGATTGCAGCTCTGATTTCACCAATATCATAGAAAAGCTTATATATGCCTCATGTATACATCCAGGGTTGCAAAAAAAAAAAAAAAAAAAAAAAAAAAAAAAGCTAAAAAAAAAGGGGGGGGGGCATACCGGTTGCTTTTATTGGTTTTAACCAGCTTTTTTTTCTGCCAAAATTGGCTTTTATACATTGAAACATTTTATTTATCAACTTGTACATTTTAAAGTGTTTTTTAACTAATTTAAAAAACATTTTATAGAATTCGAATTTAATAAATAACCTAATTTCTCAATAATGAAAACATTCATATTGGAATAACACATAGATGTAACTGCTAGTGATTTGTAGTCAGAATTGCAAATATGTCAGCTAAATTTTAAAAAGCAAAATAAGGCAAAAAAATTGCTTTATCTGGTTTAACTTTTTTTTTTTCATTTTTACTGCTTTATATAATTAAAGAGGATGCTGGTTGCTTAATTACGTATTTTATTAACTAATTTTAATGTCTTTTCATATACAGGTCTTATTTTTTTCTCACAAATGTTAAAATCATACATTAAGTCATTTAATAAAAACACTATTATAAATAACATGCATGAATAACTCTTTTAAATAGCAATAAGCTATTCAAATTTTTAATTCAACAAATTTTATTTGAAGACTTTTTTTTTTTTAATTGGGTTGTTTTTAATGTACTTAAATTGTCTAAAATATTATATCCTTATATATATCAAATATTATATCCTTATATATATCAAATATTATATCCTTATATTATATCCTGATTTCTCTTTCAACATTGATCAATGAACTTACATTAAAACATGAACAAAATTTTGAAATAGAAAAAATAAATTTTACTTTATATTTAAAATTTTTTTTTTGAAAAATGAAACTTTATACAGAATTCTATATTTTGTGTTTTGATGGGTGTAAAAAGTCAACTTGTTAAAAAAAAAAAAATTCTGTTTTCTATTAGTTTATTTTCAATTTTTCTATAACTGTAAAACAGAAAAAAACATTTAGAATATTGTTTTATTAAGTTTTCATGCTAGTGATATGTTTCAATTTCAAGTTTATATTTTAAGTAAAACAATATTTATAATCAGCAGCAAGTTGACTATTTTAAAAATTTTGGATATTTTTGCCATTTTCATGTATATTATATATTTACAAATTTTGGTTTTAAAGCATTCAGAAATGAAATTTCAAAATTGTGATTTCAGTACCATGACTATTTCTTTTCTAAAATGTTGTTTTATTCAATTGTAAAAGAAGACAAAAATCTTTTATTTTAATCCACTGAAATAAATATATTCCTTTTACAGGTACTCTTTTGGAATAAATCAACAACTAATGTTTGAAGATGAATCCAGAAGTGAAATAAAAATGATGCATTAACTTGAAACATCTTTATTTGTTTAATAAAATTTCAGATTGTGAAATGGCTGATCATTTTTATGTACTATTTTATTTATTTGAAAATAAACATCATAATTTCATTTGTTTGTTTTTATGTATTTTAAAATTATAAACATGATTATTAGATGTAGCTTTAGTTTAAAAATAAATAAACTAATATTTAATTTTCATGCACATATTGTATGGTGATGACTGCCAACTACTACCTATTTTTTGGCTCCAGTAATTTCGAAGCGACTTCATCTTATTTAATCGCAAATTTCTCCAATTAAATAAGATGAAGATTTCTCTTCAAAATTACTGGTATCAAAAAATAATAGCAGTTGTCAGCTATGGGTATAGTGTATAGTGAGAACATCAGCTGAAAGCTTAAATATAGGTTGATATTTTTTAATGTTTTATAATTTAATTTGCTTCAAGCTAGAAAATTTCGATAATCTGAATTTAAGAAATAATTTGATTTTATGATTTTTATATATATATATATCCTGTAGCTATTCTTATTTTCATTTACAGGCTATTGCTAAAATACAAGAACTAATTTCCAGGAAATCTATAAAATAATTTTCATACATTTGCATTTACATCAAGAAAAATGAGAATTCTCATTTTTGTAAATTATGCTCTCGTCAGGAAACAATTTTTTTTTTTTTTTTGTAATAAGAGTATGCTCCACAATTTCTTTGAATTTTCATACCACTATTTCAAATAGTAATTTCTGCTTTAGTAAGTTGTAGAATTACTATTACAGTTACTATTTGCAAACAGTGTTACTCAAATTCAAATACTTGTAAGAGTGTTGAATATTTATCAAAAATTGTCGATGTGAGTATGTCAAAAATATGTTTGCTTTATTTTGAAAATTATTTATATTTTATTTATTAGAAGGTGATGCCCTCACCAAACTTGAGCAATAAATTCACAAATGTTGCTTTAAATATATTAATTTTTCTCTAAATTAATATTTTAGCGAAAAGTTCACTTTTTTTGTACTAAAGTTAGCACATTTGTATACAGGCCCTGACTATCACATGGGCACCAGGGGCCCATGCCCTGGGCACGAAATTTCTAAGGGGCATGCAATTAGAACTTCTATTAGGACTTTTGTTTGCACTCCGTTTTGTTTTATCATTTAATAGCAATAACATCATTATTTTCTAGTAAATGATGTACTGTATTCATCAAGTCATTCAATTATATCATATTGCACATTTATTCGAAAAGTGACACAACTGAAAATATGTGGTGCTTGAGATATTATTACGATGAAATGACAAAAATATATCTCAATCTGTGGTTAAAAGCACATTTCAATAAATAATAAAAAAAATATTTTATTTTTATTCCTGGAACTGTTTTCCAATTTTCCAGAAAACTTAATTTTTTGAGTTGACACCTTTTGAATAAGTAGACTAAAAAACTAGTATCAGTAAACCAACCAATCTATGGGGGCATGAAAAATTGAAAGTGCCCTGGGCACAAAAACTTGCTAGTCGGGCCCTGTTTGTATATAAATAAGCATACAGGATGTCCCAAAAAGAGTGAAACATGCTTTAATTTTTTTACCTGTTGGAGATACGTAGGCAAAGTAAATTGCAAAAGTGTTCAAAATAAAGTAAGAATTATGATTATATGGATTAATTAGTTCTGAAAAAGTTACTTTTAAAATTTTTATAGCGCCCCTGGGTCATTAAGTTATATTTAAAAGAAATTTCTGCTTGCTCTGAAGAGTACAACAATAATAATTCCATTCTTCTGTAACCAAAATACACTAAGTTATTATACTAGGAATTTTATTAAATTTCTGAGTTTTATGGCACTAAAAATAATCTGTCTATTTAGAGGCAGAAATTTCATAAACTCTAAAGTATAACTCTGTGTGTTTTGGTCATAGAATAATGCAATTTTGACTGTTGTACTTGTCAGAACAGGGATAATACTTTCCTAAATATAACTTGTAAGACCCAGGCATCAGATAAAAATTTCAAAAGTGTAACTTTTTGAAAATTAATGGCAAAACCATTTCATCAACATAATCTTATATTCTAGCTTATTTTGAACAATTTTGCAATTTACATTGCCTACGAATCTCCAACAGATAAAATATTAAAGCATGTTTCAATCATTTTGGGGTGCCCTGTATTTGACTTAAAAACACGAGATTTCTGTAAATACTACAGATTTTTCTAGTAAGATTTACATGTTTTATCTGTTAAAATCACAAAATATTTCTGTTAAAATAACAGTTTATTTCTGTAAATGTAACAGCATTTAGCTGTTAAAAAAACAAATATTTCTCGTAAAACTCGCAGAATATTTCTGTTAAAATAACAGTTTATCTCTGTAAATGCAACGGGATTTAACTGTTAAAAAAACAGAATGTTCGTTAAAATTTACAGATATTTCTCGTAAAATTTACAGACATTTCTCGTAAAATTTACAGATATTTCTTGTAAAATTTACAGATATTTCTTGTAAAATTTACAGATATTTCTCGTAAAATTTACAGATATTTCTCGTAAAATTTACAGATATTTCTCGTAAAATTTACAGATATTTCTCGTAAAATTTACAGATATTTCTCGTAAAATTTACAGATATTTCTTGTAAAATTTACAGATATTTCTTGTAAAATTTACAGGTTTTCTCTGTACAAATCACAGAATATTTCTGTTAAAAAAACAGTTTATCTCCGTAAATGTAACAGTTTTTAACTGTTAAAAATACAGGATGTTTGTTAAAATTTACAGATTTTTCTCGTAAAATTTACAGATTTTCTCTGTAAAAACCACAAAATATTTCTGTTAAAATAACAGTTTATCTCTGTAAATGTAACGGTATGAAACTGTTAAAAAAACAGTCACTTCACGTAAAAAATTACAGATATTTCCTGTAAATTAAACGGTTTTAAACTGGCTCCAAAATTGACAGTTTTTTCTCGTTAATTCGACAAAATTTTTTTTACAGTGTACGCAAAAGTCACCGTAAAGTTTTTGTTTTAATTTTATGAAAAATCATCGTAAATACATCAAAATATTTAGGTATCTGAACATGTTTAAAGGGAAAATATTGCGAAGAGCTAGTTTCAACTACGATAACGTAAAAAGAAATAAGAAAAACCGTATACTTAAAATCTATCGATTTACGCAAAATTCCCCGTAAAGTTCTATTAAAGATTTTCGCAAAATATTACTGTAAAAAGACCAACAAATTTAAGTAACGGAATTTGTTTATAGGGAAAATGATACTAAAAGGCAGTTGCAACTACGATAATGTAGAAAAATTATGAAGAACGGCACATTTAAAATTAATCAATTGCGTTTAAATGCTATCGATTTACGCAAAACTCACCATAAAGTTTTTTTTTTAATTTTATGAAAATTCATCGTAAATAGATCAAAATATTTAGGTATCTGAACATGTTTAAAGGGAAAATATTACGAATAGCCAGTTTCAACTACGATAACGTAAAAAGAAATAAGAAAAATGATTTGCTTAAAATCCATCGATTTACTCAAAATTCCCCGTAAAGTGCTGTTAAAGATTTTCGCAAAATATTACTGTAAAAAGACCAACAAATTTAAGTAACGGAATTTGTTTATAGGGAAAATGATACTAAAAGGCAGTTACTTTAATAGCACTTACTTTAATAGCAGTTACTTTAATAGCAAAAAGGCAGTTACTTTAATAGCACCTACTTTAATAGCAGTTACTTTAATAGCACAACTACGATAATGTAGAAAAATTATGAAGAACGGCACATTTAAAATTAATCAATTGCGTTTAAATGCTATCGATTTACGCAAAACTCACAATAAAGTTTTTTTTTTAATTTTATGAAAATTCATCGTAAATAGATCAAAATATTTAGGTATCTGAACATGTTTAAAGGGAAAATATTACGAATAGCCAGTTTCAACTACGATAACGTAAAAAGAAATAAGAAAAATGATTTGCTTAAAATCCATCGATTTACTCAAAATTCCCCGTAAAGTGCTGTTAAAGATTTTCGCAAAATATTACTGTAAAAAGACCAACAAATTTAAGTAACGGAATTTGTTTATAGGGAAAATGATACTAAAAGGCAGTTGCAACTACGATAATGTAGAAAAATTATGAAGAACGGCACATTTAAAATTAATCAATTGCGTTTAAATGCTATCGATTTACGCAAAACTCACCATAAAGTTTTTTTTTTAATTTTATGAAAATTCATCGTAAATAGATCAAAATATTTAGGTATCTGAACATGTTTAAAGGGAAAATATTACGAATAGCCAGTTTCAACTACGATAACGTAAAAAGAAATAAAAAAACCGTATACTTAAAATGCATCGATTTACGCAAAATTCCCCGTAAAGTGCTATTAAAGATTTTCGCAAAAAATCAATGTGAAAAGACCAATAAATTTAAGTAACGGAATTTATTTATAGGGAAAATGATACTAAAAGGCAGTTGCAACTACGATAAAGTTAGAAAAATTATGAAGAACGGCACATTCAAAATCAATCGATTGCGTTTAGATACTATCGATTTACGCAAAAGTCACCGTAAAGTGCTATTACACATTTACGTAAAATTCAACGTAAAAAGATCACGAAATTTAGCTAAATTAAATTTCTTAAATATCTTAATTATATTTCTTCTCATTTTTCTTGTTTTCAAAAACCCAATTTCCAATTCTCTTATGTAGAAAATATTACGAAAAATGACTTGTTTGAAATTCATTTATTTACGCAAAAATCACCGTAAACTGCTATTAAAATTTTACACAAAAATCAACACAAACATGTCACCAAATTTACTTAAATGAATTTGTTTATAGGGAAAATGATACGAAAAGCCAATTGCAACTACGATAACGTAAAAAAAATAAGAAAAATGATTTGCTTAAAATCCATCGATTTACGCAAAATTCACCGTAAAGTGCTATTAAAGATTTTCGATAAAAAATCAATGTAAAAACACCAACAAATTTAGGTAACGGAATTTGTTTATAGGGAAAATGATACTAAAAGGCAGTTGCAACTACGATAATGTAGAAAAAGTTATGAAGACTTGGCATATTTAAAATCAATCGATTGCGTTTAAATTCTATCGATTTACGCAAAAGTCACAGCAAAGTTTTTTTTTAATTTTATGAAAAATCATCGTCAATAGATCAACAAATTTAGGTAACGGAATTTGTTTATGGGGAAAATGATTCGAAAAGCCAGTTGCAACCACAATAATGTAGAAAAAAATATATGAAAAACGGCCTGTTTAAAATCCACCAGTTTACGTAAAAATCACCGTAAAGTGCTATTAAAATTTTACACAAAAATCAACATAAATAGATCAACAAATTTACGTAAATGGATTTGTTTATAGGGAAAATGATACGAAAATCCAGTTGCAACTACGATAATGTAGAAAAAATTATGAAGACTGGCACATTTAAAATCAATCGATTGCGTTTAAATTCTATCGATCTACGCAAAAGTCACCGTAAAGTTTTTGTTTTAATTTTATGAAAAATCATCGTAAATACATCAAAATATTTAGGTATCTGAACATGTTTAAAGGGAAAATATTGCGAAGAGCTAGTTTCAACTACGATAACGTAAAAAGAAATAAGAAAAACCGTATACTTAAAATGCATCAATTTATCGCAAAATTCCCCGTAAAGTGCTATTAAAGATTTTCGCAAAAAATCAATGTAAAAAGACCAGCAAATTTAAGTAACGGAATTTGTTTATAGGGAAAATGATACTAAAAGGCAGTTGCAACTACGATAATGTAGAAAAAGTTATGAAGACTTGGCACATTTAAAATCAATCGATTGCGTTTAAATTCTATCGATTTATTCAAAAGTCACCGTAAAGTTTTTTTTTAATTTTATGAAAAATCATCGTAAATAGATCAACAAATTTAGGTAACGGAATTTGTTTATGGGGAAAATGATACGAAAAGTCAGTTGTAACCACAATAATGTAGAAAAAAATATATGAAAAACGGCCCGTTTAAAATCCACCAGTGTACGTAAAAATCACCGTAAAGTGCTATTAAAATTTTACACAAAAATCAACGTAAAAAGATCACCAAATTTATTTAAATTGAATTTCTTAAAGGCAAAATGTTCCGAAAACCCAATTTCTAAAACTTTAATGTAGAAAAAATTACGAAAAATGGCTTGTTTAAAATTCATTTATTTACGCAAAAATCACCGTAAATTGTTAATATTTAAAAATTACTGATTAAAAAAATTGAATTATTGAAATCATTGGAAATTTTACATTTGTATAAAGATAAATTATGATAGATTTTTTAAAAAGGGGGTAACAGGTTCTCTCTGTGAAATTTGTAATGTATTTTTCTCCTTATGTTTAAAAAAGCATACATGCCACTTTGCTTGCAAATGTTGAACAGTGTAAAAAAATATGAAAAACGGCACGTTTAAAATCCATCAATTTACGTAAAAATCACCGCAAACTGCAAGTTATTTAAAAATTATTTATTAAAAAAAATAAATCATTTACGAAAAGCTAATTTTAACTGTGTTTTCTAACAATTTGTTGAATAATAATAATCTCCGCCTTATTTAATCTCAGGAATCTGGGGTTAAAAAAATGAAGATCATTATTCCAAAATAGTAGTAAAAAAAAGCGTAACAATAATAATAAAAAAATATTTCATATTAAATTGCCCGACAACGAAGTGTTAAAATAAATTATTGTGGTGCCAGACGCAACTAACAGTTAGTCGCTCTGCTAATTAAAAATATTATAATAAATAGAACTAAACAATCTTTATGGGACAAATTAGCAACGGTTGCAGATTTATTTAGTCATATATCAAACTTTAGAGTGAAGGAGGAGTTCGTGCACCGCGAAATGTCTCAAAAGTTCTTGCAAAAGGATAAGATAAAATTAACTTTTCTGAAGGTGCTTCGGGGTATTATCCAATTTCATAATAGTAATCCAAATGATAGTTTAAGGAAATATTTTTATCACAGTTGTTGTTATCATCACCGTCACACTGAAATACTAATTTATTTAATTAAGCTTTGACCGCAAATATATTAAACTTGAATACATTTAATAACGCGGATAATAAAGACAATTACATGTTACTTTTAAAATTTAGGTTTAGATGATAAAGTATTATATTATTTGTTGACATCTTTGAGCTTATTTGCTCTACGTGTTAGATGGTTTACATTTTGATACAGGACTGAAGAATTAAAGTCATAAGTTCAGAGTTCAGAGTTTTTCATTTCGTCATTCTTACGTCAGTGGAAATTACATATGTTGTACAAGGTTTGTGAGTAAGAATGTAATCAGACTAATAATGTTTTTCCTTCCTGCTATTGTTCCAACATCTTTAACATATTTCACATAATAACAGTTCATCAATTTATAATAGTTTTTGATCATTTACTTGAAGTTGAGTGGCCATTAATCTTATTTTGTAATTCACTAGGATTTGAAAGAATTGTTGATTATTTGACGCTATATCTTCTCTTTATATAAGATTATCAAGGTCTTTTTATTTTTTCCATTGCAAGAGGTAATGAAAAAAGGTTTTTTTTCTGTATTTAATTTCTCGGATGAGGTTAATATTTCCAATATAGAGTACATTAGAGTCTTCAACGCGGTTCACGAAAAAATATTTTCCTCCGCTCAATAAGCGTGAAACTTTGTGACATATTTATGGACTCATTTTTAAACATAAAAGCATGGACTATTAAAGCGATTTGGAATTGAATGGTGTTTTCACTTTTCGATACATTAATTACTTATTACGTTATGCGCAATTTTTATCTCAAGACGGCCGTTTTTTACCCTTTCCGCGCTATCGCGTCCAAAAATTCGGTTTAAAAGGTCTACTTTGACAGCCTTTTCTGAAAGTTCCCCTGCCTTTACCAAATAATAGAAAGAAAAAAACCGTTCGATTACATATTTTACCAATAAGAGCCTCTACCAATTTCATGCGTTTGCGAACATAGAAATAAATTTAGAAATGTTTCAGAATTCTAGGTGGTTGTTTTCCAACATTTTTTAATTCAATCTTGTTCGCAAAAATTGGCAGGTGTTCTTATTCAGAAATTATGGAATCAAAGTGATATTTCAGAAAATGCTGTCAAAGTTGACGTTTTCAGCAGCCGAATTTCCAGAGGCGACAGCGCAGGAGAGGAAATAAATTGTTGTCTCGAGACAACAGCAGCTCATAAATAATAATGTACTTCATTTATCAAAAAAAAAAAAAGTGAAAAACTGCTCGATTATAAATCACTTCAAAATCTTCATGGCTGAAAATGTTCTGCTTTTACGTTTAAAGCAATTCTCAAATTCCCTGCCCTGCAAACGCGGAATTTTCTGACACATTTTCTGACTCATTTTTCAACATAAAAGCGTAAAATTAACAGGACTGTGACTATTGAAGCGATTTGGAATCAAATGGCGTTTTCCATTTTTTCATAAAGAAATTACTTATCGAGTTACAAGCGATTTTTGTCACGTGGCGACGCATTTTTCGTCTTTGCCGCATTGTCGCGTCCGGAAATTCGGTTGAAAACGCCACCTTTGCCAGTATTTTCGGAAAGATCTTTTACTTTTACCCAAAAATGGAAATGCTATTATAGTTTCTGAATTACATAGTTTCTATATTACATAGTTTCTGAATAAGAACACCTGCCGATTTTATGCGTTTCCCAACAAAAATGAATTCAGAAAAGTGTGAGAAAATATTCCTCTTTTGGATGCGAGAAAGCAGTCTTTAAAATGTGTCATGAAGTTTCGCGTTGTTGAACAAGGTTTTTTTTTTTTTTGAGATTCTAATAAAAATTGTTGTGCCATATCCTTTTACAGTGTCTTTTAAGCGTTCTTAAAGTATTACTTTTTTTTTTTTTTTTTTACTTAAAAAAAATAAAATAATAAAAAATAAATGAATAAACATTTAAATGTGTTTATCGCCAAAGAAATAGAAATTCGCAGAAGGAAAACTAAAAAGTAACACTGCAAAAAATAACTGTTGATTTTGCAGTATAAAACTGGCATACTGGCAGCTGGGGCGCCAGATTTATACTGTAAAATCAACAGTTATTTTTTGCAGTGTATTTTGCTTTAATTCGGTGACACATAGAATCTTAATAAGTAATTGAGTAGGTTAATCTTCGTCTAACTATTTTGCCTTGAAACGGCAGAAAATTTTACTCAACCGAAACATTTCTGTAAATCTGAAAACAATAAGATTCAAAAGATTCTGAAAACAAAAGGTGAAAATAAATTCAAATGCAGTGCGCAACACTTTGGGAGAGGAAAAGGAACAATCTTTGGAAACGGAAATTAAAGTTTTTCTACTTCTGTTCTATAGTATTACAAAGTGACATAGTATGCATCGAATCTATACTAATAAACAGAAACGTTTGTGTTCTTCTCGACAGATTAGCATTGTGACGCAAAGACTCACCACTGTAAAGATTAGACTTGGAAGTATACTTCAGAAGAGATCAAGAAAACTTCGAAAAAAAGTTTTTTGAAAAATTAATTTAGGTAATTTTTAACACTTTCCAACCTAGTTGAAAAGTGTTTATGACTTCGGTTTGTCTGGCCGGATGGCCTTCTGCCGTGTGCCGTAATGGCCGTCTGCCGTATGGCCGTGCTCTAACTCCCGTAAATATGCTCGGATTGCTCTGCAATTTTTATATGTTATTGTCGTTATCTATAGCATGTTCCCTATTTCAACGGAAGTGTGTAGCACTTATAGTTTTTTTTACAGGGACACTCAAAAGAATTCCGTTACATTGCGGTCTACGAGGAAAAATCATTTGCGGTTTATTTAAATAATGTTTCACTATTTTAAACGCATTGAAATTTATATATATATAGTCACTAAGGTACATTAGAGTATTAAGGTACATATAATCACTAAGGTACATTAGAAGAAGCTTAATATGGAATAGGGTATGCATAGCACTTATAGTTACTTTACAGGGACAGTCAAAAGAATTCCGTTACATTACGTCTATATGGAGAAAAATCGTCTGCGGTTTATTTAAATAATGTTTCACTATTTTAAACGCATTGAAATTTATATGTATCACTAAGGTGCATAACAAGAGGCTTACTTACAGAATATTGTGTGTATTAGCAGCCATCGTTCATTTACAGGGACACACAAAAGAATTCTCTACTGTCTGTTAACAATAATTCCTGGAAGTGCACTTCCAGGAATTATTGTTAACAGGCAGTAGAGAATTCTTTTGCGTTTTAAGTTACTGAACGCGATTTTAATTTTAACTCGCTTTTTGTCTATTACGTGGTGTGTATAAATTCTGTAGATCCTATACAAGGAAGCACAAAAGTTCGCGAACACATTTCCGTTTATTGACAGAAACTCCAGACGGAGAATTTTAAACTGTGCTACGCGTTTCCTACACTGCAAATCCCGGCAACACAATACAGAACGCAAAACTAACACAAAAACGGGCCGACTTTTGCACGCATAAAATGCGTTCATAATGTGTTTCCAAGTGTTCTCGTGTGGTAAAACATGTTTTACTCCTGGTGCTAAATAATGTGTTCGTGAGGTGTAGTTTTAAACACTTTTTACACGCATCGCTTTTTTAAACACATTCACAACACATGTTTTTAAACACTTTAAAACACAATGTTATGCATTTTGAAATGCATTTGAAGCAGATAACGTGATGCGTATGCATCGGGAGGCATATTTTCGGGATACAGTTCTATATTTGGGAGATTTATTTTCTTTCTTTTCTCCCTAATTTCTTCTGGTTTTATTACCTTGGGTCGCTGCCCACAGTGAATTTATCCTACAATTGACAATTGTAGGCATATGCATTTTCTAGGTACCCCTTTTTTCAGTGTTTGCCTCGTTTCTTCCAGCAGCCCCCCCCCCTCCCTCCCTCCTTCTATAGATTTTCTTTTTATCTCACTCCTCTTTTCTTCCGTTTCTTTTTTTCCCCGCTATCACAACCCTGAGAGCTTATCCCCTCCTTACCCATATATATATTTTTAACATTATTTTTACCCCTCATTCCATTGTATTTCTGGGGTATCCCAAACAAGTACCGTTTGGTTGTACTCCTTAAATATGCCTTTATTTTTTTGATAGGGGTCTTAGTTTCTGAGGTAGTAAGGGCTTTTGCCCCTTATTTCAAATTTACCCCCTTGACTCTTTTATATTTTTTCTATGCTGGGTTTTTACCTTTTTAGGCTCATGGGCCTATGCTCTATATTTCCCTAAATTTCTGTTTCATTTGGACGGCGTTTGTAAGCTTTAGCAGATTTTTGCCCCCACCACCATGTGGCACTTTTGTTATTTGTATGTTTGTACACATAGTATTTCTTGTTTTCTATTTATGCAACTTTCATCTTTGTACCTGTAATCTTTTCGTCCTACACATCACTTTACATCTTCTGCAGTAGCGGAAACTCATTCTTTCCTTTTTATTATCTTTCCAGCATCTGGCCTTTATTTTGCTAGTTCTATTAGCATCTTGCATTATTGACCTTGCATATTTCCCGACAGAGGGTACCCTCTGCGCATTTAAAAAAAACATTTAAGATCACATTTGTTTCTTACTTATTTTGATGATAATGTTTATTACTGTATGTTCTAAGAACCAACTGTGATCTTATGTTTTTTTTTAAGCGCAAGAAAGAAAGGGCCCCTCTAGCGGGGAGAATGAGAACTAAAATAAAGGTGGGGGGGGGGGGAATGCAAAGTCAATAAAGCCAGATGCAAGTAGAACTAGCAGGAGGACAGATACTGGTAAGATAATAAAAAGGGAATACTGAGTGTCCTCTACTGTAGAAGGTGGGAAGTAATGACTACAGGTACAATGATGAAAGTTGCATAAAAATTGAATAATTAGATGACAAGAAAACCAAGAAATATTATGTGTACAAACAACATACAAATAACAAAAGTACCACATGGTGGTGGGGACAAAAATCTGCTAAAGCTTACAAATGTTGTCCAAATAAAACAGAAAATTAGGGAAAGATAGGGCATAGGACTATGAGCCTCAAAAGGTAAAAACCCAGCATAGAAAAAATATAAAGGAGGGAAAGGAGTAAATTTGAAAATAAGGGGCAAAAGCCCTTCATATCTGAGAAGCTAAGACTCCTACCGCAAAAGTAAAGGTACATTTAAGGAGGACAACCTAATGGTACTCGTTTCGAATACCCCAGAAACAGAGTGGAGTAAAGGGTAAAGATAATATTAAAAATATATATAAGGGTAAGGAGGAGCTAAGCTGTCAGCATCTTGATAACAGAGAAAAGGAAAGAGGAGTGAGATGAAAAATAAAATCTATAGAAGTAAGGAGGAGGGCTGCTGGAAGAAATGATGCAAACGCTAAAAAAACAGGGTACCTATAAAAAATGCATAAGCCTACAACATTGTCAATTGTAGGATAAATTCACTGTGGGTAGCAACCCAAGGTCATAAAACCAGAAGAAATTAGGGAGAAAAGAAAGAAAATAAACTCCCCAAAGCTATACTGTATCCAGAGACTATGCCTCCCGGTGCATATGCATCAGATTCAGATTATCTGCTCTAAATGCAATCCAAAATGTATAACATTATGTGTTAAGGTGTATATAAACAGGAACGGGAGGATAAACTGGAAAACTGCTGGAAGAAACTGTGCAAATGCTGATAAAAAAGGTATCTATAGAAAATGCATATGCCTACAACTATAGGATAAATACATTGCGGGCAGTCAATCCAGGTTGATAAAACCAGAAAAAGTTAGAGATTAAAGGGGAAAAACCCAAAGCTAGAACTGTATCTCGAAAGCCCCTATAGCCTGAATCATAAACACTCTGCTTCCTCATATTTTAATTAATAACAAAAAAGATGGGAAAAGCCATTTCACTGAGATATTATGACTTAAAATCAGAGAGAGAATCAGATAGAAAAAACAGTTTATAGACTGACAGCATTGAGAAACAACTAACACACTCGAGATGTCCATACAATTGAGAGAATTGATGCGTCTTGTCATCTCATCGCCCAACACTAAAGTGCATCATCTGTGTTGCAAACATATTTATAAAATAGGCTGTACAATGTCATCAATTATCTATGCTTTCACATATCTTTTTAGTACTTACCTTATAAACTTTCAGCATTTTAGGTTTAAAGAAAATAATTCTAGCTGTAAAAAAAATCCTCAAAATGGCAAAAACCAGTAATGTTTTATAGAAACTAAATGAAATGCCGAATTTGGTACTTACAATATTTATGTGTGCCACTAAATTAATTATAAATATATGAAATGTGTTAAAATATTCACACTTACTGCCAACAGAGGCATTTTTTCAAAGATTTTATTATGTATGTTTTAAAATTTTTATAAAAATATATTTTATTAATAAAGCTCAATTATTACTACTAACACTTAATATACAAAATCCCATTAAATTTACAAAAATGTGCTTGTCTTATCAAGATTTTAAAAATCTACCTTATTTAATTTTCCATGTATACTTTTATAGAACCTAAGAATATTATTGGAAATTTTTGCTATGCCACAAATTTTTACCTTCTGTTACATATATTCTCAAAATAAAAATGACAGAAACACTCAGAAATCTAACTTTTATTCGATTTAATCCAATATATATCGCTCATTTTTTATTTTTTAAGTAACAACTTTGATTGGAAATTTCTCCATTCACAATAGTTTTTACAATTAATCCTTTCAGACCTATTGTGCATTCAAATAACCTACTCTTTAATTATAAGTAGTATACTACAGAGGAACCTTTCTCTTTTATAAACGCTGATGCTGTGTAAGAATTTGAATATTTTCCTGCATAGTGTGGAACCAATAGATATGCAAAATTAGTGAAAAAAGGTCAGGGATCAAACGTTTAATTGTTACCTTTCATTAAAACATTGATATAGCACATGTTTAAAGTTATCAACAGTTTATTTTCCAAATCTTTCTATAAATAAACTGCATTGGAAATTGAACAATTTGTTATTTACATGTTAATAATAACTAAAGATATTGTAATGAAAATTTTAGATAAAAATACTTTGGAAAGGTCTATACTTTTTTAAGAACTTTACTTTGCAGAAAGTCTCCATTTTTTTGTATTAATTCTAAAATTCACAAAAGACAAATATTTTCTAATAGGTAAATACTTATGGTAATCTATTAAGATTTTAATTTAAATTAAATTACAAAAGCATCGACTTTGGGTTTTCAGTCTCTCACACTCTTAAAACTGTGCCTCTGATATATAAGGCACCGGCGCATATGAGAGGCACACAGACAAAGTGCCTCTGATTAGCTGATAAATTTCAAAGGCACAAAGAAATGAGAGGCACAAATGAAGGTCTCAAAAGCTATCAGAGGCACGGATGACAGAACGAAATATATCAGAGTCACGGCGCGAAATGTGTGCCTCTTAAAAAAAGCGGTCATTTATTAAGCGGTACAGTGAGGAAGCGCGCATGCGTACAAATGTTTAACCCATGATGCATTGAGCGGGCGCGGGATATTTACTTTCAATGAGGGATAGGGGAGAAGGAAGAATGGACGCTTGACCAGAAGAAATGGCTTCTTGTGGATTATTCGAAAAGCGGTACCTGACGACACAAACAGAGTTTATATATATATATCATTTTCGCAAGACGATTATTTTAACTCAAGAGGTTTTGTGCTTTCGTTTTTTAATTACGCTCGTGTTATTATTGTCGTTCAGGATTGCAACAATATCAATCGCTGATAATAGGAGTTAGGTTTTCCTACGATATAAAACGACGCCGCACAGGTAAATGTTCCTGTGGAAAATACAATGAATTTATGTTAGGAAACATAAAATTACGTGTAATGGTGTTATTATTGCTTTCATCCACCGGCGGATTATAATGATTATAGAGAGATAGAAAACCCTGCAATAAGTAAGTGTATTTAGTTTAGTACTTGATTATTTTCTTTGAATGTGTATAGTATAAAAATCGACACTGTAAAAGAAATGTTTTATATTACAAACATATGTATATTTCGCGGGTAAATGTATCATTCCCTTGAGAAATTTAATTTTTTTATTAATAGTTATAGCTAATAAAGTCCAGTTTCTTTTGTATTATATTAATCAGTGTTGAATTCAGGGTGTGGCCCAGGGGTGGGGGCATTTCCTCTCCGGAACAATGATCGAAAAGTGTGAGATTTTATTCTTTTTAATGGACAAAAGTGCAACCCCCCCTTTCCCCCGAAGCAAAGCCGCAAAAATCCCTCCCGGAGAAAAATGTCTGAATTAAACACTGATATTAATCTGTCAACTATATTTAAATAATCTCAGCTACATTTCCCATTGTAATCGAAATTTAACTGCAATAACAAAAATAAATCAAAACACCCAAAATTTCAGCAACGGACATCCTACAGAAAGTAATAGATATTGTTTTTATAATCGTATTTTATTTAGAATCGGAATTCAGTATAATGAAAATATATACTAATGAAACAAATTAGTTATTTTCAAATAAATTTAACATTTAGGATACCAGTAATGAAATATTTATGATCAGAGTTACTTTTTGAAATTAATTGTTGTCATTATCACAAGATCAATATTGTGATTATTTTACGCTGATTATTTTTAACGTTTTTCTTATTTGTTTTTAATAAAGCTTTTATGCCCTTTTATGTATTTTGATATGTATAAAATAAACTGATATGTAGACAAGGTTCTTTATTGAACCACAGAACTGACTTAGGCCACATGGACACACATTTTAATATTTATTTCAAATTTGTTTCAATAAATTGGGAGTGAGAAAATTTTCTATTATACATAGTATTCTGCCTTACACAAAATTTAATATGTCTTTGGATATGCCATGCTGGAAAATCTTTCTGCAGTAGACAGAATTCACTGTAAAGATATAAATATAATATAAAATATAATTAAATTACATTCTGTTCCTCTTATAATGGTGGCACATGCATGTGCCACCATTATAAGAGGCACAGAATGTATTTTTAAATAAGAGGCACTTGAATATATAAATTCAGCGGCACACTGTGCCTCTTAATTTCAAAGGCACTTACGCTGTGCCCCTGAATCTCAAAGGCACTATGTACCTCTTAATTTCAAAGGCACCATGTGCCTCTTAATATTCAGAGGCACAAAAATTCAGAATGTACCTCTTAAATCAGAGGCACAGTTTTAAGAGTGCACATACCTAAATTTTCCCAATGCATTTTATGCAAAACATAACATTTATTACAAAATACCTTGATCTAAATTTTTAAAAAGTTGAGTGAAAGCAATGTTTTTTTTTAATATGTGGTTGATTTAAATCATGATTAAGATCAAACTGATTTAAATAATAATAAAAAAAAATAACCTTGCACTAAACAATGTTTAAGGGCTTTTTGTCTTAAAAAACGCAAATCAAAATAACTACACTGCAAATCCCGGCAACACAATACAGAACGCAAAACTAACACAAAAACGGGCCGACTTTTGCACGCATAAAATGCGTTCATAATGTGTTTCCAAGTGTTCTCGTGTGGTAAAACATGTTTTACTCCTGGTGCTAAATAATGTGTTCGTGAGGTGTAGTTTTAAACACTTTTTACACGCATCGCTTTTTTAAACGCATTCACAACACATGTTTTTAAACACTTTAAAACACAATGTTATGCATTTTGAAATGCATTTGAAGCAGATAACGTGATGCGTATGCATCGGGAGGCATATTTTCGGGATACAGTTCTATATTTGGGAGATTTATTTTCTTTCTTTTCTCCCTAATTTCTTCTGGTTTTATTACCTTGGGTCGCTGCCCACAGTGAATTTATCCTACAATTGACAATTGTAGGCATATGCATTTTCTAGGTACCCCTTTTTTCAGTGTTTGCCTAGTTTCTTCCAGCAGCCCCCCCCCCCTTCCTCCTTCTATAGATTTTCTTTTTATCTCACTCCTCTTTTCTTCCGTTTCTTTTTTTCCCCGCTATCACAACCCTGAGAGCTTATCCCCTCCTTACCCATATATATATTTTTAACATTATCTTTAACCTTCATTCCATTGTATTTCTGGGGTATCCCAAACAAGTACCGTTTGGTTGTACTCCTTAAATATGCCTTTATTTTTTTGATAGGGGTCTTAGTTTCTGAGGTAGTAAGGGCTTTTGCCCCTTATTTTCAAATTTACCCCCTTGACTCTTTTATATTTTTTCTATGCTGGGTTTTTACCTTTTTAGGCTCATGGGCCTATGCTCTATATTTCCCTAAATTTCTGTTTCATTTGGACGGCGTTTGTAAGCTTTAGTAGATTTCTGCCCCCACCACCATGTGGCACTTTTGTTATTTGTATGTTTGTACACATAGTATTTCTTGTTTTCTATTTATGCAACTTTCATCTTTGTACCTGTAATCTTTTCCTCCTATACATCACTTTACATCTTCTGCAGTAGCGGAAACTCATTCTTTCCTTTTTATTATCTTTCCAGCATCTGGCCTTTATTTTGCTAGTTCTATTAGCATCTTGCATTATTGACCTTGCATATTCCCGGACAGAGGGTACCCTCTGCGCATTTTTAAAAAAACATTTAAGATCACATTTGTTTCTTACTTATTTTGATGATAATGTTTATTACTGTATGTTCTAAGAACCAACTGTGATCTTATGTTTTCTTTTAAGCGCAAGAAAGAGAGGGCCCTCTAGCGGGGAGAATGAGAACTAAAATAAAGGTGGGGGGGGGGGGGCAAATGCAAAGTCAATAAAGCCAGATGCAAGTAGAACTAGCAGGAGGACAGATACTGGTAAGATAATAAAAAGGGAATACTGAGTGTCCTCTACTGTAGAAGGTGGGAAGTAATGACTACAGGTACAATGATGAAAGTTGCATAAAAATTGAATAATTAGATGACAAGAAAACCAAGAAATATTATGTGTACAAACAACATACAAATAACAAAAGTACCACATGGTGGTGGGGACAAAAATCTGCTAAAGCTTACAAATGTTGTCCAAATAAAACAGAAAATTAGGGAAAGATAGGGCATAGGACTATGAGCCTCAAAAGGTAAAAACCCAGCATAGAAAAAATATAAAGGAGGGAAAGGAGTAAATTTGAAAATAAGGGGCAAAAGCCCTTCATATCTGAGAAGCTAAGACTCCTACCGCAAAAGTAAAGGTACATTTAAGGAGGACAACCTAATGGTACTTGTTTCGAATACCCCAGAAACAGAGTGGAGTAAAGGGTAAAGATAATATTAAAAATATATATAAGGGTAAGGAGGAGCTAAGCTGTCAGCATCTTGATAACAGAGAAAAGGAAAGAGGAGTGAGATGAAAAATAAAATCTATAGAAGTAAGGAGGAGGGCTGCTGGAAGAAATGATGCAAACGCTAAAAAAACAGGGTACCTATAAGAAATGCATAAGCCTACAACATTGTCAATTGTAGGATAAATTCACTGTGGGTAGCAACCCAAGGTCATAAAACCAGAAGAAATTAGGGAGAAAAGAAAGAAAATAAACCCCCCAAAGCTATACTGTATCCAGAAACTATGCCTCCCGGTGCATATGCATCAGATTCAGATTATCTGCTCTAAATGCAATCCAAAATGTATAACATTATGTGTTAAGGTGTATATAAACAGGAACGGGAGGATAAACTGGAGAACTGCTGGAAGAAACTGGGCAAATGCTGATAAAAAAGGTATCTATAGAAAATGCATATGCCTACAACTATAGGATAAATACATTGCGGGCAGTCAATTCAGGTTGATAAAACCAGAAAAAGTTAGAGATTAAAGGGGAAAAACCCAAAGCTAGAACTGTATCTCGAAAGCCCCTATAGCCTGAATCGTAAACACTCTGCTTCCTCATATTTTAATTAATAACAAATTGATGGGAAAAGCCATTTCACTGAGATATTATGACTTAAAATCAGAGAGAGAATCAGATAGAAATAACAGTTTATAGACTGACAGCATTGAGAAACAACTAACACACTCGAGATGTCCATACAATTGAGAGAATTGATGCGTCTTGTCATCTCATCGCCCAACACTAAAGTGCATCATCTGTGTTGCAAACATATTTATAAAATAGGCTGTACAATGTCATCAATTATCTATGCTTTCACATAGCTTTTTAGTACTTACCTTATAAACTTTCAGCATTTTAGGTTTAAAGAAAATAATTCTAGCTGTAAAAAAAATCCTCAAAATGGCAAAAACCAGTAATGTTTTATAGAAACTAAATGAAATGCCAAATTTGGTACTTACAATATTTATGTGTGCCACTAAATTAATTATAAATATATGAAATGTTTTAAAATATTCACACTTACTGCCAACAGAGGCATTTTTTCAAAGATTTTATTATGTATGTTTTAAAATTTTTATAAAAATATATTTTATTAATAAAGCTCAATTATTACTACTAACACTTAATATACAAAATCCCATTAAATTTACAAAAATGTGCTTGTCTTATCAAGATTTTAAAAATCTACCTTATTTAATTTTCCATGTATACTTTTATAGAACCTATGAATATTATTGGAAATTTTTGCTATGCCACAAATTTTTACCTTCTGTTACATATATTATCAAAATAAAAATGACAGAAACACTCAGAAATCTAACTTTTATTCGATTTAATCCAATATATATCGCTCATTTTTTATTTTTTAAGTAACAACTTTGATTGGAAATTTCTCCATTCACAATAGTTTTTACAATTAATCCTTTCAGACCTATTGTGCATTCTAATAACCTACTCTTTAATTATAAGTAGTATACTACAGAGGAACATTTCTCTTTTATAAACGCTGATGCTGTGTAAGAATTTGAATATTTTCCTGCATAGTGTGGAACCAATAGATATGCAAAATTAGTGAAAAAAGGTCAGGGATCAAACGTTTAATTGTTACCTTTCATTAAAACATTGATATAGCACATGTTTAAAGTTATCAACAGTTTATTTTCCAAATCTTTCTATAAATAAACTGCATTGGAAATTGAACAATTTGTTATTTACATGTTAATAATAACTAAAGATATTGTAATGAAAATTTTAGATAAAAATACTTTGGAAAGGTCTATACTTTTTTAAGAACTTTACTTTGCAGAAAGTCTCCATTTTTTTGTATTAATTCTAAAATTCACAAAAGACAAATATTTTCTAATAGGTAAATACTTATGGTAATCTATTAAGATTTTAATTTAAATTACAAAAGCATCGACTTTGGGTTTTCAGTCTCTCACATACCTAAATTTTCCAATGCATTTTATGCAAAACATAACATTTATTACAAAATACCTTGATCTAAATTTTTAAAAAGTTGAGTGAAAGCAATGTTTTTTTTTAATATGTGGTTGATTTAAATCATGATTAAGATCAAGCTGATTTAAATAATAATAAAAAAAAAACCCTTGCACTAAACAATGTTTAAGGGCTTTTTGTCTTAAAAAACGCAAATCAAAATAACTAGTATTCTTTCAATTCAACTTGATTACATAAAATTTTATTGAAAGTACAAAAACATTGAACACCAACACAAATGGTGTGTTTTTGTATGGTAAATTTTTGGTGTACAAAATGCAAAACCAGATTGTAAAAGCATAGAAGTTTTAAATAAAAATTTACTTCAAATAGACAATCTACATCTTTGTATTAACTTCGCAAACTTTGCTGATTTTTTCCACGCAAGGTGTATTTCTAAATTTTTCATGCAAAAATGAAGAGTTAGAAAATATTTACATTTGCTGCCAATAAATGCATTTTTCAAAGCTTTTATTAGTAAAAATGTATTTTCACTATATTTTGATAAAAATAATTTTTACCCTCTGTAACATATAATTCTTATCAAAAAGATCTTTCATCATGGTAAATTCACATGGTGAAAGCCTAAAAAGTAATACATATGACAAGTAACATCACATAGTTTTAATCTTATAAAACAAGTAATAATGTTACCAGTAATACATTTTTAATATAACCTTATAAATGAAATGAACTTTATTTTCGCATTTATATCTAAAAGTCTTTTTTTTGTTTGTTTCTTATATTTACTTTGGTGTAAAACAAAAGTAGTATTTCATGGTCTGTACTTTTATCTTGACAAAATTTCTTGAAGAGACTCTCATTTGGCATTAAATATGATAGCAATGATATATTTTGTGATTAATTTTAGCACCTCTTTCATACATGTGAAAAGTTTTTGGGTGCTAATATCTCTATTTGCAAAATACAATCATAGCTGTCAACTGCTACGATTTTTTAGCATCACTATTTTATTTAAAAAATTCTTCATCTTATTGGATCACAGAATTCTACGATATGAAAGGGGAGAAAATTCTGTCCTTAATTATTAGTGCCAAAGAATCAGAACAGTTGGCAGCTATGAACACAATAAACAAGAATCATTTCTGGATAACTTTATTAATTTTAAGCAGTATTTTAAATATTATTACAGGGATCATTCGAGAGAGTTTCAGAAGGGCGGCCAGCCCTCATGCCCTTTTTAGATAAAATCCCACCCTCCCTGCCCTTATTCCAGGTGGAATTCTACCCTCCCTGCCCTTATTCCAGGTGGAATTCTACCCTCCCTGCCCTTATTCCCGGTGGAATTCTACCCTCCTAGCCCTTTTTCCAGGTAGAATTCTATCCTCTTTTTATTCCTGCAGAGAATCCTGCCTTGTTTGCATTGTACTTTCAAAAATTCTTTTCCTATCTTTTATTTTTAGAATGCTAGTAAGGTACATCAGGAGTACTCCTCTTTTCCTTTTTATTTCTCTGTGAAATGCCCTGGTATATCTAATCTTTGACTTTGAGCGATTCATCTTTCCATTTATCATTATTTCCATTGAACATAAAGGGTAACTAAGGGTCATTGATTAATTTCACCTTCTCTAGTAAAATATACTGGTTGGATCAGGCATTCTGGCCTTTGATCACATGATAACTTAAATAAGTTTTATAAAAAAATTGAGAAGTAGCTTTAGAACTTTTATTTTGTAGCTTTTTCAAAACCAGTTTTGCCAAAACCGGGAAAAAGTTATCTGGTGAATAAAAGTTTTAGAGAGAGAAGTTTTTGAATGTTGTAGGAAAAGAGGGAAATGACTGTGAATATAGTAAACAATTTTAACAATTAAAATCGAGAATATAAGTTTCATTTTGCATTTTTAATACTTTTCAAATGGTAAAGTTATGGAAATTTAGAAATGTTATTGGATTTTTTAAACTAAAGAGCACTTTAAGCTGTTGCTAGACTTCCCTCTCTACCACTATATTCGTATATGCGCTTATTACAAAAATGCCCTTTTTATGAAATGATGTGCCCTTTTCAGCAAAATTGCCCTTATTATGTAATGTGCGCCCTGCCCTTTTTTATGTTCTAGAATGATCCCTGCTATTATAATGCATTTTCTTCATTTCGAAGAAATATGTCTATTGTCTACCTCCTCCTTTTTGTCTTGTGCACTGTTTGCAATTGTTTCTTATATGCAGCAAAAGGTCAACATTTTTAAAGTAAAGTAAAAAAAAAAAAAACATAATTAGACAAATAATATTATTTCCCAGACCTTAAAATGTAAGTAAAAAAATTAAAAAGTGTTGAGATGTTTCACAACAGAAACTTAGCATTGCATATCACGAAGGAAAATGGAAACTAGAATGAGATACATAGGTGAGCAAATCTCATTTTTTGATTCACAGGACTATTATTGTATCTGTCGATGATAGAGTAAAGTATTTAAAATTGATCCTGAAACATACTGTAGGTAATGGATGAATCAAATATTTTTTATTTAATATATTTTCCCCTTTAAAAGAACTCTGAGCATAAAGGGTTAAAACAGTCAGTTTTAATAACCTGCACAGCACTCAGAATCCTTGATTGTTCCTATCGGTAATTTTGAACTGAAAACTTTATTTATTTAATCACAGAATAGTGAATAAATTAGACTTAGCAATTACATTAGGCAAAATTTTCTTACCAAAATTACTGGTAATAAAAAATTCAAAATTCTGTAAAGGACGCTTGTTGCAAAGATGTTAAATATGCACTTGAATAGTTTCATTTGTAACAGTTTCTTTATCTAACATATTGCAGAATGAAAAGACATACAAGACTCGTTAAATGCAAACTCAAAAAAGTTATCTAAAATCATTAAAATTACAGAGTAATTTTAAATATACAAGTATCTAAATGTTTTCATATCATTATTCTGGTAGTTATTGTATTTTGAACTTTTGAAGGAATACTTTCCAAAAATTAGATAAAAAACTTTTTTTTTTTCATTTTATTTTTGAAATTTGAAGGTGTAACATTTATTTTTAGTCTACAACATTACTTTTACAATATAACTAATAAGGAAATGGGAGTATAACAAATATGGAATTGCCACCCTAAAAATTCAAATTACCCCCCTGTGTGTGTGTGGGGGGGGGGGGGTACAACACCCCAAATTAGGAACCACTTTTTTAGAGTGAAAATGGAGATTAAATTAAATTTCCAATATTTTTACAGTTTGCACTCACAAAAGAAAAGAAAAAAAATATATATATCCAAATATAAGTTTCAAATATAGTTATAAAGAATAAAAATATATTGCTTAAGTACAAATTAATGACAAAAAGAAATTTGTAACATTTTATGATAATATTAGTTTTTTAGAAGAGAGGAAGAGGAAAATAAAAACCTGTAGTTTATTAGGAAACTTATTCAAGATATTGGCCATTTCAATATTTATTTTTTTGTTTCCTTCAATAGTACAAAAAAATGTCTCTAAGAATGGTTATTACTATTACTCAATATTTAAATAGATTTACACAATATTTTAAAACTTATTAATAAATTCAAAAAGGTATATTAAAAGCAAAAAAAAATGATATGCATTACACAATAAAATGCTAATCACTTAAAATAATAGATATATAAAGTTTAAATGCAATATTTACATATACAAGGTTCGCAAACTCCATTTAAAAAAAAAAAAAAAAAAAATAATAATAATATATATCCAAATAAAAGTTTTAAATATATCAAATCATAACTGCCTTGTTTATTCACAGAATTTACAATATTTTTCTACAGTTAAAAAATTGTGGTATAATTGTGTGAACCCTGCATTATATAAAATGAATGTAAATTGAATTAATAAGTGCAAAAACAGACTTTATTCAATAAATCAGATAAATTTCATAGATTACTGAAACAAAACATTTTATTAAATCCAAAATTCTACAATAAGAATGAATTATATAACAAAATATTTAAAATAATAGTGATACAAACAAATCTTAAGGTACTTCAAAAGCCAATTTGTAGGATACTTCATTATATTCTGCAAATAGTCATTGCTATCTGAAATTAAAACCATAAGTAATCAATTAAGTTGAAAACTCTCTACATGATGGAAAACATGCAAATACTTTACATCCTAAAAAATGTTTTTTTTTGTTTGTTTTTTTAACATTAATTAAACAAAAAACAAATTTACTTAAAAAAAAAAAAAAATCTTACTACATTTAATTTTTAGTTATTAAATTGTATACTTAATATATCTCCTGACACATTCAATGTGTAAATTATAATACAAGACTGCCAGTTTATATTTAATTTTAGATATTTTTATGTATTAGGGGATGTGCATGTATAATGTTATAAAGCTATCATATCTTTATATCATACAGTCAAAAACATTATATATGTAATGTACTGCCACTTAACTCTATTTCATATAAACAAGATTGGATTTAGGTACGGACCACATGATAATTAAAATTAGAGGGGAGGATAAAATCGAGAATATTCTTTTACTTTTGAAAAAAATTTAAATGTCTTGGGTGTGTTACAAAAAAAGGCAAGGTTAAATTTGGCAGGATTTTTTTTTTTTCAGTCACTTTCTGACAATCTTTATTTACATTGTTAGATCTTTATAAGTATAGATTTAAGAGTTTTTTTGCACAATCAGACTGAAGTCAGTTCCTTACTCTAGTAATACATAAATCACAATTCCAAAAGAAAAAGGTATTTAAAATCCATTGAACTAGTTAGCCTTGTGAACACATTTCTTCTTTTTGCAACATAGTACAGTAGTAAAGTAAACCCGACATAAAACATTTATATTACGTGACAGACATTTCTTAGAAATTTACTTTACAAAATACACTTAGCTGAAAAAAAGAGGCCATACAAATACAGGGTTACCAGAGTTTAGCCAGTCCCCCTCCTCCGAAAAGCCAGTTGACTGAAATACAGTGATTAATTTTTAAAAACAAATATTCTGATAGCTTGACTGGTAAGATTCCCCACATCTTTTTTTTCTAAGGAAAAAACAATTCTAATTGTTAACTCATTAGTCTCATTCCTCAAATCTGCACATCATTTCAGATGTAAACAATGAAGTTTTTTTTAATTTTTTATACCAATCTGTACACATTTTAATATGGAATTCTAGTTAATATAATTGTTTTTTCATGAAGGAAGCATAAATTTATTTCTGAAGAATTTCAAGATAGTCCTGATATCAGTGGCAATATAGTTTTAACAAATACATTTATCAAGCTTTTTGGTTATTAAGTATGACTAAACATGAAAGAAAACTTTGTTATTTAAAGATTTTGATGTGAATTATAAGTGTAAATTTATAAGGAGAATTTCACTGAATGATTCAAGGAAATAATATCTCATCACTATGAATATTTAGTTATGTATTATGAATTATTTACTTGACCTTTACTTTTAATATTAAAAAAATTAATTTTCTTAATTTTTATTATTTTACTTTATTGTAAGCATTCATTATAATTTCGAGTGCATTATTAAATTCAAATTACTGTTTAAAAAATGTAAACAAAACTGACCAGAAATCTGCAAAATTCTAAAATCTGCACAATCTCTATGTGAATTTAAGAGAGTCTACTGTGTACTGTATTTCCAGTTATTTTTGCTCTAATATATAAGTTGCATATTATGATGAGTTTCACAAATTCTTTCAAATAGTAAAATTAATTTTTTTGGGGGAAAAAGTTTCTTTCGCTGGTAAATTAAAAATAGTAAACATGTTTGAAATTTTAGAAACGTCAATTTTTTAATTTATCAGAGAAAATTTTTGTGTGCTGGAGAAGAGCAAGCTAAGTGCAGATTAGAAAATTTGTTTCATTGGTCGCTGTTTCATTTTCATGATTGTTTATATTTGCTGCAAAATTGCCAAGACACCTATAACAAAGAAGTACCTAATGTTCATTACAGATTTGATTACTACCAAGCCATTATTGCTGCATGATCATACAATACATTTGGCATTTTTATAATAAACTGGTTAGGTCCTACACATCAGTCACCAGACATAAAACATTCATATTACATGACAGACATTTCTTAGAAATTTACTTTACAAAATACACTTAGCTGAAAAAAAGAGGCCATACAAATACCGGGTTACCAGAATTTGGCCTGTCCCTCTCCTCCGAAAAAGCCAGTTGACTGAAATACAGAGATTAATTTTTAAAAACAAATATTCTGGATAGCTTGACTGGTAAGATTCCCCACCTTTTTTTTTTTCTAAGGAAAAAACAATTCTCATTGTTAAATCTATGCACGTCAAAGTAATTTTTGCTCCAGAAATACACAATTAAAATTATCTAAAAGTGGTGTATAAATGGGACAAAATATATTATTTTCCAAAAAGAACTTTAAGCAAACTTCCTTTCCCTTTTAAATTCTAAAGAAAATATCCCTCTGGAAAGAAAACACTACTTTAAGCAACTTTGTTTATATAATTTTCAGATGCTCATAATATAAGCCTTCAATTTTATAGCTCTTCTTTGATTAAAAGCAGCTCAGAAGCAAACTGCAAGGTTTTGAGTAGGCAAAATGTCTAAGGATTAAATCCCTTTCTCCACACACACCCTCTTATACACTTACACTCTTGAAAAGCAGATGTCTCAGCAAACACATTTTCATTTCACAACATTTACTAGGAATGAAAATTTATATGACAACATTCCATTCATATGACTTTAACTCTGAATAGTGAATAATTTCTACTTTCCCAAGATGTGCACTATTCTGAGGTTTAACTCTACTTAGGCTGCGAAACAGACTAAGCTGTTGCGACCAAAGAAAAAAAAAAAATTCTATTGAATAATACCACACTAGTTGACAAGTTTTTAAACGAAAAAGCATGAGGCTTCCAAGCATTATTGAAATGATTTGTAATTGAACAGTTTTTTCTTTTTTTATATATATTTCATTAAATTTACAACTCAAGTTCTAAACGATTGTTGTTTTTTGACAAATGTCAGGGATCTGTTTAGGAAAAAATTGGGTCCTTTAAGGGACTCTTCACAAAATTTCTCATTTCAAAACAGGACCTTTCACAAAATTATTTTCCCTAAAACAGGGCCCTTCACAAAATTATTTGTCTTAAAAATAGGTTTTTCACAAAATTTTTCCATCTTTAAACCGAACATTTGACAAATTAATCATTTAAAAATAAAATCTGACGTCACTTTTATATATAATAAAGAAAATGTATGTATTTTATATCCACATATCTTCTTAAAAATGTATAAACAAGAACCTGAATATAACGATCATTTCTAATTCACAAAATTATTCACAATTTCACAAAAACAGGACCCTGGGAAAAAAGTCTGGACAGACCCCTGAATGTTTTTTCTCTCCTATATTGTAGTATCCAAAATTCAATTCAAAACACTAACTCAAACATCCTTAATCATTTTTAAATTTAATATTGTTACCAAGAAATAATAGAGTACTTGCGTATTATCCGGGCCAGGAGATATATTGCCAACCTTATTTATTGTTACCAATCATGTACAAAACAGTAATTTATTATTAGATACATAACATTGCTAAAAATGATAAATATAAAATAAATAAATAATAAATGAGCAATAATAAATTAATAACAAAAAAATATTATTTATAATAGCAGTTGTAACTGACCTGGCCAGGATAATATTTAGGTACCACCAATAATACAAGTAACAAACAAGATTTGCATTAATCAGGTACGTCAGGAATGAAAAAATACAGAAATTATTTCAAGCAATACATTAATAAAATATTCTTATAATTTAATCATATTATAACAGATATTTTTTTACAATTTTGCATTAATTAAGAAAATACACAAAATGGTTTTAAAAAGATGAATTTCAACCTTTTGAAGAAGCTCTCACGCATATATGTTTACTTTTTTGCTCCTCCATGAACAGGGGTCGATGCATGTTTTTTTTTTTTTTTTTTTTTTTTTTTTTTTTTTTTGGGGGGGGGGGGGGGGCATTTTGTGAAAAGTAAAGGTTATTTTTGTGAAATTTATTATATTTTTGCGAAAAATAACATTTTGTAATGAAAGTTGATATCCAGTTAATCAAATTCAAACCAAGCATTTATAAACAAACTTTTTAAAATCCTTTTGCTGAAGTTTTCCTCTCTGGTGAACTTGCTTGTTTACAAATTACACATTTTAAACCATCACAAAATAATAAATAGTAAGTTTTTATGTAATAGAATTTTGGGAAGGAGCCCATTTTATCAAATTGATTTTTGTGCCCATTTTATTAAATAGATTTTTGTGAAGGGTCCCTAAATTAAATAGGCCCCAAATTTTTCCTGATAAATAATATTCTAACAGACATGACATATTGAAGGAATACATGTATAAATATAAAATAATAAAAATGTACAAAATAGTACATATAAGTATATGTTATTTAATGACATGAAAAACAATTACCGAGTGGACAGTATTTAGACGAAAGATGTTAGCTTAGATCAGCCAATGCCCTTTATTCTCTTCAGACTTTGTTTAATTTTCCAAGCCCCTGGAGAATGCAAAGTTGGCATACCTGTCTGTTTTAATTGCTTCCATCAGTCCTTTTGAAACTAGCTCATAACTTTTTCAAAGTGATCTGACAGATAAATAAATAATAAAAATAAAAGGCTTTACATAATGCACAAAGATTAAAATTATTAAATATAAAATAACAAGACTGAGAACAGCATTTTCAATTTGCTTGGATTTATACTTTGAATTGATAGATATTTAATTTCCAGTACAGGGGCCTTAGGTTTTTTTTTTTTTTTTTTTTTTTTTTTTTTTTAAGCTTGGCACAAATTGCATAACAGAAAGTGGGATTTGTTGCCAAATAATATAAAAACAAACTTGATTAACTTTTATGCTTGTTTATATATGTTTATGTACATATATATTAAATATTTTATACATATATAAATATATATATTTATAAATGTTTTTTTTTATATATACAATTTACGGTACTTGAAAGAAAATGGGAAGCTGATTTTTTGGTTTGTGGATAAAACATGCAAATTTTATATATTTACAAATATACCTGCAAATTTCATGCACTTATGAAAGAAAATAAATTCGGGTAGGGTAGATGTGTGAGTAATGGATGGACCCCCTTCCAGTAATGGGCCACCTTCAACATTTTTGATTTATAAAAAAATAACCAATACAAATTCAGCTTTTTATTTCATTAATATGCATTCTTTAAATTCTAGTTTTAAATACAATCATAATATCAATTATCTATATTACTTTTTGTGGGGTGTCCATTACTGGAATTTAGGGTGTTTTGATTTATTTCTGTTATTTACAATTAAATTTCGGTTCACATTAGGAAATATGACTATGAGCATGGTTAAATATTGTTGGTAGATAAATATAATATTAAAAAATATGGAATATAACAATTATAACTATTAATTAAAAAATAATTTTTAAAGAAATTCCTTAAGGGTGTCCATTACTGGCACATCTACCCTATATGTCAGAAAATAGTCAATTTGAATCTAAGATATAAAAACTGCTAATGAAGACATATGACCCCCCCCCCCACACACACATGCCCCAGAAAGATAAGAAAGAAGATATGACCCCCCCCCCCCCTCCCCTAAATGAAGGAGTAGATCCGCCTCTGTATTATTTACGCCATATAGGGTAGATGTGCCAGTAATGGGCCACATTCAAAGTTTTTTATTTATAAAAAAATAACCAATAATAATTTAGCCTTTTATATATTTTTTTCATAATTCCTCCTTGTTTGTTTTATAATCTGGGTTATTGTTGACACTCTTAATCAAACCAATCAGGAAGCAGAAAATAATGTTTCACAGTTCCACAGATTTTCTGTGAAAGTCTTAATGAACATGCTAAGAGCTGGCTTCACTTAAACAATTCATATATTTTTTATTTTCTTGAAAAAATTGCCTGTTTTTGTTTAGACAATAATAGAAAACTTTGAATTTTACATACTAATGGCAATTTACAAAATTTCATTTATTTTTCAGGATTTAGGACCATGGTCCATTACTGGAATGCTTAATTAGTCAATTTCCAGTAATGGACACCCCATGTGGACATTACTGAAAAAGCAATTTCAGTAATGTTCATAGTGCATATATTTTTTTTATTTAACTGAAAAGCTAAATAGTCAAATTTAATTTTTAAATTTTACTTACCAGAATGTAATAATATATTATTTTTATATAAATAGCTGTTTTTGTTAATTTCATGTAATTAATAATTTTTTCTAAGATTGCTATCAAATTATTATTTTGTAAACCGTACCTTGCATATTTTATAATGTGGCAATCAACACCCATCAGGAAGCAGAGAATAATCTTTAAGGGCATGGGAAAATGAGGGGGCTCACACTCTCCCCTTTTAAAAAAAGACAATTTTTTAAGTCACCGAAGTTCTTAATCTATTTTCTGTCTTAAATGTTTCATTATTCAGCTCTGACAAAAGAACTACATACATAAAAAAAATCCCTATAATATTAAATTTATAGTAGCAATGAAAGTAGTAAATCAGGATCAGGGGGCTTAAATGTCAGTTCGGATATTTTATTTTCAAAAAATTTTATTTAGTATTTAAAAAAACATTCAACCTACACTTTCATTTATTTGATATATTTTTTACAAACTGCTAAAAGTACTATATAAAGCAGTTTTAGGAAGTTTAACTGTTAAGAATAAAAATAAATATGATTCCATGCACTGGTACTTCAAGACACTTTAAAAAAAATCTTTTTCTTTTGTTAAACCAACCCTTCTAAACCCCCTCCCCCGCCCCCCTCAATGACTTAATAATTTGAGAAATATCATTCTTTGAAAGTTAGTATTTTAAACCTTCTATCTAAAATAATTAAAATATTGATCTTGTGATAATAACAATAATTAATTTAAACAGTGAATTATTCTCATAAATATTTTATTAATTATTGATATCCTAATTGTTAAATTTATTTGAAAACAACTATTTTATTTCATTAATATGCTTTCATTAAATTCGGGTTTTAAATACAATCATAAAATCAATTACCTATTATTTTTTGGTGGGGTGTCCATTACTGGAACAGAGGTGGCCCATTACTGGAAGAGAGGGTGTCCATTACTGGAATTTAGGGTGTTTTGATTTATTTCTGTTATTTATAATTAAATTTGGATCCACATTGGGAAATGTGACTATGAGCATGATTAAATATTGTTGATAGATTAATATAATATTAAAAAAATTGGACAATAATAATTATAACTATTAATTAAAAAATATTTTTTAAAGAAATTCCTTAAGGGTGTCCATTACTGGCACATCTACCCTACATCATATTTGACTATAACTGTGTCATATGATTCACAAATTATATTAAATAATATATTATATAATGTCATATATGATTTATAATTTGGACATAAATCTTGGTCGCTTGGCGATTCATCCTCGGGGCCACTATAACCCAAAAGTACCATAATTTTTTCTATTAAAAATTTAACCTTTCAGTATTATAATTTCCTCACTAGCTTTTTCTAAATTTAACATTATAGTTCCCAACATATCATTCAATTTCATAATCATTTCAATTGTATTTTTCATTTTCAATTGCCAAACATTAATTTTGAAAAAATTATGAAAGCTTGCCTAGCTTTACCAAATGGTTCTCTATTATGGTTGAAAAGCAAATTTTAATTGTATTGTATATTCCATTTATGCCCTTTAAACAATATAAACAAAGTAAAAAATATTGTTGGGATATATCACCATTAAAAATATATAATCTATTATAGTGATCTCAACAATTTCCTACTTTATTAGGTATCAGTGCATTTTTACTACATTAATATCTCTAACTTGAAGCACACTCCGTGTAAAAGGAAATAAAATGTCTACTTGTAAAGCTTAAAATTTTGCGATACAACCATATCTGCATGATGAACTAACATTAGTATTTTAATAATAATGTTTTGGAAGACACATGCATTATATTTAGCTGAAATAAAAGTATTCCCAGCTTGTTGTAACTATTTTGAAAATAATTATTGAAAAAAATACAGCAGGTCATTTTATTTACTAAATCATTCAAAAATGACAATTTCTGGCACTAACATTGTTATCTCTTCGTTCATACTATGTAAGCAAATAAATAAAGAATTGAAAACTACTTCAAAAATCAAAGTTATGCCACATATTATTTTAGATCTGCAAACACTGTTGTAAATTTATAATTAAATTACAATAGTACATTTTTTTATATTACTATTGTTTATTCTATGGATATGAGTATTATGCATATTAGTAATTATATTCCGAGAAAACCCAAAGTGGTAAAAAATACAAAGAATCTGATAATAAATAAAGTTTACAAACTTAATATAATAAATGTGTGTTAGATTTAAATTATCATTTTCTTATGTGCAAAGACTATAAGTAAAATATTAAAAATAAGTTATTTTTAAATGATGAAATGCAGACAAGTTTATTATATAAAAATAAATTCAGTATACAGAAACGTATTGTATAAATTAAATAGTAACCTTCCTTAAATAAATTATAAGATTTTTTTAGCTCTAATGTTAAGCTAGATTTCACTTCATGCTAAAATAAAAATCTGCATAATTTTGTCAAGGAAATGTAAAAGGAGGTTTGAACAAAAAATAATTTATAGTTATCGAGTCCTAATAAACATTACTAAGGGTGCAAGTGCATTTTCAGATTCAGTTCATTAATTTCTATTTCTTAATTAACAGAAAAAAAATTAATATTATGGAAAAAATATTTAATTACACTCGTTATTTTTCATTTAATTAAAAAAAATAAAGGGACAAAAATTAATAGTAATTTTTAAACGAATTTCTATTATAAAAGAACTAATATTAGTAATAAAAAAATTAATTAGTTAATTAATCAAAGAGATAATGCATTTAAATATTATTCACGCAAATAAAGTGTTTGAAGGACAATCTAATTATTAGATAAATTGTAAACAGTTTTTTTAGACATTAAAACGAGTCAGAACGGCATTCTAGTTGGATAAAATACGTAAGCTAAAGAGAAAAAGAAATAGGTCCTAGTATATAATGTTTTGATAAACATAATTAAAAATCTAATATTAATTAATAATTGTTTAAAGTTTGCAAGAAATTACAAATAAATAAATAACCATGCATATTATGTGTATTTATACCCTTATGTAAATATTAAAAACGTCAATAAATAATTAAATTAAAAAAAAAAAACGTAATTAACTTCAGCATGCATTTTGACGATTGTTACATTTCAGTCAACATCAAAACATAAGTCACAAGGTGCAAAAAATAACACTATTTTATAAAAATCATACACATAAATACATCGGTTTACCAAAAAACAATAATCTAGAACTTTAATATCCATGCATATATAATTCCTACGACAAAAAATTTAAAGAATATAGAAAAACTTACACTGCAAATGTTTTGCCGGGAAAATAATCAAAACTTCATGGCGCGACGGTTGATCACACCAAGAAATCCACCCTTTGGATATTTTCAACAAATTTTGTCCAGGAAAATCTGAACTTTTCTGAGAAACACTTCGAACAAAATTAAATAAATAAAATTAACATGGCTGGATACGGTTTAGGGTCGCATTTAACGTAGAATGTCCCATAGAAATAGAATGAACAGGGTACACAAAAACACAGAAACACGTGACGATTGCAGATCAATGGCGGACCGGAAGCGGAAGGATGCAATAGCTTGAAAAACATAACAGTACCTGTGCGCATGCGTCTGAACTTAGCTAACTGGAGCACTGAGAGCTCGGTGAACTGGAGTCGTTGGGGATTTTTGTAGGAGCTTTTCTTTTTTTTTCTTTTTTAAAGGTGCTGGACAGTGTTGAATTCAGACCCTTTTCTCTGGGAGGGATTTCTATGGCTCCGGGGGAAAAATTGCACTTTTAAGCATTAAAAGCATACAATCTCAAATCTTTCGGGGGAGGGGGGGTATTTCAATCAGAGTTGAATTCAGACAGTTTTCTCCGGGGGGGGGGGGGTCAACTTTTTTACCATTGAAATAATAAAATCTCAAATCTTCCGGGGAACATTTCAAAGCTCCGGGGGGAATGTCCTCCCCCGGGCCACCTCCTGAATTCAACACTGATTTCAGTGCTCCCGGGGGGGATGAATGTCCCCGCCTGGGTACCCCTTGAATTCAACACTGGTGATGGGTATCAGCACGAAAATATTGGTCCCCTCCTTAAACGATATTCAAAATTCTTATACTATCATTTTTTTATGCAACAACATTTTGGCGACCGTAAAAAAATAGCGACCTATCACGATCAGTGCTTTCAGAACTTTTATTTCGGGGAGGTTGACTGTGCGGCCTGCGCAACATAGCGCGGAGCCCTGGCAAAGCACTTTTAGCTATACTTAGCGAGAGCCAACGTCTCTCACTGCAACACTGCACTAATAACATTTATTTTTAAATTTTATATATCATAGTACATAAAATATAGATAACAATGTGGAAAAAAATATTTTTTTCACATTTAATGTGAAAAATTATAATTTCCCAAAATCTTCTATTTTTTCCAATATTTTAAATATTTATTTTTTTAATTAACTTTTATTTTTAGGATTATCAAATGTATACATTCCCCGACAATGACGTCATCTTTGGCTGTAAGAAATAAAGTTATTTCTCCACGTAGAAACATTTAAAACAAATATACAGCAAACATTTCAGATTTTATTGTTTTGAAAGTGCAATTTCCTCCTTGGAGCTTCATGAATCCTGTCTGAATATAGCATTGAACATGGCGTTTACTGAAATGTTGTTTCGCTTTCCATTAAATCTTTATCAAAGTGACAGCCGAGTTTCGGTAAACGCATTTTACCACACATTTTCAAACACCTGAGAATGCCTTAAACAGATTGGAAACACATCTTGACACCTCAAGCGTTTATACAGCGTTGTATTTTGAGTAAAATGTGTTTCAGGGATTTGCAGTGTAACTGAACTAAAATTTAGCATCCTATGTAGTATATATACAAATCTATAGATCCTATACAGGACTGAATAAAAGTATTCGGATAGTTTTCCGAATATTGTATATGTTGGAAATTCCTGAAATTATGTTTTTAAATATGTTATGCGTTTTCCAAATTGTTTACTTAGATGTAATCTTTTGGCTTATTAAACGGTATGATTTGTAAAATTATTTTGGAAGCGTTGGAAGTTAGATAATCTATGACGCATGATTTTTCGTTCTTGTTTAATTCTACTTTAAGGCTGTTCTGAAATCCAAACTGGCTAATTTATGACAGATTTTTTTTTTAAATTCATTTTTGTTCGGAAACGCATGAAATTGGCATGTGTTCTTATTCAGAAACATGTAATCGAAATACTTTTTCAATTTTTTGGTAAAGGCTGAAGATCTTTCAGAAAACAATGTCAAAGTTTTGAACCGAATTCCAGTCGCAGCACCGCAAGTAAGGAGAAAAACGTCTCGTCACGTGACCCGAATCGCTTATAACTCGATAAGTAATTTATTGATAAAAAGAAAGAGTGGAAAACTCATTTCGATTTCAAATTGCTTCAATAGTCAGTCCTGCCAATTTCATGCCTTTGTGTTTAAAAATGAGTCTGAAATTGTGTCAGTAAGTTTCGCAGTGTTGAGCCGGGTCTTTTGAGAACCACCTTTAAGGAATTCTGGTTACTTATCGGTTATTATCGTCTCACACAGCACGAGATAACACCAGTATTTTTTAGTGTTTTGCTTTTTTTTTTTTTTTTTTTTTTTTTTTTCATTTTAAATAATTAAATTGTTTTTTTTTTTGTTTTTTTTTGTTTTTTTTGTTGTTGTTTTTTTTTCAATTATTGAGGGAACTTTGTTGTTTAAGGTTGTTCTCAAATCCAAAGGAGTTACTTTCGGGGACATTTCTGAATTCATATTTGTGATCAGAAGCACATGAAATTGGCAGGCGTAGAAACTATGTAATCAGAAACTATGTAATCAAAAGATGTTTTCTATTTTTTTTGGTAAAGGTTTGGTTATAATTTTTTGGTAATTTTCTATGTGAATTAAATTTCTGGACTCAACAACGCCAGAAAGCAGGAAAATCTGTCGTCACGTGACATCAAATGACTTATAAATCGATAAGTGATTCATTTATCAAAAAATGGAAAACACCATTCGATTCCAAATCACTTCAATAGTGTCATGCTTTTGCGTTTAAAAATGAGTCCACAAATGTGTCGAAAAATTTCGCGTTATTGAGCGTGGAAAAATATTTTTCTGAGAAATTCTTTAATTAAGTAGCTTCATCAAAGCTAAGTTAGTAATACATAAGCGAAAAGCAAATGTAAAGATGCAAACGTTTGTTTCTTTTGAAAATGTAGAAATATGTCTCACACATTTATTGATAAAAGTAATTTCGTGATTGAATTATTATTTTTATGGACATATATAGAAAAAGTTGTTAAATAGTTGTTTGATTCCTTAACAATGAAGACTAATTTGGTAAGTTTCTCCCATAATAAAGGTGATTTCGTGAACGATTCTATACTTCTATGGGAAAATGAAGAATGTTTGATTCTTATTTGGAAAATGTAGCTATATGTATAATGGATGCCTCACATATTTATTTGTAAATGTAATTTCGTGATTGGTTCTTTATTTATAAGGAAGGATAAATGAAAAAAGTAGTTTGAATCCTTAGAAAATGAAGAAGATTTTGTTTGAATGTCTCAGATATTTATTTAAAAAAATTATTTCGTAAAAGGATCTAGGAGAAAATGTAAAATATTGTTGAATACTTGCGAATAAAAGAAATATGTTAGGAGATTTCGGAGATTTAATTATAACAACGATTTCGAAAAGATTCTCTAATTTTAGAAGGAAATGGAGAACGCTGTTTGGTTCTTCTAACCAGATAAAAGAATATCGACAAAGTTTCGCGCACATTTATATATAAAAATTATTTCCTGTGAGGTCCTTAATATTAGGGAAAATTCCAAAAGGAAATTCGATTTCTTGGAAACTGAACATAAATATATCATATTACTTTTCTTTTATCTGTTATTGTTTGTTCATCAACATGGAAGTTCTAAAGCATTTACAAACAATTTTCTTTCTAAGTGGAAAATTTCCGTTTCAGAATCAGACGATGATGTATAAATGGACCATTTATTTTTTAGTTGTCTTCTAATAAATAGGAAACATCGATTCGTGTCGATTGCATCTTTATGATTACTGTTTTGTGACTACCATGTGACTAAAATCGGTTAAAAACACTCTTTCTGAGTTATAGTCCAGTCATTTTAGGAAAAATAGCGGAAAAAATTAGAACAAAGCTGGATTTTTGCACAGGTGCTTGTTAGGGTATGTAGTTTAACATACTAAAAGTCCTCATCGATCTGGTGTGAGCTTTCGCCGCCAGGGGGCGCGAATGATCTTGAAAATTGTTTTTTTTTTTTTAGAATATCGCTTTAACGATGACATCTAGAAAAGAAAGTTGAGTTACACAGATGTAGAAAAATTAATTTCCTACAAAAAGTGTGTATAACAGTTTTTTGTTACAGAAATACTACTCTGTCAAAAATCAAGAACAGTGAACGTACTTGGAAGAAAAACGATAAAAATACGAAAAGCGTGCTGCTATTTTCAAAGAAATTATATTGAAAGGTGTAAAATTCTTACTTTTGAAGAAAGGAGGTGAATGTATAATATTCTTATTTCCATACCACCCTTGAGGTAAAGCATTTAGCGCATTTTTTAAAATTCTGGTTTCCCCCCTAGGCCTAATCAACATATAATGACTGGCTTGTTCAAATCTCAATCATTTGACTGCTTGAGTAGTCGTTTGCACATCTACAACTTCTTCACTCGATTTAGTTTCGTCATCGTCTGTATTTTTTCTTTAGTTCTTGTATTACCTTCACTATTTTCTGGTTGGCCTTCGATATCATCACTAAATTCAGGTTCCGTCATTCCTTGCAATGGGCATGATATTGTCAGTATCCTTCTCATCTTCGAATTCAACTTTACTTGCATTGCGACATGAAACTCCGAAACAATTTACGCAAATATAAGAATACTTGAATCCAATTTTTTGGCATCCACACGCTTTGCCACATCCTTTGGAGCAAGTACAAAAAATGAATTAAATTATATTTTTTATGTGAGCAATAAGGTAGCTGGATTTGGAGACAAATTAGTAGAATTTTGACAGCCCCAGTTCTCAAGTAGAAGTTTATTGCCCAACCAGTACTGTAGTTGATGATAAACACGTAAACTATGCAATCTAGCTGCGTCCACGGTAAAGCGGTAACTATGAAAACCTTTTTTAACCAACAGCAACTCCTTTCTTGAAACATATATAATGGTACTTGTCCCAGAAATTTCTGCTTTACCACCATATAAAGCAAGAAAAATAGTTTTTCCTCTCTCAAATATTTCAATTTGGGATGCTTTGTCATCTTTTAAAAGTGCTGGCAGATTGTATGTTACGGTTGCCTTCCCTTTTCGAAATTTTTAATAACGACATTTTGTCTTTCCCAAGCATTGCTGTGTAGAGTTCACAACCTCAAAAAGCGTGAAGAAGCGATATATGAATCATTATTGAGACTGTGCAACGAATACAAGGTAGTTGTAATTCTTGTTCTTCGAGGCTTATTAAAAATATCTCTGTCTCTTGAGGTGCTAAGGCAGTCAACAATACGAGCAAGTCAGCATCGTCGCCTGCAATAGCACAGCCAGCGCACTAGACTTTGCTAACTTCAATGGCTGGGTTAACAATAAGTGTGTCAGCTTTGCCCTCTGCTTGTTTCGCTTCGAAACCATTCTCCATAAATTTCTCCTTCTGAATAGAGATGAGGTGTGTCTGTTTTTGATGATTAGATAAAAACTTTTGACTAATTGACACATTCATTTCTTCGTTAATATCGATGTCGAGAGTTAAAATTTTCGAATACCGATGAGTTCATTCGGCCTCTTTTGTATTATAAACTTTGTCAGAGTAAAAATCTAAAACGATTACAGATTTACCACAGTAGTTTCTTAAGATATAGAAAATATAACTTTCTACGACACTCCTGTATATGAGGAAAGTGCAACTGACGTCATTGTGGGGAAGCGAGAAATACCTGACAGTCATTAAGACTACTATTGTTCACAAGTGTTCAAGCGGTCTGATTACGATAGTAATCATTGCGGTAGTTTACGATATAAAGATCTGTGATATGATTGGTCTGCATCGCCATGATGATTCCTCCAATCATCGCTAAGGAGAAAATGTAGATTGGTTGATGAAATTGTTTGTAAACATGTATTTTCCTTATTTACAGGTTTCCACTTATTTGGTAAAAAAACCCTTATAAAGAATTTGTGGTAGTACATTGCTTCAGCTGCAACCAAGTCAATAACATTTGATAAACGCTTACTCACTTCTTTGGCCCATTTGTCTTCACTGCAGACACAATTAGACTATTTTTCACCTGTAAGCTTTTAACTATTATCACTTTTTCGCAATACTTTAGAGATTTCTTTTTTCCTTCCGTATAAAAGCTTCATCCAATGTATCAGAACAATGTAAAAAATTTTCATTGAATTCAAACAAGCGACTGTCTTTCTCAATTTTTCATTTAACGGTGTAATTTGTGTGGACGTTGATGGCTTTATGCAACAGATTTCTTGTACGATTTAACAGAATTCTTTCTTGTATAATTTTTCCTACACGTTGGATGAACGGAATTCCACTATTGTTTTCCACTATTGGAATTCCACTATTGTTTTCTGCACATTTCTTCAAATGCTTTCCAATTATTGCCCCTTCTTTACAAACTTGAGGTCACAGGTGACTTCAGTGTCTTTTTTCCAATCATTCACAACGCAGATTTAACCACATACAAGACAAAATACTTCGTCGATCTCCATTTTAACGCTCTCGATCAACAATCAAGAAAGAGCCATTTTACACTCTCAAAACTTTTTAAAACTATCTACATACGCGAGGAAAATAACACTATTTACTTTCTAAAAACTCACAAAGAATACTTCATTCAGTAAGTTAGGTTGATTTAATACCAGCGAAATGCTCATCAATTGAAATAAAATACGGCAAAGACACCAGCACATGGTATATTTCGACATAAACATGGGATGCCACGACAATGACTATTTCACCAGCTTGCGAAATCAGTCTACAGAGAAAAGGACAGAAGAGGAGGTATATAAGGGTTCGAAAGTAGATATGGTTTTTGTTCTGTTTCTTGGGCGCATTCAATACAATCGTTCCCTATTTTTTTCAGTTATGTTCACTGCTTCTGATATTTGACAGGGAAGGGTTGGTGTGACAAAAAAATGTTATGAACACTTTTTGTAGGAAATTAAATTTTCTGCATCTTTTTAATTGAACTTTTTATTTAGATGCCGTCGTTAATCAGATATTCACGGAAAACCAATTTTCAAGATCATTCGTGCCCCCTGGCGGCGAAAGCTCACATCATATCGATGAGGACTTTTAGTGTGTTAAACTACATACCTTAATGAGCATCTGTGCAAAAATCCAGCTTTGTTTTAATTTTTACCGCTATTTGTCAAAAAAAGTACTAAAATGACTGTAGTATTAGTTTTATAGAAAATTGAAGCATGCACTGAGAAAAATGACACTTTCAACTCTGAGTAAATCGATGTTTTCATTTTGTTATGAAACTTTTTGTTTCAAATATAGGACGACCCAATGATTTCAATTCTGAAATACCAGAAATACTCAGAATATTGAAACATGGACGTACTCAAAAGTGAGCACATAGAAGTCAGTTCATACTCATTTTTGAAACATGGACATAGTCAAATATAAGAGCACATGATGTTTTATTCTTGAGTGTGTGCATGCTTTCAGAAATGAGTACATGTTTCAAACATGTGTCATTTTGATTCGGAGCCATTTTGACTAATGCGACATACTCAGATTTGAATATTTGGAACTTTTCGGTTAGCCGAGCGCCAGTGATATATGTACATATATAAATATATATGTATACATATATATACAGGGTGATTCATAAAAGATGGGCAGAACTTTAAGGGGTTATAGTACACTTAAAGACAAATAATATTAAATAGGAGACTAAGGGTCCCAGACGTATTCCCAAGGAGATAGGGGGCATTAAAGTTTAGGGTCCGAAATTTCAAATGATTATAAAACATGGAAAAATTGGTCGATTCGTTTGCGGTTTTTGCAAAAAATTTTCTTTATGCCAGTATTTTCTTGAAATAAAATTTTAAAGTTCAATTTCAAAAAATGCCGATAGGGGGCGCTTTAGACTTTGGAGTAACAAACAACTATTTTTTAACGTTATTTTTTGTATTTCTTTAAATGATTTCGAAAGCTTAGACTTAAACTTAAATTTTGATCTAAAAATCTGAGTCCTAACGAGTAGTTAAGTAGCGTAAACTGAAATTTGAAATTTGAAACCCTTCTCCCCCCAGAACAAAAATCAGTTATTCCCGATCTTTGTGTCGTAGATTAGGCTCTAACTACTGCCGCGTTTTGCTAAAATTATTCTTTATGTCAGTATTTTCTTGAAAATAAATTTTAAAGAAAATTTTCAAAAAATTCCGATAGAGGGCGCTTTAGACTTTGGAGTAACGAACAACTATTTTATACCGTTATTTTTTGTGTCTCATTAAATGCTTTCTAAAGCTTAGACTTAAATTTTCAGCCCAAAATCTGAATCGTTAGACGTGGTTAAGTTTCTGGGGAGAGGGGTTTGAAATTTCTACTCCTGAGCACAGTTCAGTTTACCATGTCCACACATTGTGTGCTGTGATACGAGGTAAAAAGACACAAATTAGGATTATGTTACCAAAGCATATTTATTAACATGTAATCACAATAAATGTTCAAAATTGTGACCACCAGAGGTTATGCACGCAGAACAACGGCGACGAATGGAACGGCGAACATTCGCGAAAACATCAGGCTTTTCGAGCACTTCCCCTACAGCGGCGGAAAGTCTGGCGACCAGTTCCTCGGGGGATTCAATGGGTGTCTCATACATAAGAGCCTTCAATCGTCCCCAAAAAAAGAAATCGAGGGGTGAAAGATCTGGCGAGCGAGCAGGCCAAGCAACAGGACCACCTCGACCAATCCATCTGTTCGGAAATGTGATGTCCAGATAGTTGCGGACGTCTCGTACGTAATGGGCTGGCGCTCCATCGTGCTGGAACCACATGACCCGCCGGATGCGTGGAGGAACAACGTTTAACAGGTCTGGCAGCACATGTTGCAGAAATGTGAGGTATGTTTTACCGTTGAGGCGTTCAGGAAGAAGGTACGGTCCGATTAGGTGGTCTCCGAGGATTCCTGCCCAAACATTGATGGAAAAGCGTCTCTGATGAGCATGTGGATACGTAGCATGTGGATTGACATCCGCCCATACATGTGCATTGTGTGTGTTAAATGTACCTTCACGTGTGAAGGTACATTCATCGGTGAAAAGCACAGTTCGTCCAAAATGTGGATTTAGCGCGTTCTGCTGCAGAAACCAGCGGGCGAATTCAATACGATTTGGATAATCCCCTGGAGACAGTTTCTGGACTCGTTGCACATGAAACGGGAGCAAATGTTCATCCTTCAGTACCCTCCAAGTCGTGGACTGTGAGGTATCCACCTGGCTAGCCACTGTTCGTGTACTTGTACTTGGCTGCGCCGCTACTACATCCAGAATGGCTTCTGCAACAACTACTGATTCGTCCTTTTTTGCACGACCTGCATTCGACCGGGAAGCGAGAAATGATCCCGTCTCACACAACTGTCTGTGCAAGCGCTCGAAAGTTTTGCGGTTAGGCAACCGCCTGTTAGGAAATCGCTCTCCGTACATTCGTTGTGCCTCTGCACCATTTCCATCTGCCGCTCCGTAAATTAAATGCATCTCAGCCTTTTCCTTATTCGTGAAGGGCACCATCTTCCGATTCATTACTACAGCGACTTACACTTGACTCACCGTTCAGTGGTTTTTATGCCTGAATCGTGTCGAAATTTTGCATACGTGTTCTTCTTCTTCCCCATTTGACATTTGCATACTTTCTGTTTCCTTCTTCACCCGGTGACTAGCGTCAGGAATGGAGCTTTAACGTTTGCATGAGCGACGTTTCCAACTGTGCCAGTGCCTTTATGAGTGAATTCCGACTATGCAGTCCTTGACGAAAGTTGTATTTTTGCCTCGTATCACAGCACAGAATCGTTGGGCATGGTTAAGTAGTGCAAACTGAACTATGTTCAGAAGTTGAAATTTGAACCCCCTCCCCTCGCTACTGAACCACGCTCAGCGATTCAGATTTTGAGCTGAAAATTTAAGTTTAAGTCTAAGCTTTAGAAAGCATTTAATGAGACACAAAAAATAACGGTATAAAATAGTTGTTCGTTACTCCAAAGTCTAAAGCGCCCTCTATCGGAATTTTTTGAAAATTTTCTTTAAAATTTATTTTCAAGAAAATACTGACATAAAGAATAATTTTAGCAAAACGCGGCAGTAGTTAGAGCCTAATCTACGACACAAAGATCGGGAATAACTGATTTTTGTTCTGGGGGGAGAAGGGTTTCAAATTTCAAATTTCAGTTTACGCTACTTAACTACTCGTTAGGACTCAGATTTTTAGATCAAAATTTAAGTTTAAGTCTAAGCTTTCGAAATCATTTAAAGAAATACAAAAAATAACGTTAAAAAATAGTTGTTTGTTACTCCAAAGTCTAAAGCGCCCCCTATCGGCATTTTTTGAAATTGAACTTTAAAATTTTATTTCAAGAAAATACTGGCATAAAGAAAATTTTTTGCAAAAACCGCAAACGAATCGACCAATTTTTCCATGTTTTATAATCATTTGAAATTTCGGACCCTAAACTTTAATGCCCCCTATCTCCTTGGGAATACGTCTGGGACCCTTAGTCTCCTATTTAATATTATTTGTCTTTAAGTGTACTATAACCCCTTAAAGTTCTGCCCATCTTTTATGAATCACCCTGTATATATATTCATGCATATATGTGTATATATATATATGTATGTATATATATGTATATGTGTAGATATATGTGTGTATATATATATGTGTGTGTATATATGCATGTATACATATCACTGGGGCCCGGCTAACCGAAAAGTACCGAATATTTTTTTGCTGTTTTGAAAATTTCGTTTTTAGAGTGTGCTGCTGTTGGATTCATTGGAAAAGGATTTTCTGAATAACCGTATCTAAGAATTTGATACATTTTCCAAAAAAAAAAAAAAAAAAAAAAAAAAAAAAAGTTTGGGAAAGTAGGAAGTTTGAATTATAGCCTTAAGGCGGTTCTCAAAAAATATTTTTCCTAGCTTAATAAGGCGACACTTTCTGACATATTCACGGACCAAACCCAAAAGCATGACACTTGCAGACCTGATTCTTGAAGTGATCTGGAATCAAATAGCGTTTTTTTAATTTTCCGATAAATAGATTCTATCATGAGTATCAAACGATTGTTGTCTCATGACAACCCTTCTCATGCTGTCGTGTCTAGGAATTCGTTTCAAAATGCCAACTTTGACAACATTTTTTAAACATATGCTTTCTTTTTATCGAAAAATGGAAAAAAGTATTCGATTTGACAGTTTCTAAATAAGAAAACCTGCTCATTTTGTGCCTCTTAATGTTAAGGTGGTTCTGAAATGACCGGCTCAACAACGCGAAACTTTCTGACACATTTTTAAACGCAAAAGCATATAGTTGGCAGGCCTGATTATGGATTTGGAATCGAAATAAATTTCCCTTTTTCTGATAAATAAATTACTTATCGAGTTATAAGCAATTCGAGTCGCGTAACAACATACCATTTTCCCTTCCTCGCTCGTCTGCCTCGGGAATTCGGTTCAAAACGCCGACTTTGATGAAAGATCTTATGTCTTTACCAAAAAATGGAAAATTCATTTCTGAATGACAAAATTTCCGAATAAGAACAGCTGCCAATTTCATCAGTTTCCGAGCAAAAATGAATTCAAAATTGTGTCAGAAAGTTGCTCTTGTGAATTTTCGCGAATTTATCAGAAATTAGTCGCTTTAAATTTGTGTACAGCCTCAAAAAAAAAAAAAAAAAAAAAAAAAAAAAACTTTGAAAAGAGTAAATATGAACAAGAAGGGAATTGTTTTCAGTTTATTTTTCCCTTCTCCTCAGAACGAGTTCTTTGTTTGAGGAGGAAATAAAATGAGGGAAAACACGGCGTGAATCGTTTTCACCAATGGGAACGTGGGTGGATGAAGAGATCACCGATGACCGAGGTCAAGCCGTCAAGCCCCGCATCCTAGGAAAAAAAAAAAAAAAAAAAAAAAAAAAAAAACGTGCCCAGATTAGGAGGTTATTCTCTGCCCGTATTTAATATTCAAGCCGGAGTCCCCTGAATCCAGATAGGGTACTTGAACCGGGCAACATGATCGATCGAGCTAAATCTGCCTGCCTTTGTCACGAATGCATAGAAGGAGGGACGGTCCTTTTTGAAGAAGTCAGAGGTAAACGAGAGAAAGGCATAAATTTGTGTCAGAGGGAAAACTGAAAAAGAAAGAAATGTGAAATGAAAGCGCATAAAAACTAAATAATGTTTTTAACTTATTTTTGCGGCTCAACAAGAACAACGCGAGTATTTCTGATACATTAACAACATAAAAGTCATTATATAAAGTCTTTTTTTTTTAATGTATAAACATGAAATTGGCCACAGAGTTCTAAGATTAATAGAGATGACATGTGTAGATTTTTCAGCCTTAAAACCGGTTACAATTCGGCCTAAACACTCGCGGTTCCCCTGAAGAGGTTCGCTTTGAAAACCTGTCCAATGAATTCAGCTCTTGTGCCTCGTGTTTGTCTTGTTTGATTTGCGCGATAACGCGGCTTCATATTGTAAATGACCGTTTTGACGGTATAGTGCATCTCTATTATACACATAACTCTGTGAAATTGGCAGACAATACTATTTAAGTGCTTTTGTATTGAATAGCGATTTCAGTTTTCATGTAAATTTATTGCAATTTGGAAAACGTATGACACATTTGGAAACCCAATTTCAAGAATTACCATCAATAGTCGGGAAAGTATCTGAATTCTTTTGTGCTGTCTTGTATATATGATCCATAGATTTGTACACTGATGTCTAGAAATTAAAGGGCAGTGATCGGACACTTTCGATTTCAGACGTTTTGCCGAATATCCACTGAAATTCGTGATGAAATGCTTGAAATGCCCTTGAACTTTGAAGATGTAAAGAATATGCTTGACTTCATGTTTTGCAGTGAAAATTTACCCCGAGAACAATTAGGGGGGTAGTAATAAATTTATTAATAAGATAATATTTGCGTTTCCCCAAGAAACAGCAAATGCTCAAAATGATCCGTCACTGTAGCAAATGACTCTGGAAGTCTTTTTTTCACCGTTTTTGTGCATTAGTGTAAGAATAGCACCCATATTCTTGAAGATGTTAACGTTTCTGTGCAAAAATCCTTTTTTTATAGCATGCAGAGTTTTTAACCGAATTTAACACCGCTTTCCAAAAACATGACAAAGAACAGTAGAAATAGTATAATAATGCAAATAAAAGATGAATACATTGAATATTTGATGAGATATGTGTATTTGTATGGCATAAATTTTAACTGCACATGAGCGAACTACAGCGAAGTTTGTTTTTCATGATTTGGTAGTCAATTCTGTAGAGCAACTTATATAAAAAGTCCATTCAAATATCGCAGAAATTCAGAAAGACACAGGCAATAAATACAGTGAGCTAATTGATAAATTGAAGAGGAAATCCCATAGGATCATATGTGATTTCCTCCCCAATTTATCAATTAGCTCACTGTATTGCCTGTATCTTTTTGAGTTTTCACGATATTTGACTGTTTTTTTTATATGAGTTGCTCTATAGTATTGACTACCAAATCATGACAAAGAATCTTCGCTGTAGTTCGCGTTTGCGCAGTTAAAATTTATGCCATACAAATACACATATCTCATCAAATATACAATATATTCATCTTTTAATTGGGGTATACTATTTCTACTGTTCTTTGTCAAGTTTTCGAAAAGTGGTGTCAAATTCGGTTGAAAACTCTGTATGCTATGGACAAAAACTTTTGAATTTTTCACAGAAACGTTAACATCTTCACGAATATACGTGCCATTCTTACACAAATGCACATAAACGTTGAACAGGACCTTACATAGTCATTTGCTACAGTGATAGACCATCTTGAACATTTGCTGTTACTTGGGTGGTCACAAATATTATTTTATTATTAAATTTATTATCCCCCCCCCCCCCCCAAATTGTCCTCGCGACAAAATCTTCATTGACAATTATGACGACAAACGTGTTCTTTACATTCTTGAAGTTTAAAGACAATTCGTAAAGGATTGACATGATTTAAACATCCCGCAACTGGATTAAATTCATCTGCAAAATAAAATTTGTGTTATTTATATATTATTATTCGTAAAATATTGTATATTCTATCAAACAGTTAGATAACACATTTAAAAAAAAATCGTTTAAATTAAATTATTTGAAAATAGAATCTCATATTTTCATTTTTTACGAATATTATATTCGTGAATAACTAATGAAATAAGCTATATATTATTTAACTCAGAAACAATATATTAATGAATCGATACTTGAAGAAAACAAACCGTGCAGAGAAAAATATTGAATGTTTATGTAGTTATACAACTTCATGCGAAAAATACAAACATGACAATTTGTTGGAAACGTGCACCAAAAGCAAAGAAGTATGTAAGGGCAGCTTTTATTTATTTTATTTATTTATTTTTTCTTGTGATTGTTTATAGCAAATAGTCTACCACATTATAAAACATTCAGATTCGGCACAGAATTCTGTGGGATTCCTAGCTGTTTTCCTTATTATTATTATTTCTTTTTTTTTTTAATTTTTCAATAAAATATTAGTTTATTTATTTATAATTATAATTACTTATACTTAAATTTTTAATTTTGTAATTCATTTTAAGTATAATAGTTAATTATATTCTGGGTACCTTTGTCAGTTATAGCCCATTTTATAGAATTACAATCGGTTAATTCTAACAAAAACAGTGCAATTAAAAAATAAAAGACGTTCTGTTTTCGTCTAATATACTGATCCCTTGACCGCCATTCGAGTATTAAGCTCACAATGAAATCTCGGCGCAAGCATCAAAGAAAATCTACTCTCTGTTGTGTAGTATGGTTCCCCAAACATGGTTATAGTTAAGTGAACATGTAAAAATACCTAACTAACTTTAATTTTTCTTTTTAGAAACTTTATTTTTTGATTTTTGGCCCACGTTTTAGAGATTTGGAACCATTATGCGTCGTTGGTCGCGCTAATGAGAATTTCTCTCACGCTAGGCTTAAAGTGGTTCTCAAATTCTCTGCTGAACAACGCGAAACTTTGACACATTTTCTGACTTATTTTTAAATGCAAAGGCTTAAAATTGGGTATTAAAGCGATTTGGAATCGAGTAGAATTTTCCATTTTTGGATAAATAAATTACTTATTGAGTTATAACAGATTTTTGTTACGTGACGACAAGTTTTTTCCCTTTCGCGTGCTGCCACGTCCAGAAATTTGGTTCAAAACGCTGACTTTGACAGTATTTTCTGAAAGCTCTTCTGTCTTTACCAAAAAATCGAAAACACCATTCGATTACATAATTTCTGAATAAGACCACCTGACCATTTCATTCGTTTCTGAACAAAAATGAATTCAGAAATGTATCAAAAAGTATCTCCTTTGGATTTGAGAACAACCCGAAAGTTTTTCTTTAAATATAAATTATATTGTAGATCACTTGAAGAAAGATTTTATAATTATTTTCATTACGGTGCACTGCTGGCAAAATGGGAGAGGGTTAATGTTAGAGAATGTAAAGTTAGATAGTTGTGTAAATGTTAAGGAAACGCTCGCACGCGACCAATGGCGTCGGTCAAAAAGACGCGGCCAACGACAGGTTAATATTTAAGCCGAAGTCCCCCCCGAATCGAGGTGGAGTGCTTGAACCCGACCGCTGTGCTTTTGTCCTGAATGGCCAAAAATGGGAGGGACGGTTTTTTGAAGAAGTCAGGAGTGATGAATGACAAATATGTCAAGAGAAAGGCATAAATTTGTGTCAGATGAAAATTGAAAAAAAAAGGAAAATAAAAGATCTGTCTGACACATTTCGGAATTCAGTTTTGTCCGCAAACGTATCAAATTGGAAGGTAATTCTTATTCAGAAACTATGTAGTCGAACATGTTTTTTTCATTTTTCGGTAAATAAATATCTTTCAGAAAGTGTTGTAAAAACTGGTTTTTTAAACCCAGTTTCCGGACGCTACAACACGGGAAGAAAGAGAAAACTGCCCTCATGAAAAAAAAAAAAAATAAAAATCGTTTATAAGTCATTATTTATAAGCTATTATTATTTATCGAAAAAAAAAATCAATAATAATAATAAAAAAAAGGTTTAATTACACAAATTACTCCAATAATCATGTCTGTAGTGTCATGTTTTTAGATTTAAAAATGAACCCATAAATGTCGCATTGTTGAACGTTTTTTTCTTCTTTCTTTTTTGAGAATTGTTTTTAAAATGTTGTTGATTTTTTTTCCCAGCCTGTACGAATGTTTCTCACAAACATATGAAATTGGCCGACGTCATAGTTTACAGATGATTAAAAATTTGTATTGATTCCGTTCAAGAACGCGAATATTTTTTGCATATTCACGAAGTCCTTTTCACCATATGTAAAAGCAAATGACATCATTCAAGTGCTTTTGCACTGAATAGCTATTTTCATTTTCATATACGTGTTACTACTTCATCATGAGTTATAATCGATAAAAGGACCTTTTGTGACTATCCTTACTAGCGAAATTCAGGATGAAGAAGTTATAAGGTATTCGCTATTTACTTATATCATCGTATTGGAAATGGAAATATATTCCCAGACTTTACCTTAAAAAATTTGTTTATTTTAAAGATGTTTATGGTTTTGAATTCAGATGAAAAACCTTTGCCTTCTAAAGCTTTCATGAGGGTAAAGATAACACCAGGTTCCACATCCCTGACTTTAGCAACAACATCATCACTATACCTTAGCGGTGAACACACGAGTCTTTGAACAAAAACCTATCCAATTTTTCCAATTAATTTCATACTTTTCCATGTATACTCATAAAGGCGGTTCGCAAAAAATATTTTTTCCTGCTCATCAATGCGTAACTAACAATGCTCATTTTTAAACGTAAAAGCATGACACTTACATGCATGATTATTGAAGTGATTTGTGTGTCATTTATCATTTTAGAATAAATAATTTGCATCTTGAGTTATAAGGGATTGTTGCCAGTTCAGAAGTACACTTTTGAAAGTACAGAAATGCATTCCCCCCCCCCCTTTTCCTCCGATGTCGCGTGCCATAAATTTGATAGATTTTTCTGAAAAATCTTCGGTCTTTACTGAAAAAGGGGAAAACTGTTCGATTGCATCGCTTCTGAATAAGAGCACCTGCAAATTTGATACGTCTGCGAAATAAAGTGAATTTAAAAAGTGTCAATAAGTGGCCAGTTTTCCATCAGTGGCCATCTTTCAGGAAGCACCGTCAAAGTCGGCATTTTGAACCGGATTCCCGATGCTTCAGCGCCAGAAAGGGGAAAAACGTATTGTCATGTGACATGAATCGCTCAAACTCGATAAATAATTTATTTATCAAAAAATGGAAAACACTATTTGATTCCAAATAGCTTCAATGGTCAGGCCGGGCAATTTTATCCCATGTCTAAATTTTATGCCACGTTTAAAAATTAGTCAGAAAATGTGTCAGGAAATTTCGCGTTGTTGTCAGATCATTTGAGAACCATCTTGAGGAAAGACTGGACTAAAGTGTTCAGATAAAAACGTGCCCCATATTCTCTGTGAGCTTGCCCCGTATTTTATATTGAAGCCCAGATCACCCTGAATCGAGGTAAGGTTACTTGACCAGGCCACTTGATCGATTGCGCTAAATGTGTATACAGCTTTTGTCGCACGAATGTATATAAAGCAGAGACGGTCCTTTCAAGAAGTGAGGGGTAGCAAGAGAAAAGCCTAAATTTATGTCGGAAGAAAAACTGAAAAAAAAAAAGAAAAAAGAAAGAAAGAAAGGAAGAAAAAGAAAAGTCTTTGATGGACAACACGAATCTTTCTGGCACAATTGCTATTTCATTTTCGCTTCTTTATGCATGATCGTTTGCAGGCCTCAGTTAGAAATTTAAAAAAAATCGACTCTCCCCCCCCCCCCCCCCCTCCACCTTTCTTTTTATTCATTCTTTCCCTTTTTCCAAAGTTTACCTACAAGTATTGTACATTTTGATTTGTAATGGACTATTCTTCGATGACAATCTTTTCATTAAAGTGGTTCTCAAATGACCTGCTCAACAACGAAAAATTTCCTGACACATTTGCTGACTGATTTTTAAACGCAAAGGCATGAAATTGGCAGGATTGACTTTTGAAGCAATTTGGAATCGAAATGAATTTTCCATTTTTTAAATAAATAAATTACCTATCGAATTATAAGCGTTTCGAGTCAGGTGACGACATGTTTTTCCCCTTTCTGCGGCGATGCCGCGCGTAGTGAATTTGGTTCAAAACGCCAACTTTGATAGTATTTTCTGAAAGATCGCCTGCATTTACCAAAAAATGGAAAACGTGTTTCGATTACATAGTTTCTGAATAAAAACATCTTCCCATTTCATGTGTTTAAGAACAAAAATGAATTCAGAAATGTGTCAGAAAGTAGCTACTTTGGGTTTGAGAGCAGCTTTAATGCCAGATACAGCAAATCATCTTAAAACACCAACTTTAACAAACATTTTTAGAAAGGTCGTTTTCTCTTTTTTATAAAAATGAGAAACGCTAACCGAATTCTTGGTATCTGATTTTAGAATACCTGCCAATCTTATGGATTTGCGAATCAAAATGTTTTACATAAATGTGTCAGAAAGACTCCATTGTCGCGTGGGGTGCCAAAGAATCAAATTGTGTTTTTCATGGTAGTTCTTAAATCCAAAACAGCTTACTTTCTGAATTCACTTTTGTTCGGAAACACATGAAATGAGCAGGTGTTCTTATTCATAAACTATGTAATCGAAAGACGTTTTTCATTTGTTGGTAAAGGCAGACGATCTTTCAGAAAATACTGTCAAATTCGGCGTTTTGAACCGAATTCCTTAAAGGGCAGCCCGTGAAAGGGGCGAAACGTGTTCTCCCGTGATACGAATCGTTCATAACTTGATAAGTAATTTATTTATCAAGAAATGGAAAACGCTATTTGATTCCAAATCTCTTCAAATATTCTAGCCTGCCAATTTTCTGCTTTTACGTTTAAAAATGTGTCAGAAAGTCTCGCGTTGTTGAGTAGGGAATTTGAGAACCATCTTAACAGCATTTTCAATATCTTCTGTCTTTACAGAAAAATGATTTAAAAAAAACCCGTTCAATTACATAGTTTCTGAATAAGAGGACCTGCGTCAATTTCACGAGATTACGAACAAAATTGTTCAGAAATGTATTAGAAAGTAGCCAGTTTGAGTGGAGAAGCGCCAAATACGACAGCATTTTCTGAAAAATCATTTGTCTTTATAGATAAATGAAAGTTTCTGTTCGATTTATTGGTATTTCAATAAGAATACCTGCAAATATCAAAATCACTTAATATGAAAATGATTTTGTGAATGTGTTACAAGAAAGCTTTTTTAGATTTAAAAACTGCACTAATGTTTTTCTTTAAAACACATTCGCCCACTAGTTGTTGACAAAATTCCAAAGCCATTTTCCTCACAAAAAAATTTTCAAAAAAGTAATTTTTTTTCCACGTTTTAAAAATAAATTATTTTTTAGAGTAAACAATCAAAATTGATAGTTTGCGATAAAAGCAAGGTGCATAACTCTCGTTTGGAATTTCCAAAGAGTCTGGTACCACTATTTCATAGATAAAAAAAAAATTAAGTATTTAAATAGCCAAATTCGTAATCACCGTGTTTGATCACTGTATTACTAGTAATATTTTTCTGAGATTACACAATGCAAAAAAAAAATCTATTCAAAAAATGGTGTGTAAAATGTACTCACCTTCTAAAAACCTCAAAAACATACCATCAGGTATATATTATTTTTTATAGTTAATAATAATATTGACGATTGATAGTTGAATAATAAATATATAATATAAAGGAACTTCGGGTATTAGTCGGGTAACATAAACTACCAAGGTTTACGTTTGGTAAAGTGCTGCCACCAAGTGTCAATATCATAAACTACTTAAGAGCGTTTCCCGAATGCCCCCCAGAACACGCAGTTCGTCGGTCGGCGTCAGGGCGCGTTGTGTGAATAAATATTTGTTTTTCGTCTTTGGAAAGTTTCAGGAGATAATGTTTCAATATTTTTTTCCTTCATTATTAGAAGTAATATTTTTACATTGAAATTAAGCCTAATGTACATCGAAATACTATCAGTTTATGATGTAACACCCTTTTTTTTAGCTCGCGATTCACACCAATACATATACAGTGATTTTTCCCGAAACCGGAAGTGTCGGGTTATATGGAATACCAATATCTTGTAATACTCATGATTATGGTGGCGCAAAGATAGATCCTTATACTATATGTAATTTGTGCAAATCTGAAGTTTAAGTGAAGTATTATTGGCTGACTACCTAGACATTATATTTTGATAATGCTCTCTTGATACCATTGCATCTGCTTTTTTGTTTGTTTGTTTGTTTGTTTGTTTGCTTTTTGCCAAATTCTGTTCGTTTTCTTCATTTTTAACCCCCACCCCCTATTCCATTTCCCGACTATCTCATAAGTCATAATACCCTCCAAAAATGTTTTTCATTATTATTTTTTGTATGTTGCGATGAAATTTCATAAAATGATTTTTGTCTACAAATAACTAATCACAGATAGTTGAAATTTGTGATTGTATTCCGTTTTTGTGTTTTTACAACAATATCGAGTTGAGATAGTGCCTCAAACGTAAATGGTTTTCCCCAATATCCGAAGTTCCCCTATATATCTAAATATACCGGGTAAGTCAAAATTAATATAGCGATTACAAACGGCTATAACTATTTAATTGAAAATAATTTATCGATGAGATTAACACAGAATGTATAGACGGAACTTCAAAATTTTGTTGTTCTATGTGACTTCCGTTGGTCACACAAACAACATCTAGACGGTGGTCCATTTCACGCCATACCTTCTGAAGCATTTGTTCAGTCACCGACGCAAGCGCATTACAAATGCGTACTTTGAGTTTTCTTCAATTGTTTTGGGCAATGGGAGGCACATCTTTCACTTAACCCCATAGAAAAAGATCGCAGGGTGTCAAGTCCGGAGAACAAACCAGAACAGGTCAAGTCTGAACAAATGCTTCAGAATGATGTATGGCGTGAAATGGACTACTGCCTACATGTTGTCCGTGTGACCAAGAGAAGTCACATAGAAGATGACGTATGTATACAAAATTTTGAAGTTCCGTCTACATTCTGTGTTAATCTTATCGATAAATTCTTTTCCATTAAATAGTTATAGCCGTTTGTAATCTCTATATTCATTTTGACTTACCCTATTATATAGTGAATGTTCCTATTTTGAATAAACTTACATTTTAATTACATTTTAATATTTACAAATATTTACTTTTAACATTAAATTTATTCATAAATTTATATTTAATACTTACACATTTTGATCTTTCTATAACTTATGTCTTCCAAATAAACATTTTTTTTTTTTTTTTTTAATAAATGTTGAAAGAAAACAATCGCAAAATACCTCACTATACGCTATAAAAATTTTAAAATGCGGAATGCACTGCACTGAATATATTTTTCACATTTTAAATTTCGTCTTTAAGGGGATGTTTTCCCCAAAAAAACTTTCACAAAACAAAGACATTTTTTGAACTTTTAAAGTGTCTAAAATATTTCCACAAAATCGTTTTTCGTCGCCATATTTAAGTCTTGACAACCAATTTAATGGACTGATATCACATTTTACAAAAGACCTGATTAAAACTTTAAACACGTGTTTTTTGAATCAGCGTAATTTTCTCACACTTAAACCGTATAAAAGCTTTACTGACGTTTTATTTTCTGCAAATTAAACTAGACTTTTTAATTATAAGATAAACCTTCATAAACTTACTCTTTTTTTTTTTAATAAATTCGATTTTTTAAAGAGCTTTGAAAAATAAGAAACAGTGCAAAAAATTGACCTTAAAGTTCAAAAAGTGCCTCATTTTATGAAATTTTGATTTACCTTATCAATTGAAGATTTGTCACCCAACTAATTTAATATATTTTCAGAATCTGTGTGATTTGTTTGTTTCAGATGATTTATTAAAATCGCAATATACACCGATTTACTGTTCACATCATGCAAAATGAGCTTTGGAGGAGTTTATTAGATCTATTAAAAAAAGATCTACATTTTTATATAAAAAATATTTTAAAAAAAAGAAGAAGAAAAAATTCCGAACATGTCCTAAAAATCGAACTTTATCTTGGAGGACCTCATCCCTTTAAAGCCCGTAACACAGAATAAAGTATGATATAATATTTCTTTTATCGCTAACTGTTAATAAAGTGATCGAAATCTGAAATACATTCAAACGAGGATTTTTGAATTCTGAGGAAGACGTGAAATGTACAGGAAAACCAATCGGACAGCGCGCTTGCGCATTGTTTCCTTTTATGACCCTGAATCGATACAAATTTCGATTTAGTCGCCGATATGCATAATGCATGTCCTTGAGTAACATTTAAAGACATTTTAAGTTATAACCGTTCTGGATTCTTTTTGTTTTTCTAAAACCCTTTTTAATTCAAACTTGGTACTATAAATATTTTTTTTTTATATATATATATACATGCATGGAATATCGTTAGATTCAAAACAACTGAATAGAGTTTTCTTTCACTGTAATTATTATTGTTACATAACTGCGAAGTATCAGATTAATTGAGAAATCCGGCAGTTTGCAAAAAGCCAGGGTAATTGAAAAATCATCTGCCATTTCCCAATAAGCCTGATATTCTTCAGGATTATTACAAAGAGCCTGTATGCACTTTTAGGCTAATTGAGATATTACTCATATTTCATAAACAGCCTGATAATTTTTAGGTTTATTGCAATAAGACTATGCAGCTTCAGACTATAATTAGAAAAGTACACTTGTTTGCTTGTTAGCCTGATATTTTTCAGTCTGATTGCAATAAGCCAATGCAGTTTTAGGCTAATTATAAAATAACGAAATGTTTGTCTGATTTCATCTCAATCTTATTGCAATAAATCCAAATTAGTGAATGTTTATGCATAATTTTAGTATTAAACATCGTAACTTAAAATCAGTATAAGAAATATATAAGAAAATTGCCTTGTTAGCAGATCTGATTTACGCAGCCGCGGGTGTTTAAGATTTGTTGACACTTTATTTTCTAATTTAAGGATATATTTTGTGCAAACACACCGCGAAGATATAGGAATAAAACAGATGAGGCAAATTTTTAATGTTTTCCCAGCATTACGCAGAGCCGGTGGACTGCTAAATGAAAAATATTACCAAAAATGTATAAGAAAACTGCCTTCTTGACAGATTTCATTTATGCACCTGATAATCAGATTAATAAAGTTGATTATAATTTTAATAATCACATTATATGTATTTTACAGGTAATATTTTTCTCTATTACAGCTAATATTTTAAAATACTCTGCATAATTTAATATTTGTAGAAGGTACAGCTGATTACATAAAATATGAAAAAAAAAATGTATTGAATATTTAACAGAAATTGCTTCCAAAGTTGTCAGCGAAGTCTTGAAAATGCAATTCTTCTAATTGTCATTTCACAAACAAATCCATGTCACTCAGCACATAGAACGGACTGACCACGTATTTCTTTATAAAAATGATGTGACATACTTTACATGATAAGAATTTGTTTTCAAGATCTATTTATTATCTTTGAAAAAAATCAAAATGGGGTAATTTAAAAGCGAGGTGGAGGCCGAAGACCGACACGCACATAGATCATCTAGTGGGCGAAGCTGCCCTCCCCGGTTTATTCTGCCAAAGGCAGGGGGTCTCTTTAAACTAGGTTCATTTGGCATGTAATATTGTGATAATTTTAATTTTTGTAAATAATTTTTAATTATTTTATTTTTTAGTCGCCCATTTACTTAGTCCTTTGACTAGTTCTTTAACTAGTCCTTTGACTATAGAGTTTGTATTTTTATTTTTGCTAAATAAATTTTCGGGGTCCGGCTGTCGTGATGAGGGCATTGGTGTTTGCTTTACCTCGGGGCGGAGCTGATGGTCCATCTAATGAGCCCCTCCGAATCAGGAAAACTCCAGGGGAGACGTTATAGGTCTATTACCCTGTTTGGATGATCATGGTTTCAGGTAGTCTAGTTCATTTGGAAAATTCTTCGTTTCGAAATATAAAATCATAAAAAATTGAAGTAGAGCCCCAACGGCTCTGCTCGGTCGAAGGCAGTGGGGCCTTCAAACACTAGATTCATTTAGAAAACTTTTCCTGTAAAAAATATAAAAAATCACAGTAATTCAAAACGCTTTCAACACTAGATTCGTTTGGAAAAACGGAGCAATATAGTGGACTGTTTTTTTGTCCATCGGATAAGCTCGAATACAACTCAGAGGCGGTGAAGGTACTGTTAAAAATCATCTGGTCTGCCTGTCTGTCTGTCTGAACCTCCCATAACGGCACATTTTTCTTTCTTTCTCTTTTAAAAGGGGGAGGGGATTACTTACTTTTTTTTTCGCAGGTGAATATTGCTATAGTGAACTCCTGCAATAACTGCATACAGCATCCCATTATGCATAGAAACTCTGATTTTAAAGTAAAATTTAGTAGATAATGTCAAAGACTATGGCGGTGTTTTTGTGTTTTTCATTTTTTTTTATATTACATTAAATATTCAGTATCCGAACGTTGCATTAACATATTGCTTTTCCTTGAGTACACTGCAAATTCCCAGCACACATTGGGAACACATTTGGAACACTTTGATTCAAAAAATGTGTTCCAGTTACCTCAATGTGTACTGAAATGTGTTCCGCTATAAAGAAAGTGTTCCGAAAAGTGTACCGAAAGTGTTCTGCTCAGGATATTTGTTAAATCTAAACTCGGAACACTTTTGAGAACAGATTGGGAACACATTTGAGAACAGATTGGGAACACATTTGAGAACAGATTTGGAGCACATTTGGGAACACATTTGAGAACACATTTGGGAACACATTTTGACGCACTTGTTAAATCATCGCTTTCTTTGTTACAACGACGCTTTGTTTCAATCTACTTTGTTACTAAGAAGCCTTGATCGCAATCAATGCGGATTTCAAGATCATTATTTTTATTACTTGGGTAAGTTAAATTTGAAAATTTATTTTACAGCGCACATGAGCTCGTTATATTAAGGGTCCTATTATAGTGGCCCCACCAGTGGCTGAGAAGTTCTGCTTTCAAAGCTGGTAGACGGGAGGTGCTGGGTTCAAACCACTGTCGCGCCCGTCGACCTAACCGTTCGGAGTTTTCCGGGGTTTTCTTCGAATCTTGCTTAAATACGGGTTAGGATCCCTTAGAAAGGTCCGTCATGGAGGGCACCCCCCCCCCCTCCCGCCGTTCTATATCCCTGGCGCAGATAATTTGCCGTAACAAATAATCAACCAACCATTTGAACCGGTATAGTGATTGTCGTTTGAACGATATACATTCTAAAAAAATCTGTGAAAATACAAGAGATTTTCCGTAAAATTTTACGGAGAAGTTTCATTTTTCTAAAATTTCAGTACAATTTCCGTAAATAACATTAGTTCCGTTAAAGAGACTTTACATCCGTAAATATGCAGAAAGTTTTCCGTAAATTTAATGGATTTTTCCCGTTTTTCTTTCAAAACAGTACAATGTCCGTATTTCTTGCAAAACAGTGCAATTTCCGTAAATGTCATTTAAAGGTTGAGTACAGAAATCGCTTTTTTTGAAATGCGAATTAAGATTGTTATATTTACTAGAGTTCTTCTAGGATACAGGCCTGGCCCGGATCGACCAGCTGGCTCATTCTAACCGAGGCCATGTCAATTTATTGTGAAAAGAATAGTAATATTTATATTTTTTAATGAAATATTTAGAAATTTATTTTATTTTTATAAATTACAAAAAAAAAAAAAAAAAAAAAAAAAAAAAAAGAAAAAAATCTAATCTATTTATTTTTTAAATTTACTTATTTTTTTCCTGATAGTACTTCCAATTTATGATTTTTTTTTCACTATTTTTTTTTTAATTTATCTTTTTTAATGTGAGGCAATATTGTGTTATTTAAAGGTTTCATAACATAATATCTCTGCAAATTATAGCTATGCAAATTGGTATTAAACTAAACTGTTTTGGCTTACAAATTTATGAATTACGCTAAAATTTATTATTTTCTAAATTATAATTTTACAAAGTTTACAATTTTTTCCTTAAATTTATAAAATTAGTTGATGTTTTTTCTTTACTTTTATAAAAATAAAGTTTCCAATTTTATAACGTTTTTAATTTATTTCGTTAGTTCATATTTTTATAAATTAAACTAATTTAATTTAAATTAAATCAGTTAGTCCATATTTAAACTTACCTATCCCAAAGTCATTAATTAATTAATTAATTTTTCTTTTAAATGTAATGTTAAAAATATAATGTTTAACAGAACCGTTGAAAGATTTGAGATTTTATACTTTTAATTCTCAAAAAGTGTAATCCCCCCTCCCCCAGAGCAGAAATTCCTCCCTGAGAAAAATGTCTGAATTCAACACTAGTTAGTACTGTTGCAAAAAGAAGCAATTATTACTCTTAATACAATTTTTTTATGCATATAATACATAATAAATTAAAATTTATCTGTTATAAGGCACCAAATAATACGGCAAATTATTGAAAATTATGAAAAGAAAATATTAAAAACACTGGAAAAATCCATCTACAGATGCATCATAAAAAGCGGCGATTCAAATAAGTTACAGCATTTGAGCGAATACCGCGACCGGTCATAGCGCTGTGGTCTAGGGCATCGGGTTAGTACACGGGACATTATGGGTTCGAATCCGCTCGCTGGAAGGGTTGGTTAAATTCTATGAACTTACTCGGAAATGAAAAAAAGATGCCGAAATGTATCTGTCCCTTATAAGGTTGTCCTCGCGAAGTACCTTATTTTTCTTTTTTGGTCCTATAAATTTTATTTTAACGACATAAAAATTTCTATAAAATATGGAAGATGTGTTCCGAAAAGTGGTCTCAAATGTGTTCCCAAAAGTGTTCAAAATGTGTGCTGAACAAATTAAGCGTTCTTAAAAGTGTTCTGAAAAGTGTTCCAAAAAGTGCGCTACAAAGTGTGCTGAAAAAGGGGACAAAATGTGTTCCGAAAAGTGTTCTCAAATGTGTTCCCAAAAGTGTTCAAAATGTGTGCTGAACAAATTAAGTGTTCTCAAAAGTGTTCCGAAAAGTGTTCCAAAAAGTGCGCTACAAAGTGTGCTGAAAAAGGGGACAAAATGGTGTTCCGAAAAGTGTTCCCAAAAGTGTTCAAAAAGTGTGCTAGAAAGTTTCAGAAGTGTTCTAAAAACTGTTCCAAAAAGTGTGCTAAACAAGGGGACAAAATAAGTGTTCTAAAAAGTGTTCTGAAAAGTGTATAAATATTTGCAGTGTATTGATTTTTAAAAACAAACGGAAAATTTCCTTGTAAAGCTCGAATTTTATGTCAAAAAAACTGATTAAAATTCACAAGTGTAATTGTATTGTGTTTTTGTGGGTTTTTTTTTAAATTGTTTTTTATAATTTTTTAGTTCTTTATAACAGAATACTATCTTTATTTGTTTTTCATAACGATAAATATGTCACTGATTGATTAAACATTCTAATATGTGTTAATTTACACATTTTATTACTTTTTTCTTTTGCATAAGATCTCGTCCTTAAGTTTTTATTCTGTTGTATGTTTCCAAAGTGATAATTTCTTGTTATTTTATTAAATAAATAAACATGGGAATAAAAAATCTAGTCCCCCTCTTTTCAAAGCTTATCACTTTCTCCAATAATAAAATAAAACTATAAAAAAAAAAAGTTTTTTTTTATGGTTATTAGATTTTTTTTTTCTTTTGTGTTATATACTTGAAGCATCAAATGCAATATTTGTTAGAGATCCATTAATCAGTATTTCAAATAATGTTTCATTGTGGTATTTTTAACTAAAGTTTCAGCCAACTGCTGTTTATTTGACTCATACTATTAGCATGTTCATAAGTCATGATCATTTTTACAAGTATATTTGTGAAATTTAAACGGTTCTCAAAAAAAAAATATTTTTCTCCGCACAACGCGCGAAACTTTGACATATTTTTTTATTCATTTTTTAAACACAAAAGTATGACACTTGCATGCATGATTATTAAAGTGATTTGTAATCAAACAGTTTTTTTTTTTAAATTAAAACTCAACTACTCAACTTTTATTTGGCTTTATAGGGGGAAAAAGAAAGAAAAGAAATGGCATTCTATTGGATTTCTTTAGTCTCCTAGCATCTGCAAATATCATGCTTTTATGAATAAAAATGAATCCAGAAATCTAAAAGTTTGGATTTGAGAATAGTTTTAAGTCTCTTCTCAAATCCAAAAGAGCTACTTTCTGAAACAATTCTGAATTTATTTTGAACGGAAACGCGTGGAATTGGCAGATGTATTTACTCAGAAACTTAATCGAATGGCGTTTTCCATTTTTTCGTAAAACCACAGAAGATCTTGAAAATACGTTAAGAGGCTACTTCACTCAGACGAAAACACCCGCTCGCTAATCTTAATCCTATTTGAGGAAAAGTTTGAAGATATCTCGTTCGCATTTCAATATTTTTAAATGATTTTTTTTTTTTTTTGCATTGGATAGCTGAGGTCAATCTCTATGCACGCTCCTTTCTACTTTTTCGATTTGGATTACAAGTTTTTTTTATTAAGATACTTTCACTTTCGGAACCGGTTTTGAAAGTGAAAGTATCCTCAATAAAAAAACTGCAACAAAAATCGAAAATCGCGAACACTCAAGGGGAAACTTTTTTTGTTCATGAAATAGTTTGTGTTATCCGAACTTAAATACAATATATATACAACTGGACGGGACAATCGGAAACAGTTCGTGTGCTAAAAGTAATTCGCGTTAAGCGTGTTCATGTTAACGAGGTTTGACTGTACTGTCAAAGTGGACGTTTCGAATCAAATTCACGACGCGGCAGTACGAGAAAGGGGAAAACTTGTCGTCACGTGACAAGAACTGCTTATAAATCGATAAGTAATTTATTTATTAAAAAAATGGTAATACGCTATTCGATTCCAAATAGCTTCAATAGTCAAGCCTGCCAATTTTATACCATTGAGTTTAAAAAAGTGTCAGAAAATTTCGCGTATTGCGTTGTTGAGCCGGTCATAACAGAGCATAAACGAGATATAATATAAAAATTTTCAAGCAAGTTCAAAACTTTATTAGAAAATAACTTTCACTAAAGAAAAATGTATAACTTTTTCTCATGATATCTAAATCTAAACTGTCACTTTCACTAAAATGCGAAATCATTTTATTCACAATTCACAAAGACATAAAATTTGCATCAAGTATTGCTATTTAGCTACTAAAAAATGGGATATTTAGTGTCTTTTGTTATCGTTAAGGGAGTTCTGAAACAACGCTCACACTGTAAAAAAAATTTTGTCGAATTAACGAGAAAAAACTGTCAATTTTGGAGCCAGTTTAAAACCGTTTAATTTACAGGAAATATCTGTAATTTTTTACGTGAAGTGACTGTTTTTTTAACAGTTTCATACCGTTACATTTACAGAGATAAACTGTTATTTTAACAGAAATATTTTGTGGTTTTTACAGAGAAAATCTGTAAATTTTACGAGAAAAATCTGTAAATTTTAACAAACATCCTGTATTTTTAACAGTTAAAAACTGTTACATTTACGGAGATAAACTGTTTTTTTAACAGAAATATTCTGTGATTTGTACAGAGAAAACCTGTAAATTTTACAAGAAATATTTGTAAATTTTACAAGAAATATCTGTAAATTTTACAAGAAATATCTGTAAATTTTACGAGAAATATCTGTAAATTTTACGAGAAATATCTGTAAATTTTACGAGAAATATCTGTAAATTTTAACGAACATTCTGTTTTTTTTAACAGTTAAATCCCGTTGCATTTACAGAGATAAACTGTTATTTTAACAGAAATATTCTGCGAGTTTTACGAGAAATATTTGTTTTTTTAACAGTTAAATGCTGTTACATTTACAGAAATAAACTGTTATTTTAACAGAAATATTTTGTGATTTTAACAGATAAAACATGTAAATCTTACTAGAAAAATCTGTAGTATTTACAGAAATCTCGTGTTTTTAAGTCAAATACAGGGCACCCCAAAATGATTGAAACATGCTTTAATATTTTATCTGTTGGAGATTCGTAGGCAATGTAAATTGCAAAATTGTTCAAAATAAGCTAGAATATAAGATTATGTTGATGAAATGGTTTTGCCATTAATTTTCAAAAAGTTACACTTTTGAAATTTTTATCTGATGCCTGGGTCTTACAAGTTATATTCAGGAAAGTATTATCCCTGTTCTGACAAGTACAACAGTCAAAATTGCATTATTCTATGACCAAAACACACAGAGTTATACTTTAGAGTTTATGAAATTTCTGCCTCTAAATAGACAGATTATTTTTAGTGCCATAAAACTCAGAAATTTAATAAAATTCCTAGTATAATAACTTAGTGTATTTTGGTTACAGAAGAATGGAATTATTATTGTTGTACTCTTCAAAGCAAGCAGAAATTTCTTTTAAATATAACTTAATGACCCAGGGGCGCTATAAAAATTTTAAAAGTAACTTTTTCAGAACTAATTAATCCATATAATCATAATTCTTACTTTATTTTGAACACTTTTGCAATTTACTTTGCCTACGTATCTCCAACAGGTAAAAAAATTAAAGCATGTTTCACTCTTTTTGGGACATCCTGTATGCTTATTTATATACAAACAGGGCCCGACTAGCAAGTTTTTGTGCCCAGGGCACTTTCAATTTTTCATGCCCCCATAGATTGGTTGGTTTACTGATACTAGTTTTTTAGTCTACTTATTCAAAAGGTGTCAACTCAAAAAATTAAGTTTTCTGGAAAATTGGAAAACAGTTCCAGGAATAAAAATAAAATATTTTTTTTATTATTTATTGAAATGTGCTTTTAACCACAGATTGAGATATATTTTTGTCATTTCATCGTAATAATATCTCAAGCACCACATATTTTCAGTTGTGTCACTTTTCGAATAAATGTGCAATATGATATAATTGAATGACTTGATGAATACAGTACATCATTTACTAGAAAATAATGATGTTATTGCTATTAAATGATAAAACAAAAAGGAGTGCAAACAAAAGTCCTAATAGAAGTTCTAATTGCATGCCCCTTAGAAATTTCGTGCCCAGGGCATGGGCCCCTGGTGCCCATGTGATAGTCAGGGCCTGTATACAAATGTGCTAACTTTAGTACAAAAAAAGTGAACTTTTCGCTAAAATATTAATTTAGAGAAAAATTAATATATTTAAAGCAACATTTGTGAATTTATTGCTCAAGTTTGGTGAGGGCATCACCTTCTAATAAATAAAATATAAATAATTTTCAAAATAAAGCAAACATATTTTTGACATACTCACATCGACAATTTTTGATAAATATTCAACACTCTTACAAGTATTTGAATTTGAGTAACACTGTTTGCAAATAGTAACTGTAATAGTAATTCTACAACTTACTAAAGCAGAAATTACTATTTGAAATAGTGGTATGAAAATTCAAAGAAATTGTGGAGCATACTCTTATTACAAAAAAAAAAAAAAAAAAAAAAAAAATTGTTTCCTGACGAGAGCATAATTTACAAAAATGAGAATTCTCATTTTTCTTGATGTAAATGCAAATGTATGAAAATTATTTTATAGATTTCCTGGAAATTAGTTCTTGTATTTTAGCAATAGCCTGTAAATGAAAATAAGAATAGCTACAGGATATATATATAAAAAAATCATAAAATCAAATTATTTCTTAAATTCAGATTATCGAAATTTTCTAGCTTGAAGCAAATTAAATTATAAAACATTAAAAAATATCAACCTATATTTAAGCTTTCAGCTGATGTTCTCACTATACACTATACCCATAGCTGACAACTGCTATTATTTTTTGATACCAGTAATTTTGAAGAGAAATCTTCATCTTATTTAATTGGAGAAATTTGCGATTAAATAAGATGAAGTCGCTTCGAAATTACTGGAGCCAAAAAATAGGTAGTAGTTGGCAGTCATCACCATACAATATGTGCATGAAAATTAAATATTAGTTTATTTATTTTTAAACTAAAGCTACATCTAATAATCATGTTTATAATTTTAAAATACATAAAAACAAACAAATGAAATTATGATGTTTATTATCAAATAAATAAAATAGTACATAAAAATGATCAGCCATTTCACAATCTGAAATTTTATTAAACAAATAAAGATGTTTCAAGTTAATGCATCATTTTTATTTCACTTCTGGATTCATCTTCAAACATTAGTTGTTGATTTATTCCAAAAGAGTATCTGTAAAAGGAATATATTTATTTCAGTGGATTAAAATAAAATATTTTTGTCTTCTTTTACAATTGAATAAAACAACATTTTAGAAAAGAAATAGTCATGGTACTGAAATCACAATTTTGAAATTTCATTTCTGAATGCTTTAAAACCAAAATTTGTAAATATATAATATACATGAAAATGGCAAAAATATCCAAAATTTTTAAAATAGTCAACTTGCTGCTGATTATAAATATTGTTTTACTTAAAATATAAACTTGAAATTGAAACATATCACTAGCATGAAAACTTAATAAAACAATATTCTAAATGTTTTTTTCTGTTTTACAGTTATAGAAAAATTGAAAATCAACTAATAGAAAACAGATTTTTTTTTTTTTTTTTTTTTTTTTTTTTTTTTTTAACAAGTTGACTTTTTACACCCATCAAAACACAAAATATAGAATTCTGTATAAAGTTTCATTTTTCAAAAAAAAAAATTTTAAATATAAAGTAAAATTTATTTTTTCTATTTCAAAATTTTGTTCATGTTTTAATGTAAGTTCATTGATCAATGTTGAAAGAGAAATCAGGATATAATATAAGGATATAATATTTGATATATATAAGGATATAATATTTGATATATATAAGGATATAATATTTTAGACAATTTAAGTACATTAAAAACAACCCAATTAAAAAAAAAAAAAAGTCTTCAAATAAAATTTGTTGAATTAAAAATTTGAATAGCTTATTGCTATTTAAAAGAGTTATTCATGCATGTTATTTATAATAGTGTTTTTATTAAATGACTTAATGTATGATTTTAACATTTGTGAGAAAAAAATAAGACCTGTATATGAAAAGACATTAAAATTAGTTAATAAAATACGTAATTAAGCAACCAGCATCCTCTTTAATTATATAAAGCAGTAAAAATGAAAAAAAAAGTTAAACCAGATAAAGCAATTTTTTTGCCTTATTTTGCTTTTTAAAATTTAGCTGACATATTTGCAATTCTGACTACAAATCACTAGCAGTTACATCTATGTGTTATTCCAATATGAATGTTTTCATTATTGAGAAATTAGGTTATTTATTAAATTCGAACTCTATAAAATGTTTTTTAAATTAGTTAAAAAACACTTTAAAATGTACAAGTTGATAAATAAAATGTTTCAATGTATAAAAGCCAATTTTGGCAGAAAAAAAAGCTGGTTAAAACCAATAAAAGCAACCGGTATCCCCCCCCCCCTTTTTTTTTTTAGCTGGCTTTTTTTTTTTTTTTTTTTGCAACCCTGGATGTATACATGAGGCATATATAAGCTTTTCTATGATATTGGTGAAATCAGAGCTGCAATCTTTGCATAATCATAATTGTAAGGGGTGCTATAACATGAAAATACCAAAAAAATTTCAAGGTTATAGCTATTATGTATTTTAATTTAGGATAGTAACTGCTTAGTGATATATTTTTTAAGGACTTTAAGGATAAGAAACTATTTTTTCTCACATAGATATGTAAATCATACATAAAATTATTTAGTAAAAATCTCAATTTCTCGCTGTTGAAAACAGTATTAAGAATAAAATAGCATGAATAACTTATTAGCAAGAAGCTTCTCAAAAGAAAATAATAAGTTTTATTTTGAGCACATCTTTTAACCTTTCTATATATATATATATATATATATATATATATATATATATATATATATATATAGTTTTTCTTTTGTTCTAAATTTGTACCAGAATTTCCTCAAATATTATCTTCTGCTCAATTCCCTTTTCAACATTGAACATTCTCAAGATATGAAGAGAATTTTCTCTTCATGAAGATTTATCTGGAATAAATTATAAAACCGCTTAGGAGCAGAGAAGGGGGAAAAAAATTTCTGCATATTATAAATTAAAAAAATATATATCATTTTTATAAGCATTAAAATTCACTGTTTGCTAAATATAGATAAGCTCAAGTATTTTCAGATAATTTCATTTAAAAAATACATATAAATTATTTTGTTTTAATCAATGTAAAAAAGTAAATAGTTGTAATGTAAAACATGTTTTTCCCTTTTTATGTAAAAATATTTTTTCTTTTTGAAGTGTGGCTCCTCTCTGTTTAATTCCACATATAATCATTAAATTGTATCATATATGTAGTGCTATTGTAATATAGGCTTTAGAAACACCATACTGGTGGCTAACTTAATACACTGGGGTGGGGGAATATATTCTTTTACTTGCCACTGGTGAATGGATTTTATGATGGGGCGAGTGACTTAAAAAATTGCAGGCTATAGAAGATATGCTAAAAACTGTATTTTTTTAGCTAATTAGCTGTATGTTGCAACTTACTGTGATCAACTGTGTGCAACTCACTCCAAATTACTGTGATGTAAACATTGTACTAAGTTCTATCCTATAGTATCCCAATTTAGCAGATTTTTGTCCAGATAAAGCTATAAATCATTGTGAAATGATGTATCTGAAGGACGGTTAGACATCCTGATTTTATTATCTAACTTTATTAAAATTAATGGGTATTGTTTGAATTTCATCTTTGCAATCTATATGCAGTAAAGCATTGTTAGCATTAAATCACTTAATGTGAATTTTTTCTTAACATGAATTGATAATGCAGTCCCAACAGATAAGATGGTACTATTATTTTAACGGTTAACACACACACACAAAAAAAAAAAAAAAAAAAAAAAAAAAAAAAAAAAAAAAAAGTGGTCTTTTAGATTTCATGTTAACAATATTCGTCTGTAATTATATTATATGTATATATATCTTCTTTTTTTTTTTTACTAAATTTAAGTGTAATTATCAACAATGGATAAAATTTTGTTAGGTTTAATTTTGTTTAACATGGTTAAGTGCATTTTTTTATTAATTTGAAAATGTAGTAGTATTAATTAAAAGGACTTTATCAGTTTTACAGTTGCTTCAATTATTATAATATTGTAGTTTATGAACTTCAATAATTTAAATAAAAACAAAATATTCATGATTTTCTATAAAGTAGAATATAATGATACAGTTATGTGAATTTTAGAAATTGCAACTAGAATTTTTTATTTGGCACCCAAGATATTTACAGTAGGTGTGGCGTCACTTCACACCTACCTTTTATTTCCCAATTTCTATCACTGACTTGATATTATAGGGTTTAATCTAGAGCTAGCCAAATAGCCAAAAAGCTAACTGAAAGCACCTTTTGCCCCCAAAGCATTTAGTGGATTAGCCAAAAAGCAACAACCAAAAAAATATATATCATTTCCATTTTGTTGTTCCTGCCTTTCGTAAACCTGCAGCTGCCACGTGAAAAAAAAATCTCAAACCGCCTCTGTCCTGGCAACTCACTTCAAAATTTGTCTCGTCCTCTCCGTGCAAGCATCTTACAAATAGCATGACGTCATTTGCATTAAACAAGTATTGAGGAAATTAAAAGAGTTTATTTTTTGTTGATGATCCCAACTTAGGAAATGAAACCAAAACGATTCATGAATGGAAGTTGTTCAGGCAGGTTCTGGCTACAAGGGGTAAAGAAATGAAACCTGCTGATTGTATTCTTTTTCCATTAAAATGGCATTACTGACATGTTTCCCAATGTGACTTCTTTGTATGAATTTGTAGCAACAATTCTGTTGTCTACAGCAGATTGTGAAACGGGATTGAGTCTCGTGAATATAACATAAACTGACTTGAGGAATAGACTGACAATCAAAAATTTAAGTAACTTAATTATGATTAATTTGGAAGGGGAAGTTTGAAAAGAATTTCCATTTAAAAAAGCATTTGATGTGTGATGTATGGCCAAATCTTGAGAGGGTCAATCTTACAGAGTGGTGTACTATTTGTATATTGTATAGTTACAAATAATACTCATCTATATAGAAATTTTGTATAAATAAAAGTTTTTTTTTCTTGGCTAAAGCTATTTTTATTTGGCTAACAGTTATTGGCTGCAATTAGCCAAAAAGCTACAAATCTCTTTTTCCTAGATTAAACTCTATTTATAACACTATAAAAAAAAGTATTTAAAAAAAATAAACCTGCAAAAAATAGCTAAAAACCAGCAATGCATTTTAAAAGCTTTAAGAAATGCATCCAATTAGTGTTCACTCCAGAAAGAAAAGTGGCAGGTAGTCGCTATTGTGTTTAGGAATGTTTAAAAAAGATGCAATTTTTAGATATGGCAAATACAGTAACATTAATTACAAATAATTTTATGAACTATAAATAAAAAAATACAATTAAATTACAATATGATTTAATAATCCCCTTGTTTAAGAAAATTCTACTTAAAAAAAAAAAAAGATTCAGTCACATAGACATAGAAAATTTTTACAAAAGAAAATTTCACTGTATTTAAAAAGAACAGAGCACTGCTATTTAAAAAAAAAGGGGGGGGGGGTTATTGAGAAAACTACATTTAGTAAAAGTCAAATATTTTTATTTTTATTAAATCATTGTTTTATATATTTAAAAGTAATCTTACCATATACCATTGAAAGCAAATTTATCTGCAGTTATAACTTTTCCATGTTCAAATCATACATGAAGCTCCATTTATAAGAATTTTCATCTGAAAGTTAATTAGACACCATTTTTAAAAACAAAAATTTTATTTAAAAAGGGCAGTTTTTATTAAAAATAGATAAAAATGTGAGGTTCTTTTATGTTTTACTTTTAAGTTCTACTAAGTTACTTTTGATACATTTTATTTTTCTTCAATATTTATAATAATATACAGTAAAACCTTCCAATTTTGCACATCGATGGGATTGGATATTTTGTCTTTTATTTGGAGGTATTGTTGAAAAAATAAAATATTAATACATAAAATATATAACAATTTAAATTTGCTTAAGAGATTCAAGATAACAAAAGTTAAAAAAGGTATAATAATAATTCAAAAGTTTGTGCCTTGCCTTAATAATAATGATGTAATCAATAATGAGTACTGACTTATGTCAATAAAAAATTTATGACTAAAAATTTCAAAGAATAAATGTAAATGTGAATATTTAGGTAGTACATCTGTTTATTTAAGGTATTCAGTTAAGAGTTTTTGTCTTTTAAATTCTATTTGGCAAACATGTTTTATACATTCATAAGTTCACTAACTAAATTTAATTCTTCAGATCAGCTTAAAAATAACTTTTCTAGTTTATATTTTACACACAGCAACACTTATTTGTAATAGCACAGTTTTCTTCTTTCTCTTGATGCTCTTCGTCATTTTCTTTTAAGTAAATATTTTTTATTTCTGGTGGATTACTTGGAATTAGTGATGGGCAATTCTACAGAATTCAACAATTGAGAAAAATTGTCATAGTAAAAAATAACATGAACTAAAAAGGGCATGAGGGTATGCCGGCCCTGTGAAACTCTCTAGAGTGATCCCTGAACATAACACAAACTTGTGAATCATATATAATCTACTTTAGAGGAAGTAACTTCTCACTGAAAATACTATTATACATACCTGCCAAATTTTGAAAATGGTAAAGTGTAAAATGACGCGGAAGAGTATTTCACACAATTTTTTTCAATAAAGACCTGTATAACCCATTTTTAAGTAACACATAAACGGCCTTTTTCACTTTTCTTAAGTACATAATACATGAAAATATTTTTAAATAATACATTAATTATAGTGAAAGTTTGATGAGAAAAATATTACAACACTCAATAAGAAAATAACTTTAAAAACATATATTTCTTATTAGAACTTTTTTTTTTTTAAATAAGGAATTTCTGAGCTAATTTATTCAAAACATGGCTTATTGTTACACAGAATACAAATTTTAAAAAATCTCCCTGATTCCATTTGAGAATGAAGCCTGAACTCATTCCTTTGACAATACTAAATATTCATTCCCCTTTCATTCATCATTTACTGTTATTACCAGAAAGTAATTTATAAATTAAGAGATGAAAATGAAACTTGGAAGAAACTTTACAAAAAAAGTGTAAAAAATGCTCCAAAAGTGTAAATTTTACACCTAGTGTAAAAGTTGGCAAGTATGTATTATATTAAATACCTTTATATTGAATATACACTACTGGCCATCCAAAATGCTACACCATGAAGGAATGCAAATAACAGAATGATATTTATTGGACAAATACATTATAATGGGAAGGACAAGTGATTACATTTTCAGAAAATTAGGAGATATAGATCTTGAGAAAACACTACCCAAAGCATCCACCCCTGGCCGCAATAACAGAATTTTTCTGCCTAGCCATGGAGTCGAACAGAGATTGGATGTCATGTACAAGTACATCAGTCCATGCAGCTTCAACACTATGCCGCAGTTCATCAACCATAGTGTCAGGCGCATGGTGGCAGGCCAGTCGCTCAGAAGCCATTGATAGGACATTTTCAATTGGTGAGAAATCAGGAGAACGTGCCGGCCAGGGCAACAGTCGAACAACATGCGGTCGTGCATTGTCCTACTAAACCGTACAGTTGCAGTGCATCAAAGATAAGGCAGAACCATGGGCTGTAACACATCAGAAATGTAACGGTTGCTGTTGAATTTGCCGGCAATGCAAACAAGAAGTTACCAAGACGTGTATCCAATGACACTTCATACCGTCACTCCAGGTGATATGACAGTATGATGATTCGAATGCAAGCTGGCAATGTGCGTTTTCCATGATGCCGCCAAACATGAATGCTGGCATCATGATGCTGTATATGACGCAGGGATGGCGTCTCACGTCGTCTTTGATGAATCCAGGCTCTGTATGCAGCATCATGATGCCAGCATCCAAGTTTGGTGGCATCGTGGAAAACGCACATTGCCAACTTGCATTCGAATCGTCATACAGTCAACTCTGTGAAATCCGCACACTTAGGGACCAAGTGTTTGGCAGATTATAGATTTTGGCGGATTATAGATAATTTCTTTGTTTACATTTCATTTTTTTATAATCTGACTATTAATTAGAAATATTTAAACATAAATTACAATAGAAAAGGAAAATATAATGCATAACTGGTTTAAAATATTTAATAACTAAGTTAATTTAAAGAAAAATTAATTATACAATGCAAATTTTATTTATATTATTCATTTTTTAAATACAGTCAACTCTGTTAAACTTGCACAGTTTGGGACCAAGAGTTTTGCAGATTATAAAATTTTGCAGATCACAGATCATTCCTTTGTTTTCTTTTTAAACTGAACTATAAATTACTAATATTTGTACAAAAATAACAATATAAAAAGGAACACTATAACTCAAAAGTAATTTAATAATTCTAAGTATAGAAAATAAGTTGAAACTGGTGTGAAACAATAAGAGCTAAGAATCGATAAGAAGAGCTAATCTTCTTAAGAAGATCTTTTAGCTCTAAATTTTAAGTATGTTGGAATTATTATAAAATTTTAATTTCATTAGCTGTTATTTATTTTTTTGAACATTTACTCAATGGGAATTTAAGTCTTGGCTTAAATCTTTATATCCAAATTGTTTAAAGGTGTATTTAACAAAAGTGCCTTCCAAATAAGACCAAATCAGTTACTGATTTCTGCAGATATTTCTTTAGTCAGCTGTTACATGAATGTATTAGTTTTAAAATGTAAATTACTCCACTGATATTTGCATTTAGTTGTTCCTTTTGCTTACCTAAAGTTATTATTTTAATATACATCATGCAAATCACATAAAACTTATTAAATCACAATTTAAAGCATTTAAAAATTGATAATTCATAAAAACAACTATATGTAATTTCTTTAATAAGCTAACTATGAAAGTATGATTTTCATTGTTTACATTTGAAAATGGATGGCGGATTATAGATCGGCGGATTTCACAGAGTTGACTGTACTGTCATATCACCTGGAGTGACAGTATGAAATGTCTCTCGGTAACCTCTTGTTCTCATTGCCGACAATTTGAACAGCAGCCGTTACATTTCTGATGTGTTACGGCCATGGTTCTGCCTTATTTTCGATGCCTCTGCAACTCTATGGTTTAGCAGGACAATGCATGACCGTATGTTGGTCGTACTATCCTGACTTTCCTTGATACAGAACATGTTTGACTGTTGCCCTGGCCGGCACGTTTTCCTGATTTCTCACCAATTGAAAATGTCCTGTCAATGGCTTCTGATAGACTGGCTCGCCACCACTCGCCCGTCACTATGGTTGATGAACTGTGGCATAGTGCTGAAGCTGCATGGACTGATGTACCCATACATGACATCCAATCTCTGTTCGACCCCATGGCTAGGCAAAAAAATGCTGTTATTTTTCATTTTTTGTCATTTTTAAAGAAATTCCTAAACACTTACATGTATATTTTTCTTTAGCTGGACATAGCTTCCATAAAGGCATCCATCATCAATTACATGTATTCCAGTGCTCTCCTAATTTCCAAGGATATATGGGGAAAAAAATTGTAAATATTAATCTCTGGCAGCAAATATGAAATTAAAATATAGTACAAATTTACACATTACATACATTATAAGTGTTACACTACACTCTAGCATTTTTCTTCCAAATTGCATTTAGAAAATAAAATAAAAAAATTGCTTTTTAATATAAAAATATATCTGATATTCATAGTTTTCAAAAATATTTCTAATACAGTAGATGCCGCTTAATGTGATCACTTCGGGACCATGAGTTTTTGATAACAAATCAGATTGATAACAATATGCGATTTAAGAAAATACCAAATCATATCTAGTAGTACTATTACTAAGAAAATGATTACTCACCCTTGTTGCAATGACGACTTGTAAAGTGATAAACATTTATTGAGACAATTCAGTAATTTTTGTTTGTTTACAATTCTCTTAAAGTTTATTAATGAATTGTTTATAACTCATATTTTTATTTATTTTTATTTATTGTCCTATGATGTTGTACACCTTGTTTCAGAACATTTTCAATGCATTCCTCATTTCTGCATATGTAAGTGGTCCTTCAAAAAGTTGGCTTTCATTGTCCTCCTGATCCTCATCATCACTATGATTTTGTATATCTTCGCAAACTTTTTGCAAATTTCAGTTTCTGTGAGCTTTGCAACTACAGGAATGTCACTGCTGATCGCCATCCAGTCCTCATAATCTTCATTCGTCATATCATCAGGGAAGATTTCCATAGTCTGTTTTCAGTTTCACAGAATACAGCAGTAACAAAACAATTTTTAATTGTAGCAGATGATATTCCATTCCATGACATTACCAAAAGATGCAGGGGCCGATGCAGGTTTTTTTTTTCTTGGGGCACATTTTGTGAAAAGTAAAGGTTATTTTTGTGAAATTTATTATATTTTTGTGAAAAATAACATTTTATAATGGAAGTTGAAATCCAGTTAATCAAATTCGAACCAAGCATTTATAAACAAAAACTTTTTAAAATCCTTTTGGTGAAGTTTTCTTCTCTGGTGAACTTGTTTGTTTACAAATTACACATTTTAAAACATCACAAAACAATAAATAAATAATAAATAGCAAGTTTTTATGAAATGGAATTTTGTGAAAGGGCCTATTTTAGTAAAAAGGTGAAGGGGCCCATTTTGTCAAATTGATTTTTGTGAAGGGGCCCATTTTGTCAAATTGATTTTTGTGAAGGTTCCCATTTTATTAAATTGATTCTTGTAAAAGGGCCCTAAATAGGCCCCAAATTTTGCCTGGATCAACCCCTGAGATGTAATGTTTCCAGAAGTTTTTTTTTTTTTTTTTTTTTTTGCAAACTTTTCAGGAATTGGTCTGCTGAAAAAGCGATAACATTAAACGGAGTATTGATCACATAAAGCGATGTTGTAAGCAAAATACAGTGGGTCGGGACATGGTGATTTTGATAATATTAACCGCAATCACATTAAGCTGCATCTACTGTAGTTTAAGTAGTAAAAGTATTACATTTTTTTTAATTATAAAAAATTAACAACAAAACATCTAAAATTTAGCTTTTGTTTCTATATCAAGGATGACGAATGTTTTTTATGTATGTGTGCCCAAAATTGACAATGTCTTTCATCATTGTAACATGCCAAACAGTACATAAAAAAAAATATTGCAGTACAAGCTGCTTATATGAAACACTTGTATATAAAAATGGAATTTTGTAATTAATTTTTTACCCACTTTCTGATATGCTAGAATTCTAGAAATTATATACAGTTTTATGTTCCTGATGATAATACAATATATTCATAGCTTAATTGTCAATTAATAAATAATTATTAATATAATTATAACTAAACAGGGTTTGTGATTTTTTTAAAATCAAAATAATCAGATTTTTTAAAAATTTAAATCAATTTTTAAAAAAAACTCACAATATTATTATTTTATGACTTTTCTTTTAATTTATAAAATAAAAATTATGCACATACATGCATGCTATAAGTATTACCAATGTATATTAATAAGTATTATTCTATAAGTATTATCAATGCAATATATATAATATTTTTATACAATTTACATTAATGATTAAAAGGTAATATTTTAGGCTACCAAAATATTTTATTATACAAAATGCATGAGAAACTACAAATCATATGTCAAAAATCAATGTAACCTTAAATATTTTAGTTAAAATAATAATAACTGCAGTGCATAAAATTTTCAAACAATTTTGGGAGCAAATAAAGATGATGTCAATGATTTCATAATGTTGCTCTCAGACCCAAAATTATTTCTTGAAAATTCCAGGCTCAATCTTACTCATAAGTACTTTGGAATTTCATTTGCAAATTTTAATGTGCGCTGATTTTTTTGTACTTAAGTAATAACTTCAACTAAATTGCAATTGTTCCTGTATTAATCTGTTATTATTTTCAAAATATAATTAATTTTTTGTTTTTGTTTCAAAATTTATATTACTATGTTATTTTGCGGGTGAAGGGGCAACAAAAAAGAATTAGATTAATGAAAAATAGATTTATATTGTATTTTAGATAATACCTAATAGTGGTCCACTGTACCTCGGTGGGTGGACCAGTGTACCCAGCTTCCGGGGTACACTGGTCCACTTTACAAGTGCATATAATTTTTTTTTTTTTTTTTTAAATGTATTGAAAACTATGTTGTGAGAAAATTATGATGGATGTAAGAAGGTTTAAGGAATATTCAAAAATATTTTCAAATTTTCATACAGATCGGTCAGTCTGTTAAAGAGAAAAAAAATGTTAACTGAAAAAGTGGTCCACTGTGTACCGGTCTCCCCTAAATAAAAGTGGAGAATTTTCCACAATCAAGGCACATGCCAAACTCTCATATTTTAACAGAAATGTTTTAGAATTACAAGAATTGCAGTTGTGAAATTAGGCATGATTTCTGAACAGTTGCAACCACCTATTTTTAAATTTCTAATTTGTATGTGTGCACAGTGTCAGTACTCTAATAAAACACATTTTTTTTTAATTAGTTTGTTGAAAATAAGATTAATATTTTCTTGCTGATTCACTCGTAATTTTATCATTAGTGAATTAGGTTTACTTGTAAAACTTAACTTGAAGTCAAATGAATACCCTGCAATTTAAGGTAGTTCTCAAATGATCTGCTCAATAAAACAAAACTTTCTGACACATTTTTAAATCAGAGTTTCCCCCAGACAGTTTCAGAAGGGTGCTGCACCCTGCCTGCCCTTTGGTTTACAAAATAGCACCCTTGCCCCTCATAAAAAATAATTAGCACCCTTCTTGCCCTCAGTAAAAAAAGTGCCCTTTCTCCTTTTTGCATTAAAAAATTTGCTTTCATAGTAAAAACTGACTTAATGTTGTCTTAAAAAGAGTGTTTTGAATTTGAAATATTAAAAGTGGCTTTAAAAACCAAAAGAATACCTTGAACAATTAAAAAAAAGTGCCCTTAAGAATAGAAAAAGTGCCCTTTTCTCACCGGCAGCACCCTGCTCTTTTTTATACCTGGGGGAAACTCTGTTTAAATGCAATAGCATAAAGTTGGCAGGGCTAACTATTGAAGTAATTTGGAATTGAAATGAGTTTTCCACAATTTGATAAATAAATTACTTATCGAGTTATAAGCGATTTGTGTCGTATTTCACTTTTCTCGTGCAAACAGCATCAGGGATTTGATTCAAAATGCAGACTTTGACAATATTTTCTGAAAGATCTTCTGCTTTTACCAAAAAATGGAAAACATCATTTGATTACATAGTTTCTGAATAAGAACACCTGCCAATTTTACATGTTTCTGAACAAAAATGAATTAAGAAATATGTTAAAAGTAGTTCTTTTGGATCTGAGAACAACCTTAATATAACAATAAAAAGTTTATTTTAAGTATAATTCTGCATGACTAAAGTTTTTCAGGTACTTTTCGGTAAGCTGGGCGCCAGTGATATAAGTACATATATAAATACATATGTATATATACATATATATACATATACATACATATATGTATATATATATATATGTGTATGTATATATTTGCATATGTAAATATGTGTGTATATATACATGTATATATATATCATTGGCGCCCGGCTAACCGAAAAGTACCGTTTTTCATTATGTTGGTTATATTAATTTGAGATTTTCCATTTTTTTATTTATTTATTTACACAGTGTCTGATTTTTAACTTAGTGTAATATTGCACAGTCTTTTTTTTTTCCTAACAAACATTTTATTTTGAGATAACACAAAATATAATTTTCATTTCTTATAAGATTCATTTATCTTTTCAGACTAATTTGGCATCATTTGGATAGTAAAAAAACCAAGAACCTTAACTTATAGAATGCCAAATATGGTTGTCAAATGCAAATTTTGTTCAATGTGGCCAATCGTGTCCAAAACAATAATTTAATAAATACATAAAATTATTAAAAAAATGATAAATAATATAAAAGCAAACTAAAGCAATACAAAACATTAATTTAGTACATAAAATAAAATTGATGGCTTTCAGCCATATGGCAATAAATATGGTAGTTCTATTTCCAGTGGTCTGTTATGCCAATCTGAATAAATGTAACAAATATACTATTATATTTGTATATTCTACTCTATTATATTATATAGTAATAATGTGCATATAAATATTTTTACCATTGTCTTTAATATGCCAACTATATTATATAGTAATAATGTGCATATAAATATTTTTACCATTGTCTTTAATATGCCAACTATGAGGTATTAACTAAGCACGTAACATAAAAAAAGCAAAAATAAATAAGCGTTACTGTAATTATTATTTCCGTCGCTATTGTTGGTGCAGTGAATGTGACCTGGCCCAGATAATAAGTAACGATATTTTCTCTAGTCAGGGTTAAATGCCCGGGTTTTTTCAGAAAAAACCCAACCCACTGGGTTTTTTAAGTTAAAAGAGGTGGTTCAGAATGTTTGAAAAAAATTTACTTACTACTAAATACAATTTAAAGTAACTAATTGATTACAAAAATATATAAATCAATGACAATAATCTATAGGTGCAGATTCACGGTCGCCAGTCGAAACGTGGCAACTAAAGTTTTTGCTTTGGCGACTAACTTTCTATGTCTAAGTCGCCAGGTGTTTTACATGGATACCCCTTTTTCGCCGAAAGGCAGATTTCCGCTTTATTTTTTAACATGAATTCGGGGATTGTCCTCCATAATTCAGCGATATTTAGCTCTTTTTTCTATTGTCCATAATTAAAAAATATGATTGAACATGGATGCCACATTTCCACTGATTCGCAACTTTCTCGTTTTCTTCTTTTAAAAAAACTTCAATGTCCTCATAATCAGAAAAAAAAATCATGTTGATATGCGTCGCGAATGAACTCTGCGACGATCGTATATTACAATTAGCCAGCGACACAGTAAAATTCGTGCCGAGAATAGAATAATTTTGGGCCTACTCATTAAATCTACAGCTCTGGGATTTTTCAGATATGTTCTTACATGTAGACATAGATACTGGCATGCGATTCCTTCACAAATTAGCAAATCTCGAATTATTATTATTATTATTATTTTAATTTCCGTAAATCAATTCGCCAATCAGTAATGAAAAGAAATCTGAAATTTCGTGAATCGGTCGCGAAATTCGTGAAATCGGTCACTGAAAAATTTTGTAAATTTTGTCAATCGCTCTCCAAATAAAACCAAGAATTTCATCAATCGCTGATGAAATAAAACCGCGAATTTCTTAAATCGGTCGCAAAATAAAACCGCAAATTTCCTCCCTCAATTTGTCTTGGAGAAAAAAAAAATGCGAGCAAATTTCGAGAAGCAAAAAAAAAAAAAAAAAAAAAAAAAAAAAAATGCAAATTTCATCAATCGGTCGCGAAAAAACCGCGAAGTTCATCAATCGATTGCAGAAAAAAAAAAGTGACTTTCGTCAAGGGCTTGTGATAATAAAACATGAAAATTGGCGATCGGTCACAAAAATTGTAATTTTTTTGTCTCCATATGGATTTTAAAAATTCTTTAATTAATAAATGCTTAAAAGAATCCCCTTGCAACGAAAGTTGCAATGAGGCTTATGGTATTCGATTTTTCTCCATCATCCTTGAAAATGGCAGAAATTGTTAAATGTTTTTTATTAAAATCTAAAACCTTTTTAGGTTTTATTTCCAGTATTTATTTTCTTTTGAAAATAAATCTTTTCCATATTTTTTTTTATATATATTTATTTTTAATTTTGTTTTTTATGGACATATTTTCTTATGAAAATTCCTACGTTGATTATTTATTTTCAGCTATAAAAAATCCTTTTTTTTGGGGGGTGGGGGGGGGTATCTATAGATAAAAAACTTTAGAGAATCGTTTATTCACAGATTATTCAGGCCTTACATTGCAAACATTTATTCCTAGAAACTGTATACAATTATGGTGGGAATATTCAATATCCCATTGTCCAAATTTAATGGAGGAAAAAAAAATGTTTTTATGTGTTTGTTTCACAATGTGGCCACTGGATTTTTTGGGTTTAGGAGCCACTGGCTCCTTCCAGATTTTGGGAATCTGCAGCTATACAATAATCAAAATTATGCTTTGCTTTTAGATAAATTGATTATTAGTAATAGTTTTAACAATAGAATTATCATTAAAGTACTATACTAATACTAGTGATGAATTAGAACGTTTAAACTAATATTTTGTTATGGATACAGTATCTTTATATTCATTTTAATTGAAGTGATTGCCTATATATAATAAATATTTTCTCTAGAAAAAATTCATTCTGAAACATATTGATTGATGGATTGCAAGGTTTTTTTTTTTTTTTTTTTGAGTAGTTTGCATTGCAAAATGTGTTGCTATATTCTTTCTTAGGTACAGTAAGTAAAAAGTAACATTTCCTCAGCCCGAGGTAAACAGGAAATTTCGGTTTTCCCTTAGTTTGTGTTGTTATTGAATTAAGATGGGTGGTAGTTTATATTTAGTTAAGCAAAATTTTTTGCAATTGAAACGGGATATAACAAAATTTGCAGAACTGGAAAAAATATATTTGCTGTAAAGTAAGTATTTTTTTTATTATAACTAATTAATAGAATAAACCAAATAATTCTACTTGTCTACATCATTAAATTAGAATTCTCAGCATATGTGTTATGAGTTTCAACTGTGGGATTATATATATCAAAGCATTTTTTCAATGGAAAAAAAAAAAAATTAGTTTTTGTGTTTGTGATAGTTACACATACACTTATAGAAAATTAAGTTACAATTATTTGTTTTAAAAATTGTCATTGGGAGAATTAAGGCATTTTTTTTTCGCTTGGGGTGGGCGGAACTTTACGACTGGTGTAGTGACGTTAAGAAATATATTACCTATGTAATTTAAAGTTTTAATTTTGAAAAAACCCAGTTGGGTTTTGTTTTTTTTTCAGTGAAAACTTAAAACAATATAAATTTTTCAACTTTTATTGACTATATGACACTTTGTAGATACAAAACTTTTGACTCTGTCAGTGACTTTTTTAGAATCCCCCCCCCCTCCCCCTCCCCCCAATTCTGTTTCAACACAGAAATTTTATTCAACGATTTAAGTCAAATATTTTCTCTTCTCTCTCTCTATTTTCTTTTTTTATTAATTTATTATATTAAATGATCTAGCGACATTTTATAAAATAAAATTTCTGGGTCGAAACATGATTAGTACATTTGATCTGCGTATTATACGCCGGAAAATAATGAAAATCTGAAAAAGTTTATAATCAGCAGTACTATTTTGAAAATATCGGACAGATATAAAAAATAATAATAATAATAACCGGATATCTAAATATCAAAATATCGGATATTTTTTATATTTTCGAAAATATATTTACGAACTCTGGGAGCTCTAATATTCTGCAATACTATAACAACCGTACTTATAAAAGAACATTTAATTACATGCACATTTATAAGGAATATGATATTTGTCAGCTTATGTGCTTGCAAGCCAAGCAATATGGAAGCTTCCACGATTCACCACGAGGTACTAATAAACATTTTAAATTGAAATATAATGAAAATTCTCTAACAGATATGCTAAAGAGTTTTAATTTAGTTTGACAAATATCATACCTTTCATTATTTTAAAAAACGATGAATTTAAACTTACCTTATCAGTTTTAAAATATCAGATGTCGGCAATATGAGCAGAGCACAAAAATTTCGCGCCTTCCGGCTTCCGCGTCGATGTAAACAAAACTAGCTGTTGCCAACTCATATTTCTTCCCCAGTCTAATATATGCTCGTGACGTCACCCCTATAAGGAAGTAGCTCAGTAGTAGAGAAAGGAGAGTTCAACGGCCACAGGAGCGCTCATTTGAGGAATATGAGGATTTCTCAATGAGGAATGAGAATGTCATAATAGGGAATAAGGGGGAGGAGGTACCTTCACAACCGATAATACAATGTTCAGAATCATTCTTCTCTTTACAACAATAATTTCTGGTCCATCTAGTTATGTATCTGATATTTTGTAGAAAGGTTTGTGTATAAGAATATGTTTTAAAAAGCAAGTATATTATATATTTATTATAAATAGTTCTATGCGTGTATGTGTGCGTGTATGTGTGTGTATGTATGTGTGTGACAAATAGTTCTCTTTGTGTGTGTGTGTCTATGTGTGTGTGTGTGTGTTTGTGTGTGTGTGTGTGTGTGTATGTGTATGTATGTGCACGTGACAAATAGATCTCTTTGTGTGTGACTATCTGATTATTTATGAAAGTTTTACAAAAAATTTTCATGTTTTTATAAAGAAAAAAAAATATGCGGTAGTTAAAAAGTTTCACATATTAAAAAAAAAAAAAAATCTTTTAGAAAAAGTTTTGCATTACTTTAAAAAAAAAAATTTATTTTATTAAAAATTTTATCTTAACAAAAAAAAAAAAGTTTCACTATAGCTAAAAAAAAATTTTCACTCATTTTCGATTTAACTACAACAAAAGTTTGTGTATAAAGATAACGTTTCACTAGTAAGGTTTAAAAAAAGTACTCAATAATAAAATCAACAATTTTTATTATAACAAAATAATTTACAGAAAGGTATTTACAGATCAAAATATACATCGCGATTTTGCGTTAGCAATACAAATCAACATTTTCTTCTTTATTACAAACGGTATTAATGTCATAATGGCCATATGCTAAACTGCTTATTCCATCATCCAATAAGTAACGCTTGTCGTCAAAGGGACTTAAGCTAATTTTATTTTGAGTTAATGTATATAGGCGATGGTCATCTTGGGCAATTCTTACCTGTTTCTCCATACTTGTTTTTTGTTGTTGGAGGCACTCCAAGTAGTCTTCATGTTTAATTTTCTGCCGAACAATCTGCGTAGATACGCCTTTTGCACGCTTCTTTTCATCTTTAACAGATTTTAGAGAATACATTTTTGATTTCAGTCCGACAAACTCAAGGGCTAATTCACCATTAAGTTCATCCTTAAACTTTCCGAGCGTCTTCTTATTATCCTCAGAGTATAGACGATGAGATTTCGGGTATTCAGAAAAGTCAAACAACTCACGATGCTGCTCCAGATCCTTATAAATATTATTGGTTTGAATATGATACGTTAGGGAATCTGTATCCGTAAAGAGTAAAACTGCACGATCTTTGTATGTTTTCTTTATAAAATTGTAATGGAAATCATACATACAAAGTTTAGATAGTTCGAGTATAGAAAATCCAACATAGATGGGTCGGTTCATATGTATGCTAGTTTTTAATCTCTCCACAGCAGTCAAGTCTTCATCATAAGTTTTAAACGATTTAAAAGTAGGCGATGCTACTAATTTTTTGGCTCTTTTTTCACCGTTACAAAGCACAATATTTCTTCTTTTTCGTAGATTTTCCATGGTTTTACCAAAAACAGAATTGTTCATTAACTTAAAAAAGTCTTTCTCAAAAGAAGATTTTGCTTCTTTCCTTTTTTCGGTGTTGAAATTAATATATTTCTGCAACCATGGTCCCTGTTTAAATTTTAAAGCTTTATGCACAGCTGTAATTTTTAAACCAAGTTCTAAATAAAATTTGAGATTACGATAATGGGTTATATAATTTCGTTTATTATTTAAATTTGGTATAAGTTTAGGAGTTCCGACGAATTTTCTATTGTTGAGTAAGCTTCTTGCATGAGAAGATAGCATCTGATCCTCTACAGTTACTCTCTCAGGGGCGACAGGGTATTCATTATGCAAAGGATGTAAATGTTTCGGGTATTCCAAGTCTACCTCGAAAAGATACCCAATTTCGGAACTATCAGATAAAGATAGAACCCACTCTTCTGTCATATGACTTGTTTCACACCATTCAAAACCGCCGTAGGGTAAAAATTGGCTCATAGCCCACCCGTATAAGTTATTGGCATCCCAATACATAATGTAGCTGGGTGCCTCATTTTTCTTATAATCGGGCGTACCAGGGATGTTTGCTCGGGCATATCTTTTACTTATCATGCTAATGCCGCCTCTTATTCCATTTTCAACCATAAGCAACATATCTATATCACTGAGTAACTCTAAAGGTGTATCAGACATCTTCAAACAAGCCTGCCATGCTAGCCCAGGTGCTGTAAACAGGTGAGCAGGGTCAATTTCATAATACTGCTGACATAATTTCCTAAAGTTTTGAAACACGTCAGCAAGTAGTAGAACATCTGTCTTCACATAAAGGTTGTGATAATCACCAAGAGTCTTGATATCAAATGTTTTCCATACATTCTGGGCGTGTTGGTATTCCTTTTCACTTATAGGCTCATTGGTTAAACTATTAAAAAAGGCAGAAGGCGGAGGAAGCTGCTTCTCAGTAAATTTTTCAAAGCAAGTAAAATAATCATAGGGGTAAACCCCTTTCCGTATAAGTAAAGATAAATTATTATTTCGGGGGAAATTTTCTTCAAGTATAGTGAATTGATCAGGTTGAAGGTTTTTAACAAGTTTTTCCAATGACGTAGGCAAAAATTGGAAAGAGTCTATAAACACCATCTGAATATAAGATGTAGGCTTTCTGATTTTAAAGGTGATATAGTTTTCCATAGAAGTAGCAATAACATCGATTTCATGATCTTTGAATTTTCCAAGCTTTGTCATAATATGATGACCATCATAGTTTTTCAAGTTATGGAATATAACAGGAATTGTTTTACACTGCTTATAGTTCAAGTTGCATTCCACATGTGCAGCTCCTCTGTATGCACCTGACAGGTGATCATGGTCACGTGCACGTTTCTCATCTAAAGTTTTCTTACAAATATGACAAAACTCTGCTTCTCGAAATGCCTTTTCTTCCTTGGGAGAAAGCTTCATAGGTTTAACATTTAGTAACTTTTGACCTAAAATTTCCTTCTCTTGCATCATTCGGTTTAAAAAATGATCAACACAGTTTCTACCCCGATATACCTGTGCTTTCTTCACACACGTTCCATCGGGGCCAATAACCACATAGGCATAACCACATGGTAAGTGATAGGTTGTTTTCTCGGTATAGGATGCTTTAGAAGAGGGTGGAGCTGATGAAATAGGTATAAGAAGACTCTCAAAATCCGCATAAATCGTATAGGTAACAGGATGTTGTAAATGAATACCTGTAAACTTTAATATATTATCATTTTCACTAGGCATCTTTATAGCTTGCGCAACATGTTGAGAACAATATTCATTATGCTTATCCAATAGATCTTGTCTTGAAAATCGATGTAAACATCGATAACAATAGTGTTGTACACCATTATGCTTGGTAAGATCACCTAAAAGTCTTGAAAAACTTCTTATCAAACAATAGTGTTGCTTTTCACCATCACCAACCAATAACAAATTAATCACATCATGATCTTTCTTTTCAGATATATACAGGGGGCAAACTTCATCCTCTTCATAACCAAACACATTAACCCGTAAATTGTTGAGTTGTTCAATAACAGGTATCTTCTGAAGAGGTACAGGGCATTCTACATTACCTAATTTAATATCATGTTCAAAAGGTCGATAATGTGAAACACGTTCAGGTTTTTTTGTATAATCCAAGTTCAGTTTAAAAGCCAAAAGACACCATACTAAACATTTGTTATCTTCGTTTTTTATATTCAGCACTGCTTTTTTATCATCGAGTTTTTTAGACAAAGGAATATAGGAACTCGCAGCGAGGGGGTGATATTTAGCAATCTTGAGTTCTAAATGAAGAATTTTTCTAAGTTTCCAGCCAGAACCTCTTTGTACAAATTCTTCAAAGGATTTAATAATCTTCGAAAATCCTTCCTCAATATGTTGTGAGATAGTATCTTCTATAAGTTCGGTCATACACGAACATCGAAAATAACATTGAATTTCTTCAAACTCCTCATTATCAGTTAAACGTTCAAGTGCTATTTTTTCTACCATATACCATTTAATTGCACCTTTTTCATGAATTTCACTTATTAAACGTTCTTGTATTTCAGTTTGTACATGTCTATGAAATATCTCTAAGTCATTTTCCTCACGTTCATCAGGATGCAAAATCACTGTTTTAAACACATTAAGCGCATCAGAATACTTTATGTTTTTCGACTTTGCCTTAGATGAGCTCATTTTACGTTTTACACTCACAAGAGGTGTGCGGGGGTGTTGAGTGCGTACATGTTGTCTCAGTTCAAATTTTCTTCCAAACACTTTATCGCAATCACGGCAAGGATATGTTGAATTCCGATGCGACTGTAAATGCTGCTTCAAATTATCCCTCCGGGTGAAAACTTGATCACATTCATCACACTTAAATGTAGACTGTCCATAGGCATTATGGATTTTCAGGTGTCTTAACAAGTTCGATCTCCTTCCAAAACACTTTCCACAGGTTTCACAAGTAAACGACTTTTCATTAAGATGAATCTTAGCATGTTGTTTTAAATTAAAATATGTTGCAAAGACTTTGTCACAGGTGGGGCAAACATGCTTCTTTTCCACATTCGTAGGGGTCACAGTCTTTAAAGAAACATCCTCTTCAACTTGTTGATTAAAATTTAAAGAACTTTGAGACATAGCATCCTTTTCTGGAAAAACTTCAGAGAATCCATCATGCTGTAACAATCCAACACTATCATGTGTTTTTAAATGTCTTTGTAGGTTTGATCTTCGATAAAAAGACTTCTGGCAGATATTACAACTATATAATTTCTCGCCAGAATGAATTTTCATATGTCGGTTCAGATTAGAAATGCTCGAAAAATCTTTATCACAGGTAAAACAGGTAAACATCTTCTTCGCAGATACAGAATCTCCCACAATCCGGGTTTCATCAATAGGCATATCAACATCCATAATATAAAATCAATAAAAAAAAAACTTTAACTCTTAATAGCAAACAACAGCGATTCGCACTGATAAAAAGCGGGAGCAATTTAAAACACGTTTAACCACTAGCGATAGGAATCTTCAAATGATAAAAATCCTAATTTTCCCCCGTCTATTTATACCGACCCGAAGGCAAAGTTGAGTTGTAGTATTGCTTGATATGATTGTTATCAAAACGCGTCATACGATTTCGGAGGCCTATAAGTTTCTTTCCCCTCTTTATAATATAGCATAATTAAACAGATAAACCCGAATGTATACAAATTTAAATTCGTAAATTATATTATATCACAAAATATAAAAAATCCTACAAAATAAAAATAGAATTTAGCACTTACCCCAAAAACACAGCCACTTTAGTTGTTAGTCTTCACTTAACTAATTTTTCTTCCTTATCTTTAGTAGGGGGCGCTGCCATCGCCGCGAGAGGCACTGCCCGTCCTCCGGTGTGTGACGTCATTTCCGGTTTGAGATAAGAATAAACCTTAAATACACGTGCTTAGTCATTCTTCCTCGCTAGCAGTGGTCAGTTTCTTGTTTAGACGTGTTGGGTGACATCATTACGTGTTTGCGATAAGAACAAGGTCACCCCTTATCAACAGGTAAACAGCTGCAGTGACGTCATAGGTGTTATGACATAGCTGATAACGGTACGATTAGCTGATAAAAATTTGTACTAATCATCTATTTCTCTTCAAGTCATTGCACGAGACGGGTGAGCTCCAACAGCTGTATATAAGGTAAGAGTAATTTATATATTATAATAAGATTTTAAATTAATTTAGCAGATGTTACAATTTGATATTTAAAAATGTTCATGCTAAACGATGTGATTATATGTTGTTCATCATACTAAATCCACAAATTTTAATTCGAAAGAAATATTATTAAAATTATAATCTAAAATAAATTAGTTAAAATGACTAACAAATTTAAACAAAAGGAAGCTAATTATAAAAGGAAATGTACAAAGTTTATAAATTTACACATGTGTTAAACGCGTTTACAAACCTTATCATAGGCAAAAGTCTAATTCGACCAGCCTATTTGTTATAAGTTTAACTATAAGTCAACATGTAAGATATTTGTGAAAAGGAATCTTATGATTTTTAATTTTTCAAGTTCAGTTTCAATCATATTGTAAAAGGCTAATTCAAACTTTGAGATGAATCTATAGTAAAATACTTAAATTAAAATGTATTTTTGATAGTTTAAGAATTAGAAACTACAACTTTGACTACTTTTTAAAATGTTTGCCTGATAGGAAACTATGATAACATGTCTATGTTTGAATTTTTCTGATAACATGCCAATGCCTGAATTTTTCTGACAACTTGTCTGTGTTTGAATTTTTCTGATAACATGTATGTGCTTGAATTTTTCTGCTAACATGTCTGTGTTTAAATTTTTCTTATAACATGTCTATGTTTAAATTTTTCTGTTAACATGTCTATGTTTAATTTTTCTCTCTTTTTGAAATGTATAAACTTTTACTATACGTGTCTTTCGATTTCATTGAAGAGAAAAGTGATCGATCAACTTTATCAAACCATTTTAATGTTAATATTTTTAAACGAATACGATAATCAGATAAAAATATATGTAGCTAATTCATATTATTCCACTAAACATTGCAAAACAAAAAAATTTAAAAAAAATTTTATACTTCAGCATTCAAAAATTGCCAATATGCACATCCTAATACTAAAAAACAATCCTTATCTTGGAGTATTTCCTGTAACAAAATCTAAAAATTTCATATCAACAAGACCCAAGTTAAAAACTTTACCTCTGAACCTAATACCAATTTTTAATCTCAGAATGATAAAACTCAGAATTTTTTTAGAAAGTTACTTCTAAAACATCTCATAGATGGCGCTGTTGAAAAAATCAACTCAAAGTTGTTTAAAAAACATTAATAAAATAAATCTAACTTTAAACTATCATCAAACTCCCCAAAAATCACTTCCAATTATAAATATTCTAAAATAATTAAAACTTATAAAATCGCTCATAGGGGGCGCTGCTGCGAAAAAATCATTTCGAAACTTGTTTAAAATATATTAAAAAACTAAATCTAACTTTAATCTATCATCAAACTCCAGAAAAATCGCTTTCAATTAGAAATATTTCAAAATAATTAAAACTTCTAAAGCCGTTCATAGGGGGCGCTGCTGCGAAAAAATCATTTCGAAACTTGTTTAAAATACATAAAAGAAAAAATCTCACTTTAATCTATCATCAAACTCCAGAAAAATCGCTTTCAATTAGAAATATTTCAAAATAATTAAAACTTCTAAAGCCGTTCATAGGGGGCGCTGCTGCGAAAAAATCATTTCGAAACTTGTTTAAAATACATAAAAGAAAAAATCTCACTTTAAACTATCATCAATCTCCAGAAAAATCACTTACAATTAGAAATATTTAAAAATAATTAAAACTTCTAAAACCGTTCATAGGGGGCGCTGCTGTAAAAAAAGCATTTCGAAACTTATAAAAAATAATTCATTACTTGATTACATCATTTTCATAAAAAAATTTCATCAAAATATCAATAAACAAACAGTAGTAGAGGAATGTATGTTAGGCCTCAGCAGGAGCCGTGAGCGTGGTGGAGGTGAGGCTCCTGGAGGTGGAATCGCAAGTGATCCTGCTGGGCTACACGCTCATTCCTCTACTACTGTTTGTTTATTGATATTTTGATGAAATTTTTTTATGAAAATGATGTAATCAAGTAATGAATTATTTTTTATAAGTTTCGAAATGCTTTTTTTACAGCAGCGCCCCCTATGAACGGTTTTAGAAGTTTTAATTATTTTTAAATATTTCTAATTGTAAGTGATTTTTCTGGAGATTGATGATAGTTTAAAGTGAGATTTTTTCTTTTATGTATTTTAAACAAGTTTCGAAATGATTTTTTCGCAGCAGCGCCCCCTATGAACGGCTTTAGAAGTTTTAATTATTTTGAAATATTTCTAATTGAAAGCGATTTTTCTGGAGTTTGATGATAGATTAAAGTTAGATTTAGTTTTTTAATATATTTTAAACAAGTTTCGAAATGATTTTTTCGCAGCAGCGCCCCCTATGAGCGATTTTATAAGTTTTAATTATTTTAGAATATTTATAATTGGAAGTGATTTTTGGGGAGTTTGATGATAGTTTAAAGTTAGATTTATTTTATTAATGTTTTTTAAACAACTTTGAGTTGATTTTTTCAACAGCGCCATCTATGAGATGTTTTAGAAGTAACTTTCTAAAAAAATTCTGAGTTTTATCATTCTGAGATTAAAAATTGGTATTAGGTTCAGAGGTAAAGTTTTTAACTTGGGTCTTGTTGATATGAAATTTTTAGATTTTGTTACAGGAAATACTCCAAGATAAGGATTGTTTTTTAGTATTAGGATGTGCATATTGGCAATTTTTGAATGCTGAAGTATAAAAATTTTTTAAAATTTTTTTGTTTTGCAATGTTTAGTGGAATAATATGAATTAGCTACATATATTTTTATCTGATTATCGTATTCGTTTAAAAATATTAACATTAAAATGGTTTGATAAAGTTGATCGATCACTTTTCTCTTCAATGAAATCGAAAGACACGTATAGTAAAAGTTTATACATTTCAAAAAGAGAGAAAAATTAAACATAGACATGTTAACAGAAAAATTTAAACATAGACATGTTATAAGAAAAATTTAAACACAGACATGTTAGCAGAAAAATTCAAGCACATACATGTTATCAGAAAAATTCAAACACAGACAAGTTGTCAGAAAAATTCAGGCATTGGCATGTTATCAGAAAAATTCAAACATAGACATGTTATCATAGTTTCCTATCAGGCAAACATTTTAAAAAGTAGTCAAAGTTGTAGTTTCTAATTCTTAAACTATCAAAAATACATTTTAATTTAAGTATTTTACTATAGATTCATCTCAAAGTTTGAATTAGCCTTTTACAATATGATTGAAACTGAACTTGAAAAATTAAAAATCATAAGATTCCTTTTCACAAATATCTTACATGTTGACTTATAGTTAAACTTATAACAAATAGGCTGGTCGAATTAGACTTTTGCCTATGATAAGGTTTGTAAACGCGTTTAACACATGTGTAAATTTATAAACTTTGTACATTTCCTTTTATAATTAGCTTCCTTTTGTTTAAATTTGTTAGTCATTTTAACTAATTTATTTTAGATTATAATTTTAATAATATTTCTTTCGAATTAAAATTTGTGGATTTAGTATGATGAACAACATATAATCACATCGTTTAGCATGAACATTTTTAAATATCAAATTGTAACATCTGCTAAATTAATTTAAAATCTTATTATAATATATAAATTACTCTTACCTTATATACAGCTGTTGGAGCTCACCCGTCTCGTGCAATGACTTGAAGAGAAATAGATGATTAGTACAAATTTTTATCAGCTAATCGTACCGTTATCAGCTATGTCATAACACCTATGACGTCACTGCAGCTGTTTACCTGTTGATAAGGGGTGACCTTGTTCTTATCGCAAACACGTAATGATGTCACCCAACACGTCTAAACAAGAAACTGACCACTGCTAGCGAGGAAGAATGACTAAGCACGTGTATTTAAGGTTTATTCTTATCTCAAACCGGAAATGACGTCACACACCGGAGGACGGGCAGTGCCTCTCGCGGCGATGGCAGCGCCCCCTACTAAAGATAAGGAAGAAAAATTAGTTAAGTGAAGACTAACAACTAAAGTGGCTGTGTTTTTGGGGTAAGTGCTAAATTCTATTTTTATTTTGTAGGATTTTTTATATTTTGTGATATAATATAATTTACGAATTTAAATTTGTATACATTCGGGTTTATCTGTTTAATTATGCTATATTATAAAGAGGGGAAAGAAACTTATAGGCCTCCGAAATCGTATGACGCGTTTTGATAACAATCATATCAAGCAATACTACAACTCAACTTTGCCTTCGGGTCGGTATAAATAGACGGGGGAAAATTAGGATTTTTATCATTTGAAGATTCCTATCGCTAGTGGTTAAACGTGTTTTAAATTGCTCCCGCTTTTTATCAGTGCGAATCGCTGTTGTTTGCTATTAAGAGTTAAAGTTTTTTTTTTATTGATTTTATATTATGGATGTTGATATGCCTATTGATGAAACCCGGATTGTGGGAGATTCTGTATCTGCGAAGAAGATGTTTACCTGTTTTACCTGTGATAAAGATTTTTCGAGCATTTCTAATCTGAACCGACATATGAAAATTCATTCTGGCGAGAAATTATATAGTTGTAATATCTGCCAGAAGTCTTTTTATCGAAGATCAAACCTACAAAGACATTTAAAAACACATGATAGTGTTGGATTGTTACAGCATGATGGATTCTCTGAAGTTTTTCCAGAAAAGGATGCTATGTCTCAAAGTTCTTTAAATTTTAATCAACAAGTTGAAGAGGATGTTTCTTTAAAGACTGTGACCCCTACGAATGTGGAAAAGAAGCATGTTTGCCCCACCTGTGACAAAGTCTTTGCAACATATTTTAATTTAAAACAACATGCTAAGATTCATCTTAATGAAAAGTCGTTTACTTGTGAAACCTGTGGAAAGTGTTTTGGAAGGAGATCGAACTTGTTAAGACACCTGAAAATCCATAATGCCTATGGACAGTCTACATTTAAGTGTGATGAATGTGATCAAGTTTTCACCCGGAGGGATAATTTGAAGCAGCATTTACAGTCGCATCGGAATTCAACATATCCTTGCCGTGATTGCGATAAAGTGTTTGGAAGAAAATTTGAACTGAGACAACATGTACGCACTCAACACCCCCGCACACCTCTTGTGAGTGTAAAACGTAAAATGAGCTCATCTAAGGCAAAGTCGAAAAACATAAAGTATTCTGATGCGCTTAATGTGTTTAAAACAGTGATTTTGCATCCTGATGAACGTGAGGAAAATGACTTAGAGATATTTCATAGACATGTACAAACTGAAATACAAGAACGTTTAATAAGTGAAATTCATGAAAAAGGTGCAATTAAATGGTATATGGTAGAAAAAATAGCACTTGAACGTTTAACTGATAATGAGGAGTTTGAAGAAATTCAATGTTATTTTCGATGTTCGTGTATGACCGAACTTATAGAAGATACTATCTCACAACATATTGAGGAAGGATTTTCGAAGATTATTAAATCCTTTGAAGAATTTGTACAAAGAGGTTCTGGCTGGAAACTTAGAAAAATTCTTCATTTAGAACTCAAGATTGCTAAATATCACCCCCTCGCTGCGAGTTCCTATATTCCTTTGTCTAAAAAACTCGATGATAAAAAAGCAGTGCTGAATATAAAAAACGAAGATAACAAATGTTTAGTATGGTGTCTTTTGGCTTTTAAACTGAACTTGGATTATACAAAAAAACCTGAACGTGTTTCACATTATCGACCTTTTGAACATGATATTAAATTAGGTAATGTAGAATGCCCTGTACCTCTTCAGAAGATACCTGTTATTGAACAACTCAACAATTTACGGGTTAATGTGTTTGGTTATGAAGAGGATGAAGTTTGCCCCCTGTATATATCTGAAAAGAAAGATCATGATGTGATTAATTTGTTATTGGTTGGTGATGGTGAAAAGCAACACTATTGTTTGATAAGAAGTTTTTCAAGACTTTTAGGTGATCTTACCAAGCATAATGGTGTACAACACTATTGTTATCGATGTTTACATCGATTTTCAAGACAAGATCTATTGGATAAGCATAATGAATATTGTTCTCAACATGTTGCGCAAGCTATAAAGATGCCTAGTGAAAATGATAATATATTAAAGTTTACAGGTATTCATTTACAACATCCTGTTACCTATACGATTTATGCGGATTTTGAGAGTCTTCTTATACCTATTTCATCAGCTCCACCCTCTTCTAAAGCATCCTATACCGAGAAAACAACCTATCACTTACCATGTGGTTATGCCTATGTGGTTATTGGCCCCGATGGAACGTGTGTGAAGAAAGCACAGGTATATCGGGGTAGAAACTGTGTTGATCATTTTTTAAACCGAATGATGCAAGAGAAGGAAATTTTAGGTCAAAAGTTACTAAATGTTAAACCTATGAAGCTTTCTCCCAAGGAAGAAAAGGCATTTCGAGAAGCAGAGTTTTGTCATATTTGTAAGAAAACTTTAGATGAGAAACGTGCACGTGACCATGATCACCTGTCAGGTGCATACAGAGGAGCTGCACATGTGGAATGCAACTTGAACTATAAGCAGTGTAAAACAATTCCTGTTATATTCCATAACTTGAAAAACTATGATGGTCATCATATTATGACAAAGCTTGGAAAATTCAAAGATCATGAAATCGATGTTATTGCTACTTCTATGGAAAACTATATCACCTTTAAAATCAGAAAGCCTACATCTTATATTCAGATGGTGTTTATAGACTCTTTCCAATTTTTGCCTACGTCATTGGAAAAACTTGTTAAAAACCTTCAACCTGATCAATTCACTATACTTGAAGAAAATTTCCCCCGAAATAATAATTTATCTTTACTTATACGGAAAGGGGTTTACCCCTATGATTATTTTACTTGCTTTGAAAAATTTACTGAGAAGCAGCTTCCTCCGCCTTCTGCCTTTTTTAATAGTTTAACCAATGAGCCTATAAGTGAAAAGGAATACCAACACGCCCAGAATGTATGGAAAACATTTGATATCAAGACTCTTGGTGATTATCACAACCTTTATGTGAAGACAGATGTTCTACTACTTGCTGACGTGTTTCAAAACTTTAGGAAATTATGTCAGCAGTATTATGAAATTGACCCTGCTCACCTGTTTACAGTACCTGGGCTAGCATGGCAGGCTTGTTTGAAGATGTCTGATACACCTTTAGAGTTACTCAGTGATATAGATATGTTGCTTATGGTTGAAAATGGAATAAGAGGCGGCATTAGCATGATAAGTAAAAGATATGCCCGAGCAAACATCCCTGGTACGCCCGATTATAAGAAAAATGAGGCACCCAGCTACATTATGTATTGGGATGCCAATAACTTATACGGGTGGGCTATGAGCCAATTTTTACCCTACGGCGGTTTTGAATGGTGTGAAACAAGTCATATGACAGAAGAGTGGGTTCTATCTTTATCTGATAGTTCCGAAATTGGGTATCTTTTCGAGGTAGACTTGGAATACCCGAAACATTTACATCCTTTGCATAATGAATACCCTGTCGCCCCTGAGAGAGTAACTGTAGAGGATCAGATGCTATCTTCTCATGCAAGAAGCTTACTCAACAATAGAAAATTCGTCGGAACTCCTAAACTTATACCAAATTTAAATAATAAACGAAATTATATAACCCATTATCGTAATCTCAAATTTTATTTAGAACTTGGTTTAAAAATTACAGCTGTGCATAAAGCTTTAAAATTTAAACAGGGACCATGGTTGCAGAAATATATTAATTTCAACACCGAAAAAAGGAAAGAAGCAAAATCTTCTTTTGAGAAAGACTTTTTTAAGTTAATGAACAATTCTGTTTTTGGTAAAACCATGGAAAATCTACGAAAAAGAAGAAATATTGTGCTTTGTAACGGTGAAAAAAGAGCCAAAAAATTAGTAGCATCGCCTACTTTTAAATCGTTTAAAACTTATGATGAAGACTTGACTGCTGTGGAGAGATTAAAAACTAGCATACATATGAACCGACCCATCTATGTTGGATTTTCTATACTCGAACTATCTAAACTTTGTATGTATGATTTCCATTACAATTTTATAAAGAAAACATACAAAGATCGTGCAGTTTTACTCTTTACGGATACAGATTCCCTAACGTATCATATTCAAACCAATAATATTTATAAGGATCTGGAGCAGCATCGTGAGTTGTTTGACTTTTCTGAATACCCGAAATCTCATCGTCTATACTCTGAGGATAATAAGAAGACGCTCGGAAAGTTTAAGGATGAACTTAATGGTGAATTAGCCCTTGAGTTTGTCGGACTGAAATCAAAAATGTATTCTCTAAAATCTGTTAAAGATGAAAAGAAGCGTGCAAAAGGCGTATCTACGCAGATTGTTCGGCAGAAAATTAAACATGAAGACTACTTGGAGTGCCTCCAACAACAAAAGACAAGTATGGAGAAACAGGTAAGAATTGCCCAAGATGACCATCGCCTATATACATTAACTCAAAATAAAATTAGCTTAAGTCCCTTTGACGACAAGCGTTACTTATTGGATGATGGAATAAGCAGTTTAGCATATGGCCATTATGACATTAATACCGTTTGTAATAAAGAAGAAAATGTTGATTTGTATTGCTAACGCAAAATCGCGATGTATATTTTGATCTGTAAATACCTTTCTGTAAATTATTTTGTTATAATAAAAATTGTTGATTTTATTATTGAGTACTTTTTTTAAACCTTACTAGTGAAACGTTATCTTTATACACAAACTTTTGTTGTAGTTAAATCGAAAATGAGTGAAAATTTTTTTTTAGCTATAGTGAAACTTTTTTTTTTGTTGTTAAGATAAAATTTTTAATAAAATAAATTTTTTTTTTAAAGTAATGCAAAACTTTTTCTAAAAGATTTTTTTTTTTTTTTAATATGTGAAACTTTTTAACTACCGCATATTTTTTTTTCTTTATAAAAACATGAAAATTTTTTGTAAAACTTTCATAAATAATCAGATAGTCACACACAAAGAGATCTATTTGTCACGTGCACATACATACACATACACACACACACACACACAAACACACACACACACACATAGACACACACACACAAAGAGAACTATTTGTCACACACATACATACACACACATACACGCACACATACACGCATAGAACTATTTATAATAAATATATAATATACTTGCTTTTTAAAACATATTCTTATACACAAACCTTTCTACAAAATATCAGATACATAACTAGATGGACCAGAAATTATTGTTGTAAAGAGAAGAATGATTCTGAACATTGTATTATCGGTTGTGAAGGTACCTCCTCCCCCTTATTCCCTATTATGACATTCTCATTCCTCATTGAGAAATCCTCATATTCCTCAAATGAGCGCTCCTGTGGCCGTTGAACTCTCCTTTCTCTACTACTTAGCTCTAAGGCTCAGTAGCTCTAGAGCTCCTATAATAGGAGCCTTAAGTAGCTCTAGTCTAGCTCATTTATTTGTAAGCATTATTTGCAGAATTTGAATAGAAATTTTCTGAAAATTAACATTTGAAATCGTGAAATAAAAACATATTTAAGTAATTTCGCTAATTTATATCGACATCAGTTATAATCTAATTTATTTTTTAACGTTATATATATTTATAATAAATAAGATAATTAACACAAAATCATTCTGATATTGTGTATGTTCCTTATATTTTTCAGATCTATTGTACATATTTTTATAATTAGTACTGATAGAATTAAAAAAAATAGTGAATTCTTCAAAAGCTTAATGCTTTTGAAATCAATTGATGCGATTTTCAATATTTTCTCAATATGATACTTTATAGGCTCGAACACTGGGGTTCAACGTTCAACCGCCCCCACGCACACACATATCCGAGATTTACTTTTATATTTCTCGAAAGTTTTTGAATTATATTAAATTCATTGTATTAAAATTATTTTAGTATTGTGAATAGAATTAATAACACTGTATTCACATGATGAATATACTATGTTAACCATCCGACCACTGAATAAAATATCCAAGAATTATTATTTTAGTCTGTAGAGTTGTGCAAGGTGACGTGCGAACAAGTTTTTGCTGCTGCTGTAGGACAGATATCGGTACTTTTATCGATGTTTTTTCTACTTGTGTGTCCTACAGCTTTTTCAACGTTTACTCTTATCAATGTTTTTTCTACTTCTGTGTCCTACAGCTTTTTCATCGTTTTACGGTAAAAGTCACGTGATGTGAACTGGTCTATTGGACACATATAATATAGAATTATCAAAATACAACTGAATTATTGATTTATAAAGAGATATAATAATACAACATATGCTATACAAAAAAATTTTTAATGGTTAGGCACTTATTTTTATTACTTTCAATTACTGTATAGGGTAATTTAAAATAACGTCACAAATCGACTATTGGAGGTCCAATAACCTTTAGAAGGTAGTTGTGATTGGTAGCTGAGAGGATTTTGGACGCGACTGGAGGTCAACCGGGCAGTTTTGATTGACGGATGAAACGGTAATCAGCAGATTGCAACTTCACTATACTTGACGAAAATGGACAAAAATCGCTTTCGGGTGCAATGGACCCATCTTGATAGCCGGAAGGTTAAAATTAAAAATTGACCCCCCCCCCCCCCCGCTGGGTTTAAAAAGAAACCCGGGTGTTTTACAACCCTGGCCATAAATCTCATAGGTAATTACATATTTCTGTACTACTAATAGGTTGTGCTACATTATGAGAAAAATATCTTTAAAATTTATAACAAAAGTACTATCTGCATAATAGTTTTATATTGGGTGATCTATCTTTTCCAAATATCATTGTCGTTGCGCTTCGCTGCGCATTGAATCATCTGAAGTAGAATAGCAAAATACCCGATAATTTTGGAACAATGAAAAACAATGGAAAATTTAGGAAAAAAACTGGGAAAATTGGGAACTTTTCGAGGAATAAACAAATTTAAGAAATTTTCAAGAAGAAAGAGCTGTTTACATAATATAAAAAGTTTTCAGTTTTTATACATGATTTATACAATTGAATTGTTGTATTATTTATATTCTACGTTTGAGAACTAGTATCGAAATACTGACTTTTTATATAGAATGTAAGCTGAAAAAAAGTAATTGTAAAGTCATTTTTGTAATATCAATTTTCCTGTTGTCAAATAATTTATTTTCTTCTATAATATCTTTCATAATATTATTTCATGTTATTATATGAAGATTACTAAACCACTAAGTATCTTTGTTCTGAACGTTAAGTGTTTGTAATTTACATATACAAAATGATGACTAGTATAGCTTATTTAATTCAATTTCAATGTTTTACGTGGAAATATTTAAAGTTTGTAAATTTTTGTGATTTTTGTATGTTTATTGATATTAATCAACTTATCGATTGATAATTTGTACGATAACAGTATAAACGTATGTTAATGAAAATGCTTTAAAATATTGACGTTGGAATATTCCTAGTTTTCGGGAATATTTAAAATTCTCGATTTTACTTTAAATTCCCTGTGGAAATAACAAGTTTTTATGCCGGAATATACTTTTCAAAAGGCTAACAGCGCTAATCTCAAATCATAGTTCTCAAACAGTAGGATTTGTCCTATATGGTGTTAATTCAGACACTTTTCTCCAGGAAAGATTTTGGAAATCCAGGAAGGGGATATTATAAGGTTCCTGGGGAGGTCGGTTTTGTACTTATAGAATTCAACATAAAAATTATACATAAAAATATCAATAGTCCATGGCATATTAGTAGCATACAAACCAATCGATGCTCCGTATCAAATGTCCTACCTAAATTCATCCCAAATTCCATTGGTCAGTAACATTAACTTACATGTTTCAATATCAGAATGGTGATATACAGATTATAAAATGTGATTGGTTGAGACGATTTTGGACAAAAATGAATAGCGTGAAATGGCGAGACTGCCATTATTACCAAATTAATGTTTTAAAACTTAATTCACATTTAATCGAACACGTGCAGGCGATTATCGCCATGTTTTGGAATCTAGGTTTGCTATAGTTTGGACAAAACCAAGGCAACACTAGATACCGGGCTTGCTCATTCACTCTCAAAACGTCACAAATGGTGGCTGACCGCGACCAGCGATTGGTCCAAAGCAACGCGCCCATCGTTTTGTGCCAATCGCTGTATGTCTTTCCTCCTAGTCAGCCACCTTTTGTGACGTCATCATAATGAATGAGCAAGCCCGGTATGTAGTGTAGCCCTGACAAAATCGTCTGTTGAGCCCAGACCTACGTTACACACGGCCGGTGCATGACGTTTAAAACGTCACATGGAGTGGATCATTTTTGTACGGCGATTGGTGCAAAATGGTGGGCGCGCCGCTTTTCATCAATCGTTGTGTAAAAATGATCCACTTCATGTGACTTTTTAAACGTCATGCACCGGTCGTGTATAACGTAGGTCGCGCTACTACAGAATACTTAAGTGATGACATAGTGGCAAAAAAAAATTATTGGTCGAGAGAGGTTAAACAAAAAGGAATTTCAAGCATCATAGCGAGACTGCCATTATCGTCAAGCTAATGCTTTTAGACTTCTATCTATTTTCCAACCAAATCCATACTCATCTAAGCAGCTATTGACAAGTTCTGGGATCTTGATTCTCCTAGATTGGACAAAAACTTCAATTAGAGCTCGCATTCTGTCAGGGCTACACTAGATACTTGGCTGGCTCATTCATTATCATGACGTCACAAATGGTGGCTGGCCGCGACCAGCGATTGGTACAAAGCGACGCGCCCATCATTTGTGCCAATCGCTGTATGTCTTTCGTTTTGTTGTTTCGCTTTGTACCATTCGCTGGTCGCGGCCAGCCACCATTTGTAACGTCATGATAATGAATGAGCCAGCACGGTATCTAGTGTAGCCCTGATTCTGTGCGTATGTTACCACTCTCCTAAAGAGGCACTCAACAGAATTCAACAACTCTGTTCTGTGACATTTTAAACTTTAGTCTTCGACAATGGCAGAAACCGCGACCTACGTTATACATGGCCAGTTCATGACGTTCAAAACGTCATTTTTTTTTTCACGGCCATTGGTACAAAGAGTCGCACCCATCGTTTTGTGCCAATCACCGTGTAAAGATTATCCACTCCGTGTGACGTTTTAAAAGTGATGAACCTGCCGTGTATAACGTAGGTCACGATACTACTCTATAAGAAAAGGACATGTTCACAAACAAACAGTTCCATCAACCAATCTACCAGTAAATTTTGTCGATGCAGGAATCGTCATGGCGACGTAGGCCAATCATATTATAGGCCAGTTTAAAGTAGACCAATCAAATTTCCCCATTTTATGTGTACATAGAGTTGCAAAGGGCGGAAAAACAGGTTTTTGTTTTTTTTCCTTGTCACGTCATCTACGGGTATTAGAAGAAAAACACCAATAGGCGTGAAGAATATTTTAACACAGCTTCCCCTTCGTCCATTAAATAGTCTTTTTCGGAGGACATATACCAGCAGAGGCGTAGCTATTTGCCACTCGTAAGTAAAGTCCATTCCCGGGAATAACCCGGGTTTTTTTGGGAGGGAAATATTAATAATTCCCGGGCGTTTTCATAAAGTTTTAGACATGGAATTTTTTAATTTCTAAACAATTTTTTTTTTTTTTTTTTTTTTTTTTTTTTTTTTTTTTTTTTTACAAATGTAAACAAAATCAGTAACACAAATACAGAAAAATAGCACAGTTTACATGAAAATTGACGACTTACATGGTTAAGCTGCAGAAATAATTAAGTAAGATAAATTAAAATATCATAAGTAATTTGATATTTTAATCTTGGATAAGCAAAAAGTGCGAGAAGCAGATGACAGATTCATCTTGCCTGACATGAATATAAACATCACCCCTGTTCTCTGATTCAGACAATGTAAAAAAAAAAAAGAAAACGAACAAAACTAATAGAAATCAATGCAAAATATAGACTAACTCAGAAGAAAATTAATATTGAGTATGCCTGAATAGTAAATATGCCAGCTAACAGAAATTAAACAATTTTAATTTTTAAAGAAACATTCAAATCTTTACCAATTCACAGCTGCCATTGTTGTAAAGCAAATGAGTTTTAATAAATCATAAAAACCTAGAGCGCAAAATCCCAAGTTTTGTGAATTCAAACCTATTTTAAACTTTTCGGAACAATGCTTGAAATTTCTTACAAATAAAAAAAATTAAATTGAAAATGACTAGTTTTGTTTACTTTCAAAACTCCTTCAAAATTTACAATATTCCCCAAAATTCCGGGTTTTTTCTAAAAAATTCCCTGATTTATTCCCGTCCCTCAAAAACTGCGGGGTTTTTGCAACTCTATGTGTGCAGTAGGAGTCATGAAGAGCAAACAGGTTTTTCTTGCTAACCAACCGTAATTGAGCCAACAGTGACGTCAGCTGCCCTTTCTTTAAAAGAAAAGAGCAGCTGACGTCACTGTTGGTTAAATTACTGTTGGAAGGCAAGAAAAACCTGTTTGTTCTTTATGACTCCTACCAGGGCTACACAGATACCAGAATGGTTCATTCATTATCATGACGTTACAAATGGTGGCTGGTCGCGACCAGCGATTGGGGCAAAACGAAAGACATACAGCGATTGGCACAAAACGATGGGCGCGTCGCTTTGTACCAATCGCTGGTCGCGGCCAGCCACCATTTGTGACGTCTTGATAATGAATGAGCCAGCCCGGTATCTAGTGTAGCCCTGCTCCTACTGTACACATAAGATGTGGTGATTTGATTGGTCTACGTTAAACGGTCTACGATATGATTGGCTTGCGTCGCCATGAGGATTCCTGCAATGATCGCTACGACAAAAATGTACTGATAGATTGGTTGATGGAAGTGGTTGTTTGTAAATATGTCCTTTCCTTATTGAAGACTTAAGCAGGTATACAGATAGAATATTTTACTATTTTTTAAACAAGATAACCACCAGGAATCTGTATTCTGCAAAATTTTCTTAAAATACGAAATTTTTGCATAAATACAAGCTTTTGATTGGTTAATCTCGCTTCTAAAATACAGCAAAGTCTCTCAGGATCAATAAATTCCGAAAATGCGCAAAACTGCCCCATAGATAAGAAAGCCGTAAAACGCGTCAAGAAAACGTCATACCAAGTAGGCAAAAAAAAAAAAAAAAAAAAAATCGAACAACTTGCATGTTTCGATTTCGATGGCTCGTGGAATTATTAACTATAAGGAAAGGGCTAGGCTAACGAAAAAGAAAGGCTACCGCGGTACTTTACGCGTATATTTTTTTACAGACCGCGGGAGTCACGTGATGCTCGAATCCACCAATGCAGGTGTACGAAAAGAACATCACGTCACTCTAGCGGTCTGTAAAAAAAGATAAGTGGAATGCACCGCGGTAGCCCGCGACCTACGTTATACACGGCCGGTGCATGACGTTTAAAACGTCACATGGAATGGATCATTTTTACACCACAATTGGTGCAAAGCGGCGCGCCCCTCGTTTTGCACCAATCACCGTGTAAAAATGGTCCACTCCATGTGACGTTTTAAACGTCATGCACCGGCCGTGTATAACGTAGGTCGCGGGTAGCCTGTCTTTTTCGTTAGCCTCGGGAAAGGGCATCTGACGTCGCTGTTGGTTCAATCGAGGCTAACGAAAAAGAAAGGCTTCCGCAGTGCTTTACGCATATCTTTTTTTACAGACCGCCGGAGTCACGTGATGCTGGAATGCACCAATGCAGGTGTACGAAAAGAGCACACGTCACTCTAGCGGTCTGTAAAAAAACATAAGTGGAATGCACCGCGGTAGCCTGTCTTTTTCGTTAGCCTCGTGGTTCAATTACGGTTGGTTAGCAAGAAAAACCTGTTTGTTCTTTATGACTCCTACTATGCACATGAAATGGGGAAATTTGATTGGTCTACGTGAAATTGGTCTATAATATGATTGGCCTACGTCGCCATGAGATTCCTGCAATGATAGTTACGACAAAAATGTAGTGGTAGATTGTTTGATGGAACTGTTTGTTTGTAAACATGCCCTTTCCTTATTAGTCATAAACAATAATTATTAATTCTATGAGCCAATGAAATCGAAACATGCAAGTTGTTCGAATTTTTTTCTTTGTTTTGCCTGCTTGGTATGACGTTTTCGTGACGCGTGTCACGGCTTTCTTATCTAGGGGGCGTTGATGTAGGGTAGTTGACGTCAGAAATCATCGGTTTGAGGTCAAATAAACGTTGGAGAATAGTTGTGATTGGTAGCTGAGAGAACTGTGGGCTGCTTATGTATACATATATTTTGAAACTTTCACCAAGATTGGTGGGGGAGGCAATAAATAAAAAAATAAAAAAATACTTATAAATAATTGAATGGGGGTGAAATAAGACTATTTAGTACTGTACTCATCCAATATTGGATATGACAGGGCTTTTAACCGATTCCAGACGCTGCGATTGAGCCCCACTCAACAGATCGAGAGGGGCCGGAGCAAGTCCGGACCCCAAGCTAGGCCCGTCGCTTCATAGGCGAACAAAGTAGAAACTTATAGAAGGTAACTTATAAAATTTCATTATACGGCTTTTACGGAGTATGGAAGGGTCAGAGTTAAGGGGGGTAACAGAAAAATATAAGAATGAGATTTGGCCCCAAAAACACAATTTTTGCATTTGGTTAAGGAAAGTTTTAAATGCTTTATTTCTTCCAAATAGGAAAGCTTTTTGAAGGCGATGTAGGGCGGACGCGTGCAGTTGAAAAAAAAATAATCTATAGATTGTTTTCAACTCTCTAAATGGATAGCTCATATATACATATGTGTGTGTATGTGTGTACTAGATAGTATTTGTCAAGGTTTGATGGTAAATAACTATATAGTTCCATTTGAAATATATTTGAATTTTTAATTAGTTGCTTTTTAATTAATTAAGCATTGAAAACGTTATGAATTGCTATAGTGTCTAAGCAATTCCTAAAAATATAAGGCGATAGATGGCGCTGTCAGTCGAACCTACTCAATAAATGAAGTGAAAGAATTTAAAGAATTTTAAGCTTGTAATTTCTAACCTATTAGGGTTACTTTTTATCAGTAGTTTAACTAATAATATTAATTGAATAGACAGGGCAGTTGTTTGTACATACTACAAACCTCAATTTTTTTTAAAAAATATCAATCTTTAGTATTTAATTTTTTTAAATTACGTGGCCTTTAAAATTTTCCACTAATTTTATTTTTATTAGTCTCGCTCTAAAACCCCGAACTTAAAATTTGCTGCATCCAGCTATACATATTTTTAATTGCTTGAATTTAATTTTATATTTTCATACATTATTAAGATAGTTTCTTTTATAATTCTTAGATGAATATTTTCCTTCTTTCTATTTTCTTTCCTCTTCTTTCTCCTTTTTTTAAAGGGAAAAAAATCAAATATTTCTCTTTACATTCTTGATAACGGTCATACAAAATATAACTAAAATTGTAGAAGACCATTTCAGATAGACCATTTCAATTTATTTAATCGATAATCACATGCAAAATTTTAAAATTTAAATATTTTTAATACAAAATTAGATATTTGTAAAAATATTCTTGGATGTTCTATTTTACTTAATTATTAAGCATTCGAATAATAATAAAAAAGTACAGATCATATAACTTCTCCCCCTGAAATAAAATATGACTAATTATAACAAAAGATATTCCAGAAATCATTCTATCAGCAGCAGGAATAGAACTCATCTTCTATGTAGATAACCAGTTCATAAACCGACGCTTTAAAAGACTGGGCTATCGTGACCTCGGTCTGTTAATCTCGAAAACTGAACAGGTTCTATATTTGATTTTACTCATACGCAGTTTTGTTCATTTTTGCGCTGAATAATTCGTACTTAAATTTTTAAACTTGTGCTTTAATATATACTAGATAGTACCCGTCAAGATTTGACGGTAAACAACTTAAAAATTGCATTAGTAATATGTTTTAATTTTTAATTAGTTGATTTAACTTAATAAAGTATCGAAAACTTGTGTAAGCGATTCCTATAGATATAAAGCGATAAATGGTGCTGTCAGTCCAAACTACTCAACTAATGAAGTGAAAAGATTTTAAGCTTGTAATTTATAACCTATTATGCTTGCTTTTTAGCAGGAATTTAACTAAAAATATTAATGGAAATTTTCTATAGTCTAAACTTTTTTTTAAACTATCAGTATTTAGTATTATATATATATATTTTTTAATTATACGAAATTAAAATTTTTTTCCTTACTTTTATTTTTACCAGCCTGACTTTAAAACATTATTTATATGTTAAACCATGTATATCATGGTGGTTTCTTTTATAGTTTTTATATGAATATTTTCCTTTCTTTCTTTTTTTCTTTTTTACGGAGAATAATCACATACGTTTCTTAGTATATAAACATATCTTCTTGATAATGGTCAGGCAAAAAAAAAAAAAAAAAAAGATAAAAGTTTAGGTCAATTTATTTAATCGATAACACATGCAAAATCTTTTAATTTAAATATTTTTAATATCAAATTATTAATCATTGTAAAGTATTGTGTTAGTTGTAAATTAGTAAAGTATTGTCAGGTGTTAAATTTTACTTACCACAGTCGCAATATAAAAAAAAAAAATAATAATAATAACAATACTGAGTATTTTCTGAATATTTTTAAATCACGCTATCTTTATTTATTTTTCACTATTATTATTTATTTATTCTTTTTTATGAGTCTTACTCTAAAACCACGAACTTAAAATTTGTTGTTTGCAGCTAACGATTTATAATACATATTTTTTAATTACTTGAATTTTATTTTACATTTTTATACATTATTTAATTATTAAATCATGGATATCAACGTCATTTTTCTTTTAGATTTCCTGTTTGAATATATTTCTCTCCTTTTATTTCCTCACTTTTTTATATATATAAAAATAATAAAATACTATTCTTTGTATATATCTTAGTATTTATATGGCATCTTGTTAATGGTCATACCAAATATAACAAAAATTGTAGATCAGTTCAATTTATTTAATCAATAATTACATGCACAATCTTTTAATTTAAATATAAAATTGGTAATTAAAAAAAAATATTGTTAGATGTTAAAATTTACTTAATTGCATTCGAATAAAAAAAAATTGCAAATTATATAACATCTTTTGAAGTAAAATAAGAAATTATTGAAATTAATTATCTTATCGCCAATTAAGTAACAAAACCCCGAGCTACCCCAAGCGAGCATCGAACCTGCGCTGTCAACGGCTTAGAACCACTGCTTAAAACAGGTGCCTTAGACCGCTCAGCCATCCCAACCTCACACTAGTCTGCTCTAAAGCTGGATATGTTCTACATTTAATCATGCGCATTTGTTTCTTTTTTTGCACTGAAAAAAACTGATCTTATGAATTAGCTTTTAGTTTTAATATAGAGGATGATACGATGGTTGATATATTATTATTACTATTATTTCATCAAGAATGGCTTTTGTGGCGGGAGGGGGGAAGGGCTCAAGGGATGGTATTTTCTTTTTAACCAGTTCCCCCTGCTGGCTCATCATCCTTTGAAGAAATAAAGCATTTTTTTTTAAATTCTGCCAGTAAAGTATCATAAATGGGTGTTCGTTGATCAAACCTGAATATTTTATAGATTATTTTTCTTTTCTGTTACCCCCCCCCCCCCCCAGACACACTCTAAAAAGGTTAGACTGTGAAAAATATTATCTTTTAAAAGTTTCTGCTTTGGTCGTCTTTATTTCATCCCTATTTAAAATCTCTGTATGTTACTTTGCATTTTTTAATGACCCCCCCCCCCCACATCCTTTTCCTAAAGGCCATTGGCGGCATATACTTACTATGAATACTCTTATAAATCCCTTCTGAAGATTCTATAAGGTATTCATAGTTTTCCATTTTTTTGCTTTTTCATCCTATCAAGTATAATTCCTGCAGTGTCCATTCCATTGCATTTTATATTGTCTTATCCTTTGTTTTTCACATGTGTTTTCATTTTTAAATATATATCCAATCCATGTAGCGAGTTGAAAAATTATCTATCCATTGTATTACCATTTTAATCCCCCCCCCCCCCGCTAAAAGCTCCCTTCAAATTAAAGAAATTAAAATTTCTTCTGCCAAATATCAAAATTGTGCGTTCTTGTGCTAAATTTCAGAGTTTTATCTTATATATTTCAATTATCCCAATCTCAACTCTGCCTCATCCTTATCCTAAAAAAGAGAGAAAAAAAAGGAATAATAATGGAGAAAGCTTTCCACATTGTTCTTTATTTGAATCTTTTTAAAAATCTCTCTATGTATAATTGTTTAATTTTCTTGCCCCTTACGCCCCCCCCCCCCCCCACCTCCAAAGGTTATTCTCGGTGAAAATTACTATTGAAAACAATAATAACATACTTTGTAATAAATATATATATCGCTGTGAATTTAGCGAATTGAAATAATTTATATATAGTATTATCTTTTTAACCAGCCTTCGCCTCCCCCCCCCTCCTTGAAGAAAAAAAGCATCTAAAACTTCCCCCAGTAAAATGTCAAAACGGTGCCGCCCCCCCCCCCCCCCCCCACCGACCAAATTTCAGAATTTTTTTTTCACATTTTCTGTTAGTCTATAAATTCCCCCCCCTCCCCCATTTACCCTGTAAATAATGAAAATTCTCAACTTTATAAAAATTTCCCCTGTTTTGTCTTTGGCGGGTGTTTAAATGACATTGACAGGCAAACAGGGAAAATCAAAATATGGTTACAGTTCAGCATTTTTTGCATCGGTTAGGAATAATAATAATAAAAAAAACAGAAAAAAACTGTTTTTTCTTTTAAACAGCTTTTTTCCCTCTAAAAAATAATGGATTTTTTCTGTAAAAATTACAAAATCCGTATTTTTTACAGAAAAAAACTGTTTAAAAGAAAAAAACAGTTTTTTCTTGTAAAAAATATGGATTTTGTAATTTTTACAGAAAAAACCCATTTTTTTTACAGAAAAAAACTGTTTTTTTAAAAAACAGTTTTTTTCTGTAAAAAAAATGGGTTTTTTCTGTAAAATTTACAGATTTTTTTTACAGTGCAACAACGCGAAACATTCTGACACATTTTCTGACTGATTTTTAAACTTAAAAGTATAAACCTTGGTTACACCATAATTAAACCTTTTTTTTTTTCTCTCATAAGTAAGTTATAACTTGAAATTTATTTATTATTATTATTATTATTATTATTATTATGCGGAAGGCAGTTTCTTTTCTTTCTAGCGCTGCCGCGTCCACAAATTCAGTTTCGAGGCCAACTTTGGCAACATTTTTTGAAAGATATGTTATGCCTTTACCGAATAACGAAAAACCCAGTTCTATTACATGGTTTCTGAGTAAGAACACCTGCTAATTTGATACGTTTGCGAAGATAAATGTATTAAACAAATGGTGTCAGAAAGTAGTAAGTTTTTGAATTTGAAACTTCCAGAAAATACCTCAAAAGTTGTCGTTTATTGGAGACGATTTTGGAAATATGATAGTGGAGTAAGTGGCTAATCGAGTAGCAATAATCTATAAAATTAAAGAAGTATCGAATTAATGGAAAACTGGAGAACATTATTCGTAACGGTTTCGATTACTGTTACGGTTTCGATGACTGAGAATATCTTATACATTTTAAGATAAACCGGAAAGAAAACGAGTTCGTAAATCTATCAGACACATTCCTGACTTCAAATTTATGTTCATAAAAGCATAAGATTTGCAGATGCTCTTTTATTTAGATGGTAAGAAATCAAGTGTATCCCTCTTTTTTTTTATGGTGGCAAATGATCTTTCAGAAAATGGTGTTAAACGTTAAAGTTTGATTTTTGAGCAGATTTGCGAGACACGAGTATCTATGAGAAAGGGCGTCATCACTGAACAATTGACTAATTATTCAAGTTATGACAGTTTTAAAGAAAAAAGAAAAAAAAAAGTTTGATTTTAAAACATTTTAATAACAAGGTCTGAAAATGTCTTACACTAACGTGCTAAAATGAACGAATGAATGCGTCAGAAAGAATCGAGTGGTTGGACGGGAAAAAACATTGATTAAAAAATTAAACTGATGATCAATATTAAAAACAACTAATATAATAAGGGTGCCTTTTAAAAAAGAGGGAAGAGGCTATTATTACCTGTTTGTCAAGGTCTCCTCTTTTACTTATCAAGATGATTTTTTTTCCCTTTCACTTGCTGAAGAACCACTTTAAAGAGAAAAGATTTCAAGTATGTGCTTTCAAGAGTACAAGAACTGGATAACCTCTCAACCGCTTTTCTGTAAGACAGTCGGTATACAAAACAGCTCAGAGGAAAAGTACTGTGCTTCAGAAAAGAAAAAAGAAAATCTTGTTTTTCGTCAAACAACTTTCCCGAAAGATAAAGTATTTTTTTCATACCTCTGAGCCTCCTTTACTCTTTGAAATTTATTATCTATGAGAAATTACGAAGTAGCCAGTTTTTAAGACTATGTTTTTAAAAAAATAGTAGCGTCTCGATTATCCGACTTAATATGGACCAATCTCACCTCGGATAAGCAAAAAGCTCGGATAAACCGAATTTACATAAATCGTCACTAATTAAGGAGATGAAATGTAAATTTACACATAATTCATTCATTTGTATTGCACCACTTATAATTCTTATGATGTTGCAATTCCAATATTTTTATAAATATGGTGAATTGAATTGTTTATTTTGATACACTGTCTTGATAGTTGTTTGTTTGTTGGATGATAAACGTTTCTTTGCTGTAATGTTACGCCATTGTATTAGTGTCATTAGAATTCATTGTATTAGTTATTGTTTTCATTGTATTATAGACCGGGTGGCGGCTGTGGCACAAACCATCACCTCATCGAGTTCACGGCTAGGTTTATACTTCCAGGGTTATATATAGAAATCGATTAACATATTAAAATTGAACTTATGGTGGTGTTATCGTGAGAAGTAAGATCGGGGGGGGGGGGGGGGTTGAGGATTGAGGAAAATGCCGTCAAAGCTGGAAATATCCGTTAAAGACTTGTAAGGATTTTACGGAGTAAGTCAGTTTTGATGAAACAGATACACAATGAGGTATATAGTGGAAGTTGGCTGTTTTTGCAAGCCCCATAGCACGTTTCCTTTGTACTGAACCGGAGTGGTTTTTTATTATGTTGAAAGAAAGAAGACGAACATCATCTCACTAGAGTTTATGGTCTTTAATCGGAGAAACATGTCACAATCCAAAGTCTTCCACAGTGCAGTGAGATTTTCACCAATACAACATTTCAGATTTTGTAATGAATCTGTTAAATATCAATGAGGGGACATTTCAAATTTTTAAATCAGGGATGTAGTAAATGAAAATAATCCATTGAATGGTTTAGAAATACTGTTGAAATGTTCTGAAGATGTTTACGTAATCCAAAGAGTTTGAAGAACATCAAGGGGATTTTGAAGAAATCCAAAGGTTGGCCAAATGGGCCAAATCATTTTTAGATGTTGCTTCGGCTGAGATCAGAGGCGAAAATGTTTGAGATATAACAGCGTGCGTTAGAAAAACACGCCAATCGATTTACATTTTTGAGCCCAGAGAATTGTATTTTAGCGTGGGATGCTGTAACCATTACGGATACTTCATATCAATTTCATAATTGACGTCAGGAGTAGGGAAATCTTTTTTGGCGAAGAGTGCACTTTGGCTAAAAAGAGAGTGAAATAGAATTTGACGGTTAATTGTTTTGAGAAAATGCAAGGAAAGGTATTTTGGAAATATGTTGTAAAGACGCCAGAAAGACGGAATGAGCATCTGGTTGCTTTAGGGAGTCAAAATTGACCATGAGAAAGAAAACATTTTATGCATTGTATTATTTCATTTACATTGTATTATTTCATTCATATGTGGGAGACCAATTAAAGTACGTTAAGGATAATTTTAAAACAATATGTATGATTTTGACTAAAAGTTTTCGTTGATAGAAAAGGAAAGCGGGTGCGTCTTTTAACAGCCGGGAATGCATATAAAATACGATAATGCAGAAAAGGGAAAATATATTTAATAAAATATTTAAAATATAGATTTCTTTAATTTTTGAAAAGAATATATATGGTATATTTACCATAGAACTGGTCAGCCAAGTCATATGTTGATGGAAACCACCTGGGGACCCAATTTTAGTATTTAATTGGTAAGTCACCATTGAGTTTTCTAATGAAATTCCTGCATCAGATAACACATTAGAATGGCAACTACTCCCGACAGTGGAGAAATTTCATTTGAAAACTCAACAGGGTCTTATCAATCAGCCGCTAAAATCGGGTCTGTAGGGGGTTTCCACCAAGCATTTGACCTAGCAGACCAGTTTCCATTTTAATATGCTAATAGAGTTCTATATAATCCTTTAATTTCAGCAGTGAACTCGATGAGGTGATTGTTTGTGCATCCGCCGCCGGCACTATTATTAATTAGTGTCATGATGCAAGTGTGTTTTCTTGCTGCTAAATGTATATCAATAGTTTTCTTTCAATCGAACTTAGATCTCCTGAATACGTCATTTTCTTCTGATGGATAACGTTTTCATCATCATTGCTCTTTTGTTCGCGGTTTTCAACCACGTCTGGAACCATGTCATCTGTATATTCCTGGATGTTCATCTGCGTTCATCTTACTCAGCAATATCTTTTTCAGCAAAAGTTTCAGAAACAGAAAGTCTTTGTGCCAGATTTAACAAAGTTTCGTCATCTCCAGCTTCATTTTCCTCATTTGACTGTTATGGTGCCATAATCTTCTCATAGGGCTAAAGAAGATAGCCCTTCTCTCTAGCCCTGATTCTTCCGCCATGAATTCTGTAGAATCGTTAAGTTTAACTTCTTCCCCATGTTTCGACAATCTAATATACGCGACATCCTCTTGTGTAATCAGCTAACAGACATTCTATAAAACCCTGTTTCTCAAGCCCTAGCTTTTCCTAACAACTTCTTTCTGTAGTTTCTTCTCAAGTTCTCAAGAATACCTTGATCTAATGGCTGTATTTAATGAAGTTTACATTTAGTGGGAAAATATGCTTTTATCTAACCTTTCATTGCAATTATAACCAAACTTGAAATTCCCGAACCCAAGTATTAAAAACAGTCATTGTCAATGAATTGTGCTAAGGTGGAGATAAAAGGAAAGTCGCAAACATTTAGAACTCTGGTTTTTATAGTCTGAATAAGAAATAAAAATGGGCCGTATTTTTTTTCTTTTTTGTCAATAATTCGGTTAAACGGAGCTCGGATAATCAGAACTCTACTGTATATTAAAAACATGTTTATGTTTTGTATTTGTCTTTTTTTTTAATATAAATTCGTTCGTACTTTTGAGATTATTCTAACATTCAAACTAAACGAAATCATTTTCCCCCATTAAATGCGCAAAGTTTATAGATATTCAGGTTTTAAAAAATTCAAAAATATTTCTCATTTTTCTGTACAAGTAGGCATTTTTCCTAAAACTCTATCAAATACATCAGTCAATGGCGGGTTTAAAAATTTGCTGCCTGCAGGATTACATTATTTACATTTAACAGTATATATTCGAAAAGTTTAAGATGTAGTATATATAATAATAATAATACTAACAGTTACTAATTAGTAGAGCATTTTTATTTTGAGACAATCCTTTTTTATTTTTTTTTCTTAGTATGTTAATGAGTAAATAACTTCATTTTCTAAAGTTCATGAGACTGAAATTTTCACCACACACAGGGTCTCTTGAAGCTAAATCCGGGGCGCGGCGACACAGTATTCCATGTGTGCGGCACACACGAGCGCCATGATATACTAAAGGCGCCAAAAATTTAGGACGAGGAAGAAATACTCGTAAAAGAACTTCTTAATTAAATTGTATTAAAATTAATTACAATTGCCTGAAAAAATAATTATGTTTTAAAATTTTATTATCGAAGAAATTACTTATCAATGCTTTGACTTACGTCGCCGTCGGAACCTATACGTAGCAGGGTTCGTTCAGTTTTTACATTTTAATACTACTATTTCGTAATAGTAATCTTCTTGTTATTTAATCGCTGAATTTCTGTCATTAAATAAACCAAATATTACTGTTCAAAAATAGATGTGGTCAAATTAATGTGCGCGGTAAATTAATTAACCCGTGCGAATAAAACGTAGTTTCAAACACGTCCGTGGTCGTAGTCAAAGAGTTACTCTCACATTTTTTTTCTTCTGATCCTAGTTCTAGTAAGTGTTATCCTAGTGTTCCACAGTAAGTAGTTTAAAGTAATTACCCAGGGTCGGACTTGTAGTATAGTTTTTCGTTGGATGGCCGTAATCCATAGCAATATATCGGGAGAGAAGATTTTAAATGCACCTAGAGTTAGATTATGGAAGATTGCGTTCGAACAATAACCAGGCACGTGAAGAGACTAATTTAGGAGAACTCAAAAGTGGCATTTTTCTAGATGTTTAATGGCAGTTATTAAAGGGCGATTACATTACCCATCGGGAGTGACCCGACCAAGCACAGAGCGCCTTTAGAGGCTACATTATCCAACGAGATCAGGAACAGAATTCGTAAAAAATTACTTCAAAGTCCTTGACAGCTGGTACATATTTGGCGTGCGGTTTACGCCAAATTCCTTTGAAGAATTACCGAGTTGGCGATAAAATATGCAGAGAGATACAGAAGACAGTGATGTTAAAAATAACCAAATGAGATATCTATGAAAAATTGCATCCTCAATGCATACCAACATAGGGTTGTGACAGGGCAAAAGTTAGTTTTACTGGGAACAGAAAATTATCTCAAGGATTTAGACAATACATCCGCTGATTGTAGAATCTATGAATTAATAATAGACATATCTAACGGCTACATTTTTAAGTGTAAAATGCAGAAGTGCAGACATGAGATCTTACTTCTTTATTTTTTAATTGAGCAAAATTACATCTGCACGAAATCGAGTGTAGGAGGATGATTTTGAAATGAAAGCGATATCTTTAATAATAGAAAGAGATATATTTAAATGCATGGAATGGGATGCACCGACAAATTAAATTTAGAATATAAATTTAAAATAATTAAATTAAATGCATATTGAGTACGAAGAGAGGATTAACTATTTAGAAAAGCATATATAATGGAAACTCCATTATAGGACTGGGACTGAGAAAAGGACACAGACCTTGTATATTCAGGTAAGCATAAATATCTTAACGAACTCGAAGTCATTTTATCTGCTTTTGTAATATTTGACAATACAAGGTTGAACACAAATGCATAGCACCAAGTATGAAGATGATTTGGTGTAATATCCCTGAGTCTAGATAGGAAACTCCGCTTTATATGCGTGTTTGAAGCACTATCAAATTCATTTGCAACACAATTTTCCATAACCAAATCCTGTGATGTTCAAAAACATCAGAAGTTGAACATAGAACAGACTACATTTTTAGTGACAGATATCAACAGTAAGAATTCGTATTATACTTCTTCTTCTTTAAAAAAAAAAAAAAAAAAAAAGTATATTAACATATTTGTCATAACTTGAACGCAGGAAAAAATTCTCTGCTTCCTGCTTTACTGCTAAAGAATAAAGTCTTACAAGTAGCGATTTCACATTTAACACACCCTTCACCAAACTTTTTTTCAGCTCTCGTAACCGTGTCTTGCATTTTATTATTTCTCGAAGTTTGATAAATTCAAATTTTATTTCTTCATAAATGTGTTTACAAAGGTTAACTGTGAAATCTACGAAAATACATTGCAGAACATTGAAAAATAGTTTATCAATTTTAATGAATTTCATTCCAATTCCTTTGATAACATGTTACACTTCTTTTTTTAAACTTACTGTATTATGTATAAAACTAGCTGCGTGGGAACTCGTTGTGTTGCATTTAGTTTGGAATTGTGGGTAAAATTAAGATATAAAAATGTGACCATCCCTTTAAAAAAAGACACACATGACCCCTGGACCGTGCGAAGAGAAAACTGCTCCCGGGGCAAAGTTTCAATTTGTCGCCCCCACCCCTCCCCTTCACTTCTCTTTGTGACAAGTGTCAAAGAAATGAACAAATTCAGAAACAGAAATAAATTCTATTGATTAAATATTTCGCGTTTATTTTGGAAATTTAAAAGATTTTATTTTAATTCAGGAATTCCAAACAACTAAATAACATAAGACACTTATTTCCTAGAGAAATCGTGGTGTTTTGCGACAGAAAATAAGAGAATGACGAAGAGAGAAACTGAAATTCCCCGGAAAATGACCGACGGCCAAAAAATGAATAAATAAATAAATAAAACTGTGGTTGGTAGTATAAATTTGGCGCCCAATTTCCGCTCCCGGAGCGAAGGACCTTCGGCCCCTCTTCGCACGGCCCTGCATTGCAGGGCCTGTTTACCGAATAGACCTGTAAAGCCCGAGCTTATCCACTGAAATACAAAGGAGCCCCAAATTTACTTTTCAAAACTAACTTTTAGGGGGGGGGGGGATTCCAGTCAGGGTAAAAAAATGTGTTTTATTTTCTTAATTATAGCTACTAAATTTTCTCTCAGACTATATTACTGATAGATTTATACTCTATTTTTTTTTCTATTGATATTGTAAATGGTATAAAAACAGTGATTAAATGCAACTTATTTTCAGTTTTCTTATGTTTTAAATTTTAATTTCAAACGTGCTAAAAAGAACAGAATCTGTATAATTATATATTGTTTATATTCATAAAGAGTGAAGAAATGATATAAAATATGGAGAATAGGTGATTTAAATAAAGGGGAAAGTGGTTAGCATTCAGTTATACCAAATTTCTGTTTATAAAATAGAAGCAAAATTGTGTTGCAGTCAAGCATAAATTGACGTCAAATATTTGTTGTCCCTGCATTGTTTCTTAGCACTGACAAATCCTGCAATTTGTAAAGCATAAGATATATTTTGAAGTTCAAATATTCGCACCAGTTCTATATTTGTAAATTCATTTACAAAATTTATTTGTTAGGTATAATTGTGTATATAATAAAATATTTTTTCTATGTATATAGGTAGTCAGTTTTAGTTTAATATTAAAAGTGTTGTTTACTCGAAATTTTGATGGTAAAATTTCAAATTGTTGAAGCATAATTGGCAGAGTAAAAGGGGGGGTCTCCTGTGTGACGTCGAGCTTACATGACCCCTGCCCTCTCTAAATGAAGGGCTAGATCCGCCGCTGCTGACAATGACAGTAATTAAATCTGACTTCACATCTCTTCATCGATGGAATAACTATCGATCGATCATTGTACAAGGGGTGACTACTAATCTGTATACTTATCTGTACGTTTATCTACATTTTACAGGTTTCGTCGGGAAAAAAAGGGAAAATCGGAAAACACGAATAGAAGCAAACAAACAAACTACAGAGAGGCCGGTCATTGTATGGTTCAGCAAACCCATCCCTTTTTTTCTTGACCACCTCGGTTGAACCCGAAATTTAGGAAAGGTAGCAGAACTTATTTGGGCTTTTCTTTTGTTGTTTCCGGAAGCTTGCTCGGCCGGGTCAGTCCACGTTGGCCGGCAATTGGTTCGTTCCTCTCCCCGCCGCTGACGAATGGGCGAGCGGCAGAAGAAGGGTCAACGACCGTTGCCGCTCAAATCGGATTTTTCTCTTCTATTTTTTTTTTTTTTTTTCTGTTTCGCTCTCCTGCCCCTCTCCCTCTGTGGTATGCGAAAGGGTTGGCTGAACACGAGGCAGACTAATAGTATGTCATGCCAGGTTTTTCTTTTTCTTTTTTTTTGTTTGCTTTATATTTTATCTGTTGAAGACTTTTAATATTTTTTTGTTTTCACTTTTATACCAAACATAAATGCATGGGTGTCTGAAAGAAGGGACTATATTACAAATTTTGGAAAGTTGGGTTTTTTTGTTGGAAAAGGGGCTATATGGAATGATGGATGATTAGCCAGTGTTAAAAATTGTTATTTCAAAGTTTGTTTACTTTAAATTAAAAATTGAAAACAATAAACTAATAATATTATTTACTTTCCTTACCCACCTAACCAGCTTTTTATGACTCGTCAGTGCTCAGCATGTGCAAATGTGAAGTGGAGAGTAATTAACTATTTTTTATCACCGTGTTCTGTCTGCAACAAACCCAAAAATCACTGTTATTTCCAAAATGAGCTTTAAAAAACGATTTTATTGATTGCTGCTAACTTCCAAAACTGCAGGTAATATAAATTGTTCGTAGAATCTTCAGCAAATGCTGATACTGGGACTGGCTTAATTTTTTAGACCGAAATTTATTAATTTCTCTCTTGAGCTGTTTCACGCGGTTAATGCTAAAATAAACGTCCAGAAATAAATTTTTCATAACGATAAGCTTATGTACTTTATAATTTTGAATTAAAAAATTCACAATATTTATGAGAAATGTATAATTTTCTTCTTGTTGCATACATGAAATAAGCACCTTTTTGTCAATAAAATTTACTTTATATATATATATATATATATATATCCAAGCTCAAGTCATATGTCAGCCAAGTCATATGTTGATGGAAACCACCTGGGGACCCAATTTTAGTATTTAATTGGTAAGTCACCATTGAGTTTTCTAATGAAATTCCTGCATCAGATAACACATTAGAATGGCAACTACTCCCGACAGTGGAGAAATTTCATTTGAAAACTCAACAGGGTCTTATCAATCAGCCGCTAAAATCGGGTCTGTAGGGGGTTTCCACCAAGCATTTGACCTAGCAGACCAGTTTCCATTTTAATATGCTAATAGAGTTCTATATAATCCTTTAATTTCAGCAGTGAACTCGATGAGGTGATTGTTTGTGCATCCGCCGCCGGCACTATTATTAATTAGTGTCATGATGCAAGTGTGTTTTCTTGCTGCTAAATGTATATCAATAGTTTTCTTTCAATCGAACTTAGATCTCCTGAATACGTCATTTTCTTCTGATGGATAACGTTTTCATCATCATTGCTCTTTTGTTCGCGGTTTTCAACCACGTCTGGAACCATGTCATCTGTATATTCCTGGATGTTCATCTGCGTTCATCTTACTCAGCAATATCTTTTTCAGCAAAAGTTTCAGAAACAGAAAGTCTTTGTGCCAGATTTAACAAAGTTTCGTCATCTCCAGCTTCATTTTCCTCATTTGACTGTTATGGTGCCATAATCTTCTCATAGGGCTAAAGAAGATAGCCCTTCTCTCTAGCCCTGATTCTTCCGCCATGAATTCTGTAGAATCGTTAAGTTTAACTTCTTCCCCATGTTTCGACAATCTAATATACGCGACATCCTCTTGTGTAATCAGCTAACAGACATTCTATAAAACCCTGTTTCTCAAGCCCTAGCTTTTCCTAACAACTTCTTTCTGTAGTTTCTTCTCAAGTTCTCAAGAATACCTTGATCTAATGGCTGTATTTAATGAAGTTTACATTTAGTGGGAAAATATGCTTTTATCTAACCTTTCATTGCAATTATAACCAAACTTGAAATTCCCGAACCCAAGTATTAAAAACAGTCATTGTCAATGAATTGTGCTAAGGTGGAGATAAAAGGAAAGTCGCAAACATTTAGAACTCTGGTTTTTATAGTCTGAATAAGAAATAAAAATGGGCCGTATTTTTTTTCTTTTTTGTCAATAATTCGGTTAAACGGAGCTCGGATAATCAGAACTCTACTGTATATTAAAAACATGTTTATGTTTTGTATTTGTCTTTTTTTTTAATATAAATTCGTTCGTACTTTTGAGATTATTCTAACATTCAAACTAAACGAAATCATTTTCCCCCATTAAATGCGCAAAGTTTATAGATATTCAGGTTTTAAAAAATTCAAAAATATTTCTCATTTTTCTGTACAAGTAGGCATTTTTCCTAAAACTCTATCAAATACATCAGTCAATGGCGGGTTTAAAAATTTGCTGCCTGCAGGATTACATTATTTACATTTAACAGTATATATTCGAAAAGTTTAAGATGTAGTATATATAATAATAATAATACTAACAGTTACTAATTAGTAGAGCATTTTTATTTTGAGACAATCCTTTTTTATTTTTTTTTCTTAGTATGTTAATGAGTAAATAACTTCATTTTCTAAAGTTCATGAGACTGAAATTTTCACCACACACAGGGTCTCTTGAAGCTAAATCCGGGGCGCGGCGACACAGTATTCCATGTGTGCGGCACACACGAGCGCCATGATATACTAAAGGCGCCAAAAATTTAGGACGAGGAAGAAATACTCGTAAAAGAACTTCTTAATTAAATTGTATTAAAATTAATTACAATTGCCTGAAAAAATAATTATGTTTTAAAATTTTATTATCGAAGAAATTACTTATCAATGCTTTGACTTACGTCGCCGTCGGAACCTATACGTAGCAGGGTTCGTTCAGTTTTTACATTTTAATACTACTATTTCGTAATAGTAATCTTCTTGTTATTTAATCGCTGAATTTCTGTCATTAAATAAACCAAATATTACTGTTCAAAAATAGATGTGGTCAAATTAATGTGCGCGGTAAATTAATTAACCCGTGCGAATAAAACGTAGTTTCAAACACGTCCGTGGTCGTAGTCAAAGAGTTACTCTCACATTTTTTTTCTTCTGATCCTAGTTCTAGTAAGTGTTATCCTAGTGTTCCACAGTAAGTAGTTTAAAGTAATTACCCAGGGTCGGACTTGTAGTATAGTTTTTCGTTGGATGGCCGTAATCCATAGCAATATATCGGGAGAGAAGATTTTAAATGCACCTAGAGTTAGATTATGGAAGATTGCGTTCGAACAATAACCAGGCACGTGAAGAGACTAATTTAGGAGAACTCAAAAGTGGCATTTTTCTAGATGTTTAATGGCAGTTATTAAAGGGCGATTACATTACCCATCGGGAGTGACCCGACCAAGCACAGAGCGCCTTTAGAGGCTACATTATCCAACGAGATCAGGAACAGAATTCGTAAAAAATTACTTCAAAGTCCTTGACAGCTGGTACATATTTGGCGTGCGGTTTACGCCAAATTCCTTTGAAGAATTACCGAGTTGGCGATAAAATATGCAGAGAGATACAGAAGACAGTGATGTTAAAAATAACCAAATGAGATATCTATGAAAAATTGCATCCTCAATGCATACCAACATAGGGTTGTGACAGGGCAAAAGTTAGTTTTACTGGGAACAGAAAATTATCTCAAGGATTTAGACAATACATCCGCTGATTGTAGAATCTATGAATTAATAATAGACATATCTAACGGCTACATTTTTAAGTGTAAAATGCAGAAGTGCAGACATGAGATCTTACTTCTTTATTTTTTAATTGAGCAAAATTACATCTGCACGAAATCGAGTGTAGGAGGATGATTTTGAAATGAAAGCGATATCTTTAATAATAGAAAGAGATATATTTAAATGCATGGAATGGGATGCACCGACAAATTAAATTTAGAATATAAATTTAAAATAATTAAATTAAATGCATATTGAGTACGAAGAGAGGATTAACTATTTAGAAAAGCATATATAATGGAAACTCCATTATAGGACTGGGACTGAGAAAAGGACACAGACCTTGTATATTCAGGTAAGCATAAATATCTTAACGAACTCGAAGTCATTTTATCTGCTTTTGTAATATTTGACAATACAAGGTTGAACACAAATGCATAGCACCAAGTATGAAGATGATTTGGTGTAATATCCCTGAGTCTAGATAGGAAACTCCGCTTTATATGCGTGTTTGAAGCACTATCAAATTCATTTGCAACACAATTTTCCATAACCAAATCCTGTGATGTTCAAAAACATCAGAAGTTGAACATAGAACAGACTACATTTTTAGTGACAGATATCAACAGTAAGAATTCGTATTATACTTCTTCTTCTTTAAAAAAAAAAAAAAAAAAAAAGTATATTAACATATTTGTCATAACTTGAACGCAGGAAAAAATTCTCTGCTTCCTGCTTTACTGCTAAAGAATAAAGTCTTACAAGTAGCGATTTCACATTTAACACACCCTTCACCAAACTTTTTTTCAGCTCTCGTAACCGTGTCTTGCATTTTATTATTTCTCGAAGTTTGATAAATTCAAATTTTATTTCTTCATAAATGTGTTTACAAAGGTTAACTGTGAAATCTACGAAAATACATTGCAGAACATTGAAAAATAGTTTATCAATTTTAATGAATTTCATTCCAATTCCTTTGATAACATGTTACACTTCTTTTTTTAAACTTACTGTATTATGTATAAAACTAGCTGCGTGGGAACTCGTTGTGTTGCATTTAGTTTGGAATTGTGGGTAAAATTAAGATATAAAAATGTGACCATCCCTTTAAAAAAAGACACACATGACCCCTGGACCGTGCGAAGAGAAAACTGCTCCCGGGGCAAAGTTTCAATTTGTCGCCCCCACCCCTCCCCTTCACTTCTCTTTGTGACAAGTGTCAAAGAAATGAACAAATTCAGAAACAGAAATAAATTCTATTGATTAAATATTTCGCGTTTATTTTGGAAATTTAAAAGATTTTATTTTAATTCAGGAATTCCAAACAACTAAATAACATAAGACACTTATTTCCTAGAGAAATCGTGGTGTTTTGCGACAGAAAATAAGAGAATGACGAAGAGAGAAACTGAAATTCCCCGGAAAATGACCGACGGCCAAAAAATGAATAAATAAATAAATAAAACTGTGGTTGGTAGTATAAATTTGGCGCCCAATTTCCGCTCCCGGAGCGAAGGACCTTCGGCCCCTCTTCGCACGGCCCTGCATTGCAGGGCCTGTTTACCGAATAGACCTGTAAAGCCCGAGCTTATCCACTGAAATACAAAGGAGCCCCAAATTTACTTTTCAAAACTAACTTTTAGGGGGGGGGGGGATTCCAGTCAGGGTAAAAAAATGTGTTTTATTTTCTTAATTATAGCTACTAAATTTTCTCTCAGACTATATTACTGATAGATTTATACTCTATTTTTTTTTCTATTGATATTGTAAATGGTATAAAAACAGTGATTAAATGCAACTTATTTTCAGTTTTCTTATGTTTTAAATTTTAATTTCAAACGTGCTAAAAAGAACAGAATCTGTATAATTATATATTGTTTATATTCATAAAGAGTGAAGAAATGATATAAAATATGGAGAATAGGTGATTTAAATAAAGGGGAAAGTGGTTAGCATTCAGTTATACCAAATTTCTGTTTATAAAATAGAAGCAAAATTGTGTTGCAGTCAAGCATAAATTGACGTCAAATATTTGTTGTCCCTGCATTGTTTCTTAGCACTGACAAATCCTGCAATTTGTAAAGCATAAGATATATTTTGAAGTTCAAATATTCGCACCAGTTCTATATTTGTAAATTCATTTACAAAATTTATTTGTTAGGTATAATTGTGTATATAATAAAATATTTTTTCTATGTATATAGGTAGTCAGTTTTAGTTTAATATTAAAAGTGTTGTTTACTCGAAATTTTGATGGTAAAATTTCAAATTGTTGAAGCATAATTGGCAGAGTAAAAGGGGGGGTCTCCTGTGTGACGTCGAGCTTACATGACCCCTGCCCTCTCTAAATGAAGGGCTAGATCCGCCGCTGCTGACAATGACAGTAATTAAATCTGACTTCACATCTCTTCATCGATGGAATAACTATCGATCGATCATTGTACAAGGGGTGACTACTAATCTGTATACTTATCTGTACGTTTATCTACATTTTACAGGTTTCGTCGGGAAAAAAAGGGAAAATCGGAAAACACGAATAGAAGCAAACAAACAAACTACAGAGAGGCCGGTCATTGTATGGTTCAGCAAACCCATCCCTTTTTTTCTTGACCACCTCGGTTGAACCCGAAATTTAGGAAAGGTAGCAGAACTTATTTGGGCTTTTCTTTTGTTGTTTCCGGAAGCTTGCTCGGCCGGGTCAGTCCACGTTGGCCGGCAATTGGTTCGTTCCTCTCCCCGCCGCTGACGAATGGGCGAGCGGCAGAAGAAGGGTCAACGACCGTTGCCGCTCAAATCGGATTTTTCTCTTCTATTTTTTTTTTTTTTTTTTCTGTTTCGCTCTCCTGCCCCTCTCCCTCTGTGGTATGCGAAAGGGTTGGCTGAACACGAGGCAGACTAATAGTATGTCATGCCAGGTTTTTCTTTTTCTTTTTTTTTGTTTGCTTTATATTTTATCTGTTGAAGACTTTTAATATTTTTTTGTTTTCACTTTTATACCAAACATAAATGCATGGGTGTCTGAAAGAAGGGACTATATTACAAATTTTGGAAAGTTGGGTTTTTTTGTTGGAAAAGGGGCTATATGGAATGATGGATGATTAGCCAGTGTTAAAAATTGTTATTTCAAAGTTTGTTTACTTTAAATTAAAAATTGAAAACAATAAACTAATAATATTATTTACTTTCCTTACCCACCTAACCAGCTTTTTATGACTCGTCAGTGCTCAGCATGTGCAAATGTGAAGTGGAGAGTAATTAACTATTTTTTATCACCGTGTTCTGTCTGCAACAAACCCAAAAATCACTGTTATTTCCAAAATGAGCTTTAAAAAACGATTTTATTGATTGCTGCTAACTTCCAAAACTGCAGGTAATATAAATTGTTCGTAGAATCTTCAGCAAATGCTGATACTGGGACTGGCTTAATTTTTTAGACCGAAATTTATTAATTTCTCTCTTGAGCTGTTTCACGCGGTTAATGCTAAAATAAACGTCCAGAAATAAATTTTTCATAACGATAAGCTTATGTACTTTATAATTTTGAATTAAAAAATTCACAATATTTATGAGAAATGTATAATTTTCTTCTTGTTGCATACATGAAATAAGCACCTTTTTGTCAATAAAATTTACTTTATATATATATATATATATATATATATATATATATATATATTATATATATATATATATATATATACAGGGTGATTTTTTTTTTAAAGTTGTGAAAGTAAAACACTATAACAAAAGAACCACTGACCCAAATGACCTGAAATTTCACCAGTATGCTCCCAAAGCAATCGGATTTTTTAGGCAGGGTTAAAAAAAAACTTAAAATCGCACAGATAGATGGCGCTGTAAGGTAGCAGAAACAAAGAATATCTTCTGTGGGAATAAAACAATGGACGGTACTTTGAGAAACCATCTTCTGTAGGCCCTCTGTCGTCATTGGACCTTTTCTTAAATTCTTAAGTGTCCTAAATCTCCTAAGAGCAGTTGCTGCGCTGTCATTATTCTGATATACAGTTTCACTAACAACGCATGGTCCGTCAATGGCGCAGTCATTGCGAGGATTTCTGTAGAATAATGAACACGAGGTGTCCGTACTTCACGTTTTTATCGCCAATGTGCGTGTGCCAGGAGCAAGTTCGTCTCTCGACTTTACTGCATGTACAGCACCATCTGTCGGTGCGATTTTAAGTTTTTTTTTTTTTTTTTTAACCAACGCCAAAACAATTTCCATTGTTTTGGGAGCATACTGGTGAAATTTTAGGTCATTTGGATCAGTGGTTCTTTTGTTATAGGGTTTAGGGTTTTACTTTCACAACTTAAAAAAAAATCACCCATGTATATATATATATATATATATATATATATGCTCGGAACGATGTATCCCGAGTAATATTTTATCACATATTTTATATAATAATAACTTACGAGTAAATATTTTTCAAATCGGAGTTGTTGCGCAACAAAGGTGTCGGAAGGAGGACCTATGCCGCAGTAGGTGCAACATAGGTCTTCTGAGCATAGCGTTACATGCTCAGGACACCGCTAATTAAAGGCATTAAAGTGGTTCTTAAATGACCTGCTCCACAACGCGAAACTTTCTGACACATTTTTAAACGTTAAAGGCATAAAATTGGCAGGCCTGAAGCGATAGTGAAGCGATTCGGAATCGAAATGAGTTTTTTTTTAATAAATAAATTACTTATCGACTTATAAGCGATTTCTGTCACACGTTTTTCTCTTTTATCGTCCTGCCGCGCCGGGAATTCGGTTGAAAACGCCGAATTTGACAGTATTTTCTGAAAGATCTTCTGCCTACCAAAAAACGGAAAACGCCTGTCGATGATATAGTTTCTGAATAAGAACACCGGCCAGTTTCATGCGTTTTCGAACTAAAATGAATTGAGAATTGCGTCAGAAAGTAGCTCTCTCGGATTTGAGAACAGCCTGAAGATAAAGAAGGGCCTAATTTTGCCGTAGGTGCTCAAGACATTACTAATCGATGTCATTAATAGTTTTTTCCTCACTTTCCTTAAATTTTAACATATAGGCTGTTCTTACACACTGCAAACCTTTATACACTTTTCAGAATACTTTTTAGAGCACTTATTTTGTCACCTTTTTCAGTATATACACTTTTTTGGAACAGTTTTTAGAATACTTTTCTGAGAACACTTCTTTTGTTCAGCACATTTTCTTAGCGCGCTTTTTGAAAGTGATGATTTCACAAGTGTCCCCTTATGTGTTCCCAATTTGTTCTCAAATGTGTTCCCAAGTTTAAATTTAACAAATATCCTGAGCAAAACAATTTTGGTATACTTTCGGAACACTTTCTTTATCGCTGAGCATATTCGGAACACATGTCAGTATACACATTAAGGTAGCTGGAACACTTTTTTTGAATCAAAGTGTTCCAAATGTGTTCCCCAATGTGTACTGAGGATTTGCACTGCAGATACCACATTGAAATGTTTGTTCAAAAGCTTCGTAAATTCATTTCAGAGTGTGAATGTGGTAAAATAGGCTTCATGCTTCTTCTGCTTATCAGCAAAGTAAAAATACTTTGTACCAAACTCTGATTTTCTCGGACATGTGAGGCGGACTGTGCCTTGCCTGGAGTGTCCATCCGCGCATCTGCTGAAAACGATCCGAATGACATAACGCTATTATACAGGATGATTATAAAAAAACTATCCCGATATATGAGTCCTTAACTATCACCACCGTTCACAGAAACTGACTGAAATTTCGGTTTTAAGTATTTTGAGGTATGCGCTCAAGAATCGTATGAAAAACAACAGTTAACTCTAACAGTTACGGTTACAGTGACAAAATTTTGAAAATTTCAAATGGTAACACCTATTTTTTTTTTTTTTTTATTGGAATGTGATCTTCATAGTGAAAAACCATAAAAAGCGTTGAAACGGTACCTGTAACACGAAAATTGCCGGCGCTATAGAGAGACTAAGAAGAAAAGTGAAAACAACCAATAAAGGACAGAGAAGCAACAGAAAGTAAAACATTTTATTGTTCAGTGCTATCCACCATCTGCTGCATGTAAAGTGTCGTCGTGTGTGAAATGGAAAATGTATGAAACACAATAAAATGTTTTGTTTTCTGTTGATTCTCTGTCCTTATTCGTTGTTTTCACTTTTCTTCTTAGTCTGTCTAGCGCCGACAATTTTCGTGCTACAGGTACCGTTCCAACGCTTTTTATGGTTTTTCACTATGAAGATCACATTCCAATAATAATTTTAAAAAAAGTAGGTGTTGCCATTTGAAAATTTCAAAATTTTGTCACTGTAACCGTAACTGTCACTGTAAAAAAAATTTCCTGAAAAAAACGGAAATTTTACTGGCAATCAAGACGACAGTACTATTTCCGTATTTTAACGGGAAAAAAATTCCGTAAATTCCAGGAAATTTTCCGTGATTTCTGAAATATCCGTTTTTTAACAGATATCTTCCGTATATTTTAGATATGTTTATATCTTTAAAATAAATTTTATAGGACCAAAAAAAACAAAAAAAATATATTTCTCATATCTTATAACATATAACAAAAATATATCTTATAACACTTTTTATTAACACTTTCCAACCTAGTTGAAAAGTGTTTATGACTTCGGTTTGTCTGGCCGTATGGCCGTATGGCCGTCTGCCGTCTGCCCGTCTGCGGTCTGCCCGTGCTCTAACTCCCGTAAATATGCTCCGATTGCCCTGCAATTTTTATATGTTATTGTCGTTACCTATAGCATATTCCTTATTTCAACTGAAGTGTGTAGCACTTATAGTTTTTTTACAGGGACACTCAAAAGAATTCCGTTACATTACGGTCTATCAGGAAAAATCATTTGCGGTTTATTTTAATAATGTTACACAATTTCAAACACATTGTAATTGATATATATCACTAAGGTGCATTACAAGAAGCTTAATATGGAATAGGGTGTGCATAGCACTTATAGTTACTTTACAGGGACAGTCAAAAAAATTCCGTTACATATACGTCTATGGAGAAAAATCGTTTGCGGTTTAATTAAATAATGTTTCACAATTTTAAACGCATTGAAATTTATATATATCACTAAGGTGCATTACAAGGGGCTTACTACGGAATAGTGTATGTATAGCAGTCATCGTTCATTTACAGGGACACACAAAAGAATTATCTACTGTATGTTAACAATAATTCCTGGAAGTGCGTTTTAAGTTGCTGAACGCGATTTTATACTTAACTCACTTTTTGTCTATATTACTTGGTGTGTATAAATTCTGTAGATCATATACAGGGCAGCACAAAAGTTCGCGAACACATTTCCGTTTATTGACAGAAACTCCAGAAGGAGAATTTTAAACTCTGCTACGCGTTTCCTTTAACTAAACTAAAATTTAGCATCCTATGTAGTATATATACAAATCTATAGATCATATACAGGGCTGAATAAAAGTATTCGGATATTTTTCCGAATACTGTATATGTTGGAAATTCCCGAAATTACGTTTTTAAATATGTTTTGCGTTTTCCAAATTGTTTACTTAGATGTTATCTTTCACTCTCTTAAAACGAAAGAGCCAAAATAACTCAAGTTGAGCCGAAATCCACTCATCTCACGATATGAAAGTGAGCTTCTCATGAAGAGTTGAAACAACTCGAGTGAACGAGTTGTTTTTAAGCAACTCATGATTGAGTGATCTCTATTTTACTCATACTTGAATGAAATCAAATCAATGAAGGTTAAATCCAGTAGCACTTGATTGATTTATAATCAATTCAAACTTGAGTGAAATGAGGTCATTTCAGATTTAATCCAGTAATTCTTGAGCGATTGGTAACCAATTCATACATGAAAGAAATCAACTCATTTAAGAGTTAATCCAAAACCCCTTGGGTGATTTCTAATGAACTCATTCTTGAGAGGAGTCAACTCACTTAAAAATTACAAAAAAAAAAAAAAAAAAAAAAAGAGGGACCTAGAGGGATTTCTAATCAACTGACTAAATAAAACCAAGCCATTTAAAATGAAATTCAGTAACCTTTGATTTATTTTTATCTACGAAATTCAAAATAATACAGAATTCTTGCCACGTTTTCAAATAAAAATAATGATAAATAACTACCTTATTTTATACACTATAAAAATTATATTTTATTATTTATACCTCTGATATATTTTATTATTTATAGCTTCCAAAATGACAAGTTCTTTTCTAGAAAGGAGGGGAAGGGGAATTGAAATTCATGGTAAAAATGTAATATTTTATTGTAAAATAATAAATTTCATAAACAAATACAGATTATATTTTTTTTTTTCAAAAAAAAAAAAAAAGTAAGTTGCATGTTGAATGTATACATATATGTGTACATTCAACAATTAAGTGAAAAGTGTCATTTTATATTTATTTATTTTGTTGTTGTTTTTGAGCTGCTTGAAATATATACCCCCCCCCCCTGATCCAAAAAGAGAATTTATGCTGTTTTAAATATACTTTAATCATCGGTTTTTTTAATATATATAATGATTATGTTTTCTATGCAATAGATATGTTGCATGATATTTTTCCGTTTATATCAATATTATCATTAAATGTTTTAACCCTAATACTATTTACGAATATTCACACAGTGAATATACGGGAATGGAGATATTTACCTTATTTTTAACAACATATGATGCCTGTTTAAGGTACCCTTCACAAAAATCTATTTAATAAAATGGGCTCTTCACAAAACTGAATTTGATAAAATGGGTCCCTTCACAAAATTCTATTCCATAATAACTTACTATTTATTATATTTATTTATTATTTTGTGATGTTTTAAAATGTGTAATTTGTAAACAAACAAGTTCACCAGAGCGGAAAACTTCAGCAAAAGGATTTAAAAAAGTTTTTATTTATAAATGCTTGGTTCGAATTTGATTAACTGGATTTCAACTTTCGTTGTAAAATGTTATTTTTCACAAAAATATAATGAATTTCATAAAAATAACCTTTACTTTTCACAAAATGGGCCCCAAGAAAAAAATCTGCATCGACCCCTATATATAAAGAAACGCACAAGTACCGCCGAGACATTTTCTTTAAAAGATTAAATTGCTACTAAAAGCTATTTATAAATCATATTTATTGAAACAACATTAAAAAAACTTAAAATGAGATGCAAAGGATTTGTATAATTATATTTTAGAGCATTTTTTAATATTTATCCTTCCAACTCAAAAGATCTCTAAATGTTCGTTCGTGTAAATAGTCCTAAATGTTAGAGTTAAGACATATTTGTTAAAAATATTGATATAAACTGAAAAATATCACGCCCTATATAAAATAGTACATATACTTTTTAAAATTATTTGTCTGTTGACCTATTTATCAATTCTAAAAACAATAATTATCTTAAGTAGACATATTTATTACATGCTATTAAAGTAAATTTTCTTTATCTCTTATTTTAAAAACTTATGTGAATAAACAATTTTATAATAAATTAAATTATTATATTTAATCTTTACTGAGAGGTTTTGTGTACGATTCTGTTAAACTGAATAATTTTTAAAAACAAAACAAAAAAAAATAGATTTTTAGAGAAAATTTTGAAATTAATGACCTTAGGATAGGTAAGTTTAAATTTGGACTTGATAATTTAGTTTAAATTAATTTAGTTTAATTTATAAAATTATAAACTTCATTTTTATAAAAGTAAACAAAAAGTTATTAATTATTTTTTTATAAATTTAAAGAAAAAAATATGAACTTCGTAAAATTATAATTTATAAAATAATAAATTTTAGTTTAATTCACAAATTTATAAGACAAATCAGCTTAGTTTAACACCTACATACCGATAATTTGCAAAAATATTATTTTATGAAACCTTAAAAATATTTTTAAAAAAAAATAGATTTTTAGCAAAAATTTTGAAATTAATGACCTTGGGATAGGTATGTTTAAATTTGGATTTATTAATTTAGTCTAAATTAATTTAGTTTAATTTGTAAAATTATAAACTAACTAAATATATTATAAACTTTATAAAATTATAAACTAACTAAATATATTATAAACTTTATAAAATTATAAACTAACTAAATATATTATAAACTTTATAAAATTATAAACTAACTAAATATATTATAAACTTTATAAAATTATAAACTTCATTTTCATAAAAGTAAAGAAAAAATCATTAATTATTTTTATAAATTTAAAGAAAAAAATATAAACATTCTAAAATTATAATTTATAAAATAATAAATTTTAGGTTAATTCACAAATTTATAAGACAAATCAGTTTTGTTCAATACCAATAATTTGCAAAGATATTCTTTTACGAAACCTTTAATAACCTAATATTGCCTCACGTTAATAAAATTAAAATAAAATTTTAAAATGTCAGTGAAAAAATTCATAATTTGAAGCACTATAAAGAAAAAAAAGTAGATTTAAAAAAAAAAAAAAATTCTGTAATTTATATAAATAAAGTAAATTTCTAAAGATTTCACTAAAAAAAAAAAAAAAATCATTATTATTTATCATGCACAAAAAATTACTGTCCAGACACGGACCCGGTTAGAATGAGCTCCAGGATTGGCCCGAGTCTAATGACAGAAAATAGGCCCACGGGTAGGACCGGTCCAGGCCTGGATCCTAGAAGACCTTGGACCCTAGTAAATACAACAATCTTAATTCGCATTTCAAACAAGACGATATCTGTATACAAACCTCTGAACGTTATTTCCGGAAATGGGGAAATACGGACATTGTACTGTTTTGAAAAAAATCCATCAAATTTACGGAAAACTTTTTGCATATCTACGGATTTGAAATCTCCTTCACGGAACTAATGTCATTTACGGAAATTGTATACTGTTGTTTTGGAAAAATGAAACTTCTCCGTAAAATTTTACGGAAAATCTCTTGTATTTTCACGGATTTTTTTTAGAGTGTTAGAGTTTAACTGTTGTTTTTCATACGATTCTTGAGCGCATACCTGGAAATACTTAAAACCAAAATTTCAGTCAGTTTCTGTGAACGGTGTGATAGTTAAGGACTCATATATCGGGATAGTTTTTTTTATAATCACCCTGTATTTTAAAAGGGGTTAGACAAAATTTGCGCTGTTAAGGACCAACTCTTTTAGTTGATCATTTGCAGTAGGATTTGGTAAAGAACGATAGGCAATATACTAAAACCTTCCCTGGAAAATTATCTATAACTAACAGCACAAACAAACTAACTAACACAATCCGCGTCCAGTATAACTTTTTTAAAAATGCTAATATTTCAAATTCGGGTTCACCTGATTGTAAAACTTTCTCTTATAACTTTATGCCTATGCAACGTTGAACAATATACTAAAACCATACCTGAAAAGTATCTAAACAAACGATGCAATTCCCATCAAAATCCGTTCAGTAGAACTTTTTAAAAGGGCTAATCTGTCATAATCGGGTTCACCAAATTATAGAACTTTCCCTCATAGTATATATAACTATATAAGCAGTACTTATATAACTATAAGCAACGTAGAACAATGTTACTAAAACAATTCCCCGAAAAATTATCTTTACCATGCAAACAAACTGACTAACACAATCCATCCAGTAGAACGTTTATAAAAGACTAATTTTTCATGTTCGGGTTCACCTATGATTATAGAACTTTCCCTCATAGCACTATACAACTAAGCAACGTAGAACAATATGTTACTAAAACCTTCCTAAAAAAATTATCTAACTAACAATGCAAACTAACTAACTAAACACAATCCATCTATATAAGAACTTTTTTTAAAGACTAATCTTTCATACTCATGTTCACCTGATTATAGAACTTTCCCTCATATAGTACTATATAAACAACGTTAGAACGATATGTTACTAAAACCTTCCCTGAAAAATTATCTAACTAAAAATGCAAACGAACTAACTATATAACACAATCCATCCAAGTACAACTTTTTAAAAAGACCAATCTTTTCCATATTCGGGTTAACTTGATTATAGAATTTTCCGCCATAATTCTATAAGCGACGTAGAACGACATGCAATATAATAAAACCATCCCTCAAAATTATCATCTAACTACAATAGAAGTCTCATCAAAATCCATTCAGGCGAACTCAAGTTATAAGCATCCGGAACAAAATTCTCATTTGCATTGTTTATAATACATTTTCTTAGCGAAGTAACCCTACTTTCGTTACATATGGATCCCATTTCACAATACTGATTAGAAAAGAAAATATAGTCAGTTTTATATTCAACTCCCCCACCCCTCTATATGTATTTTCATGTCGTTTACTGCGGACTTCGGTTAATGTGGATAAAAAAAAATGGACTTCCTTTTGGAAGTTCGCACTAACGAGAGTTCACTGTACTTGTACTCATGTTAAGGATAATTCTTAAGGTTGTTCTTAAATTCAAACTGGCTACTTTCTTAATTGATAAACGAATTACTTGTCGGGTTATAAGCGATTGTTGTGATGTGACGACAAATTTTTCTCCCGCGCTGTCGCGCCCGGAAATTCGATACAAAACACCAACACTTACTTGTATTATCTGAAAGATCTTCTGACTTTACCAAAAAATGAAAAACACCATTCGATTCCGTAGTTTCCGAATAAGAACTAAGAACACCTGTCAATTTCATGCGTTTCTGAACAAAAATTAATTCAGAAATGTTATTCTTTAAATAATCCCTGCTAGTAGTGGAAGAAGGAGAGTTTAACTCCAGCAGCAGGAGCCAGGAGCCAAATCATTGACTCCAGCAGCAGGAGCCAAATCATTGACTTCAGCAGCATGAGCCAGGAGCCAAATCATCGTCTTAGAGTACGATGATAAAATTCAAACTTAAAATCGAGGGGTCCACTATCCCCCCCCCCCGCCCCATTTTTTTTTTTTTTTTTCCTTTAGGAGAGAGAAAGTTTAAGGTGGTGTCGCCCTCTATCGGTAAGTATGAAAATTATGGAATTTAAAATGACTGCTTCTGAATTTTAAGTTATAGCATAGTATAAAATAAAATATTCTAAAGTATCTCATCATACTGCTTACAGTGGAAATTTAAGTTATAGCATGGTGTAAAATAAAGTAACTTACCACTGCTTACAATGGAAATATATAGTTATAGAATAGCACTTAATAAATAATTTTAAAATGTGTTACCATAGTGCTCGCAAAGGAATATGAAATAGAAATTTAAGTTCTAGCATAATGCTAAATAAATAATTTTAAAGTTTCTTAGCAAACTGCTTACAATGAAAATATTTAGTTAAAGCATAGCACTTAATAAAATATTTTAAAGTTTCTTACCAAACTGCTTACAATGGAAATATTTAGTTATAGCGTAGCACTTAACAAAAATTTTAAAGTGACACATGTAAATAATTATAGTTATAAACCGACATATAGGCAGATAGGCAGGCACACAGACAAGCAGGCAGGCAGGTAAGGCAGACAGAAAGACACACAGTGAACTATTTGTTACGTACACAAGCATGCATATACGAAGTGAACTAATTGTAATAAAATACAAGACGTGCATACGTTTTAAAACATTTTTTTTTTCTTCACAGAAATTAAAAAAATTTTAAATTTCGACTACAACTTTCACTTTGAAATAGCGTACTCCCTTGTTAAAAATTATTAGCTTTTAACAAACATGTAAATGAAGCGGGGGTCGAACCTCGAACTTGACAAAATGATCTCATGATGTGTTGATTTGCAGAAGGTTTAAACGAACACACCATGAGACCATGTTTATTAGACGCGATTTAAGATATATAAGAAAAGGTGTCACGTGACTGAACATATTGGATTATTACTATACAGTACTAATGATATTATAAATTTTGTAAAATAATTTAAGCTTTACGATAAACTTTAATGTTTAAACTTACAAACACATTGGAATGTATTTATAACATATAAAATAACCTTATAAAAGGTTTGTTGGTTTTATAAACTTGCAAAGCAAAACGTATCTTACCAATTTGCATACAAGAGATTTTGTAACATAAATTATATAATACAGCAAATTTTAACTTACCAAGTGGGGTTTAAGGATACTGTAATAGAATTTTTAATTGTATACTTTAAAAAAGAAAGTTTAACTTACCATTATGTTTATGCTCGGATTCGAACTGTCAACCTTTTGGCTAGCTTTCCAATGCGCTCCCAATTACGCTACGAATGCTCCGTACAATTAATATAAATAATGAAACCTAACACAATGTTACTTTTTTTTCCTAAGATTTTCAAGTTAATAAAACAGGATATGACGACATTTGTAGAATAACATCCTGTTTTACAACGATAAGAATAGCAATATAAGAAGCTTGTACACCATGATGAATTTACTGTTTAAAGTTTTGACTTAAACGATTATTCTTCTAATTACTTAAAACCTTGCTGTATATTTGCTTGATCACCTATCTGTTTACCCTGCTTTTTGGATACTTCTAAACCTGAAAAAAAACTACTTCGCTTAACACATCTTACTATGAAATTTCAGAAATCAGCGAATTTAGTAGAATATTTCAGTATTTTGATGTTTTTACCCCATATCATTGGGACTTAGGGGAGGATACGATTGTCGAAGTGCAAATGAATAAGGACTGTGAGTTAAACGTTCACATTCAAAAATATAATGAATTTGAGAATAGTAGTAAAATGTACCCTACTAATGAAGGAATTACAATATCGTGCGCAACCTTTGATAAATTTGAAACGAGAATGACAAAATTTAATTTTGACTCTGCAGAAAAAGAAACATTCGTATCTAACAACGACTTACTAACGATTTATGTGGATAAGGAATCATGCATACTGCAAAAACTATTGAAACCTGATTGTTTACTACTTACAAAAAAACAATTTCTCAAACTAGAGAAAAACTGTATTGAAATTAGCGAATGTCTTATTCAAACTTTTACCTGTTTATGTTTTAAAAAACGTAAAAATATGTAAATGTTCTCACTTTACAGAGGAAGAGGCGATCGACTATTTTTTAGAAGGCTTCGATCATGAATTAGAGAGATCAGTATATCGCACGTTTGACTGTTATTTATGTTCAATCGGCCAATCAGTAGAAATGGATCATGAATGTATGAGATATAATTTAAGAAAACAGTTTAACTGGTGCGCAGACAGTGCTTTGTTAAATTTCAACATTAAGGAATTTGTGAAAAACCTGCTAGAGAAATGTACATGTAATTATACTTATTTATTTTTTGAATCTATGAATGTAGACTTTTATAATAAGCATTTGAGCAATGTATTTATAAATTAACGTAGAAATGTTTTATATTTAATAAATATTTGTTTAGTTTTTCATCATGTGTCTGTTTTTATTTATGTATAAGGAATAAATAAGTTTAGTTTTCGGAAAGTTTTACAATTTTTATTCAGAAAATGTAGAAACTTGTTTTATTTTTCTACAAAAATTAAGGATTTTATACTATTTTATTAAACATGTTATGGCGTTGCTCATATATTCTTAGGATTATTTTATTCAAAATTTAAATTTTTTCCTTCTTAAATATTAAAATATTATGTGCAAAATTATTTTCTAAATTAATTCTTCGTATGCGCATTAAATACTTTATTCGAAAAGCTTTGTTTTCATCATAATGTTAATTTCATAACCGTTAAAGATATCTTACTCTATTATTCAGTTTATATGCTTCCAATCTTCTCTTTGTGGTTTTTACATCTGGAAGCAAATACTTCAACTATCCTTTACCCTTTGTTCAGATTCAGAATATAACAAATGCATATCTATATCTAAATTTCCATCTGCTGTTTTCGGACTTAATAATAATTGTATATACAGTTCGCTCCTATCAAAACCGCATTTCCCATGCATTTTTCAGATGGTCACTGCGTTGCCGTCCCATTTTACTTATTTTGACTAGCCTGCCAATTATGGAATCCCTTGGTATGTCTACTGTTCGAAATTAGCATTGCGCTCTCCCAAACGGTCGTGAATAACTCCTCGCCATTGGCTTGATTCAGCATTTTTATGTTAGCATTGTAACTTAATGAAAAACTTCAGATCATCTCTGACTTCCAAGCTAAAAGCATCTAACTATAAAGTTAAGCTACGGAGGCCACCCCTTGTTTTTCATCGTTATGTGTTTGCAATAAAATAATTTCCATGGATACCGTTTACTTCCCTTCAATGCATTGTCTTTAACATCTACAGGATGAGAATGCTTTGTTCTTGCTTTAGCCACAACGCAACTTTTTGTACTTCCACCGTTTTCACCGCCCTTCATGTTTCTGTTTATCAGAAATCTAACAATTAATGGATTCCATGTTATTACAATTACTACAACACAAAAAACTCCTCCACAGACCTTGGCGCCGTGAATTTACAAGATGTTAGAACAGGGGTGGCCTACAGAAATTATGTGAATGATTGTATGTTATGTGAAACACCTACCAGGAAAATATTTTTCGCATAATTGACTAAATTTTAATGGACTTTGTCGCACTCCCCGGATTATAGACTGGTTGCTATTTCCAAATGAAACTCGAACTCTTGTGTAATATATAACTTTTCACGTATAATCCTGAAGTGTTAGCAGCTGACTTCGAATTTTTTTTTTTTCATATAAACTTTTAAAACCTCCAATGTATCCGAAAATAAGAGGAATGAAAAAGAAAAAAAAAAATGTTAGAAAGAAGGAAGAATAAAAACGGAGTATATTGTGCCATCCTAAAAAAAAGAGAGTAACCAACTCAGCGTTAAGATTTACAGATGCTATCGGACAATCCAAATCTTTCCGCAGAAGTTTTGCTGATGCTGCTTAGAACAGAAATCGAAAGAAAACCGCATCATATTTTCTCTCTCCATACCAGCGATGACTAACAGCAACAATAAAAAAACGGGATCCCGTATCTTCTCACCGCCTGCTAATTTTCTGGATTTTAGCCGAAAACTCTAATTCTGCCAGGTTCCTGAACCGATCGGATATATCGCCCAGATTGACTGTCCTTTTTACGTAGTGCATACAACGATCGACCTTTGATGTTTTCCAGTATGCGATATTCCTACCGCATACCCTGTGTCAAAACAACATTGCATAAAGAAAAAAAAAAAAAAAGAGCGGAAGAACTTAGGATTTTCTTTTTCTCTTATCCTCCATGCTGTATTGCATAAATTAGTGCTCATATAGAACAACCGTATGCAACAATTATACATAATAAAAGTGACTACACTATGACGTCGGGTGCAATATTTTACATTGGTATTCCGAAACTTTTTAGTGAAAAAAGAATAACCGATTTATATGATATCACAGCTGAGACTTCGGTATGCATTTAATATTCGCGATAAGAATTTGCGGATATAATTGACTGGAAGATTTCATGATTTTTTTTCTTTTTAGTTTTTGAATTTGTGACGTGCTCTAGCATAAAATATACGCGATATAGTTTTGTTTACACAGGAAAGTTTTTTTTCCAAGAAATGAAGTAAGCTTTTTTATCTTTTTAATTGGCTCGTGGTATTATCAATGGTATCTTTTAAAGGTCTATAATTTTATCATATTATTATTTAAGGCAATTTGAGGAGTAGATATAAAGTTTAAAAGGTTTATTTAACTGTTTGGTATATATATAGATATGTGTGTTTGTACATTTCATGCTAAACGGTCAGATTTTATATTTTAGACATACAAATAAAATTTGTCAACAAAACATTAAAAAAAAAAGTTATTATCTTTTATTTTAATTGAACGAAGTTTTATGAACAATTTTCATTTTTTTTAAAAAAAGAAGGGTAATTATGCATATATTAAAATTAACATAACATAAAATTTAGGGTTTATATTTTATTTATAAACTTTGTTAATTTTTGTGCTTATGACCATATATTATAGAATATTAATATAGATTCTTTTAAAGCAAAATTTTTGAATTTTTACAATCTTTCAAGCGTTTGCATATTATATTTTAGATAGATAAATAAATAGTAAAAGGGACATAACAAGTATCAGCTCTTTTACAAATTATATTTATATGTTTATCTATTTCTTTTTGTTTATTCGAATTCTTGTATTTTAAAATATATGTGTGCTCTTTAATCTAACAGATAGATTTTTATAAGAGAATTTTTATTGAACTGTCAGATTTTTTTTGTTTATTTAAAAGATGTGTGTTCATACAATATAATAATTCTTACAATAATGATAACAATAATATAAGGCTCTATTCATTTTAAGTTTTGGTACAGATGTAAAATAAATAAAAATACAAGTAGTTAATATTTTTAGAACATTTCTCATTATTCATTTTATGTGGATACCATCTATTGAGTGTATTGCACGGTTGACAATAGAAATCTCTGATTTATACAGTTATACAAAATATCAACATGTTTAAATTAAATTAAAATTCTGTCGTAATATTGAAAATTGGTATCTACTTTAATTTATACTTTCCTTCCGGAATACTGCACACTTGGGTTGTAGCACAGTTTTTTTTCAAAATGTCTTGCTTTATTTCTCTTCAGGTTAAAAAAATTTAAAATGAAATTGATATATGGATTCGTGTCTATATTGGTGGATTTTTCTCAAAATTTAGTTTGTGCACATGTATTAATACTGTCTAACCCGTACAGTAAGGTAGTCGGATATGTTGATGCATTGTATCTCATAGTATATGTTTAATGCTGGCTTACTATTTTACATATGTTGAGATATTCTGCATCCCATATGCATGCATGTGCAATTTTCTTTGTTTTGTTTTTTATTATAGCTGATAGTGTAAAAAATTAATTTACGACGTTTTAGAATTTCATTCTCATGTTGCGTATGTAGATAAAATGATGATGTATATGCTATAATTAAACTTTTCTTCGCAGCAGAATAATGCAGCTGTTGAATTTATCATAATTTTCTAGCCTTGAGATCGCCTATGCTGTTGAGATTTCTTGTCTTATATATTTGAAAAGGGAATAAAATATTTTAATGGACATTTTAAATCAAATATAATGAACAACTGCCTTTTAAAATGCATATATTTACAGATGTATTTTTGTTATTTTATATGTATGTGCTCTTAAGACTCCTTGCTAGTGAAGTGTTTGTGGCTGCCTTCCATCCAATTAATAATATAAAAAGATCATCGATTCTAATTTGCAAATCTATTACACATGTAAATTATACATTTGGTACTATTTTACAGGTATCAAAATTTCATCAGTCAATTTTTACCTTTTTAGATAGAATTAATATTTTTGCTACGTAACCCTTGTTTATCTTGTACTGTCTCCCTACTTTCAATTTTGATGTAGAAGTCATCTTATTTTTCAACGAATATTTTTCAGATAGTCTATTTTCAACTTTTCGCACAGTGGGTATCAATTTACTCAATGCATTTCACCTTCAGATTTTTTTTTTATATTTAATCTGTTGGAATTCTTTCAATTTAATCTCCATTGCCCCTTTTTTTTAACTTGAATGTTTGTAAATTCTTTTGATGGGCTCTCTGCATGCGATTGCTCATTGATTGTTTCTTTTCCACATCGGATTTGAGCGAGATGGCCACTGGCTTTTATCATATGTGGAATATGTACTTATCCTTCCAATTTTTTTTTCTCACTGTCACATGTATTGAGATTTACATTCTGGTTCAAAAATTTTACTTTTAATTTTTGGCAATGCAGTTAAACTTCACAGAAGCATAACGCTTGCTTTCTGATTTTTACATTCACATGTTTTACAGTTCTATATTTTATTATTGTAAGGTACATAATTATGAGGTATTTCTTTTTCTTCTCAATTTTTGTGGATGCACTTTCAACTTTTGTACGTATCACTCACACACCATATTCAGAATTGTAGTCTACGAATTTCACCGATATTTTTCTTGTACACACCTTGTTTAAATTTTATCGCTGACATTTTTGGGGATTTGCTCATTTGAAACTTTTCACATTTTACATTTATACTTTGTCTTTTCAAAAAAAAAAAAAAAAAAAAAAAAAAAAATTCAACCAAATCATTCAACACGTAGATTTTGTGGGTATTCGCTGCTATTCGAATTACACAGTTGTACAATGGTTCTTTACATTTTTCTCCTTCGAATATTAGTGGATATTTTCAGGATCCTTCTTTTTGTACAACTCTGCACGCAGACTTATATATACAAAGATGTACAATGCTATTTTCCTTACAAAGATATTACAATGTTTTCATTTATGAGTTCTGCATGTGGGTTTGTCATCTTTGCACACATTGTTTTTTCTGTTATTAAATTTGTATACTCACATTAAGATAGGTTTGCTTCTTTTTCATATTATTTTAGGTTACGTGAAGAAATATTCCACGATATTTTTTTTAATTTACACATTGTTCATAGGGTCTGTCTCCTTTGTAGACAGAAATGTTTGTTCATAGGTCTGGACTCCTTCGTAGACAGAAAATGTTTGATCCTTCGTAGATCCTTGATCGTTTGATCGTTTGATCCTTGTCTCCTTCGTAGACAGAATTTTTCTTTCATAGGTCTGTCTCCTTCGTAACCAGAATGTTTGTTCATTGTCTGTACACACATACCGTTGGATTACTTTTTCAATTCTTTAAAATTTTTCTACATCATCTATTTTAATTTTCTGCTGGATTTATTACAAAATCCCTTGTTATCATTATCTTCTTAATCTTTATAGGTTTGGTAATTTTTTTTACAGATATGTGTCAGGATTTTAAATATTACACACTTTATATTTTTGGACGTTTTTTTTTAAAAAAAAGTCTACAATATTCTAATTTTGTCTTTTTTTTTAAATTTTGCACAGTGTTCTAAATTTTGGACTCTATAATTGTAGGAGACATGTGCTATAAGGTATTTATTTTATTATAATGTTTACATTCGAATTTCTTTTCTCTTTTTCATCGTTGACATTTTTTTTAGATTTACAAATCACACTTTTGAGTATTATATGTATATGATACATTTCTATGCGATAAATCTCTTCACTAGTAAGTAATTTAAAAAAAATTCACGAGATTTATCCTGCACTGTCAAGACTGCTGAGTTGAATGTATATGTGCTGGTACAGGTATGATTTGCTTGATATTTTGATCATTTGTTAGATTCGTTTTAAAATATGTGTACTTAGTTTATTTTCTGCTGCTTTTTAATTTTTATGCCCACATTTTTTTTCTCACAAACATTTACTTTCATCATGTACAAGAAAACATATGTTCTTACATGTCAGACATTTTTCACATTGTTGATAAATTTAATGTACACGTTGGTAATGTCATCCGGTTACATTTGGCTTACAAGAGTCACTCTCTCTTACACACACACATACAATTTCTTTTTGCAAGCCTTTCATATGACAGGTTGTTGGGGTCCCTGCATGTGGTCAACGGTAGGTATTGCAATTTTAACGTTTATTTTAACACACGTACTTCCTGTTTGTCATTGTGCCTTATGCACTTTATCATTCATTAAAAAAAAAAATTAAATTTTCCATCAAGGTTCACACACCTTTGTTTACAATTTTATCTTTTGGTATTTTCAGTTCTCATATGGTTCAATATTTTCATAATATTTACATTTAAAAATTTAACTTAATTAACATTTTATACATTTTTCCTTGAACATGCATACCAGCCATATTGTGCACTCAGTCATGTTTGATAAGATAATTTTTTATTCAGTGTTGTCTGTTACACAAAAACCACATTTAAGGCAATTGCTTGCATTTATACTTTTTTACATGTCATTTTTACATCCCTAGTTAAACTTTTATAAGGTATACTTCAGTTAGGTACTATATTTTACTTAATCTACACTCATATAAATTTTTGGCTTTTTAAATTGGATGGAATAGTGCTGCATTCACACTTACATTGTTTACATTGTTATTTAATTTGCTAGGTGTCTTAATTTAAATTTAAGTAGTCTATATTATATATGTGTATATATATTTTAATACATTGATATAGATATACAGGACATTGCACATTCTAGTACAGATTCAACTGCGCATTATGTATTTTGTGCAACTTACGATATTTATATATTTTTTTCTATGTTTTCTTTATTTTAGTAATCATTTATATTAATGTTTATATTTTTTAAACATTTTAACTGCATGCAGTTGCCATATGAAAAGAAAAGAAATTTTGACCTGCTGTAGTACTACTAATATTTACTATTATTAATTTCAAATAAGATTGATTTTTTCTTGTGCACATTGATTTATGCAGGTCTCCGTCCATAGATGACGAGATTTAAAATATTTTGTTCTGAAAGAAATATTTGAACAAATTTACTGCAGTTATCATGAATATCATGATTAGATTGTCACACGTATGACATTTTTCTTGGGTACCCATATTTTCTTATTGACATGTTGTATTGAAAGCTTATATGTGTATGTATTTTCTGGTGGTCTCCAACTTAATACGCAATAGTTATTGTTTGTGTTTTTGATTGTATTTTTGTGTATATTTTTGTCTTGCGTGTAAGGATCAAGCCATGGTAAGTTTTCACATTTCATTTTTGTCGAAGGGGAGAAATATATGGCGTTGCTCATATATTCTTAGGATTATTTTATTCAAAATTTAATTTTTTTCCTTCTTAAATATTAAAATATTATGTGCAAAATTATTTTCTAAATTAATTCTTCGTATGCGCATTAAATACTTTATTCGAAAAGCTTTCTTTTCATCATAATGTTAATTTCATAACCGTTAAAGATATCTTACTCTATTATTCAGTTTATATGCTTCCAATCTTCTCTTTGTGGTTTTTACATCTGGAAGCAAATACTTCAACTATCCTTTACCCTTTGTTCAGATTCAGAATATAACAAATGCATATCTATATCTAAATTTCCATCTGCTGTTTTCGGACTTAATAATAATTGTATATACAGTTCGCTCCTATCAAAACCGCATTTCCCATGCATTTTTCAGATGGTCACTGCGTTGCCGTCCCATTTTACTTATTTTGACTAGCCTGCCAATTATGGAATCCCTTGGTATGTCTACTGTTCGAAATTAGCATTGCGCTCTCCCAAACGGTCGTGAATAACTCCTCGCCATTGGCTTGATTCAGCATTTTTATGTTAGCATTGTAACTTAATGAAAAACTTCAGATCATCTCTGACTTCCAAGCTAAAAGCATCTAACTATAAAGTTAAGCTACGGAGGCCACCCCTTGTTTTTCATCGTTATGTGTTTGCAATAAAATAATTTCCATGGATACCGTTTACTTCCCTTCAATGCATTGTCTTTAACATCTACAGGATGAGAATGCTTTGTTCTTGCTTTAGCCACAACGCAACTTTTTGTACTTCCACCGTTTTCACCGCCCTTCATGTTTCTGTATATCAAAAATATGATATTTGCTGGATTACATTTTATTTTCAACTACTACAACACAAAAAACTCCTCCACACATGTGTACCATTATTATAATATAACTTACATATTGTATACAAAATACTACCCTTTACTTGATAAATTATTTAAGATTTTAAACCAAAACTGAGCGAATATTATAAAGATTATTTGAAAATAGATCTGTTGTCTACCAGAGCAAAAACAGAAAACTACTTATTTGCGGATAACATCCCTGTTTTCTTACTGATAACGGTACTTCTTGTATAGTTTAAGGTATAAAAATTATTTCATTTACTTAATTAGCAATACCATATAATGAACGAGTATTTTCACACATTTAAATTTGCATTTTAAGCCACGATGAATACATAATAAGACATTACTTGTATACTTTTACATAAAAATTGAAAATACATTTATACTTAACGAAATCACCTACTGCATAATAAAAGATACTTTGCTAAATTACTTATGTTTAACATACAGACTAATTTCTGTATAATATATAACACGTGACGCTATTTTTAATTATTTTAAGCATGCGCGCCCTCTACAATTAAATAAATATTCATGAAAAGTTTTATTTGAAATAATATTCATACTGTTTCTGTGCCGTTAAGACGTTCTAATTTTTTCTCCGTTTAAGTGATCTGCGATTTTAATTGATTTAAAATAAATAAGTACAATGCAAGACATGATGTTAGACGAACCAACCAAGATAAGAAAAGCCTTGACATCAGAGTTTAAGGAGCAAATAGACTGTACTATTTTAATGAAACCTGTTTTGAATAAGGAACCGATTGCCTATTCATCAGATCAAGTCGATCAAAAGTTACCTTTTACATGTGATACATGTAAAAAAGTATTTACTAAAAAATATATGTTATTAAGACATATGAACTTACATTTAGAAAAAAAACCCCTCTAAGTGTGATAATCTGTTTACTACAAAGAGCGCCTTACAGGATGATATGCTAATTAATCCCAAGACATCTGCCACATATAAATGTGAGAAATGCAGTAAGACTTTCTCACGAAAAAATGTGTTAGTTAGACACATGAAATTTCACTTAGAAAAGAAACCTTTTAATTGTAAAATGTGTTCGAAATCATTTGTGCAGAAAAGCGACTTACAAAAGCATAACTTAGTACATTCTAAACAAGGCGTTATGCATAAATGTAATGAATGTGATAAAAAGTTTTTACGGGAAAAAAATTTAATAAATCATACTATGATTCATAACACCCCTCAGCAAAAGCAAAGGAATATTGAACCGTTTACCAGACACTATAAATGTGTCGATTGTTCTGAAATATTTAATCACAGATTTGACTTAGTGAAGCATAGAAAAATTCATCTCTCGCCCAAAGAACGTATATCTGAACAGCGTACTGAACTTTTAAACCATTTACAGAATTTATTACTACGTATAGACACTTTACAAAATGCTATAAAAAATGAAACTATTCCTTTTTGAAATATTGACTTTACCAATTTATTTGAACTATACAACTTCTTGTATAGACTAATGTATGTGTTTAAATAATGAAATAAATAATAGATAAGTGAGAAAGCTTTTGTGTTTTATTTTTCAATATGATTATATTATATCACTATTATGTGAATGAATGGACTTGTAAATTTAAACCCTATGTATAAAAATAAATTTCTTGCACTTTTACAAGAAGTAAAAATTTAATACAAATATATTTCAGATTTTTTAAATATATTATTGATTCACATATGATAGTTAAATTAATATGCTATTAAACATATAATTTTGTATAATCTATATTATTAATTTTCTTTAACACATATTACTTTTTTACAATAAATCGATTTAACTAATTATATATTTGTGTAATTAAACAAACTTATTTTACTAAATATACCTATCGATAATTAATTTTTATTATTTACATACACATGATTATACTTTTTATCGTACGCGATTAACTATTTATACATTTAATAAGCGTTGCCATACCCGCTTTTATAAATAATTAGATATTATAAAGCATATGGATTTCACATAAACAAGCAATATACATTTTCGTTAAATGAACAACTTGAATCTTTAATCTATAACGTCATATTTACTTTTAAACTTGCTTTTAACTGTAACCATCACTCTTTTTTAACCTATGTTAGTAACTGTTTAGATATAATATAATCAGTTTACTGTTGACTTTTGTCGTGACTGAACCTTTTACTGTTTTTTATTTAAAAATGGCTTATGAATTAGATAGGATTAAACGGTCGTGTGAAGAAATGACTTCTTCAACAAAGTTTCAACGTTTAGATGAACCTATGGAAAATTCTGATTTTTATAAACATGAATTTTTATCCAAATCTAATATACAGGAGAACTATGAAACACTATCACCTACCATGGATTTGTATGCTGCAGAGCCTAAGATTGCCAAGGATTCTACAACCTCAATATTTACTAACTGTGATAATGATGAAACATCTTTCCCTGACACCTGCTGTGAGTCTACCTCTGAGGCTTTTTGGATACAATGTTTAAGGATCTAGATTTTAAAAATTTGGAAACATACCTTACCTCACCGACTACAAGCGATTTAATTTCTTCAAATGAACCATCAACTAGCATTACACATAATAGTGAACAATTATATGACATATCCCCTCCCATCGCATGTGTGAATAACATTTCCAAAACCAAACATGGTAAATCTCGCATTTTTGTCATGTTTCGGATTAAACTTGCTGATTTTATATTTTTAACTTTAAAACGACATTATAAACAGTTTTATGTACATATTGAAGAGATCAAACACAATGTATTTACAAATGAAGAAATTTCATCAACAAATAGAATTTTCATGGATATTTCAACATGGTATGAATTCCAATATAAAATTTTTGGATTTAATTTAAAATATAAAAGTTCATCTTTTATTGCTAACAATACAGTATTAGCGTTAAATTATAATAATTCTATTATGCAAATAAAAAATTTAAAGAATTATACACATTGTGTTTTAAACGATTTTCAGTTAGAAAATTTAAAAGAAAAAGCTATTGATTTTAATAGCAATCTTATTAAACACTTGTATACAGTTCATCTACCGCAGTTAATTAAGCAAAAATGCACACTCGTTAATTTACCTTCTGAAATAGAGCGTGTTTTACTAACGAAACTTATCTCTTCTATTGAGGATAATGTACTGACAATATTAAACCAAATTTATGAATGTGTAGGATGTATATTTAGACACCAATCCCAAAGTCTACATACATGTTTCACCTTTAATAAACGTGAAAGATTTAATCACTTAGGGGATATGATTTTAATACTTGTAAATTTTGATTATGTTATTTCAAGGTTTTTAAACGGAGTTGAATGTATCAGTGAAAACTTTTTACGTAACATTAATGTGGAATTTATTCGAAATGTATTATTTAAGTCCTGAAAATAAAATATTTTGCTTTAAATCTGTGTGTTTATTTAAACAAAATGTGTGTGTGTTTATTAATATTGTTTAACTTGCAATTTAAGATTAATAATTTCTCTTATATGTATTTATAACAGAAACATGATAACGTAGTATGTATACTAAATGTTAGTAACATACTACACATGTTAGTAAATGTATTTTTGAACTATTATAAAAGTTTTTAAAATTTTACAAGATAGCAAAATTATTTTTCAGTTAAAAATGTTTTATAAATTTAAAACTTAATAAAAGTATTTCATACTTTATCAATGTTGATTCGTCTTGTATGTTTATATTATATAATGATAACATACTATATAGTTGTTATGTTACTACATGTACTTATAAAAATAATTTAAACATGTTATATTATTGTAAAAACTTTTATAATAGTTCAAAAATACATTTACTAACATGTGTAGTATGTTACTAACATTTAGTATACATACTACGTTATCAATGTTTCTGTTATAAACATATAAGAGAAATTATTAATCTTAAATTGCAAGTTAAACAATATTAATAAACACACACACATTTTGTTTAAATAAACACACAGATTTAAAGCAAAATATTTTATTTTCAGGACATAAATAATAAATTTCGAATAAATTCCACATTAATGTTACGTAAAAAGTTTTCACTGATACATTCAACTCCGTTTAAAAACCTTGAAATAACATAATCAAAATTTACAAGCATTAAAATCATATCCCCTAAGTGATTAAATCTTTCACGTTTATTAAAGGTGAAACATGTATGTAGACTTTGGGATTGGTGTCTAAATATACATCCTACACATTCATAAATTTGGTTTAATATTGTCAGTACATTATCCTCAATAGAAGAGATAAGTTTCGTTAGTAAAACACGCTCGATTTCAGAAGGTAAATTAACGAGTGTGCATTTTTGCTTAATTAACTGCGGTAGATGAACTGTATACAAGTGTTTAATAAGATTGCTATTAAAATCAATAGCTTTTTCTTTTAAATTTTCTAACTGAAAAGCGTTTAAAACACAATGTGTATAATTCTTTAAATTTTTTATTTGCATAATAGAATTATTATAATTTAACGCTAATACTGTATTGTTAGCAATAAACGATGAACTTTTATATTTTAAATTAAATCCAAAAATTTTATATTGGAATTCATACCATGTTGAAATATCCACATGAAAATTCTATTTGTTGATGAAATTTCTTCATTTGTAAATACATTGTGTTTGATCTCTTCAATATGTACATAAAACTGTTTATAATGTCGTTTTAAAGTTAAAAATATAAAATCAGCAAGTGTAATCCGAAACATGACAAAAATGCGAGATTTACCATGTTTGGTTTTGGAAATGTTATTCACACATGCGATGGGAGGGGATATGTCATATAATTGTTCACTATTATGTGTAATGCTAGTTGATGGTTCATTTGAAGAAATTAAATCGCTTGTAGTCGGTGAGGTAAGGTATGTTTCCAAATTTTTAAAATCTAGATCCTTAAACATTGTATCCAAAAAGCCTGTAGCAGAGGTAGACTCACAGCAGGTGTCAGGGAAAGATGTTTCATCATTATCACAGTTAGTAAATATTGAGGTTGTAGAATCTTTGGCAATCTTAGGCTCTGCAGCATACAAATCCATGGTAGGTGATAGTGTTTCATAGTTCTCCTGTATATTAGATTTGGATAAAAATTCATGTTTATAAAAATCAGAATTTTCCATAGGTTTATCTAAACGTTGAAACTTTGTTGAAGAAGTCATTTCTTCACACGACCGTTTAATCCTATCTAATTCATAAGCCATTTTTAAATAACAAACAGTTAAAGGTTCAGTCACGACAAAAGTCAACAGTAAACTGATTATATTGTATCTAAACAGTTACTAACATAGGTTAAAAAAGAGTGATGGTTACAGTTAAAAGCAAGTTTAAAAGTAAATATGACGTTATAGATTAAAGATTCAAGTTGTTCATTTAACGAAAATGTATATTGCTTGTTTATGTGAAATCCATATGCTTTATAATATCTAATTATTTATAAAAGCGGGTATGGCAACACTTATTAAATGTATAAATAGTTAATCGCGTACGATAAAAAGTATAATCATGTGTATGTAAATAATAAAAATTAATTATCGATAGGTATATTTAGTAAAATAAGTTTGTTTAATTACACAAATGTATAATTAGTTAAATCGATTTATTGTAAAAAAGTAATATGTGTTAAAGAAAATTAATAATATAGATTATACAAAATTATATGTTTAATAGCATATTAATTTAACTATCATATGTGAATCAATAATATATTTAAAAAATCTGAAATATATTTGTATTAAATTTTTACTTCTTGTAAAAGTGCAAGAAATTTATTTTTATACATAGGGTTTAAATTTACAAGTCCATTCATTCACATAATAGTGATATAATATAATCATATTGAAAAATAAAACACAAAAGCTTTCTCACTTATCTATTATTTATTTCATTATTTAAACACATACATTAGTATATACAAGAAGTTGTATAGTTCAAATAAATTGGTAAAGTCAATATTTCAAAAAGGAATAGTTTCATTTTTTATAGCATTTTGTAAAGTGTCTATACGTAGTAATAAATTCTGTAAATGGTTTAAAAGTTCAGTACGCTGTTCAGATATATGTTCTTTGGGCGAGAGATGAATTTTTCTATGCTTCACTAAGTCAAATCTGTGATTAAATATTTCAGAACAATTGACACATTTATAGTGTCTGGTAAACGGTTCAATATTCCTTTGCTTTTGCTGAGGGGTGTTATGAATCATAGTATGATTTATTAAATTTTTTTCCCGTAAAAACTTTTTATCACATTCATTACATTTATGCATAACGCCTTGTTTAGAATGTACTAAGTTATGCTTTTGTAAGTCGCTTTTCTGCACAAATGATTTCGACCACATTTTACAATTAAAAGGTTTCTTTTCTAAGTGAAATTTCATGTGTCTAACTAACACATTTTTTCGTGAGAAAGTCTTACTGCATTTCTCACATTTATATGTGGCAGATGTCTTGGGATTAATTAGCATATCATCCTGTAAAGCGCTCTTTGTAGTAAACAGATTATCACACTTAGAGGGTTTTTTTTCTAAATGTAAGTTCATATGTCTTAATAACATATATTTTTTAGTAAATACTTTTTTACATGTATCACATGTAAAAGGTAACTTTTGATCGACTTGATCTGATGAAGAGGCCATCGGTTCCTTATTCAAAACAGGTTTCATTAAAATAGTACAGTCTATTTGCTCCTTAAACTCTGATGTCAAGGCTTTTCTTATCTTGGTTGGTTCGTCTAACATCATGTCTTGCATTGTACTTATTTATTTTAAATCAATTAAAATCGCAGATCACTTAAACGGAGAAAAAATTAGAACGTCTTAACGGCACAGAAACAGTATGAATATTATTTCAAATAAAACTTTTCATGAATATTTATTTAATTGTAGAGGGCGCGCATGCTTAAAATAATTAAAAATAGCGTCACGTGTTATATATTATACAGAAATTAGTCTGTATGTTAAACATAAGTAATTTAGCAAAGTATCTTTTATTATACAGTGGGTGATTTCGTTAAGTATAAATGTATTTTCAATTTTTATGTAAAAGTATACAAGTAATCTTTTATTATGTATTCATCGTGGCTTAAAATGCAAATTTAAATGTGTGAAAATACTCGTTCATTATATGGTATTGCTAATTAAGTAAATGAAATAATTTTTATACCTTAAACTATACAAGAAGTACCGTTATCAGTAAGAAAACAGGGATGTTATCCGCAAATAAGTAGTTTCCTGTTTTTGCTCTGGTAGACAACAGATCTATTTTCCAACTCGATAATCTTTATAATATTCGCTCAGTTTTGGTTTAAAATCTTAAATAATTTATCAAGTAAAGGGTAGTATTTTGTATACAATATGTAAGTTATATTATAATAATGGTACACATGTTTAATGAAATAGTATAAAATCCTTAATTTTTGTAGAAAAATAAAACAAGTTTCTACATTTTCTGAATAGAAATTGTAAAACTTTCCGAAAACTAGACTTATTTATTCCTTATACATAAATAAAAACAGACACATGATGAAAAACTAAACAAATATTTATTAAATATAAAACATTTCTACGTTAATTTATAAATACATTGCTCAAATGCTTATTATAAAAGTCTACATTCATAGATTCAAAAAATAAATAAGTATAATTACATGTACATTTCTCTAGCAGGTTTTTCACAAATTCCTTAATGTTGAAATTTAACAAAGCACTGTCTGCGCACCAGTTAAACTGTTTTCTTAAATTATATCTCATACATTCATGATCCATTTCTACTGGTTGGCCGATTGAACATAAATAACAGTCAAACGTGCGATATACTGATCTCTCTAATTCATGATCGAAGCCTTCTAAAAAATAGTCGATCGCCTCTTCCTCTGTAAAGTGAGAACATTTACATATTTTTACGTTTTTTAAAACATAAACAGGTAAAAGTTTGAATAAGACATTCGCTAATTTCAATACAGTTTTTCTCTAGTTTGAGAAATTGTTTTTTTGTAAGTAGTAAACAATCAGGTTTCAATAGTTTTTGCAGTATGCATGATTCCTTATCCACATAAATCGTTAGTAAGTCGTTGTTAGATACGAATGTTTCTTTTTCTGCAGAGTCAAAATTAAATTTTGTCATTCTCGTTTCAAATTTATCAAAGGTTGCGCACGATATTGTAATTCCTTCATTTGTAGGGTACATTTTACTACTATTCTCAAATTCATTATATTTTTGAATGTGAACGTTTAACTCACAGTCCTTATTCATTTGCACTTCGACAATCGTATCCTCCCCTAAGTCCCAATGGTATGGAGTAAAAACATCAAAATACTGAAATATTCTACTAAATTCGCTGATTTCTGAAATTTCATAGTAAGATGTGTTCAGCGAAGTAGTCATTTTCAGGTTTAGAAGTATCCAAAAAGCAGGGTAAACAGATAGGTGATCAAGCAAATATACAGCAAGGTTTTAAGTAATTAGAAGAATAATCGTTTAAGTCAAAACTTTAAACAGTAAATTCATCATGGTGTACAAGCTTCTTATATTGCTATTCTTATCGTTGTAAAACAGGATGTTATTCTACAAATGTCGTCATATCCTGTTTTATTAACTTGAAAATCTTAGGAAAAAAAAGTAACATTGTGTTAGGTTTCATTATTTATATTAATTGTACGGAGCATTCGTAGCGTAATTGGGAGCGCATTGGAAAGCTAGCCAAAAGGTTGACAGTTCGAATCCGAGCATAAACATAATGGTAAGTTAAACTTTCTTTTTTAAAGTATACAATTAAAAATTCTATTACAGTATCCTTAAACCCCACTTGGTAAGTTAAAATTTGCTGTATTATATAATTTATGTTACAAAATCTCTTGTATGCAAATTGGTAAGATACGCTTTGCTTTGCAAGTTTATAAAACCAACAAACCAACTAACCTTTTATAAGGTTATTTTATATGTTATAAATACATTCCAATGTGTTTGTAAGTTTAAACATTAAAGTTTATCGTAAAGCTTAAATTATTTTACAAAATGTATAATATCATTAGTACTGTATAGTAATAATCCAATATGTTCAGTCACGTGACACCTTTTCTTATATATCTTAAATCGCGTCTAATAAACATGGTCTCATGGTGTGTTCGTTTAAACCTTCTGCAAATCAACACATCATGAGATCATTTTGTCAAGTTCGAGGTTCGACCCCCGCTTCATTTACATGTTTGTTAAAAGCTAATAATTTTTAACAAGGGAGTACGCTATTTCAAAGTGAAAGTTGTAGTCGAAATTTAAAATTTTCTTAATTTCTGTGAAGAAAAAAAAATGTTTTAAAACGTATGCACGTCTTGTATTTTATTACAATTAGTTCACTTCGTATATGCATGCTTGTGTACGTAACAAATAGTTCACTGTGTGTCTGTCTGTCTGCCTACCTGCCTGCCTGCTTGTCTGTGTGCCTGCCTATCTGCCTATATGTCGGTTTATAACTATAATTATTTACATGTGTCACTTTAAAATTTTTGTTAAGTGCTACGCTATAACTAAATATTTCCATTGTAAGCAGTTTGGTAAGAAACTTTAAAATATTTTATTAAGTGCTATGCTTTAACTAAATATTTTCATTGTAAGCAGTTTGCTAAGAAACTTTAAAATTATTTATTTAGCGTTATGCTAGAACTTAAATTTCTATTTCATATTCCTTTGCGAGCACTATGGTAACACATTTTAAAATTATTTATTAAGTGCTATTCTATAACTATATATTTCCATTGTAAGCAGTGGTAAGTTACTTTATTTTACACCATGCTATAACTTAAATTTCCACTGTAAGCAGTATGATGAGATACTTTAGAATATTTTATTTTATACTATGCTATAACTTAAAATTCAGAAGCAGTCATTTTAAATTCCATAATTTTCATACTTACCGATAGAGGGCGACACCACCTTAAACTTTCTCTCTCCTAAAGGAAAAAAAAAAAAAAAAAATGGGGCGTGGGGGGGGGGATAGTGGACCCCTCGATTTTAAGTTTGAATTTTATCATCGTACTCTAAGACGATGATTTGGCTCCTGGCTTCTGCTGCTGAAGTCAATGATTTGGCTCCTGCTGCTGGAGTCAATGATTTGGCTCCTGGCTCCTGCTGCTGGAGTTAAACTCTCCTTCTTCCACTACTCCTGCTCAACACAACATTAAACTTTCTGATTCATTTTTAAACGTAAAGGCATAAAATTCACAGGCCTGACTATTGAAGCAATGCATGGGGAATCGAAATGAGTTTTCCATTTCCTATCTGTAAATAAATTATTTATCGAGTTATAAGCGATAGTTGTCACGTAACGACTAGTTTTTCTCTGTCACGCGCTGTCGCGTCCGGAAATTCGTTCAAAACGTCATCTTTGACAGTATTCTCTAAAAAATCTTCTGCCTTTGCCAAAAAATGGAAAACGCCATTATGGATTATAGTTTCCGAATAAGACACCTGCCAATTTCATGCGTTTCTGAACGAAAATTAATTCAGAAATGGTATCAGAAAGTAAGTTCCTTTGGATTTGAGAAAGAGCCTTAAAATATGACATATTTTTTTGCTGTTCTTTGTATTTTGGAAATTCTACGAGGAAGATCTGCGAAAAAGATCTGCGTGAGAAACAAATGGAAGACGACCTGAGATAAACATAAAAAATGTGCCAATATTCTAATGATAACTATTAGACAAAACGATACGTATATTATACAATGCGCAAAAGTGTAACATACCTCTTCAGGTTAAAATATCGTTGTGATTAGTCACAAAAGTTGAATATTTTAGCTGATTTTATCATTTACTTGACACGAATAATCTTATCTTGAGATCTGGGACGAAAAGTAATACATCTGTTGAAAATAAAAGCGGAAGTAACCAAGGATCTGTGTAAACAAAGCATAAAGAACTAGAAGGAGGAAATTATTTTTCAGATGGCGTCAGTCATTTGCGCCAGAGAAAGCAAATTATATTAAAAAATTTTTGTACATTCTTACACTGTGTGGGATGGTATAAAGGACATCGTCTAATAATTTCTGAAAGTAAGACAACTTTTCCAAAATATCATAGATGCAGAAAATAAGCTAAGATCATATACATTATATATGGGGTAAAAACTCTTTTTATTATACCAGGAGTATGTTCAAACCTTTTGACTTCCTTATTTGCAGGGAAAAATTTCTTTTGTCGCACTTCAAGCGGAAAATATATTCTCGTGCTCATATACTAATACTTATATTAACAATAAATTCATAAGGCTGTTCTCAGATTCAAACGGGCTACTTTGTGACACATTTTTAAATTCGTATTTGTTCGCAAACTCGTGAAATTGGCTGGTATACTCTTGTACAGAAAGTATGAAATCGAACAATTTTTTTTTTCGGTAAAGTTAGAAGATCTTTCAGAAATTGCTGTCAAAGTGAGCGTTTTAAACTGAATTTCCGGACGTGACAGAGTGGGAAAGGAAAAAAACTTGTCGTCATAAAACGAAACAACCGCTTGCAATTCAAGAAGTAATCCATTAATCGAAAAACAACATTCGATGACAAATTGCTTCAAGAAGTATGCCTGCAAGTGTCGTACTTTTACGTTTAAAAAAAGGGGGGGGGGGGGTCCGTAAATGTGTCAGAAAATTTCGTATTGCTAAACGGTTGAAAGTTTTTTTTTTTTTTTTTTTTTTTTTTGAGAACCGCCTTAAAGAGGTCAATAGTAAAACGTTTCATATTTCACAATGACAGTCATGGAGGTTAAGGTAGCTTAAACTCGGACCGGAGCAAAGTAATATGCAGTGGAATGTGTCATTGTATCAGCCGATTAAACAGTTCAAATGAACAGCGTTAACTTTTCTTAATTTTATTTAAAATCATGTCAGGCCTTTGACGTTCAAACTTAAAAACGTTGAATATTAAAACAATATAAGAAACATATTCATAATCGTGATGAATAGCCACATGCTACAAGAGGGTGAAAAACCCTATAAAACAGAACTGCTTGCAAAATGTCATCCACACCGCCGAGATACATGTCATTTAAAAAAAATAGTTTGACATTTGAAGGAGTGATGCTTTGAGACCTATAGCTACAAAGGCTGTTGTTTCGAATGATCCATAAATATTTTATTCACAGACACACATACATGACTTCAACAATTACATAAATCTTGACAAGATAGCACAAGGAAATCTACAACACCAGAGAGTTACGACCGGAAGCTCCACAAAGTGCGTGCAATGGAGCTGGCGGGAGTCGAACCCTTGCCGTAGTGGATGGGCTTTCCACTAACAGTACTACAACTGTTGACTGATTTGGAAGTGTTTTCCCGTCAAACAACCGAAACACTCATGCACATTACACAGTACCGTTGGTTTACTGTGCAACTCATGCCAAAGCCGTCGTATTTCGATTAAAAATGTCACTAGTTGGCCGAATCCACTTTCGTAACGCCGCTTACAACGCCATCTATTGATAATCTTAGGAACTTTTTCTTTCTTATGCCATACCGTTTGCCCCTTCTTCCAGTATATTCAGTTCAATTTTGAAGTCATTCTGACAAGTGGCTCTTTTTTTACAGCATTTTGAAAGTGAGTCTTTAATTATAATCACCTAGTAAATCAAATTATCCTGCAACCAAAATTAAATGACAATCTTATTCGTTCTCGAGATATAGCTGCCGCGAAATTGTGAAAACAGAGCATTAGCTGCGACACCTGTTGGGCAGTATACACCCAAACCTAATAAGGATCTATGTCAAGATCTAACAGAATAATGACGTTTAGTGAAATTCCATGCATTAACTAACATTCATTAAGATACAACTAAATGTAAATATATTGCTTGAAGGTGCGTAAAAACATACATAAAAACATTTAAAAGCACATTAAAGTCCTTTTAAAAATTCCAAAACGTTTTCAACCGAAACCCGGTCATCATCAGTGGAAAAAACTAATTCTGTTGAGTTGAGTTGTTACCTCTTTGCGTTTTCTTGCTTGCCCGGAATAAACTATTTCACTTCAAGGGTTTGGAAAAAAAGGTGGGATGGGAAAGGTAATCAATGATGCATTAATTCATTCCAGACTGCGTATATCCATGCATTAAGGTTGTTCTCAAATCCAAAAGGGCTACTTTCAGACACAATTCTTAATTCGTTTTTGTTCAGAAGCGCATGAAATGGGCAGGTGTTGTTATTCAGAAACTGTGTAATCGAAACATTTTTTCCAATTTTTGGTAAAGGCAGAAGATCTTTCAGAAAACACTGTAAAAGTCGGCATTTTGAACTGGATTCCCTGTGCTTCAGCGACAGAAAGAGGAAGAACGAAGTGTCACGTAACACTAATCGCTTACAACTCGATAAGCAATTTATTTATTTAAAAAAGGGAAAACTTATTTCGATTTCAAACGCTTCAATAGTCAGGCCTGTCAATTTTACGGCTTTGCGTTTAAAAAGAAGTCACAAAATGTGTCAGACAATTTCGCGCTGTTGAGCAGGTCATTTGAGAACCACCTTAATTCTTGAGATGAAAGCTATCACGGAAATCGTGAAAAATGAAGCATAGCAGCGCCACCTGTTGGATGATTTATACCAAAATCTAATCAGCCTCTATTTATGTCAAGGTCTAACAGAATACGAAGTTTGATGAAATTGTATGCATTAGTTTTTGAGATAGAGCTATCGGGGAAATCGCAAAAAATGCAGCATAGTAGGGACACCTGTTGGGCGATTTATATCAAAATCTACTCAGCGAATATTTATGTCAAGATCTATGGCGGGAGCTTAAAAGAGCTGTAAAAATAGCAAGTCATTTCGCATTTTTTTTTTTTTTTTTTTTTTTTTTTTTTTTTTTTTTTTTTTTTAGCTTACCAAACAGGTAATTTTCCTGTCACAAATGTGTTTTTAAAATAATCTAACTTTATAAATGCAATGAGGCCATACATCTTTCCTTTTATGCCATAAATAATTTTGTTTTTCATTGAAACAAAAGTTATATGGTCTGTATTTTTAGCTTCGTATAGTTTCTTAAAGAAACTCTCATCACATCTGGAATTAAATTTAATAACATTTATACATTTTATAATTAAATAATTAATAGAAAACTGTATAACAACTAGTGGAATATTTTTGGACACACCAAGATTTCCCCATAAGTAACACAATACACAAAACCAAGAAGCATTTCTGGATATTTACATTTGCAAATTTTTTGCATTAGCCATATTTATTTCACATCATATCACGCGTGTAATATAGTCTAATTTTAAAATTCATTGCATTTGTAAAGAGTTAGCTGGGTGGGGATGCCTATACCAATGACTTAAGCACTCACAAACCCGTCCAGAAGAGTTGGTCTCTTAATTTTGTACCAATTCCAGATTCCAGCTGAGAGACCTGCACCTGGATTGGCACCCCCAAGAGGTAAACGCTTATTCTAAACTTGGAGGACATTGGAGCCTGTTGCATATGTCATGATATACAGGGTGGCCACAATTATTGCGACAGTCCCTCTAAAAAAATAATCTCTCAAATTGACAGGAAAAAACTGTCAATTTTGGCGCTAGTGAAAAATCGTTTAATTTACAGAAAATATATGTGTATATTTTCCTTAAAACTGTTTTTTTTTTCTGTAAAAAATATAATATTTTCAGTAAAAATTACAAGATCCACATTTTTTACAGGGAAAAACTGTTTTTCTTTAAAAATACAATATTTTTCTGTCAAAAGTACAGGTTTTTTTTTTTTTTTTTTTTTTTTTTTTTACAGTAGTCTGCGTGCTCTGTAGTGCGATCTGTCATTGCTACCTAGTGCTATCTAGATGGCAATGGATCTGTTTGCGAGAATGGAGCCAAATTTTTTAGGATGATTAAACAAGGTGAAGGATTTTGCGAAAAAAATAGTTCCAAAAATCACCGCTAGGTGGAAATGTGGCGCTGTGTAATAGAAAAATTGTCATATTGAGTGATTTCAATCGTTAAATGTGCTAACTTAAAGTTAATTTTATTTCAGCATTGATTCTACATTTTTAAAACTCTCTTTTCTATTACACAGCGTCACATTTTCACCTAGCGGTCACTTTTGGAACTATTTTCGTCCCCCGTCTTGTTGAGTCATAATACAAAGTTTGACTCCATTCTCGTAATTAGATCGCGCTACCAGAACACACTGAGTATTGTGTATAATTTTTTTATTGTTTATGAGCCATAAAAAGCCATACTAGAGCCATACAAAAAATTACTATCTATCCATTTACTTTCCTGATGACATTTGGCATTTATACATTTTATAAGGTTTGTAGTACCTCTTTCAGCTGTTTCATATATTGTTTTAGATTAAATGTGTTCAAGACGGTCAGTTTTAAATTTAACCTTAAGTATAATTTCACGTGTATAAAAGTTTCTTCATGTGACATATTGCAGAACAAATAAAAGTCTCATTCAATGGTTAGTCAAAAATAAATAATTTGAAAAATTGTAAAATGCGAGAAAAATTCAGAAAAGTTATAAATAAATTAATAATAATGAAAAAAAAAAAAACTTTGATCTGACAAAAATTACTTATTCATGAATTTTTCCTATATTGTTCCGGTTGCGTTTCTATTTTTAACTTTTGATTGGCAGTTTTTTCAAAATTTAATAAAAACCCTATTTTTCCCTTTAGAAATGTTGTACTTTTATTTTTGGTCTACAACATTATGCTTAAAAAGTAAATAACTAACTAATAAATAAAAAATCAAGACAGGGAATGGGTTTAGTAACAATAACAAATTTGAACTGTCCTCTAAATAATGAAATCCCCCCCCCCCCCCCGTGGGGCCTACGCCCCGCGTTGGATTTATTGGTCTATATGAAGTTGGATTAAATTCCGAATGCGTTAGTTCTTAAGCTACAGCACCCACAAAATCTGTGCCGTATACAGACAGACACACACACACACCACACACAGACAGACAGACAGACTCATCGACCAGACATTTTCTGAAAACAGTCAAATCGTGTTCAAGACCTTCTTGTGCGAAATGTATAAATCCGTCGAAAACTGGAAGTCGAAATTTTTTTCGACTTCACGATTTTTTTTTACTTTTTTCTTGTAAAGGTAAAAGAAAATAATTATTGCAGCCAGGGCTTGACAAATGCGGTCGTCAGGTCACCACTGGCGACCAAATTCTTTATATCTGGATTTTGTTTGAAAATAACTAATTGTTATTATTATTATTATTATTGTTGTTGTTGTTTGTTTTTTTCGTCCAAAAATTGAACTAAGAAATGAGTGCAAACGGCATTTTTCTCTCCCCCCCACCACTTCTGGTGTTCGGCAAGCAGTGATATTCCTCTTTTCTGGTATTTTTAATGGGGCAACCAAGTTTATCAGTTAGGCGTTTTCCATCTCATGTACCAGAAAACGCCATTCTTTGGCGCTCTAGCCGGCTAGCATGTCGCGTAATTAGAATGTGTGTGTGTGGGGGGGGGGGGGTTCTATAAAACAGTAAGAAATTGTGTTAATGCAACTTTTGTGGCACCTAAAATTGGATACAATGCGAAAAAAATGCACATAATCAGACATAGATTTTTTTTGTAGTACTCGACTACCCGGACATTTGAAGAATTCGGCAATAGGCATTTCCCGAACATGCCGTTAATTAAGCCTTTACCGTTTTTTTTTTTTCTTTTTTCTTTTTAAGATATAATTTTGATATTTTTTAATACGAAACTTGGTTCATATATAAACTTTGAGTTACTATTCTAATATTCTAAACTTATGTGACTAATAATTCTAAACTATACATGTTTGTTATTAATATTTTTCTCAAGTAATTCATAAAAAAAAAAAAACTTTTGTTCTTTTCGAAAATCAATGACGGCGGGGGAAGGGGGTATATATTTTTACTGGCGAGGAGTTTTTTCCCTGGGCTACTAGATTTGATCAAATTTGTAATGCCCTGATTGCAGCTATATATGCAAACCATTTTTCCGATCCGTGAAAAAAAAAAGTAGCAAATGAAGGTGAATGAACATTCTTTAAACGCGTCAGTAATTATTAACAAATCGTTAATTATTCCATTTCGATATTCGCAACCGGCTCGGAGCAGAAAACCGCGAAGGACAAAACTGGAGGTCAGATAGGTGTCGCGTTGAGCATTCTTTCTTTAGATAAAATATTAATGCATTCTTGAGATATTAATACGTCATTTTCTACGGTACATAAGCAGTTATAATAAATTAAAATAAATCATTTTTATGAGCCGTGAAAAAAGGAACAGAAAAAAATGAAAGAAGAAAAGTAGCGAATGAATGCGAATGAACATTCTTTAATCGCTTCCGTAATCATATACAGTGATAACTCGGTTTTCGTCGATAATCTGTCCGAAAACAATCGGCGAAATCCGAAACCGACGAAAACCGAGTCAATTATATATCCATATGAATCCATGTAAATCCAATTAATTCGTTCTAAACACGCCAAAATACGTATAAAAAACACATTTTATTAGAGAATAAGTAATAGCGTTTAATACAAAAACAATAAGAAATTAATATAGTGTTCTTGGCGTATGCTATCAAGACATTACTTCCCTTTTTGGTCTTTTGGCAGTAGCTTCAGAGTCAGAGGACCTAAGCCCCTCAAAAAAGCTACCCAAAGTGATCTGAATCTACTGCCTCTTTAAGATTTGCCTAAAATGGAGCAAAAGACATTATTATTAAACAAGTTGCTTACAAGAAACTTTCTTTGGTTCCATGATGGAGCACTCGCAATTAATAAAAAAAAGCACAAGAATACACAGGAAATAAACGAAATCCGAGGCAACCGACGAAAACCGAAACAAATTTTTCACGAAAAAAATTGACGATAAACCAAGTCAACGAAAACCGAGGTATTACTGTATTGTAATACGAGCAAATCTTGTCTGTCTATGTGTATATATACAAATTTTATCTTAAAAATGGCTCTAATAAAATGGTAGATTTTTGACACTGTCCAGCGGCAGCTGTTATTTATTTCATTGTTTGTCTTACCGCAGATGATTTGATATTGCAATACATTTTCAGGAACGTTTTCATTTCAAGTACCGCTTTCAATAAGATATTTTTTAACTCAAAGCAGCTGTAAATCATATGTGGAAGGGCCCCCAAATTTGTAGATCGGTCCCTGGATATATGTCGAGAATCCAAGATGGCAGAGCTAAGAGCTAGAGCAGAGACGTTGCCACGCAAAAAAGCTTAATCCCCGAATTCAGGAAACTATTAGCAAATAAACTTGTTTTTTTTTTTTTTTTTTTTTTTTTTTTCAGGAATCAGATAGAAACTTGTGAAAACTCGGAACGTTGCTGGAACATTTGCGTAACGTTACGGAATTTTTTTTACAGTGCAGTAGCGTGTTAAAATCTTAATCCCCATCATCTTTATGATTTCTGACCAACAAATTAACTAGACCATATTCTAATCATTCATTGAACAAAGGAAAATTTCTCTAATAAATGTTATTAATCAAGCCATATTCTAATTATTTATTAATCAGAAAAAACATAATAATAATCTAGCCTTATTAATTAAAACATGCAGAAATTATAACAGCACCGATAAAAATACAATCTACTTTCTAAAAATATAAACACACATCAACATCCTGTAGATACATTTAAAATCGAACTCCCGTAAGGTCCCGCTGGCGGAGGAGTCAGCACAGTAGTCTCCGACACCGGAGATCGCGCGTTCGAATCCCCTTGAAGACTTGAGAAACGCGTCCTATTTTCCCCCCTGTCAATTTCAGATGCTTCTAAAATTGTCAATAAATGGCGCCACCTGCCTCTTTTTACACTTTCGAACAAGCAATTTGACGAAATTAATTTCCTCACTTTTTTGAGGATAGAAATTTACTCGATTTGACGAAATATTCGCTCGGAGCATTTCCCAGGAAACAGTTTCGTCAAAAATGAAGAAATTTCGTGGAATTTGAGTATCCATTTCTGACAGTTCAGAAGATCTCTCAGAAAATGCTGTCAGAGTAGACGTTTTGATCCGAATTCCCGAAGCGTCAACGCGAGAAAGGGGTAGAAAAATATCATCCTGAGACAACAATCGCTTATAACTCAAAGTGTAATTCATTTGTGAAAAAAAAAAGAAAAACAAACTGTACAAATAAGTTCAATAATAAAGTGTCAGACAATTTACATTTAAAAATGAGTCCGTCAATGTGCTAGAAAGTTTCGCGTTGTTAAGCGGGGAAAAATATTTTTTTGAGAACAATCTCAAAAAAAAAAAAAAAAAGAAAAGAAAAGAAAAAAACAGTAATGAGATAATACATTACATGGGATATACATGAAAGAGATTAGGGGTCGTACTCGGCCTGAAATAAAAAAGAGAATTCTTGAAATATGTTAGTCTGTTCTAAAATTCTTGAAATTTTGCGCGTTTTGTGCTATATCGGCATTTAAAATCACCAAATTGGACGATCAAAATACCAATTTACAGCCATACTGAACAAAATATTTACCACGACCGTGCGTGCGTGCGTGGTAGGGAGAGGTAAGAGGCATTTTTTATTGCAACATTTTTACTAATGCACAACAATTGTGAAAGTCGCGATTTTCTTCAATCTACAGTTGAAAATGGTGATTTCCATCTATCGGTCACGAAGAAAAAAAAAAGGATTTTTTGTTATTTGTCTAAAAAACCATATATCCTAAATTTCGTTGTTATTCGGTGACGAAAAATCGCGGTTTTTATTGATCGATTAAAAATAAATAAATAAATAAATGAAAATCGCAAAATGAAAACAAAACAAGCCATCCTGTCACAGTACTGAGTAAATGACAAAAGTTGCTAAATGTGATGAATTTTGTGATAATGTAAAATAAGAGTAAAACCTGGTACACATAACTTACTCCAAACGATTTCTTCACAATGTTTGAGTATTAATTTTGTATCTTTAATCAACTGAATTTATGATCTGATTTTTTTTTTTTTTTTTTTTTTTTTTTGTTATTGTTATAGACATGTTATTTTTCTGTGGAAATGCAGATTTCCGCTTTTTTTTTTTTTTTTTTTTTTACCGTGATACCAATTCTAAGGTCGGTAGATGTACCTTTTTACAGATGCATAACGATCACAAATTTCGTCGATCTATCTTTAAAAATAATTATTTTCGTCGATTTGTCACCGGATATCGGTGATCAGTTACAAAAAATCGCGATTTTCGATCGGTCATAAAAAAAATTTTTTTTTTTAAATTGTCATTTTCAACGATCGGTTACAAAAAAATCGTAATCTTCGTCGATATGTGAAGAAAAAATTACGATTTTTTGTCAGCTGGCTTAAAGAGTGGCGGTAAAATCCCCTCTTTTTTTAATGTATACTTAAAAAAAAAAAAAAAAAAAAAAAAAAAAAAAAGTGTAATATAGTGTACTATTTATGATAAAAAGAAAAAAAAATTGTGTTGAACGGGGTTTCGGAGGGGGAAGGGATTTCGGTTAGTATATGGCAAGTTAATATGTCCTGAAATATCAAATAAGTATGTCCTGAAATATCACTTAAGGACAATACTACTCCTGAAAAGATTATAACAGGTCAAAACCTTTTTTCGGAACAGTGAAAAATAAGAAAATAGCAAATTAAAGTTTATGAACATTCTTTAATCGCTTCGATAAATTTTGTTAATCTACGAAATCGCTAATTATTTTACGTGTTTCATCATTCGGAACCGGCTCGGAACAGAAAACCTCGAAGGGCAAACTGGAGGTGAGATAGATGTCGCGTATAGCCTTCTTTCTTCCCTTACAGGTTTCTTTTTTGCTCGTCCAAATCTCGCGGTTGTCAAGGCAACTGCTTATGTGAAAGCCAAATCAATAAAGGTTTTTCGATTGTTTGTACCTCAGCGCACAGGATAAAAAGTTTTCGACCTTCTTGGTTTTTTTTTTTTTTTTTTTTTCTCTTTTCACTCACAATGAAAAAGGTTTTGACAGTTTTTTAAAGTTTCATTAATTTTAGAGTGCATTGTTCTATACGTTTAATTATTTTATACGTGTTATCAATCATAATTTATGAAGTATCATTAATTGTCGAGAGAATTGCACTCTACATTGCATGCTTAATTATTTTCGACATAATTATTACTAATGAAATAGTGTAATCAAATTATTTTAAATGTAGAATTCACTGCTTTATATGTTGAATTGATTGGGTGTCTGAAAAAAGACCTATGCTACAAATTTTGAAGTTTTTTTTTTCTTTCTTTGAAAAGGGCCTATTTGGAGTGATTCATGATTATCCAGTGTTAAAAATTCCAGTTTCATAATATGCAAGTTTGTTTACTTTAAATAAAAAATTAAAACAATAAACTAAAATATAATTTATACAATATACTAAAACCTTCTCCGGAACATTAGCTAAATAACAGTGCAATTTCCATCAACATCCATTCAGCAGAATATTTAAAAAAAAAAGCTAACATTTCACAATCGAGTTCATCTGATTATATTAGTACTTACCTTACCCACCTAACTAGTGTTTTATTACACGTCCAGTATGCTTGCCGCCTTCTTGTTAGCTTTTGCTTCCTGCCATGGGGATTATTACTGAACTAGTGCTAACATAAATTTTTAACTTATTTCTTTATTAAACTTTTTTAGTAGTTCTAGTAACTACAGCTATACATTCAGTCAATCCCCCTTATCATTTTTTAATCTTTATATTCACTCATTTATATTTTAATCCTAATTTTAGCTTCTTTAATTTTTTTTTGTTGTTTACTTATTAAATTAATTATTAACTTTAAATTATAATTTTATTAAATTCTTAAATGTTAAATCATTTTTTTCGTCTATAGTAGTTTTAAACTACAGTTTTACCTTACCCAATATGGCTCACAATATAATAAGACATCTCATCAATAGACTGGACGTAGTTGACAGCAACTAGGAAGCCCCTCAATGCTGCTCAGCAATGCCTATAGTAGGAAGATAAAAGTGTGTGTGTGTGGGGGGGGGGGGGGAGCTAATTGGCATAAAGAAGGACCTATCTTGCCCTAGGTGCTCAGGACATCGCTAAGCAATGACATTTATTATTAATAACCGCAAGCGCTTTTGACAGTTTATGAAATCTCATTAAATTGTAAAATGCACTGGTTTATATGTTTAATTATTTTCGACATATTATCAATAATCAAGTGGTTTTGACAGTTGACGAAGTCTCATTAATTGTAGAGTGTATTGTTTTATTTTACACGGTTAATTATTTTCAATATACGTACGACTCATATAACGAAATAGTTTTCACAGTGCATGAAGTTTTTTTTTTTATTGCAAAATGTATTGCTTTATAATTTTAATGAGTTTCAGCAAATTATTAATAATCAAGTGGTTTTGACAGTTAAAATCTTATAAAACGTAAGGGGGTTTATTGCTTTATTTTAAATGTTTAATTATTTACGATGTACTATCCATAACAAAATAATTTTGACAGTGCAGGAAGGTTTTTTTTTTTTTTAACATATTATTAATTATCGAATAGTTTTGACAGTTTTTGAAGCCTCATTAATTGTAGAATGCATTGATTTTATTTTGCATACTTTTTTTTCCGATAGACTATGAATGATAAAATAGATTTAACATTGTATGAAGTTGTTGTATATACAATATACATTGTATGATACAAAATTTTAATGTTTGTAACAATCGTTAAACCATTTCAGAATTTGCATTTCATTTTTCTTATGTAACCAAACAATGAGCTGTGAGTCAAGCTCTTTAGAAACTCATTAATTTTTTTTTTCTCAAAAACTTTCGCACATGGATTATTTTTTAAATATTTTTGAATATTTTGTCCAATCGTTGAACCTTTTCAGAAAATGAATATTGAGTAAAAGAAAAAAAAAATCCTCATTATTTGTATTTGTAGAAATCATTTGCCATTCTTAAAATGTACTTTTCTACAATACAAACCTTTCAGTAACAAAATCTTCATGAAGTTTGTTTGTATGAAGTCTTATGAAAATGAAACGCAGATCAACATTCCGTCATTTTTGACGGGCGTTATATACTATTTTTTATAGGACCAACTCTTGCGGTAAAAAAAAAAAAAAAAAAAAAAAAAAAAAAAATTAAAAACGAAAAAATTCCTGCTGGCCCCACCTACAGGCAGAGGTATGTTTCGAAGTGGGTGGTCTCAAATGCCACATTATGGCAAATAGGTCTTTCTTCTGCAATTCCCAATAAACAGGTGCCCCACGGTCTGCGGCTTCGAAATCTACCTGTGCCTGTAGCCCGAGCCGTCAGGGATTTTTTTTCTTATGAAACGTAATTCAAATATAAGGAATACATAGAACAGCGTAATTTGCATTTAATTTTGCTTATGTAATCAAACAATGAGTTATGTGGTGAGTCAAGCTGTTTAGAAACTCATTCATAACACTTTTTTACAAACACTTTCGCACATGGATTAGTTTTTAATATTTAATTGGAATGTTTTGTCCAATCGTTGAACTATTTCAGAAATTTAATATTGAGTAAATATATATATATATCATCATCATTTTTTTCTGTAGAAATCATTTGTCATTTTTAAAAAGTAATTTTCTACAATACAAACCTTTCAATAATAAAATCTTCATGCTGTTTGTTTTTTATGAAGTCTTATGAAAACGGAACGCTGATCAACAATCCGTCATTTTTGACGGGGTTATATACTAGTATATTTTATATTTTCAACCTGTTATTAATAATCAAATGGTTTTGACAGTTATGAAGTTTTATTAATTGTACAGTGCGCTACTTTACATGTTTAATTATTCTCAACATATTATAAATAATCAGATGGTTTTGACAGTTTATGAAGTGTCATTAATTGTACAGTCCGCTGCTTTATATGTTTAATTATTCTCAACATATTATAAATGATCAAATGGTTTTGACAGTTTATGAAGTCTTATTAATTGTACAATACGCTACTTTATATGTTTAATTATTCTCGACATATAATAAATAATGAAATGATTTTGATAGTTTATAAAGTCTCATTAATTGTAGAAAATGCATAGTTTTATGTGTTTAATTACTTTTGACATATCATCGATAATAAATTATTTTGACAATTTATGACGTCTCATTAATTCTGGAAAGAATTGCTTTATTTTACATGCTTAATTATTTTATTAGATATACATTATTACTAGCGAAATAGTGTAATGAAGTTATTTTAATTATAGAATTAATTGCGCTTTGTATGTTTTTTTTTCTACATATTATCAATTGAAGTCTCATTAATTGTAGAGTGTATTGCTTTATTTTACTTGTTTAATTACACTGGTTTACAAATTTAAACATTTTTTATATACTTTTGATGAAACTCCTATTTTCTTATTATACTATCTCTTACTAATGAAAGGCGGTATTTGAAAAAAATCTATCACGTCACATTTTTAAAATTTTTACATTTTTCAATATTCACATTTTTAGTTCTATAATATATCTATCACGTCACATTCAACTTACCGGCATTGTCAACTTTGATTCTATATTCTATTTTCTTGTGTTTTTGTGAACTAAAGTGGTTTTGTTTTTGATAAAATGTCTAATAGTGTGTGTAAATTAAATTCTGGTTGTTTTTGTTACGTTTGTGGACAATTTATATTCGCAAAAAAAGAAAGACCGATATCGGAATGATCTAAAACAGCATATGTGCATTATTTTGGATTGTCAGTGATTAATCAAGATAAAAAGTGGGTCCCACATGTTTTTTGTGAAAGCTGTAGGCTTACTCTTATATGCTGGGCTTCGGGAGAAAAAAAGTATCTTCAATTTGGATCACCAATGATGTGGAGAGAATCTTCAAATCACGAAAATGACTGTTATTCTTGTTTGACAAAAACTGCAGGCTTTAATTCAAAAAATAAAGATAAAATTCAATATCCTGACATCCCATCAGTCTCAAAACCGATATCACATTCGGAAATTCTGTCACATCTCGTATGTCCAGGTATATGTCAAGTGCGAGTTGCCAAGATAATGACGATCTGTTTATGGAGGATGAAAATGATGACGAATTAGTAATCGAAGATGATAAAACGCCATATTTAATAAACCAAAATGAGTTGAACGACCTTGTGCGAGACTTGCAACTATCTAAGATCTAAGGCAGAGATTCCTGCCTCTCGTATACAAGAGTGGAACTTATTGACACCAAATATCAAATTAACTTATTACCAAAATCCATGGACGGTCGCCCATGGATTCTTAGGAAATCATAAAGGTGAAAATTATGAAAAACATATTGCTGTTTTATTATAAAACTATCATGCAATGGGTGTGAACATGTCTCTGAAAGTACATTTTCTCCATTTACACTCGGATTTTTTCCTGAAAACTTGGCCTCCGTGAGTGACGAGCAGGGCAAGCATTTTCAGCAAGACCTTAAACTTTGTGAAGACAGACACGAAGGTTTTTGAGACGAAAGTATGTTAGGGGACTACTGCTGGTCTATTTTAAGGAAAACAGATCAAGAAAATTATAAAAAGGAAGAGTAAAATCAATCATTTCTAATTTTTTTTCTTTTTATATTTCATGTTATTATTTTTTTAAAGTATTTAATAAATATTTTTTAAACTAGACGTGACAGATTTTTTTCAATAATTTTCCCGTACTCAACCCGCACTAGAAACTACGAAAAAATACACATTTTGGCGAAAGTATATAAACCGTGTAAACCAGTGTTATTTTCAATATACTGTGCATAACCAAACAGTTTTGACAGTATGTATGGAGTCCTTTTCTATTGTAAAATTCATTGTTTTATATTTTTAATGATTTTCGTTGTTATTATCAAATATCGAATGATTTCGATAGTTCATGAACTCTTTCTTATTAATTGTAGAATGCATTGATTTTATTTTACATTTTTTTTTATGCGTTATATATAATCAAATAGATTTAACATTGCATAAAGTTTCTTTCATTGTAAAATGCATTTTTTAAAACGTTTAATTATTTTCGACACATCATCAATAATCAAATTATTTTGGTAGTTTATGAAATCTCATTAATTTTACAGTATATTGCTTTATTTTACACGTTTAATTATTTTCAATATATTGTGCACAATCAATTCGTTTTGACAGTGTATGAAGTTTTTCGTATTGCAAAATACATTGCTTTATTTTTAATATTTCCAACTTATTATTAATAATCAAACGGTTTTGGCAGTTTGTGAAATCTCACTAATTGTAGAGTGCATTTCTTTATTTTATATGTTTAATTATTTTCGATATATTATTGCTAATGAAATAGTGTATGAAGTTTATTAAATTGTAAAATGTTTTGCTTTATGTGTTTTATTATTTTCGACGTATTATCAATAACTAAATGATATTTTGTTTTTGTGGCAACATAGGTGACAAAATTGTCCCGTCATACAAATTTATTTTTACATATTTAATGATTTTCAATGTATTATACATAATCAAATAATTTTGACACACACACACACACACACACATATATATATATATAAAACTTTAAGTAAAATTTAACCATTGAAACATAAGAAACTGACCACATACACTGAAATCCCGATACCAAAGAGCCCTGTCAATTTACAAATATATATAGTAAATAAAGGTTCTAATTATAGTTTAAACACATGAGATATCAAAATACCTCATATTTATTCAAATTAGTTGGAAATAATTTTGAATAATGCAATAAATAAGTATGTTAACAAAAATATAAGCAATGATTGAAAAATACACTGTTAACAAATTATAAGACCATTTGTCTAAAATCAAAAATAATATGTAAATTAATACAATAATGGTCTTCCATTTTTCCTTATAACCTCAAACACACTGTTTTTCATAGAAGTGACCAGGTGATTAAATAATGATTCAGAAATAATGTGTCATTCTTTTACAATGGCTACTTGTAGTTCATTGGCAGATAAAAATTGCTTATTATTAGCATAAACTTTGCGACTTAATACGCCCCAAATATTTTCCATAGAGTGCAAGTCTGGACTTCGACTTGACCATACCAAAACATGATTTTTTAAAATTCTTTAAACCATTGCTGAGTGGAATTAGACATATGGCAAGAAGCATTGTCCTGCTGAAACATCCAGTTAGCACCACCTGAAAAAGATCCAAACGGTATCAAATGATCATATAACATAGCCTGATACTGCGCATAGTTCATGCGTCCCGAAATTCGTGTTAAATCACATAATCCATCATGACTAAAAGCTCCCCAAACCATGACTGATCCTCCTCCCATTTGTCGACTGAAGCATTGTTTCGGTTCCTTCATCAAATAATGCCAATCTATATATTTAAAACGAAAAGCGCATTCTGTAAAATCCACATGAAAATCGTCTCTTTACGCATGCGTCAACATTCTACCCTCAGAAACGGGAAACCTGATTGATTAACCCAACCCTTACCTATTTAGTAAGGGGATTGAAAAGGGTTGATTGAAAACGGATGAAGCCGTACCTTGCATTGAAAGCATAGACCTTCTAATTTATTTTTACTCTAAAGGTTAAAAGCTAGAGTTTTTTTTTTTTTTTTTTTTTTTTTTTTTTTTTAAGAACTCATGTTTTCACTACTAAATATGCATATTTTTTCGCAAAATTTTAAAGAAGGCTTGGATACAGTTATATTTATAACCAATTGAAATGTCAGAGAGTTCGGAAGATGAGAATTATTTTTTTTTTAATTGCTATGTTAAAGGAGCCGACGCGAAAACAAACAAACAAACAAAAAAGCGGGAAGAAAACATTTCTTTTACAACTATATAACACTATTTTTTTCACGAAATTTTTACACGGTCTATAAAACCGTTTTATGTATTACCAATACAAATTTCAAAGAATTCGAACAAAAAGAACTTTTTATTTAAAAAAAAAAAAAACAAAAAAAAAAACAAGAAAATGAGCGCTTTTATCACTAAATATCAATATTTTTTCGCGAATTTTTCATTTAAAAATATAATTTCATACAAAATCGGGTTAAAGATATAAAATAATAATAACTTGATTTAAAAAAAAAAAAATTACTATCACGGGTCCGGGCAAACGCTGGGCGGGGGTCAGCTAATAGTGTTTATAACCATCCGGACCGTCAAGATTAGATTTTTTTTTCATCTGAAATATCACTTGTTTCGATTTCTTGTCCTACGACATGACATTTTTACCTCATTTCAGTCTTTTTTCTTTATGATGTTTCATTAACCTCGGTTTTTTCAACAGTTTCAGACATTTTGCATTACTATTTGATTTCAGACTCTTCCAAACTGTTTACGTGTGAGATTTTTTTTTCTGAAACGGTTCGAAATTGCCCGAGTTGAAAGACCTTTTTGAGTTGATAATCGAAATATTTGTCGATCATCCCGTGCTGTCAAAACCTTTTTCTCCCAGATCGTTTAATTTTATTTGAATCCTTTTTTTTAATTATTTCATTGTGAATGGCAGTTTTAGAACGCTTCATTAACCGAGCTATTTCTCGTTCAGATTTACCAGCACTCTTATAAAACCAATTTTTTTTTTACTTCGGTCGCAGACAACTCCCCGCGGCATCTTTCAAATATATCGTAAATAACACTATCTAAACCTGCCACCTTTGCTTTTCGGGAATACTTTCACGATATACAAACACGTACGTTTTATAACGATTCTGATGTGACGTATAATATGCTAATTTCCTCAGGTGGTCTTATAATTTCTTAACAGTCACCTTAAAAAATTAGAAGATTTTAATAAAATGTCTTAAATTTTAATGTAGCAATTATAACAGAAAACGTTCCACGATCAATTTTAAATTGCGCTAAAAATATGCATATTGTGTCTTCTTCTTCAGAAGTGCACCAATTCGTTAGTGGTCTTATAATTTCTTAACGCACTGTATATATATATATATATATATATATATATATATATATATATATATATATATTATATTTATTTATTTAATGCATTGCTTTATATTTTTAGTTATTTTCGACACATTTTTAATAATCAAATGTTTTGACAATACTATCTGAAGTTTCATTACATTGTGAAATGCACTGCTTTATAAATACTGCAACGTAAAAGTTTAGACAATGATCATATTTGTCCCCAAATTAATGAAAACAAATGTTATGATACAAAAAAAAAAGTATATTTCGCATTTAAGAAGATGTTTAGAAAGCAGTAGCCCATAACTGTCTTCAAATCTGGCTAAAATATTGACGTTTGCAACTAACCACAAATTAGCAGAACGCAAAAATTTATTGCATAATCTTAAATTGTTGGAAATGGTCGCGAAAATATGCAAATTAGAAATTCGTTCACATTGCGATAGTTTTCCGGTATTTAAGATGCCCCAAGCTAAGGATATTCAGCCGGAAGAGGGAGCTAGGCTATGGAAGTTAAAATTAAGAGGTCGGTGTGTTTCAAAAGTTACTATGTACTTTTAAATCATTCAATGAGGTTTGAGTACAGAGTCCCTGAGCTTCTATAATCCTCCTTACAGGGTTCTATCTAGAGGTAATACATGCGTAGCAAAACCAAGAACTGGAAGGCTACATATCACAGCTAAACATGACGGTCAGGGGTGTTCAAAGAATGACATTTACACAAAAGATGCCCGTGTGAGAAATTCTGAATGAATCCGGCCTCTAGTATCAAAAGATCAAGTATCAAGTTGTAGGTGAATAAAAGTAACAAGTGTCATAGTTCTATGGAATTGAGGAGGCACACCCAGCTCTCAAATCTGAGCATAAGTTACAGAAAATGGACTGGGCCCGCAGACACATGTCATATGAAGAAAAGGGGTTATTCAGTAATATTCAGTGACGAAAAAAACTGGGAAGTAGATGGTCAGGATGACTGGGTCACGTACTGTCACGACTTACGTAAAGAACTGCGCGGCATTTTTATAGTCGAGTTATTGGGCACTCAGTGATGGTTTGAACTGCATTTTTTTCAATGGGCAGGTATATCCTTTCACGATGATCACCAAATAGCTGAAACATATATTTACAAGGCGTGTTTTTTTTTTTTTTTTTTTTTTTTTTTAAATAAGCACCATTTGTTATTAAAAGAACACAAGGTAAATTTTTTTTAAATTTTATTTTTACATCTAAGTCAGGACCTTAATCTACTTTTCATCATCATTTCCGCCTGTATTAAGGTACTTATCGCATCGTACGATCAGCCTTTGTATCCCATCCTTATAGATACCTACCGCCTACTGTGCTAACCACTGCATCACCGCCATTTTGACGTCGTCTTCGTCGTTGTAGTTCTGACCGTTGAATTGCTTCTTTAAGTGCAGGAAGATGTGGCAGTCATTTGGCGCGAGGTCAGGGCTATACGGAGGGTGTGAAGTTTTTCCCAACCAGTATGACGCGATGAGATCCTGGGTTCAGTGAGCCGTGAGTGGACGAGCGTTGTCCTGAAACAAAATGATATTGAGCATGCCACACTTCTTGTTTTGGATTACACGACGCAGCTTACGACGGTGACATGATGACGTCAAAACGGCTGTGATGTAGTGGTTAGTACAGCAGACGGCAAATTTATATCAGAATGGGATACAAAAGCTGGTCGTACGATATAATAAATGCCTTAATATAGACGAAAATTATGTTGAAAAGTAGATTAAGGATCAGGCTTTCATGTAAAAATAAAATTGTTACAAAAAATGGCCTTGTGTTTTTTTAGTATCAAAACGGTTCTTAAAAAACACGCCTAGTACTATACCTTTTTCAGAACTTTCACCTGGTCGACACTCCACAGTGGCGACCGGTGATCCAATTAACAAAGGGGGCTAAGAGTGGTAGCACAAAAATCTCCCCAATCCCCTACAACTTACCGAAGCACCGATTTAATGATCGAGACTCCCAGCTGCAATTTAAAGGCACATGTTATTGAAATAAGATGTTATGTTTTCGCATAATATACATGGTTTATTTGTAACACAACATTTTAAAATCATTAAAAAAAAAACATATGAAAAAAATGCACTGATTACACTATTTTTTAAATACAATAGATAAAAATATTTTTAAATAAAAGTCCTGCTTCGATTTTCATACGTTTTGAGAAGGAAAAATTTGGCGTTAGGTGGCCCACATTTTATTATTTGGCTTATCTCAAGTCAGTTCGGTGGGAAAAGGGACTTTCCAATAAAAACGAAATAATACACTGAAAAAAAAAAAAAAAAAAATCTGGAAACGTTACTCCATCTAATGGGGCAGCAATCTGGCCCAGTAAATGGAGTATAACGTTTCCGTATATTTCGGAAAAGTATTTAGTAGCGTTTCCTTACATTTCCGAAAGATATTCGGAAATATTTCTTCCTGTTTCGGAAATGTTTCTACGTATTTCGGAAATGTTTCTGTGTATATATCGGAAATGTTTCTGTGTATATATCGGAAATGTTTCTGTGTATTTCTGTATCGTAATTTCTTTATTTAAGATCACGATGCATTTTTTTAAAAATATAGTTAATATTATCCGATTCAATTTTATTGCATAATTATATTAAATTTGCAGTTAATCTTTTGTTGCACATACAAAGTTAAATAATTCGTTCGATTAGTTTCTTTATACTCTTGCTCCATGAATCTATAATAAATATTAGATATTTGATTGATGAATAATACGATTGATGATGTAGTACTAGTATTAATAAAGTACAGATAGCACCAGTTTATACGTCTTTATCATCTTTTCGTTTTGAGAGGTTCCGATTCATAACTTTTCTAACGATGCACAGAAAAAAAATAAAACCCAATTTGGGTCGAAAGATTCTTAGGTATGTGCCCAAATTGGGTCATGCCTGTTTTGGTTACCACTGTGTATCCATTTTGGGCACTGTTAAATACCCATTTTCAAAAAAAAAAAAAAAAAAAAAATTTTTTTTTTTTTTTTGAAAATGGGTATTTGAATGGGTATTTTTATGAAAATGGGTATAACAGTATGCACCACAAAACTATCCATGTCGAAAATGACGGCAATGGTTAGCGGGAAAAAGTCCTTTTCATTAATAAAAACTAAAAAATAAACTCGATTGCCTGAAAAAAGAAAAAAAAGAGTGTTACATCTTAAAGCCGTTCATCTCAGAAAATATGTTTAAAAATTACTTTATTTTTAAAAAGAAAGTTGCATTTTGAAATCGTGATCGCCGAGCCCCTGTAAAGTAACGTGGAAAAAAAAGAAAAGAAAAGAAAGAAAAAAAAATACGTACGTTTTCACGGTAATTTTGGTTGTAACTGTATCTTTTGTTTAAAAAAGTAATATTTACTACGTCAAAAAATATTTTCTGAAGCTCGTTTTCATACTTTCCGCATTTTTCTGCAGCTTTAATCTGCCCTCCACATGGCCCGCATGGAAATATATAAATATATATAAAACTCTTATCGCAAATTGATTTCGGCTTTCAACGGCACCTGTCATTTAAAAAATATAAATATTCCTTATTAAAAAAAAAAAAAAAAAAAAAAAAAAAAAAAAAATCTGGAAGCCTTTTTTTTAATTTTTCGTGTTTTTATCAGTCTGAAGGTTCCATCCACGGGGCCTGGATTAAAATACACACACTAACACACGCACACACACAGAAAAAAAACCCCGCTATGCTTAAGCGAACACTGGCACATCTGTCTTCTTGTACCTTCCTGGAATTCCTTCTGCTGTAACAGGAACCTTATTTCTGCCTGTGTCTATGACGTGATGGTATATGTATGTCGTACATTCCATTGTACATTTGTGGAATTATATCACAAAGAAACAAAAACACTTTCCGGAATTCATGTGCACTAAAATCAGTAGACTTTCTGCGTACTTCTTACAAACGATTAAATATTACAGTAATTTCTGTATAATGAAATTGAAAAGTCATGTATTGTATTCGGCAATTTTTCTGCAGACAAATACGTGATGAACCTATCAAATGCCTGTAAAACTACTTTCACAGCAACGATACCCCTTAGACGGGAAAACGGCATCTGAAAGTCGAATTATTTGTGTCGTTCCAACGTATTTTTTGTTGTTTCATGCTTTATAGGTAGCCTTATTTAATTTAATTTTACTTTTATTCTAATAATCCAAAATATTTTTCATTCCTTTTTTATTACTTTTTTTTATTGACTTCGTTTAATAGGGTAAGATCTTAGAGATATTCGCGGGCCGCATTTTCTAGGCCCGTCCCGACTCAATTTTGACAAAAAAGTCCAGTTTTTCTTAACGTACAATTAAGATTGTTTTAGCGAATACTGCATACATATTTATGTGAAACTTTTACAGTATATTTCAGACTATATTTCCACAAGTCATAAATTATAGAATGGAAACATTAATGATCATTTAGACTCTTAGACTACAGTAGATTCCCGTTACAACGAATTCCATTACAACGAAAAATCCCGTTACTACGAAATTTGACAAATCCCCTTTTCAAATTCCATTAACCCCAATGTATTAAGAATTCCGATTTAACGAAGTGCATTTTACTAGCAATTCCGTTACAACGAAAAATCTTCATCGAGCTTTTTTTTCTTTTTTCTCAATTGCTTAACAGAAATGAAATATACTTCGAATAGCACGTCGAAGTTAAAAAATAACGTTGTTTTGGGGACAGGTGCTATTTCATATTTTTCTCTCCTTTGCTATTTTTTCGATTGTTTACTTCTGTTTCCGAATTCCTTTTTTTTTCATTAGCCCATACGCTTCAAAATGATCACATGACAGACAGCAGGTGCACTTCACTGTGAAAGAAGTGTTTGTGCTTGTTCTGAGATGTCTTTGTCGCCAATACCTGTTGCGCCAATACCTGTGTTTCTTGCTTCGTTCATTGATAAAATATGGCTTGTGTGAAACGAAAACAATTTTCGTTGGAAGAAAAGAAAGCTATAATTTCTGAGATTGATAAAGGATTGCGGAAAGCTGATGTGGCCAAAAAATATGGAATAACACCATCGAGTTTATCGACATTTCTAAAAGATAAGGAAAATATTGACAGACAATTCCAAATTGCAAGCATTTGTTCCCATAGAAAACGAATTCGACAGTCCCAATTTCAAGATGTCGATAAAGCCGTGTTCAAGTGATTGTGCCGATGTTCATTCACGCAATGGGATTCTCTGATAAGGCAAAAAGCTCAAGAGTTCGGAATAATGCTTGGTATTGAAAATTTCCAAGTCAGTGTTGGATGGCCCAATCGCTTCCGTACTCACCATGGAATTGTAATAAAATCAATTTGAGGCGACGCAAGTGATGTACCTACAAAGACTGTAAATGAATGGAGAGCTGGAAAAGCAACTGCCCTTATAAAGACATACAGCTCCGATGATGTTTTTAATGCTGACGACGCTGGAATATTTTATCAACTTGAACCGAGAAAAACATTAACATTTAATGACGACAAATGCATTGGAGGGAAAACTTCAAAGAAACGTAATAAAGCACTTTTTTGTTGTAACAAATCTGGAACCGAGAACAGAAAAATATTAATTGTTGGTCACTCTGGCAAGCCCCGTTGCTTTAAGAACTGTCATTCGCCTTGTGATTATAAATTCAATTAGAAGGCATGTATGACACAAGATATCTTTAATGATTGGCTAGTGCAATTTGTCAGAGAAATGAAAGGAGAAAATGCTTGGAGAAAATGCGTGCTTTTGTTTCTCATCAAAAGAATGTTCTAGAGGAGGTATTTTCTCACATTCATTCGTTGCACACGTTTTTGTTATAATCAACTATACACACTCCTTTGTACAAACAAAAATTACAGATTTTCTGCAATAATGTATTACTAAATAAAGGTTAGTCCGTAATTTTGTAATTTTAATATTGAATTTTAATTTACTAACTTTTTCTATGTTAATTTAACTAGTCTTCCATTAAAATCCTCTATAATGAAAGGTACATTTATCTTACATAATTTATTTACGTGTACATGTAATTCATTAGATAAATAGGAGTAATTCCATTACAACGAAAAAATCGTTACAACGAAATATTTTAGTGGTCTCGTGGAGTTCGTTGTAACGGAAATCTACTGTATTACATTCAAATAAAGACGCATTAAACAAAAAAAAAAGTAATGTAGTTTAGAATAAAAGAAAAAAGATGGTTAAAATCATCATAACTTTTGAAGCTGTGGAATAAAAAAAAATGTAGATTTTTAAAAATATTTCTCTATAATTTATTAAGGCGGTTCTCAAATTCCCTAATGCAAAACTTTCTAATACATTTTCTGACTCATTTTTAAACGTAAGGCATAAAATAGCCGGGCCTGACTAATTGAAGCGATTTGGAATCGAATAACGATTTTTTTTTTAAATAAATTACTTATCGAAATAAAAGCAATTCTTTGTCACGTGACTACAATTTTTTTCCCCTTTTCTCGTACTGCCGCGTCGGAAAATCCGTTCAAAACGCCGACTTCGTCTATTTCCTGAAAGATCTTCAGCTTTGACCAAAAAATGGAAAACGTCTTTGAATTACATAGTTTCTGAATAAGAACACCGACCAATTTCATGCGTTTCAAAACAAAAATGAATTCAGAAATGAGTCAAAAAGTAGCTTTTTTGGATTTGAGAACAGTCTTAGTATATTTCCAAAGATTTCGTTAAAAAAGAAGCATGTCCGACACGTCCTGGGAACAATTAAGTCCATTAGGTTTCCGGCCCTTGCACGTAGAAGAAATTGTAAGTCTCGGCTCGGCCCAAGTCTTCTGAAACAATTAAGCCCATTCAGACACGATGAATAATTCTCCGTTTGGTTCTCTATACGCTGGACTTGTTAAAGGATCAGGATCCATAAGCCGTGTTTTTGGCCCATGAAATAAGACTAAAATTCGATTTTGTTATACTGACTTGCTTATTTCACTTTTTAATATTAGAAGGTTTATCCTGTACGATTTCAACAATAGTTTTTACATTTTGTTCCGTTTTATATTACTTACTCAAGCTCAAATTTCGTATTATTCGTAGTTTTTGATGAAAAATACGCAATTTCTCCTTATTTTACCTCAGTTATTTATAAGAGCGCAATCGTGCAACACTTTCTTCTTTACATTACATATATTATAAAATACATCAAAATGTACAACATATGTATAAATAAAAGCGTTGCAAAGCTGCGCTCATAGTAAAATATTAAAAATAGAGACTTAAGTAGCTGCATTCCCTCACGTCAATAAGAGACTTTAGGATACAGCAACGTGTTTAAACGTGCTAAAATGAACGTAACTATTGCTAATAATTGTATTCCTTCACATTAGCACTAGTTACATTCATTCTGGCCCGTCCAGATCTCTTATCATATTTCCTGGTCATCTGGTTCAATTATCTTACGCACACGGGGGAGATTTGAGAAATTTTCAAACTTTTCAAAAAACAAACTCAGCACTTTTGTTTATTCATCTATACAGTGTCATATATTTCATATTTTTCAGCAAAGTAACCATACTTTCTTTATACAGGGTTGTCCACTCTCAACGGTATCCAATATAGCTAATTCATAAACCATTAGTCATAAACAAATAGTTTCAAATGCAAAAATCTTTAAAATGGTATAAAGAGGTATTTTAAAAGCGGTTTGGGTCAATATAAACATTTCTTGAAAAGTTACGAAATTTAAATTTTTATACGGTCTCCCGCTCCTTATAAGTGATATTTATTAAAAATTTCCTATTACACTAACAAGTAAGATAAAAAGAAGTTCCATTCGTCTACGATTAAAAGTGATCGAGTAACAGCTTTTGAAAGTTGGCTGGGATCATTCTCAAATTTACTTGAAATATAAATAATCATCACATATAAAAAGTAACAGTTGAGAGTAAAATTAACATTACAATATAAATTTGAAATCTATTTTCATTCTGAGATATTAAAGCAAACTATACAAGTTGTACTAAAAAAGAACAGAATTTTTGTCAAATGAAATGATGAAAAGCAAGTCTCAATTCGTTACAAAATAAAACAATATGTTAAAATACAATTATTTTAACCAATCTGAAACTTAATAAAAATTAACACTATCGTAATACTTATATACGATGTGATGACTATACTATCAGTTAAAGTACAGACACACGCGAAATAAATTCTACTTGTATTTTAAGCACTTTGTGTACGATCTCTCGAAACATGACCCAACTCATCTGTGTTCAGATGCAGAAAATTGGTATAAGTCATGCAATTCAAAGTGTCATAACTCGGTCAATTTTAGTGTTAGATGAATGGGACATTTTTGGCCTTACTTGTTAGTGTAATAGGAAATTTTTACTAAATATCACTTATAGAACTGGGGGACCGCATAAAAAATTAAATTTCTTAACTTTTTAAGAAATATTTTTATTGACCCAAATCGCTTTTAAAATATACTTTCTTTACATCATTTAAAACATTTTTGCAATTGGAACTGTATCTCTATGATTAGCCCGTCTAGGAATTAGCAATTGCAGGGGTCGATGCAAGTTTTTTCTTTCTTGGGGCCCATTTTGAGAAAAATACGGGTTATTTTTGTGAAATTTATTACATTTTTGTGAAAAATAGTATTTTGTAACAAAAGTGGAAATCCAGTTACTCAAATTTGAACCAAGCATTTATTAACAAACATTTTTTATAATCTCTTTGATGAAGTTTTCTTCTCGGGTGAACTTGTTTGTTTTCAAATTATACATTTTAAAACATCCCAAAATAATAAATAATTAATAAATAGTAAGTTTTTAGGGAATATAATTTTGTGAATGGGCCTATTTTATTAAAAGGAATTTTGTGAAGGGTGCTGTTTTATCATAAAGAATTTTGTGAAGGGACTCATTTTATCCAATTGATTTTTGTGAAGGGGTTGTTATATTAAATAGATTTTTTTGAAGAAGTCCTAAATTAGCCCAAAATTTTGCCTGGATCGACCCTTGCATTGGACATACCGTTAAGACTGGACCCTGTATATTGAAATTGACACCATTTCTCTATACTGATTATAAAAGAAAATATAGCCAGTTTTATAAAAATAAAATAAACAAGAACGAAAAATCATGCGCCAAGCATAGATTATGTAGCACTTTCCAACGCTTCCAAAATAATTTTACAAAACATACCGTTTAATAAGCTAAAAATAACATCTAAAGTAAACAATTTGGAAAACGCATAACATATTAAAAAACATAATTTCAGGAATTTCGAACAGATACAATATTCGGAAAAGTATCCGAGTACTTTTATTCAACCCTGTATATGATCTATAGATTTGTATATATACTATATAGGATGATGAATTTTAGTTTAGTTAGGAAACGCGTAGCACAGTTTAAAATTCTCCTTCTGGAGTTTCTGTCAATAAACGGAAATGTGTTCTCGAACTTTTGTGCTGCCCTGTATATGAAATACAGAATTTATACACACCCAGTAATAGACAAAAAGTGAGTTCAATTGAAAATCGCGTTCAGCAACTTAAAACGCCAGGAATTATTGTTAACAGACAGTAGAGAATTCTTTTGTATGTCCCTGTAAATGAACGATGACTGCTATACACACACTATTCTGTAGTAAGCCTCTTGTAACGCACCTTAGTAATATATATAAATTTCAATGCGTTTAAAATAGTGAAACATTATTTAAATAAACCGCAGACGATTTTTCTCCATAGACGTAATGTAACGGAATTCTTTTGACTGTCCCTGTATAGTAACTATAAGTGGTATGCACACCCTATTCCATATTAAGCTTCTTCTAATGCACCTTAGTGATATATATAAATTTCAATGCGTTTAAAATAGTGAAACATTATTTAAATAAACCGCAAATAATTTTTCCCCATAGACCGCAATGTAACGGAATTCTTTTGAGTGTCCCTGTAAAAAACTATAAGTGCTACACACTTCCGTTGAAATAGGGAACATGCTATAGCTAACGACAATAACATATAAAAATTGCAGAGCAATCCGAGCATATTTACGGGAGTTAGAGCACGGACAGACGGCCATACGGCCAGACAAACCGAAGTCATAAGCACTTTTCAACTAGGTTGGAAAGTGCTAAAAAGCGGTTTAATTGTCACGGTCTTCCGCTATTTAGTAAAATAAACAAGAATATGAATTCATTCTGTATAATCCTGAAAAACCTGTGTATGTCAAATGAAATAACGAATATAATAAGGCGTAAAAATAAAACACTGATATAAAGTTTGAAACCATATATATAAAGACATAGAAATCAGAAATAATTTGGACTCTTTGTGAAACACTTGAAACTTTTTATTTGCAGACAAAATTTAAGTGCACTTTACGCAATTAAAAAGAAACCCCGTTTAAAATATTTAAATTATACAAAAGTTGTGAATGATTGTAAATCAAATTTTGAAAGTCATACGTGTCAATTATATAAAAAGTAAACCGTGCTTTTAAATGTCCAATATAGAAGGTTTCTTATAGTTACTTTTCTAATCTATAATTTACATAATTCATCTTTAACTGCGAAAAAAAAAATAATAAAAATAAAAATAATAATAAATAAATAAATTGCTGATTTTACGGTATAATACTAGCACCCCGCAGTTGTCAGTATTATACCGTAAAATCAGCAATTTTTTTTTTTTTTTTTTTTTTTTTTTTTTTTTTGCAAGTGTACTATATAAAATGCAAATAGAAATTTCATTCCTAACGTTTATAACTCACATTCCACGAAACGAATTTTTATGGCATATTACGAGTATATGCATTGTCAGTTAATTTTTCACACTTTCCAACCTAGTTGAAAAGTGTTTATGACTTCGGTTTGTCTGGCCGGATGGCCGTCTGCCGTATGGCCGTCCGTCCGTGCTCTAATTCCCGTAAATATGCTCAGATTGCTCTGCAATTTTTATATGTTATTGTCGTTAGCTATAACATGTTCCCTATTTCAACAGAAGTGTGTAGCAATTATAGTTTTTTTACAGGGACACTCAAAAGAATTCCGTTACATTGCGGTCTATGGGGAAAAATCATTTGCGGTTTATTTAAATAATGTTTCACTATTTTAAACGCATTGAAATTTATATATATATCACTAAGGTGCATTACAAGAGGCTTACTACAGAATAGTGTGTGTATAGCAGTCATCGTTCATTTACAGGGACACACAAAAGAATTCTCTACTGTCTGTTAACAATAATTCCTGGAAGTGCGTTTTAAATTACTGAACGCGATTTTAATTTTAACTCGCTTTTTGTCTATTACGTGGTGTGTATAAATTCTGTAGATCCTATACAGGGAAGCACAAAAGTTCGTGAACACATTTCCGTTTATTGACAGAAACTCCAGACGGAGAATTTTAAACTGTGTACGCGTTTCCTAACTGAACTAAAATTTAGCATCCTAGTATATATACAAATCTATAGATCCTATACAGGACTGAATAAAAGTATTCGGATATTTTTCCGATTATTGTATATGTTGGAAATTCCTCAAATTATGTTTTTAAATAGGTTATGCGTTTTCCAAATTGTTTACTTAGATGTTATCTTTTAGCTTATTAAACGGTATGATTTGTAAAATTATTTTGGAAGCGTTGGAAAGTGTTACATAATCTATGCTTGACGCATGATTTTTCGGTCTTGTTTTTATTTATTTATGGGGTGTGGGGGGATGTTTTAATGTATAACACATCGTTTTCTACATTGCATACAGAGATATGGGGAAAAGTTCTATAGGTCAACCCGATTATGTGAAAGAGAATTTCATTCTAAACACATTATAACTCATCACATTCTTCGAGAAGTATTTTCATGGAACTTACATTGTTAGTTAGATAATTTTTGGTTGGAAGTTTTTAGTGTATAACACATCGTTCTACATTTTTTAGTTATAGAGCTTTGGGAGAAAGTTTTATAATTAGGTGAACCCGATTATGCAACTTAGCTTCTTTAAAAAAAAACTCTACTGCACGGATTTTGATTGGAGTTGCATCATTAGATAAATTATGCAAATATTTTTGAAAAAAAGAATGTAAAATTTGCGTTAACTTTCATTCAACGTGGGCGGAAAAGCGGGTAAAATCTAGCGCAATGAATAAGCTAGTGTAATGAATAGCTTAGTATAATAAACAATTTTTAATTTTTACATTAAGATTTTTTTTACCCAGTAAAATTATTAATGAAAACCAGAAAACTTTTGAACATTAGAAATCAGTGGGCCCTGGGTAACCGCTCCATGTCCCCTGCTGGTAATAGGACACTTTCTAGGAATAAAATTGACTAAATGAATCCGTCGGAAAATACCAAATTCGAATTAGAGAACAGCCTAAAGCAAATTATAAATTATGCATTATGCGTTAGCAATTTAATACTATTTGACTTATTAATAATATTTAATGTATATGAGTTTAAATGTTATTTCACTGATATGGCTTCACGCTCCTAACCACAGGTAAGTAATGTGGCTTCTGTTGGGTGTCATCTGCAACACAACCCCCATGAATCTTTTTTGTGAATTCGATCATATTGTGGTTGGATTCAAATAGGTTTTCCGGATGCTGGTAGGTTGAAATACAATATCCCCCCCCCCTCTATTTTTTCCTTTATTCTTCGTTCCACGTGTGATTTGATAAGTATCCCCTTCACCATTTCTTTCAACTGACGTCTCTGAATTAATACTACTCGGTCTGCTGAAAGTTTTATATGTCATCAACAATGTGGTATTGTTGACTGGGTGAAAACGTATTTTTGGTTGAGTTCAGGCTATCTTGGAAAATCGTTGAAAAGGCCGTATTTGTAAATATGAAATGCGTTGTTTAGGCAACACCGCAGCGTTCTCCTCCTGCAAAATGTTACGCTGGGACACATTGAAGACGATAAATAATCCATGGAAAAAAGTTATTTATTTCTTAGAGATATGAGATACTTGAGAGGTGGCCCCGTCTTTAGCAACGCTTAAGTTGTTTTCAGCACGAGAGTCAGATATGATCTGCTGAAATTTTGGAGTACATTTTGCGTGCCAACACATTGTTTTTGGCACGAATATACATGTGTATCGAACAGTCTTCGCCAGAAAGAATTTACAGCGGTTAGGCTTCTGGCATATTAATTTAGAAGGGGGGAGGAATGAAAGGTTTGCAATGCAAGGCGCTTTATGGCCATTTTCATAAATTAGACAGGCAACCCAAAGAATGTTTTGAGAGAATAGGGCATCTGTGGTTTCTTTTTGACATGAATCATTTGCAAGCTAAATAGAATTTTGACCGTTGTGACTTATTTAAAGACTGCATTTACATGAAACAAGGAAGTTACTGTTAAGCATAGACAAAAGAGGCACATGTAAAATGATTTTATATTTATCATTAAGTTTTCCAGACAGAGACAAAGTCGAAGGATAATGAAATATCTAACGTACATATTGCATAATTTGCAGCTGCATTTATATGTAGGAAAAGAAGATGCGTTTTTGAGGTTAAATAAAAACCAGACATAAAATGAAAGAAATAAACTCTAATACATTTGATGAAATATAATTTCATTTAATCTTTAAAATAGAAAGGGTTTAGATAAAAATTTAATTAATCTTTAGGAAATATAAGAGAACTATAAATTTTGAATAATAATGAAAATATGTATATGATTTTCATCATAAACAGGGTCATAACCCGAGGGGGAGGGCGAAATTTTACAGACCTACACCGTAAAAAAAAAATCTGTTTATTTTACAGAAAATAACTGTGAGCCAGGACGCCAGTAAAAAACTTTATTTTACGGACATAACCTGTACTTTTTACGAAAATATGACCAAAATTTATTAAACTAACAGAAAGTTTGTAATAAATACAGATTATTTCCGTAAAATAAGCAGTTTTTTTCTATAAAATTAACAAGTAAAATTATTCACTTTAAAGAAATTTTCCCTACATTAAATACATTCTACTAAAATTATTATAGTATAATGAATATAGTGTATTAAAATTAGTACTATATCCCCTATATTGAGTATACTCTATTAAAATTGAAAATTGAACCCGTCGAAATATTTTTCTTATTGAATTTTCTTACGTTCTTAAAAAAAAAAAAAAAAAAAAAAAAAAAAACATTATCACCTTAATTGTGAATCCGTAAGAAATAAATCCGAAAAAGAATACTTGCACTTTTTATGCATTTGATAATAAAGTGTTTTTTGAATATGCAAAAAACTTCAGAGTATGTTTCTTAAGGTTGTTCTTAAATCCAAACTGGCAACTTTCAGACATATTTTTTATTCATTTTTGTTCGGAAAGGCATTTAAATGGCAGGTGTTGTTATTCAGAAATTTTGTAATCGAAAGACGTTTTCCAATTTTTTTTTTTTGGTAAAAGCTGGAGATCTTTCAGAAAATACTGTGCAAGTTGGCGTTTTGAACCAAATGTCTGGCGCAGCAGAACGAGAATGCGGGAAAACGTGTCGTCACGTGACACAAATCACTTATAACTTGATAATTTATTGATTAAAAAAAAAAAAATGGAAAACTCATTTCGATTCCAAATCGCTTTCATAGTCATGCCTGCCAATTTTATGCCTTTGCGTTTGAAAATGGGTCAGAAAATGTGTTTTTCGGGTTGTTGAGCAGGGAATTTGAGAACCGCCTTAATTATCTTTGGACCATTAGAGGTATGAAACAGTTGTGTTTACTTCGATGGAATGAGATATCGGACAATTAGCCGAATTTCAACGGAAACTATGTCATTGTCAAAATACTATACATATTTGAATATAAACTCATCTCTCAAAAAGTAACTGTTTTGTTCACAATCTTACTAAGCATATAAATTTTATGCATTTTTTTTTCCCAAAAGTAATTTTGAAAAAAAAAAATTGCCGACCGCGACTTCTGAAATATGTGCATTTTAATACACTTCAAGGCTTCAAGTTAATTCTATTGGCAATTATTTTTTTTAAATAATTTAATAAACTTATCTCAAATAATAGGTGCAATTATTTAAATATCTTTTTAGAGAGAGAATAGTTTTGTGTTCATCTTAATAATATTTTGATTTAAATGCGCCGCTTCATTCACAAATATTGCATTTGTTCTTTAAAATTTTAATAGAATCATACAAGTTCATTGAAACTTAAGATTTTAGATTTTCTTAAACATTTGGAGATGTATTTTCTGGGATTACCCAAGCGTTTTCACCTCTTTGGGCCAAGGCACTACTAACGGAACGGAAAAAGTCCGGCAACTTTGCTGCCAGTAGTTTTACCGTGAATTTACGGATTTATTTTTAACAGTGCGTGTGCATTGCGCCCTTCACATGCGCTAACGCTCCAGGCCTATATTTAACACACAGCATTTTATTTTATTATTTACTTATACATCAAGTGGATAATTGTAAATTTTCTTTCTTTTTACGTTCTTTCATTTAACTCAATTTGTTTTTGTATGTAAAGATAGAATCTTGTAATGCATTTTTAACTTACTCTATCCCCATTACTCTATATATAACCATTTTTAACTTACTTTAGGCTAGAACTCTATATAAATAAAAATGTTCAAAGATGTGTTTCCTATGAAATATAGAGCATTTTAATATTTCTAGAGCTTAATTATAAATTAGAACTTAATTTTAAGGAATTTATTCGTTAGCCCGTCACAGGTGATAAATTGTCAGATATTCTTTATGGTTACAACTGCATACGAGTTACAACAAAAATGGACTTAATGGTGCGCCAAACCACGCTCGCCAAAAAAGCCCAACTGGCTATGAAGCTGCACCAACGAAATATTTAAAACACAAAAAAGTAGGAAATATAAATAAAACTTGGGTGTAATATATATATTTTTTAAAATACGCTTTAAGCAATTAATAGTTTCATATTAAATAAATTATGATTATGCGTTGAGATTAAATTTAGAAATCATAAAAAGAGAGTTTAAATCAAGCTTTTCCCCCATTTCCTGTTAACTTATCTTAAAAAAAAAAAAAAAAAAAAAAAAAAAAAAAAAAAGAAAAAGAAAAAAAGAAAAGAAACAAAGCAAAAATTATAATTTTTGAAATTAATTCACTTGCTCGCGTTTTCTACCAAGCATAAAATAAGTGGTGTATTTTTTATTATCGGGCGTAGTGCCCACGCCAAATTAAAGTATTATAACGGACTTTTTTTTTTTTTTTTTTTTTTTTTTAATCATGAATCACATTTCAAGATAACATTGAATACTTATAAAAGAGTGTTTTTCTTTTTTTTCTTTTTTTTTTTTTACTATTTTTACCTTTGTACTTATTTTTTTTCTTTTTTGCTTTAATCAATTAATTATTTACTTTTATTCTTTATCCAATATGCTGGCACAAATTCTTTAAACCAGTCTTAAATGTAAAATGGTTCAAGTTTTAACCAGTTTCCAGTTCCAGTTCTTGCATACATAAATCACAAAAAATAATTTAAATTTAGTTTCATAACTTAATTAATTCTGCAACAACGCGCACCAAAACAAAACAAAAACAACAACAACAACAAAAAACTTTAGATTCTATTTACGAATATAGATCAGATGTAGATGCATATAATTACATATTAGTAACTGTTTGATTAGCGTAACACGTACGAGAGATTAATGGGAACCGAGCCTAAACAAGATTTAGAGAAGTAACGACAGGAGAAAAGCCGAAGCGAGATTGATTGAAAGAATGGAGCATTAATAATAATAAGGCAAGGCTGCTCTAATTAGAACAAGATTCGAATCACAATAGCAATTAAGTAATTACAATTAATTCGACGGACCTTCGGGGGATGAGAAAAAAATAATAATGGCATTATTAGGTCCTGCCTTGCCCGTCCCGGTAAATGTAAGCCCCGCAGCACAGTTACAGTTAAGACTTGCTACCTACTCGTTTCACGAGAGTTCCTGGCGCAAGGGCCACGCCCTAACACGTGTACGTACAGTTGTTCTGAGTCTATTTTTTATTCCATGAGTGATTATGCAGTGATATGGCACAATGACCTACTTTTTTCCGTTGACATATTTTGCACGCTTGGCAGCGGACGATGCTCTGGCCCAATCAAAAACAATGAATCCATAGAAAGAAGGAACTGACACTATTCATAGTAGGGATTTTACTAAATTAAATATAAAGTACTGAAGCTAAGCTGGAGTACAGGCCCAAATTGTAACTGATATTACATTCCAGACTCATTTTTTTTTCTTTTTTCATAAATATTTAAATAAATAATTACACTAAGTGCACACTCTTTAATCAAGCTCCAAAAGACAAAAAAAAAGAAGTTGGAAATTGTACGTCAAACGTGACAAATGAGGTGCGTTCCTACTATAGCTAGTTATATAAATATTCAGATCTTGATGATTTTTAATTCTGTGAAATGAATTATATCGTCTGCAGATTAATTTCTGTCATAAAATAAGTGTCTCGGTCGTTTGACGATTAAACCTCAGAAGCTCCTATAACTAAAACACCAATTTAAAAAAAAAAAAAAAAAAAAAAAATCAAAATTTTTAATAAAAGTTTTATTAATACCTTCTAAATTTTTGATTCGATTTTCATAAAATTTGAAATGTCTTGACAAAATTCTGCAAAGATAATATATCTTAAATTTCAAACCATTCGGTTGGGTAGTTTTTGCGTTGTTATATGCGGACAGAAGGACGGACGGACCAGACGACTACAATAGGTGCTACGTATTTATATAATTTATATAATTACGAATGCACCTAAAAAGAAAAGAATTATCCAAAATTCAAATTAATTAAAATTCGCGATTTTAATGCGTTTTTCATAAAACAATTTTTTCTTGATCAAAAACGCCAACTTTGCGGTATATTTTCTAATTTATTTTTAAACGCAAAAGCATGACACTTGCAGGTATGATTGTTGAAGTGACTTGTGATCGAACGGTTTTTACCATTTATCGATAAATGAATTACATCTTGAGCTATAAGCGATTACTGACTCATGACGGGCAGTTTCTTTCTTTTCCCGCTTTGTCGCGTGCGAAAATTCGGTTTAAAACACCCACTTCGACAACATTTCCTAAAATATCTGCTGCTTTATCCGAAAAATGAAAAAAAAAACTGTTCAATTACAGAGTCTGAATAATAGCATCTGCCGGTTTCAAGCGTTTCCAAACAAAAATGATTTTAAAAATGTGCCAGAAAATAGTCAATTTGGATTTGAATAAATACAATTAACATGCACTGGTCCTTACATTCAAAATCGCCGTTTTATATATAATAAGAAAGGTATATTACAAACATAAACTCTTCATTGGATATAATTTCAGCAACCAAGTAAAAAAAAACGGCACAAGTACGCATCCTATATTCTTTTCGAATTAAACAGAGTCTACTGGTAAATGCACTGTAAAAACTAATCTCTCAAATTGACAGAAAAAAAACTGTCAATTTTGACGTCGGTGGAAAACCGTTTAATTTACAGAAAATATCTGTATATTTTCATTAAAACAATTTTTTTTCTGTAAAAAAATATAGATTTTTTTCTGTAACAATTACAAAATCCACTTTTGTTTTACAGAAAAAACTGTTTTCCATAAAACAGTTTTTTTTTTTGTGTAAAAAATACAATATTTTTCTGTCAAAATTTCAGATTTTTTTAGAGTGTGGTACTTATTACACGCACAACTTCATTTATAAATAGGCTCGCAACCTTGAGCCTTATTCCCCGGATTTTGACCCTAAATCGAGTTATCTCATTTTTTAAAAAATGCCCTTATAAGATTGTGGGTATAATGTTTATTCACAAACTAGATGAGTTTACGTTTAATAAACATTAAAATTATTTCTAATATTTAATAATTCCCCAGACCAGTGGTCTTCAACATTTTATGCCTCGCATTACCCCTTGAAGAATTATGTGTACCTTGCGTAGCCCTTATTTATTATTTTTATTATATTTTTTATTTATTTTGCTGCTGAGAGTTCTGAATAAAACAACAGAAACAAAGAAAACAACGAATGGGTACAAGCAAACATACTTTTATTTCGGCATTTAATGTAAAGCAAGTACAGTAGCAAGTTTTTTTTTTTTTTTTTTTTTTTTTTTTTTTTTTTTTTTTTTTAATGCGACGGGTGCGTTTTTTCGCCCTTGCATATTTATAGAACTTTCGGCGTTAATTTGCTGAGGTACGCAGCTATAAGTCATCTTTAAGATTTTGCAAGTAGTGTTGTATGTTTTTGAATTTTCAAAGTTTTTCCGTAGAAGTCAGAGTTTTAAAGTTTTTAAAAGAAACAATGAGTTAAAAAACTTTTTTCACTTACTCATTTAGATGCACCGTATGTCCGTTGTATGTTGGTACACGTTGGTTGTTGTAACAAAATTGTGGCGTACCCTTTAGAATTTATACGCGTACCCTCTATTCTAAGGATTCTTGTCTAGACTGGAGAATTTATAAGTTGTAACTGAGTATATTATTACTCTTCTGCGAACATCACTGTTACAAATTTTGTGCTGGGTCGAACCAACTTTCGGTTATATAACATTTGGATCTCCCGTTGATCCATATAACTTCAAATGTTGGAACGGGATTTCACCATCTTATGGTTGCAGTTACCACAGCACCAAAAGTTGGTTTGACACAGCACAAAATTTTAAGTTTAAGTCATCTTTAAGATTTTTCATGTACTGATATTTTGTTTTTAAAAGAATCAATGAAATCAAAAACTTTTCACTGATACATTTTTAGATACGCAGTATGTTAGTTGTATGTTGGTTATGTACAGGGCTTTACAAATTTAATAAAATCTGGTAGCCAGTAAAAATATTTATCCCCCCCCCCCCCCGCCGATATTAATTTTCAAAAAGCATAAGTTTCTTATGAATTAATTTAGAAAAAACAATAACAAGCATAGTTTAGAATTATTTAGTTACGTAGTTTAGAGTAGTACACAATTTAGAAAGATAATATAAACTAAGTTTCGCAATGAAAATTATCAAAATTATATATCTCAAAAGAAGAAGAAATATTGTAAGGGATGAACTAACCGGCATGTTCGGAAAATGCTGATTGCCGAATGCTTCAAAGTGTCCTGGTAATTGAGTTATACAAAAAATATCTGATGATGTGCATTTTTTCCCATTGCTTCAATTTTAGGTGCCACAAAGGCTGGATTAACACTATTTCTTACTGTTTTATTGAAATCTGTCCCTTCCCCGACATTTTAATTACGTGATATTCTAGCTGGATAGAGCGGAAAAGAATGGCGTTTTCTATGCATGAGATGGAAAATGTCTTTTAAACTTTGGTTCTTTCATTAAAAGTACGTGCAAAGAGGACTATCACTGCTTGTAGCGCACTAGGGGTGGAGAAGAGAAAAAATTCTGTGTTAGTGATCATTTCTTAGTTCAATTTTTATTTTTATTTTTTATTTTAAGTTATTCTCAAACAAATTAAAAACGCCAGATTAAATATTTTGCTCGCCAGCTAAAAATACTTAGTCGCCAGTGGCGACCTGGCGACCGCATTTGACAATCCCTGGTTATGTACGTTGGTTGTTGTAACAAAATCGTCCCGTACTCCTTAGAACTTTTTCGCGTACCTCTATACTCTATTCTAAGGAAACTTTTCTAGACTAGAGAATTTATTAGATGTAACTGAGTATATTTTTACTCTTCTGGAAACATGTACACTATTAAAAATGTTTTGCTGAGTCTAACCAACTTTTGGAGTTGGAGCTCCTGTTGAACAATAACTCCAAATGTTAGAACGAGATTTCGCCAACCTGATGGTTGCAATTACTGCAGCACCAAAAGTTGGTTTGACCCAGCACAAAATTTTTAACAGTACATGGAAAGTACACTCTAAAAAAAAAACAAATTCGTAAATTTACACATTAAAACAGGTATACTGATGATACAAAAACAATTTGTCGATATGTAGAAAGTCGTGTGTAAAATTGACAAATACATCACGCCTGGTGTGTCAGTTTCAAAATACACATTCACTGAAAAAAAAAAAAAAAAAAAAAAAAAAAGTTGCGCAGCAGCGTATTACTGCTTATTTTACTGTTTATTGATGTTAATTTTACGGTATAATACTGCCAGCTGAGGTGCCAGTATTATACTGTAAAATCAACACTTTTTTTTTTGCAGTGTTGTACTGTGTATTTTGATGATAACACTTTAAGCTGCTGAAACGTGTAAAAAGTTATCAGATAACTCTGAAATACACAATTTAATGTGCAATACACAATTTAATACACATGTTTGAAAAAAAGACAGATTTTTGTAAAAGAAAATAATAATAATAAAAAAGACAGATTTTTGTGTACATTAGCTTAATCTTATATAGTTTTGGATGTAAATTGTGAACTAAATGTTTTTACGGTTGCAGAACAAAATTGCATGAAGAACAAACTCATAAGCTCTGTAAGTTTGTTCTCTTTCTAGCAGATTTGTTTTAAGACCACCAAACAATATACTCACAATTTACAAGAAATTCTTTGGAAATTATATTTCTGCATTCCCTTTTTCTAGTCATAAAATGGTATAGTCATAATTTATGTACAGAATCTGTATAATCTGAATAAATACACTGTAAAAAAATCGTTAGAAAAACTTATACTGGTAATTTTCGTATTTCACCCGATTTTCCCCCCTATGAAAAGCAATCATCACTTTTTCAAGATACATTTACATCAAGGGAGGAAAACTTTTCTATTTAATTCAATCTACAGTAAACAAGTATAACACATACCTGAAACGCGATACTAACTTATAAGTTAGGGAACTGTGACTTTCCAGAGCACTTACCGTTTCCATTCAGCTACGATTACACAAACCATGTTTTCAAGTTTCGTTATTTATTGAGTGCACATGAGTACACATATTTCTGTTGTTACACATATTTCAGTGTAATATTATGGTATAGAGCTGGTTTGGGTATTGATATGTAGTTTTTATTTGAAGGATTGATTGGATCTATTAAGATTCAAAGTGATCGTAAAGAGTTGTGGCAGGAGTACATTTGCACGGTAGTTGTTCCCGCAAATAACATCCAGACGTCCGTAGATCCTGAAAATGAATAATCCTGGAAAGAGTAAATAATAGTCCATAATAAGTCCAGTCATAGTATTCTTTGCATAATGTAGGCTTTATTTTTCCAAGACAAAAACACTTCAAAATAATAGGGGATAGAACAACTCAAAAACATGGGATGGCCTCTTAGTCGATTTTTAATTAGAACTTCACTCTATGAGGAGAGGCGGTAAAGTGATCAAGAATCGCGGTTACATTTTAACAGCCAAGATTAGAAATATGGAGTCATGGCGATTGCGAAAATATGCTAAAGAATAATAGAGAAAGATTCCTTAATGTTAAACCAAAGGGGGTGGTTTGAATTTGCTTGGCGCGACGTTGAGCTACCAGGAGCGCTGAAAACCATGAATTTTATAGCATTAACCCTTATGGGAAAGGCCGAAATAACATCTGCTATTACATGAATGTTTATCAAAAGAAGGCGTCTGCGATCTATAATGTTTAGTGTATTACATATAAGTGTAGTGCCACAACATCCTTTGTTTTTATAAATTATTTCATTTTGAACGCGGAGAAGACATCTGGTGAATGCTGATATTAATTCTTTATGACTATTGCACTTTTCTTTCCATTATTATTATTATTTTTATTATTATATGTGGTCGCCTTGAAAGAAGAACGGATATGAGAGATTGCCTAGCAGAATAAAATGAGTTTAAATAAAATGACCTTGTTCTTTTAAGAATAATAGGATTTAAATTTTGGAAAGAAGGGATGAAAAATAAAATGTAATTTAGAATATAAATTTAATTTAATATATATATGATTCAACATCATAAATATCATTAAACATATTGCTGTGTAATATCCTTAAACATATTTCTGCGTAATATGCAAAATACACAATTTTTGTGTAATATTCAAACCGTGCAAATTTACAATAATTTGGGTAAATCCATATACATTTTCCTAAGTTTACACACCTGTCCGATTTTTTAAAAGGGTAACAAATTACTCTTCCGACAGGCGTATAAACACACATAAATATAGGCAAATGTTTCCGACAAAAGTGTAAATTTTATGACAAGCGTGTAATCTTACAAATTTACATATATACTTATGTTAAAGCGACTACTTGGCCATATTACGTCTGGAGTGACACTCGACATTCCGAACACTTTGCAGAATACTATGCGTTCAAATAAATAGTAATATAAAAATAAATAAAAACTTAGATCATAATTTTACAAAGTTTAAACGTTTCTACTTATGAAAATGACCTCATATTCTATAAAGAATGCGTCATTTCCATTCACAAAGCTCAAACATTTTTTGTAAAATTATGTCTGAATTTTCATTCCACCCAATCTGAAATTAAGACCTATTATGAATAATTATTGAAATGAATATGAAATGAATGAAATGAATATGAAATAAATATGAAACGAATTTGAAATGAATATGAAATGAATGAAATGAATTTGAAATTAATATGAAATTAATATGAAAAATGAATATTGAAATTGAATTTACAAAGTTGTGATAATTGAAGTTTTAAGTTATTTTAAATTTGGATATTTCGCCATTGTTTATCAACATCATCCATCAATATTTAAATTTTTATCAGATTAAAAAAAGCTCGAATGTTTCTTTCTTTGGCCTTTAAGGAGAAAACAATGTTTTATTTAATTAAGTCAAGTTCTAAGTGAAATATTATTGTTGTATCAAAATAACAAGAGAATGGTCAATAAAAATATTTAATTGAATAACTAATTAAAAAAGAAAATACTTATAATTTTTGTTTCTTTTTCTTGTCACAAAATGGTTGAAAAATGGTTCAGGTACCACACCCGTTGAACAATTTGTACGAAAAGGAATGCATGCTCTTGCAACCGGCCTGTGGGAGCTCAATCAAAAGCATAGTTTGGTCACAATGTGTTTATACTCACACATACATCGAAAAAAAAAACGGACTTTGGGGATTAAAAAACAAAAAAAATTCCAACTTAATACATGCATATCTTACATTACATACATTTATGGAATCATTATAAAAATAGTGAAAATGGATTCAGGGAGCGCCGTACTCTAAAAATGTTACCAATATTTCAATAATCGTGTTTTTATCATAATTACAATATATTGTACAATCACACTCTAAAACGACATTTTCAAAACTGAGCAAAAAATACTCCAATCTGAGTATGTCGCATAGTCAAAATGGCTCCGAATCAAAATTACTCAAGTTTGAAACATGTATATACTCATTTCTGAAAACATGCACACACTCAAGAATAAAACATCATGTGCTCCTGTTTGAGTATGTCCATGTTTCAAATATGAGTATGAACTGACTTCTAATGTGCTCATTTTTGAGTATTTCCACGTTTTAAAAATGAGTTTGAACTGATCCTAATCATTTTTGAGTATGTCCGTCCATGCTTCAAAAATGAGTTTGAACTGACCTCTATGTGCTCAGTTTTGAGTATGCCCATGTTTCAATATTTTGAGTGTTTCTGGTATTTCAGAATTGAAAGCATTGGTTCGTCCTATTTGAAACAAAAAGTTTCATAACAAAATGAAAACGTCGATTTACTCAGATTTGGAAGTGTCACTTTTCTCCTGACTTTTTAAAATAGTCAATATTAAAGGTATAATTTTGCTTTTAAAATATGTCAACAGTGTACCAGATTTCAGACGAAATTAAACTTTGTAACTTAGGTGACAACGGGAAAGAGAACTTTATATGCTGGAAGAAAACAACACTTCTTTCTGAATACACTGACATGCCGGAGAACAGGACAAAAATTTGAAATTTACTGCAGAGACATAGATGAAACCCGTATTCAAAACAAAAATAATTTGTTGAAGATTTGTTCAAAGTTACATATTTCGAAACGTTGTCACAAAATTTACTAAGAGGTTAAAACACATAGCCATCAAAATATATTATTAAGGCATAAACACATTGGAAAAAAAGATTCAAGGTGTTTTCATTTTTATTTATTTATTTGTACTGAAATTGTACCAAACTCTGAAATTTCCAATACCAACACCCAATTCTGACAGAATATTTTTTCTTCGGTAAATTTTATCTGAGGATTACAAAAAGGAAATCATTCGCCGAGAGATTTTTCGCAGTCTTCGCCGGAAACCCATGAGACAAAATTGCTAGGAACGGCATATTTTATTCGCGCATAACGCTAATACTGTATGGATTTCTTCTCTGGCTAGTTCTAATGTAAATATTACTTCATGTAAATATAGATATGTTTAGTTTAATGAATTAATTTAGGGATTATGGAGGTTTAAAATTTTGAACTCCTAATGTTAAATCCCTTTCAACGTTTGCAAACAAATTGCAATGCGGGTGTTTTTTAAAAGCATAATTCAAAAACTGCTTCGATGGAATGAGCTATAATTTTGAAACTTCTAGAAATCGATTTCTGCTTTTTAAAAATCATAGGTCACAATTCTTATTGTTTTCGAAAATTAATTCCGAATATACACATATTTCAATAATGATTAATATATATATATATAAGACTGGTCAAAACTTTTAACAGAAATCGATATTGCAGTTAAATGAGTGTAACTTATTGCGCATGAAAAATATAAGACATCTCCTAAAAATAATCCCTAATGCGGCTTTTGAAACGAAAATTAGTATATAAGACCCTGTCTTTCTTTTGAGGGAAATTGGGTAATTCTCTCAGCAGGTTCAGTCAAGCGCGTCATATTCATTCATTATGCTAATGAATTCAATATCCACAAACTCTCCGTTATAGTTCTAATCTTTCTTTTTTTTTTTTTTTTGTATTATGGCGGAGATTATGAGTAAAAAGAAGATAAGTCTAAGGATTCGTTTCAAAGTTCGTTAAACTGTGTAAAGAGATTTTATTGAAACACTGTTCGCAACAAGGCCTCATTAAAGCCTGCGGAGCCAACTGGGCCGTGACATTTGGGGTTTCAAAATTGGTGTAGTTTTTGTAAAGCTGATATTTTAAAACTGCAGGGTGCTTCAGAAAAATGTATACACATTTTGAATGATTATAACTCCAGTTTTTATTCACATATACAGTGAAACTTCCTTTTAACGAAGTCTCATCGTTACCCTCAAGCACTTCGCTATGTAGAAAATTCGTTAAATAGAAATAACCTTAAATTCATGAAACTACCTTGCTTTATACTTGTATGCACATAACACACATAAAATGAAAAGTTAAAAGTACGCATAAAATGGAAATATTTGAAAAATGTATATTAATTCGAGCAGTCATTTTTCTTTTTCTTTTTTCTAACCAATTAGACATATCAGAAAAATTTAATTTAATAATGTCTAAAAAAAAACACATAACAAAGAAAAGTAAACAAAAACTGAAACGTACCTTTTCTTTTTTGATTAAAATGGGATTAAATGTGTTTATTTTTATTAAATAATTAAATTGTATTAATTTTCATACAGTCCGCTGAAATAATTTCATACGCATTCATCGCAACAGCAACCTCTCCGTTTGAATGCTGTACACGCACGAAAGTGGAAGAAACTTCGTTATATAGAATAAGTTTTTCGTAATATGGAAATTAATTTACATGTTAATAGTGGTCAAAGTCAAGGTTCTGGAAAAAATTTCGTTAAGTAGAAAACTTCGTTACATAGGGACTTTGTTAAAGACAAGTTGCACTGTAATTAATATTTAAATTAAAAAAGAATGAACACATAAAATGTATAACTTTTATGACCGTTCTGGTCAATATATCTGCTTATAACGGAGGGCTACTGATTCACAAACTTCAACAAACATTTCTTTTGGTGTTGTGACGCATTCTTGCTCCATTGCGGTTCCGGAACGTTGTCTAGGAACATCCATTCGTTTCAAACTTATCTTTTATCCGATGAATTGTAAGTCGCATACATGGATCCACCCGAAATTCCCTGCGATATTGTTTTTGTGCTCTGCTACATTTTCATTACTCACAATAATATTTTTAAATAAATTTTATTTTTTTAAAAGTTAATCTTGGTCTACTCATTATTTCCAATTGATTACACTTTGAAAAGAAAGAAAAATTAGAAAGTTATGACCCGTTAAACAATGTATGTATACCTTTTTCTGACTCTCCTTCTATTTTATCATTGTACTACTCAATATTTTGTACTTTTACAGTATAGGATAAGATTTTAAAAAAATTATTTATTTTTGTTATGCATGTAATCATACCTCCTTTGATAATGAAGAAGGTATCGAGTAAGTACCAGATCCCTGAGCCTCCCTTAGGCTTGATCGGACTCTGGTTCACAAACCCACACTGTAAAAAATGAATGTGTCAGATTACAACACAACGTGCGGCTAAAAAAATCGCCAACACCTTGCGCTGTAAATTTCAAGTATGCTGTAAATGAACATATGCTTGAATTTTTAGGTACGGTGATGTAATTTTACAGCACAAAGTGTTGTAAATTTCAAGTATGCTGTAAATGAACATGTGCTTGAATTTTCAAGTACGGGGGTGTAATTTTACAGCACGATGTGTTGTATGCTGTAAATGAACATATGCTTGAATTTTTAGGTACGGTGATGTAATTTTACAGCACAAAGTGTTGTAAATTTCAAGTATTCTGTAAATGAACATGTGCTTGAATTTTCAAGTACGGGGGTGTAATTTTACAGCACGATGTGTTGTAAATTTCAAGTATGCTGTAAATGAACATGTGCTTGAATTTTCATGTACGATGATGTAATTTTACAACACAAAGTGTTGTAAATTTCAAACTTTGTTGTAAAAAACATGTGCTTGAATCAGAAAGTACTAACGTGTTTGCAAACATGTTCGTACTTTCTGATTCTGACACAGTTATAAAATATGTATAAAGTTATTGTAAAAATATACATAAAATTTCCAGATATTTTTATTCAGATTCCAAAGATTAAAATAATATATATTTTATTTTTCTATTAAAAAGTAGTTAATTGTAAAATCTTAAATTATTTGTAAGTGCTTTCGCAACAACATTATATTCAGATTGTCAAAGAATTTATGAATGAATTTAAATTGTCAAAATAATTATAAAAGTAGTAGTTTAGTAGTAGCAAAACTTCGTTATGGAATAGTGTCAGTTTTTATTTATGTGCTATTAAGTTTAAAAAATAAAATAATTTTTTTAATTTTCATTTTAAATGATAAACGTATCTACACAAGTGACCCTATATCGGGTACAATATAAACCCTTCTACATTTAAATAAATCAGAAAAAAAATTGTCGTATCGGTTTACGCCATAAGATTTGTCTAAGTGTAGAAATTTTTGTAGCAACAAAAGAAAAAAAGATAGTTTTTCTTTTTTGAACTACTTTTTACTATATCTATGTGTATTCATGGTACTAATCTACTATGTATACACTGAATTTTTTTTTTCACAGAAAACAAACCATTAAATACGGTGTTTTACCCATCGGTTCTTTTGAACAAGTGCTAGAAACACATTAAATATTATAATAAGTACTAGCTGACCCGCCCGGCGTTGTCCAGGCCCGTGGTAATAATTTTAAACAGAACTCAAGTTTGTATTTTTATTTTTTTTTTTTTTTTTTTTTTTTTAAGAATCTGCACCAAGTGCACCAAAAAGGAGATTAATATTCAAAATTGGTGGTAGCTGAGGTCCGAGAAATTTTTTTGCCGTTCAAGTAAGTAACTGGAACTCCCAAGAAGTTGTTAAAAAAAAGGGCAGTTATCGGACGATTTTTAAGGGAGCTATAGTAGAGGGCCCAAAAGGGGCAAACTGGGGGTTTTTGAGCCGGACCCTAAGAGGAAAACATCTTAAAAGGTTCTATAGTACTGCTTAGCGCTCTAGATCTTCAGTTAGTCGAAATTAAGCACAGGGTATAAATAAATTACTCATTATAATAAAATTTTAAGGAAATGCTGAAAAAAGGCCCCAGGACCCTAACAAAAATATGAGGGTGGTGGCCCGGAGAGAGGAGTTCAAGAGTAAACTTTAAAGTTATGCATTGAGAGGGTGACAGAATTAGGGGGTTAAAAAATGCATGGCGCACAAAAAGTTTAAGGGCCCCGGACCGGACACCAGGTGGCAGGGTCCTAACTGGAATGCAGAAATGGGGGAATAACTAAATAGAGAAAAGCCCCCCCCCCCCCAAAAAAAAAGAAGGTCGGATTAAAAGGTGACAAGTTATTAACAATTTCGAAAAAAAAAACTCCAGGGGAAAGGGTCTTAACTGGGATGTAGAAATGAGAGAATAACTAAATGGAGAAAGGGGACCCAAAAACGAAGAAGATCGGATAAAAAGGGGGCAAGTCATTAACAATTTAAATTATAAAAACTTAAAGGGACCCAAGGGGGCATGGGTCTTGTCCGAGAATTTTTTATGTCGTTCATGTAGTAGCTGGAAATGCTAAGAAATTGTTAGAAATAAATAGCTAGTGAATCGGACGAATTTTAAGGGAACTATAGTAGGGGGCTCAAAAAAGGCCAACTGAAAGTTTTGAGCAGGGAACTAAGAAGAAAACATCTTAAAAGGTTTTAGTACTTAGCGCTTTAGATCGTCAATCAGTCAAAATTAAGTATAGGGTAGGGTATAAATTAATCATTAAAATAAAAATGAAAAAGAAATGTTTAAAAAGGGCCCTAGGGCCCCAATAAAAGTATAAGGGTGGTGGCCCGGAGAGAAACTTCCAAGACTCAACTTTAGAGTTATGCATTTAGAGGGTGACACAATTAGGGGGGGGGGGGGGGTGAAAAATGCATGGTCCACAAAAAGTTCAATGGGCCCGGACCTGGGCCATAGAAGTCCAGGGTCCTAACTGGAATGTAGAAATGGGGAATAACTAAACGGAGAAAAGGCCCCAAAAGATCGATTTTAAAAAGAGCAAGTTATTAAAAATTTAGGGAACAAAAACTTTGACGGGACTCCGTATACCGGGCCCCAGAGGGCAGGGTCTTAACTGGAACGTAGAAATAGAGAAAATCTAAATAGAGAAAGCGTCCTCAAAACGAAGAAGATCGGATAAAAATGGGGCAAGTTATTAACAATTTAGGGCAAAAATCTTAAAAGGTCCCCAGAGGGAACGGGTCTTAAAAAATTTTAAATTTGAGCCTCAGGTGCATCAGGACCTGCCTTGGATTATCCATCTTGGATTATTAAAACTTTTAGTCCCGCAGTGGCGCAGACGATTAAGCTCGGTTTCTGTCAAGATCACCGAAAGTGAAGCAGCATCGACCATGGTCAGTTCTTGGGAGTGTGACAACCTCTCTCGACTGCGGCTGCTGTGGGACTGTGTACGTTAATGGGCGCTGGTGTACATAAAATCTGTTCGTGGCTCCAATGACTTCTAAGTTTGAAAACGATACTTCTGGGGGTGCCAATCCAGGTGCAAGTCTCTCATCTGGAATTGGTTCAAAATTAGGAGACCAGCCCTAGAAGTCCAACCTCTCTTGAGGCTCTGACATCCCTGCTTTCAGAGAAGTACCATGGCACTTTCTCTGACACGACAACAACAACAACTAAACCTTTTATTCCAGCATTGTTTAGTACTGGAATTGGTTCAAAATTAGGAGACCAGCCCTAGAAGTCCAACCTCTCTTGAGGCTCTGGCACCCCTTCTTTCAGAGAAGTGCCATGGCACTTTCTCTGACACGACAACAACAACAACTAAAACTTTTATTCCAGCATTGTTTAGTACAACGACTCAGATTCAGTATATTTTCAAAAGTATACTCATTGTTTAAAACTCGATTACTGTGCTCAAAAAGCTTAAGTTGTTGCCGACGTTGTATCTGTGAGATCATTTTACGAAATTTCTATATATAGGCGTGTTCATAATTAAACGACCCTATTTTAAAGTTGTCTATAAACGAAACTGTTGTTCATAAAGTTGTGAAATTTTGTAAAGAACATAACAAAGGAATAGGAATATGTTTGTCTGAACAAAAAAAATAGTTCAAAAACTTTCCACCAGAGGGCGTCTTTAATGAATTACAGATTTAACATACATTTACGATAGTTTACAAATTTTATTACAGCAAAACAAGTTCCACATGACGGCCCTTATTTTCAGCTATACCACCTGGAATCGTAAGATTTAGCATGTTCTAGTTGACCGCAGTGGTGTTCTGAGAAGTGCTAAGAACATGTCGTGAAATGCGGGCTTCAAGATCAGGTAACGTTCTTGGATTATCACGAGTTACCAGATATTTCAAATGCCCCCAAATCCAAAAATCAAAACGCCCGTTGGTGGCAAAATTTTGAACTATTTTTTTTCGCTCAAACAAATTCTCATTTCTTCATTATGTCCTCCCACAAATTTTCACAACTTTCTGAACAATAGTTTTGTCTGTAGACAACTTTAAAATACGGTCGTTTAATTATAGACACCCTGTGTATAAAAATTCCGTAATTTTTCTCACAGATACAACGTCATCAACAACGTAAGCTTTTTGAGGACAGTAATAGAGTTTTAAACATTGAGTATACTTTTGAAAATATACTGAATCTGAGTCGTTGCACTCAACAATGCTGTAATAAAAGTTTTAGTGGGACTAACATTGAAATGAAAAGTAATGTTTTAATATATAACTATATTATTTTTTACTTAAATACAAAAAAATTATATAAAATACAAAAGGAAATTAATAAAGTAAAAAATGTAAAATACAAAAGGAAATTAATAAAGTAAAAAATATAAAATACAAAAGGAAATTAATAAAGTAAAAAAATATAAAATACAAAAGGAAATTAATAAAGTAAAAAATATAAAATACAAAAGGAAATTAATAAAGTGAAAAATAAAAAAAGAAATGAAATGAAATAATAAAGCTGATGTTACACAAAAAGAAAAAAGAAATGAAAATAGTAAATGCACTTATTTCAACAAATCTTTTACCGCATCACTAAGTGGGATGTTCTTAACTTTTGGTTCTGGTCTCGAGTAACTTATGAAGGAGTTTGAAGATATCATCATAACATGAAAAGCGTCTTCGTTTGTAGCATAGTGGAGACGCTTTCCTGCTGTGGTGGTAATTAACTGAAAATCCGTGTTCATTTGCTGTTAATCTTAAAAACTAAAATAATTATACCAAATTGGTGTCTCCAAAGGCTCTTATGCAGCCAAAGAAAAAAGTCACCGTATCTTTACAGATACAAGGATAGGGATCGAGTTGTTAAAACACACTACCGTCAGAGTACCTAAAACTGTTGAAGTTATCAACTTGGTTTTAATTTCATTCGATTCAGATTGAAAAAGTTTTTATTCGTATATCTATAGATGGGCGATTTCCAGAGTTTTGTATCACTGTGCGTGCGGACATAACAAGTCAGGCGGGGTTCGTCTTGAAAACGGCGCAATATAGATCTGGTGTCACACCCAGACCTGTTACGAAGAGGCATGTTATCTCGAATTTGCAACAAAGACAAATAGGAAAGTTCATTGTTTTGATTTATTTGTTTATTTATTTCACTTATTTATTTATTTATTGTGTGTATGGGTGGTAGCTCAAAGTGACACAGCTTGCATTGATCGGTGGAATTGTGAATTACATTTGCATTCGATTTTCATATTTTTTTTAGATCCACTCTCTTAAAAAAATCTATAGTAATTTTAATTCAGATTGAGTAATTTTTCACTCCTTTCCAGTATTGAAAATGCACTTATCCTACAGGAGTGAATTTCAGCGAAGTGGTTATTTTCATTCCTTTTTTTTTATATAGCCATTTTCACTCTTTTTTTGACTAACTTTATATCTGAAATGAGTGATTTAACTCATAATTTGAGAAATTAATTAAGTTGGTTTGTTTTAAGTCTTTCTTAAGTTGGAATAGACTTATTTGATGCAAAAGGAATGATTTTTTAAAACTAGGTTTGTTATATAGTTACTTTTTTTTTTTTTCAAATATAATTTTAATGTATGTTTGGGTTCATTTTAGTTATTTCATTCCTCTTTTATTTTTTTATTTTTCATTTTTTATTATTATTATTATTATTAGGATTATCAATTTAATTTTTGTTTTAATCGTAGCTTTTCATTTTAATATGTATAAATGACACAATTGAATAGAAATTTTAAAAGAGATTTCATCAATTTTTAACATTAGGAATGAAAAAAAAAATCTGATGATACATATATTGACAAGTATTTTTTCCCCTAACACAATATTCTAAGATTCGTTTTTTTCACTTTATCTTCTTATAATAAAATTCTTTCTTGTACTTTTGTACTGCAAGTATAATTTTAGCGTTACTAAAGGTTATTACTAATCATGAAAATATGAATTTCTTCAATTATTTCTTATATTATTATATTAATATATTTTCCTTATGATACAGAAAGTTGTAGAACAAAAATAGCTGTAGACAAAATTTGTAGAACACAGAGTCCATAATAACAAAAACATGTTTCTTTTTGTTTTTGTTTTATGTTGTTGATGATTTTTAAATTTAGGATATACGTTCTATGTTACTTAAAATATTTAATCCATACAAGTATTTATTATGTTCATTAGGCGTATACAAAGGTGCAAATATCTTATTTATTTTGGAATTTACATAACATTTACGTAAATAGCATGAAATACTGAAGAGGTTAGGAATAGCAATCTGAGACAAATGTTCTTAGAAGGAGTTAGACTTTTGAATAGGCATAACTTATAACACAAAAAATAACAATTCACAAAATCACACACACACACATATATATATATATATATATATATATATATATATATATATATATATATATATAATTATAATATCTTTGAATTTCAAAAAACATATCAAGTTCTTGTATGTATATATATATATATATATATATTAAGTAAAGTAAGTTAATTAAATTAATAATATTTTTTACTAACCTATTATTCTCTGACAATTTTTTTAATTATCTTTCACATTTCGTATTACTTACATAATATTATGTAAATTCGAAAATAAATAAATAAAATATAGATCTGCACAATTCACAATATAAAGTTTACTATTTTAGAAGAATGCGATTATTTTTTAGTTCTTATATAAATGTTTATTTACTAATACTTAAGTGTAGATGTCATCTTTTAGTGCATATTGAATAGATTTTAATAAACAGATTCTAATAAATACTTGTAACTGTAATATATATTAAAAAAAAAATAAAATGCATAAAAAAATGGATAAAAAAAATGCATAAAGAAGATCTGAATTAACGTAATTATACAGTTTTAACACGAGAAAACTATATTTTCAAGAGTATTTTATTAATTACAATAATAATTCACTTTATTTTTTTTTTCCAAAAATAATTGTACGAAATCATAATATGACACCCAGAAAAACATTTTTTCAATGCATTTTATTTATATTATTCAAAAACGATAATTGAACAAATTAATATTTCCGGTTTAAACGTTAAATAATGTCGTCAAAATTATATATACGATGTAAAAATAAAACAAGAACTATCATTAATACAAACAATAAAATAAAAATGTACCTTATAATGTACCTTAGTGGTAGGAGAAAAATGTTGTCCTGATATAGCAGTAGCCATCTTTTTTTTTTTTTTTTTTTCAGGGAAAAGAAATACAAATTTCTTCTATTTTTTATGATGATTATTCTTGCTTTTTGAGACACGACATGTATAACTCCATTTTTAAATCCATTAAATAAAAATACTAATAGACTTATATGTTTGAGAGTAACTCTAATTTAGCTCGACTTAATTTTGACGCTTAAAAGTGACGAGGCAATCATGCCTGATAAGCCGAAGCCTTTCACTTTTCAAACCGGATCCCGCCAAACCAAATATTATAACCAATGAAAAAGTTCTCAAATCACCCCTTTTAAATGTGTTTTTCTAGTTCGAAAGTCCACAAAATCGCTTTGGAGAACCGCAAAGTGAAGTTGCAGGAGATAGCTCAGACTCTGAAGATATCCAAGGAACGTGTAGGTTTTATTTTGAATGAACATTTGTCTATGGAAAAGCTGTTGTCAAAGTGGGTGCCGCGCCTGTTGACTTTTGACCAAAAACAACAACGAGTCGATGATTCTGAGCACTGTTTGGAGCTTTTTAGTTATAAAATTATGTTATTTATTATAAAATTATTATTTTTATTTATTTATTAAATTATTATTATTAAATTATTATTATTATTTATTTATTAAATTATTATTATTATTATTATTATTATTATTATTATTAAATTATTATTATTTATTATTAAAGTTATCTTATTTATTAAAGTTATAAAGTTATAAAGTTATGTAAAAAAGTTGTGTTTTCTTTATTAGACCAGGAACTTATCACTCCATGTGTTATATATATAATTCACGTTATTTATAAATTAACGTGAATTAAAATTTAAAAATATATCATAGATTTTTATGTATTTTAAATTTTTTAGAATTGTTTAATTTTTTTTTTAAATTTTTGTTTGTTTTCCGGTTGTAATCAAGAGACAATGTAATAAGTAGTATAAAGGAGAGATGACGACTCAAAAATAGGGAACCTGGACTTCGTGGCAAAATTAGTTTTGCAAGATTAATTTTGTCGTAACAATATTAATTAATATGAAATAAACAAATCCAAAAAGGAGTAATAATATAAATTAATTAGGTTCCTAGTCCACGTCCACGATCAAACTTCAGTCCATTTTCGTCATTCTAAACTTTTATGGTCCCTTTATGGCGGTTCTCAAATCTACACTGGCTACTTTCTGTAACATTTTTACTTCAATTTTGTTCATAAATACATGAAATTGGCAGGTGATCTTATTCTGAAACTAATTTAATAAAACTGTTTTTTACATTTTCTGTAAAGGCAGAATTTTTTTTTTTTTTTAAATGCTATCAAAGTTGATACAAATTTCCGGACACGACAGCGCGGATGTGGGGAAAAAAATCTGTTGTCACGAGAAAACAATCACTTATAATTCAAAATGTAATTAATTTAACAAAAAAAAACTGTTTGATTACAAATTATATACTTCAATAATCATGCCTACAAGTGACAAGTTTTTACGTTTAAAAATAAGTCAGAAAATATGTCTTGAAAGTTTCGGGGAAATAAACAGGCCTTTTTTTATTTATTTCTTTTTCTTTTTTTTCTTTTTTTTTTTCTTTTTTTTTCCTTTTCTGTTTGCAAACGCATGAAATTGGCAGGTGCTCTTATTCTGAAATTATGTAGGTAATCTAGAAGTTTTTTTTTCTTTTTTCCCCAATATTTCGGTATAAGCACAATACCTGTCAAAAAGTGCTATCGAAATGTGCGTTTTGGACCGACTTTCCGGACTCAGGAAAGGGGGGAAATGTCATTATGACACAACAATTGCTAATAACTCAACATGTAATTCATTTATCTAAAAATGAAAAAAAACTTCGATTCCAAATCAATTCAATGATGATACCTGCAAATTTCGCGTTTTAGAGCGGGAGGAAATTTAATCGAGAACTGCCTTAATTTTTATATTTATTATTTTTTAAAGCTTAATTCCAAACCCTTCAGTAACTTCATCCAATGAAACATTTGTCTCTTCTTAATAGAAAAATTTAGACTTTATTATTTGAGATATGAGATGCATATACTTTTGAGACTAAGCGTTTGTCTAAAAGTATTTCATCGAAGAGCCCTTGATTTGAAGCGGCCGCACCGAACTGACAGACCTGCTTCCCCGGAGCAAATCGTAAGGAAGTGGGTTACGATGACAAAGGGGAGACCAAATCGTTACAGCGGCGGCCGGTCGATTTTCCGGGTCGAAGAGCTGAGAGAATGAACGCGAGATGAAGAATTAGAACGGGCTGATAGGAGAAGAATCAACAGAATGTACCTGTTCTCGCGCGTCCACTTTGCGTTACTTCTGTCAAAAGCATCTTATACAAAATAATAAAATGTATGCCTTCTTAATCGATGCTGATAATGTCGTGCAGCGAAAGATTAATCCGTTTTTGGTAGCGATACGAGCATTACTCAAACTTATAGTCTAGTCTTATAAATGCTTTGCACTCCATATTCTACAGAAAGCATGTTTAAATGCACCTCAGAAATTCATATAAACTAGGGGGCTCAACCCCCTACTCGCTAACGCTCGCCAATCCCCCGTGAATTGGACATTTCCCCCGTGAATTCACATTTAGACCGCTGCGCGGTCCCAAGCAATTCCAGCAGCAATGAGTATACTGCATAAATCATTTTAACATATCAAATTGACAATTTTTTTAATGTAAAAAAAGTAATTGAAAACTTTGTTGAAAACACAATTAAAAACGCATTTATATTGGTGTTACCAATGGGCATAAATCATTTATATATGCTATGAAAAAATGATCTTGAAAAAACAATTAGTTTAAAACTCATTGCTCCTATAACATTGTACAGCACGGCTTAAATTCATTTTAAAAAAAAAACACTACGTGATAGATCATCAATCCTTGTTTAAATTTCGTTCGACATATTACTGTTCTAATTGATTACAGAGTTTTGAAAAAGAAATTATTTTTTTATTTCACCAAGACAGCAACAGATGGCAGCAGGAGCAATCTAGACAGTTGAAATTTTTATTCTCTCCGGCTTTCGTGTGAGTGAAATTCATAAATAAATTCTAAATAAGAGTTGAGAATTCATTTGGAATTAACGATATTACTCATAATTAAAATGGGGAGTCATCTCAAACGCTTTGGATTACGTACATGTTATTTTATTTTTAATAATTGCTAGTTTTAGTTTCACTGCTCTCACAATGGCCACCATATTGGAGCTGGAAACTACGGTTGTTGCCAAACGATAACCTAGAAATTCAGCCTTTTTTCCGCGCCACGTAAGAGAAACATATATATAGATTTCATTATGTTTGTAATAATTTAACATCATTAAAATAAATCGATTTCTAACTTGAACTCATTTTTCGCTATCCTGGATTGGAATAAACGTCAACTATGAGTACTCCAACCATGGAATATGATTTACCGAGTTGAAACAAACTTTCCTCTCTTCATCAAGGACTAATTACATGGTATACAAGAGTGTCTAAGTTACATCACACTTTCATCATGTAAATGCTATGTTATAGCTCGGAAGAATGAAATTAGCGCTTCAGTTCGCAGCCCTGTCCAATAAATAAAAGCGAATTATATGCCAGCCATAGGATATCGTTCTGGTAGCTCAGTAGGAACAGCATTGGCACGGCAAGCCAAGGTACCCAGGTTCGAATCCTTGCCCGGCCATTTTTCGCTCTTTTGGAATAAACCTCAAACTATGATACTCCAACCATTGAATATAATGCAAATATTTACAACAGAATTAACTTTCTGTATGCAAAATGAGATAGAATCACGAAAAGTGCTAAGGAGCAGAGTTAAAAAAGTGCTAGGAGCAAAATACATCAAAAACACATTTTCAATAAAAAATACAAAATACACTGGTTTTAGAACTTAAAATAAAAAACACAAAATGCTTTTCAAATTTAAAAGTTCTCAAATACAAAATACATATATTTTCAAAATACATTTTTAAATACAAAATACATTATTTTATTATTATTATTATTATTATTATTATATATTAGGTTGCATTACGCAAAGTTTATTCTGATTTGATGCTGATAAATAAAACGCGAAATGCTTTGAAAATATAAATTTCCTAATAAAGAAGCAAAACTAATTTTTAAAAAAATCAGGGGTGAACACATTTTATGTAAACAAAGAATACTTACAGATAAAATTTTAAAAATCTGTACCGAAATATGAACATTTTCATGGATGTATCCAGTTTCATTTTTAAAGCATACAAATAAAGTGTTATAAAAACACTTTATAAATCCCATAGAAACGTTAAGAATTATAAAAACTTTTTTTAATAACAATTCAGCAAAAATGTGTCTGTTGAAGTTAAACACTCTATTTAATTAAAATCCTTGTCGTGCCAGATTTGAAAAAAATATGTATAACTTCCGTAAACGAATTCAAAGATGACACAAAACATACATAGGTGTGTATTTTCCTGTTGTGAATTGTAAATTTGCGGTTTAAACTCAACAGTTTGAAAAAAGATAAATGTATTTTGAGTATTTTGAAAATAAAAATTATTTGGAAAAACCTGTTAAAAATACATTACCAAAATACTTAAGTTTTATCTGTTTAAAATACCAATTACAAAATACAAATGCATTTTGAAAATGTATTTCAAATAAATGTATTTTCGATACTGCCCAATGCTAGCTAGGAGTAATTCGGCGGTGCACCGTTGGATTGATTTTAAAAATTTTCATTCTTTGTTCCGTTTTTATGATATTTTTGTTTAAAGGTTCGTTTGGAATATTACCTCTTGCATGATCAATTGTATGTATGTTGGAAAGGCGGGGTCTGATTCTATGCTACAGAACGCAGCTGTGTCCCTGTTATCGACCGCTTATAATTTACTTACTCCACCCGCTTAGTAAGTAAATAAAAATCACATGCAAGCACACATACACTATTAAAAATAAGTTTCAGCATTTCACCAAAAAAAAAATGGCGCTAATTTACCTGCAACCAAGTTCTTAAAAAGTTTGGTGCTAAATTTCACTAGTTTACTGGGTCTTTCACATGTACCATTATACATTAGTGAAATGTTGAACCAAGATTCAGGTTTTTGTTTAAAACAAATTTATGGTGAAAGGTTGAAACAAGTTTCAGATTTTTCTAAACCAATTTTATGGTGAAAGGTTGAACCAAGATTCGGGTTTTTCTTTAAACCAATTTCATGGTATGAAAGAATGATTACAAGTTTTAAATTTTCCTCTAAATCAATTTTATGGTCAAAGAGCTTGGATCAAGTTTTCAGGTTGTTCTCTAAATCAATTTTGTAGTAAAAGATTTAACGGTTGAATTAGAATTCTGGTTTTGTTTTTTTCTCCGTTTGCAGTGAAATGTTGAACCAGCATTATGGTTTTTAATTTATCATTTAATTGTGCAGTAATGAACCTTGATTCAGATTCTTTCTGGCCGTTTTGTGTTGCTCCATAGAGAATAAATATATACACTAAACTTTATTTATTTTTTCTTTATTTATTGATTTATTTGTTAACATTAAACTGAAAAGGGAAAAAATATTATTATTATCAAAGATTTATCTATTAAATGTCGATTTTTGTTTTTGAAATGCTATTTAAAAAACAACTAAATGGAAATAGCTGGTTCTAATTTAATTACACAAAAAATCTGTATTTTTTTCATCGATATACGAATTATTATCACTCTCTCCTTGTACGCTTCTCACCACATTATTACTTACTTTTCATTTATTGCTTTAGTGTTTGCTTATGCACAAACATTTATCATAAAAATATCATTTTTAACACTTTCCAACCTAGTTGAAAAGTGTTTATGACTCCGGTTTGTCTGGCCGTCTGCCGTCTGTCCGTGCTCTAACTCCCGTAAATATGCTCGGATTGCCTTGCAATTTTTATATGTTATTGTCGTCATCTATAGCATGTTCCCTATTTCAACTGAAGTGTGTAGAACTTATAGTTTTTTTACAGGGGCACTCAAAAGAATGCCGTTACATGACGGTCTATGGGGAAAAATCATTTGCGGTTTATTTTAATGATGTTACATGTAACATCATTTCAAACACGTTGTAATTGATATATATCACTAAGGTGCATTACAAGAAGCTTAATATGGAATAGGGTATGCATAGCACTTATAGGTACTTTACAGGGACAGTCAAAAGAATTCCGTTACATTACGTCTATGGAAAAAAAATCGTTTGCGGTTTAATTAAATAATGTTTCACTATTTTAAACGCATTAAAATTTATAGCACTAAGGTGCATTACAAGAGGCTTACTACAGAATAGTGTGTGTATGGCAGTCATCGTTCATTTACAGGGGCACACAAAAGAATTCTCTACTGTCTGTTAACAATAATTCCTGGAAGTTCGTTTTAAGTTGCTGAACGCGATTTTAAATTTAACTCATTTTTTGTCTATTACTTGGTGTGTATAAATTTTGTAGATTCTATACAGGGCAGCACAAAAGTTCGCGAACACATTTCCGTTTATTGACAGAAACTCCAGAAGGAAAATTTTAAACTGTGCTACGCGTTTCCTAACTAAACTAAAATTTATAGCATCCTGTGTATATACAAATCTATAGATCATATACAGGGTTGAATAAAAGTATTCGGATATTTTTTCGAATATTGTATAGGTTGGAAATTCCTGAAATTATGTTTTTAAATATATGTTATGCGTTTTCCATATTGTTTACTTAGATGTTATCTTTCAGCTTATTAAACGGTAATGATTTGCAAAATTATTTTGGAAGCGTTGAAAAGTGTTACATAATCTATGCTTGGCGCATGATTTTTCGTTCTTGTTTTAAATAATGCTCTTGGACTTAAATACCCTGTATTTATTATATCTTCTAATTTAAAATCCAAGAAATACAATATCATTTTTACTAAACTTTACTTAAATGGAATTTCTTTTAAACTAATGTTAATTTTGCACAGAAATCCAAATAAAAGTACCAGTGTGAAGAAAAATTTCCTTTTCAAAAGTTCCTTTCCATATAGTACATTTATTAGAAAGACCCCCACGGAGGGCAATCCCCCCAGGGCCTATATCCCTCGTGTTGATAATCGGCCGTCATAAAATCAACCTACCAACCATAGTACATTTGTAACAGCATTCTTATGATCTGTAAATAGATTTGAAATTATTATTTTTTCCTTCTTTCTGATATTGCTGCACTGCAAAAAATAACTGTTGATTTTACAGTATAAAACTGGCACCCAGCTGCCAGTATTATACCGTAAAATTAACAGTATTAAACAGTAAAATAAGCAGTAATACGCTGCCGTGCAAGCAGTAATACGCTACCGAGCATGCGCGGTAGCGTATTACTGCTTGCACGGCAGCGTATTACTGCTTATTTTACTGTTTAATATAGTGTAGAGCTGGTTTGGGTATTGATATATAGTTTTTATTTGAAGGGATTGTCTGCATCTATTAAAGATACAAAGTGATCGTATAGAATTGTGGCAAGAGTACATTATCACGGTAGTTATTCCCGCAAATAACATCCAGACATCCGTAGATCCTGTAATGGAAGAAGATTAATCCAGAATAAAGTCCAGTCATTTTTATTCTTTGCATACTGTAGTCTTTATTTATCCAAGACAAGAAAGAACACTTCAAAATAATATGGGATAGAACAACTCAAAAACATGGGATGGCCTCTCAGTCGATTTTTAATTAGAACTTTACTCTATGAGCAGAGGCGGTAAAGTGATTAAGAATCGCGGTTACATTTTAACAGCCAAGATTAGAAATATAGAGTCATGGCGATTGCAAAAAAATGCCAAAGAATAATAGAAAAAGATTCGTTAATGTTAAACCAATGGAGGTGGTTTGAATTTGCTTGGCGCGACATTGAGCTACCAGGAGCGCTGAAAACCATGAATTTTATAGCATTAACCCTTATGGGAAAGGCCGAAATAACATCTGCTATTACATGAATGTTTATCAAAAGAAGGCGTCTGCGATCTATAATGTTTAGGGTATTATATATAAGTGAAGTGCCACAACATCCTTTGTTTTTATAAATTATTTCATTTTGAACGCGGAACAGACATCTGGTGAATGCTGATATTAATTCTTTATGACTATTGCACTTTTCTTTTCCATTTTATTATTTTATTTGTTATAATATGTGGTCGCTTTGATAGGAGAAAGGATCTGAGAGATTGCCTAGCAGAATAAATGAGTTTAAATTAAATGACCTTGTTCCTTTAAGAATAATGGGATTTAAATTTGGAAAGAAGGGATGAAAAATAAAATATAATTTAGAATATAAATTTAATTTAAAATATATATGATTCAACATCATATATATACACCCCGACAATAGATGAAAAAAAATTTTTTGAGTGTCGCCATGATCCTATATGTAAACAATTACACCATACACGATACAAGAACAATATGCAAAGAAAAGTATAATAAACAACACATAAAGTTATAAATGTAAAAAAAAAAATGAGCTCTTAAAATATGTGACTGATCAGTTCTATTTGGACATTCATTCGTCCATATTCATATAATAATCACAACAAAGTGATTTTCTTTTCATATATCTCACCTTGGAACTTTCATATGTTCCTATAATTCAATAAGTAGATAGTAAATAGGTTAGTAAGTAATGAGTAAGTAGTGAGTAAGTAGTGAGTAAGTAGTGAGTAAGTAGTCGACTACATTCAATCATTTTTTTTTCTTAAAACATTGTTCTGCATGCTATATATTTACTTCACTAGTGAGATCTGTGTGAAAAAGTTCACAATTTTTTCTTTTTCTGAGAGTTCACTTTATAGTATTTTTTTTTTTTTTTTATGTGCACATGGTTGGTCTATCTCAATTACCAACTCTCAATATGTTATATGATAATATACGCTTGCAAGCAACAATAAAATACACTTATATAAAATAAAAATATCATATACACATTTCAAAACTGTAAAAGTTTATATACATTCATATAAAAATAAGCAGACCAATTTTGTTTTCTTTATTTTATGCAGGGCAAGTAAGAGCATAACAAGAAGTTATCACACCTTTAAAATTAAACGAAAGATAAATTGAAAATAAATTAAAATTCTCTCTTTTTTTTTTTTTTTTTTTCTAAGTTTTGAAGAGAAAAAATGTACTCAAATGTGAAAACACCAATTGCAGTGGAAAAGACATATTTAGTGAATGTGAGTACATAACCTGAAATTATCCAAATTTTTAAGGATTTTTTAGAATTTTGTAGCATTTAAAATAAATTGAACCAATAGATAGATAAATGCTATAAGTTAACCAAAACAAAAATTTTAACAACTGTAAATTTTGCAATATGAGTGGGAAAAAATAAAATCAAAACTTTTTTTTTTTTTTTTTTTTTTTTTTTTTGTATCTTTACGATGAGGAGAAATGATAGTAAAAAAATCAAATATACGAATGCATAAATATAAGCATATGTTATACAGAGAAATTTATAGTAATAATTTATTTGTGTTGTGATAAACAATGGACTCAAAACTGTTTGTGTAAACATGAAAATTTAGTGACAATGCTAGAATGTGTAACAATGGAACATGACACTGAAAAAATTTTGAAGAACTTTAATAAGATATTAACATGTACCTAACATGAACTGTGTAAAATTTGAATGAACAAATCTAAAAACTTTTTTTTTTTTTTTAAGGAAAAACGAGAAACGTGTGGTAAACAAAATGTAAAAGAATATCGTTAATTTGTAGAGAACCAATGATCACACAATTGCACATGTAACATGTATGTGTATGTAAACAACTTCAATGCAAGGCCTACTGCAAAGAGAAACGTTGTAACCTTTGTAGAAAATATGCTTTGTACACCTATGTAACTGCAGCAAATCTTGCGAAGATGTCGTGGGAGGAGTGTCATTCGCAAATATCCACAATACCCAAAAAGAAAAAAAAAGAAAAATTTGTATCATTGTAAACTTTGTACCATGGGTACCAATGAACATACGACAACGACACTGCGTGAAAATGTAGATAAATATGTGAAAACATATTTAAAAATGCAATCGGTAAACAAATGGAATCTGAAAAATTAGAAAGAACAACATTCAAAAGTATGAATAATCTGACAGCTGAAAATTTTTAACACTGCATCCGTGAAAATGGAAAAAATATAAAACGTTCATGTACAAAATCAAAACGTAGCTTTCTAATGAGTGAAATTGAAATGTATGAAATGCCAAAGAAAATATTAGAAAACTGACAAAGTATTGGCAAAAATTAAATTGTGACAGATAGAAAGAAACATTTAAGCTTCAATGCGGAAATCTAAGTAGCAATTACGGCTTTAACCACTAAAAGAAAACAACATAGAATCAAAAATGCAAAAATTGGAATCAGTCAGCGCTTTCTGCAGATAAGCGGTGAATGAAGAAGACACCTAAACGTACTTATTGGAAGAAAAAGTAGGATATCACAAATTGTCATTAATCGAAAAATATATCCTATGAATGTGCATACCAAAAGTTAAAAATGAACAAGTGAAGTGTATTCAGAAAAATATGTTCGATGTATTTTGAATAACAGTGAATTATTAAAAGAGAAACTGGCGAGCACAAAAAGTAAACATGTCCTGTAAAATGAGAAAATTCATGTGTGAATTTTAAAAATAACGCTAGCATGCCAAATGAAAAATTTAAGTCGAATTTAGCAACAGAGATTCTTTTAGCCTGACATAAAATTGAAATGTTTTACATTCAGGTGAAAATGTAGGGTGATTTATATTAAATGACTTTCGGTGAGTGAGATTATGGGTGGTGCAATTAATGCAGCGGGGAGTGTTTTTACAATTAAGAGAAGACTGACTATCACCGCAAATTGCACAAGCCAAATCATTAACACAAAATTTGGCAACGTGATTTAGCTTCTGACAATGAAAACAGCGTTTTACCTGAACAAAAGGTTTAATAACATAATCCTTTGCATTAATATTTAATATTCCACGTTGAATTAAGAGATTAGCTATGTGAGGTGTAATTTTAATGACCCAATTAAATTTTTGTCCTTGTTTTAGCTTATATTTTCTTTCGAAATGAAAAGAAGGAATAGTTTCACCAATATTGTCGTGAATAGCAAACATAATATCCGTACTGTCTATATTATCCCTTAAATTTAGCAATATAATCCTTATGTCATCACTATCTGTGATATTGTGTTTACAGAGATCTTCAATATATTTTGGTAATGAAATAATGTTATTACCTTGACTTTTCCTTGAAGTGGGTTCACATATGTTTGACATGTTTAGTGTCTGAGTTTCAACTTCCATTTTATCCTTAAATGCCAAATTTTACCATCATAAACAGTATTATTCTTAATATTAATTAGGTTGCAAGGTTTTGTCAAAGTATACTTCATAAGGTCACATTGAATGACTGCTTCAGAAGAATTGGATTGTTTGGACGCGGACAGTACCTTTACTCTTTCTATTAACTTTTTATTCACCTCAAATAAATTATCTTTATCCTTAATTAATTTAGTGCATTCATTCTGAGCATTCTGGCATAAATCCATCAAAATATTGCATTTAAATGTTATTTCTTTATGAAATGCATCAAAATTTTGAATGAATTCAGGATTAGCATTTTTAAGAAAAGGCTCCATTAATGTATGCATTTCAGAAGTTAGTGTGCCAACGAATTTATCTAAGATATTTTTTAAATTTTGTAACGTTAAACTACTAAAAGCATTAGATTTCACCTTAAAATTTTCAGGCGTGCTGTCAAAATTTGCAGAATCAATCTGCAGTGCATCAGAGTGTTGAAATAAATTTTGAAAAGATTTGCAACCCTGAAATTTCCTACGTGACCTTCTACCATGCATTTTGGAAAAAAATCTGCTGTAAGCAATCAATTATCAATAAGCAAATAAATAAAATAAAAATGAAACTTCTTTAGATTCTACTTCTTTAGAATTAATTAAATAAACAAGAAAAATTCTTGTACTTACCCATACATATTATAATGATCATATCAATAATAACAAAATACACAAAAGAACAAATATAAAATTAAATTTTTAACACATAAGATATTAAATGCGCATTCACATTAGGAATGCGAAAAAGAAAAATGAGGATAGACAGTGATCCTATATAACATATGATCTCTTTTATTTTCTTTCACTTTATTGATTTTGCTGACTAAAATGAGCTAATGAGTTGTTTGCAATTGTCCTATTGTCAGGTGTTAATAATTAAAGATCATAAAATTTACCTTCTATCTAATCTGTTCTGATAATAAAAATTAATGTTATTTACAATTATCGTATTTACTCAAAAACTGACAGCAAGGATTTTCTCAATACTTCACTAATATATGAAGCTTGTTTTATAGACAAATAAAATAATTAACTAGCTGTCAATATAAATTAAAAATTAAAAATTCACAATAGAGTTCAACGCATACACTTACCAATATACTTATATACATACACAATATATACACTTACCAATACTTCCGTGAGCAGTAATATTCAAAATCTACAGTATGCTCATCAAATTTTAAAACTATGAAGACATACAGTTAAAACAAAAAAAATTTTGAAAATTACTGTGAATAACTATGCAACGAGTCCTATATTCACTGAATCATTAGTTAAAATAAATTCAAATTATGATAGCAATATACCAACATAGAATAATGCAAAAATATATATGATCAGTTTTTTGCTTTTTTTATCATTTCTGGAGTATCATATTATCAAAACCTCTTTCAAAAACAAGGCTGAACAGAAAATAAAAATTTCAGTAATCTGAAAACTAATATTCTTGCATTTCAGTTCTAAAACACTTGAAAAGTAATAAGACACATTTCTAAATATTGTCAAAAATATCCGTAAATATTCAAAGAAAAGATATGAGCATGAGAAAATAAAATTCAAGCAAGAAAAATGTTTAACGAATATTTTACGTATAAATTTAGACTAAAACAGGTATGAGTTGAAATAAAACGTAATAATAATTATAAAAATATGACATACATTTAATATTTTTTTTTCATACTCATAACAAACAAACCTTTACTGCTGAGAGAAATTTCATCTCTTCCTTTATTTCTTTGTTTGCTGAAACACTGTTGTAAATGAAGAAGATAAAAATATTGTGGAACTGTTTTTTTATCTACCACAAACAGTCTTAGTAAGAAATGCATTGAAATTTAAAAAAATTGGGTGGAATTCAACGTCATATGGAGACACCCAAAAATTAAATGTAACTAATGTAATTTTTATCCTTGAAGAGGTACCGTCATTTTTTTATTATAAAATTCGCTGAAGAAACACAAATAGTAGCGAAAACTAATATTAATCGCAGAAATAAAATCAGAAAGTGAACACAACGACGTCGATGTTTTAATCTTCTAGGTGAGTCGTTCTTTAATTAATTTTTAAATTATTAAAGATTTTTATTACTAGAAAATAAATCTAATATGCGGGTCACACTTGAAAGAAAAATCGTCCATCGTAGTAGGTCGGCTTCGGAAGGAGAGTCTGGCAGACGGGAGTAAAGGTTTCTCATATTCACTGACTAAAGCGCATTTCAGTACTTATCACCGCTTGGGATAATTCTCATCGGGTGCTGGCAATGAAAAATTTCTCCGGGCCGGTAAAATTTCACATGCGGTCGAGTGATCAAAATCTGCTTTCACTTTCTTGCGATGGAAAAGCAACAGATGTAGAGTTCTGATATTCCATCCAAAAACATTCAGATACGGGAGGCGTCATAAACTAGTAATTCACAGCGGGCGATGTAAGCGAATAATCCAGGACGGTAGCTTGTACGTGGACGGCAAGAGGTCAGAGTCCGCTATCCTTTCACACGGGTGATGGAGAAAGCAAAATACGTTGGAGATCGGTAAATAAAGTCTAGTTGATTCATAGGCGATGGAGAAAATTAAATCAGGAGCCGGTGAATGTTTATGAAGAATCACAACATCATAGTCTTTTTGCATAAAAATACAGTTCTAGGCTAAATTTTATCAGGCTTTTTTTTCGATGCACAATATTCACTAGGAAGCAAAAAGTGATTGTTATATTCAAGCGGAGGCCATCCCGAGTTGTATAAATATCCCATACGAATCAGCTCTTGAATACCTTTCGGCACCACATATATATAGTGTAGAGCTGGTTTGGGTATTGATATATAGTTTTTATTTGAAGGGATTGTCTGCATCTATTAAAGATACAAAGTGATCGTATAGAATTGTGGCAAGAGTACATTATCACGGTAGTTATTCCCGCAAATAACATCCAGACATCCGTAGATCCTGTAATGGAAGAAGATTAATCCAGAATAAAGTCCAGTCATTTTTATTCTTTGCATACTGTAGTCTTTATTTATCCAAGACAAGAAAGAACACTTCAAAATAATATGGGATAGAACAACTCAAAAACATGGGATGGCCTCTCAGTCGATTTTTAATTAGAACTTTACTCTATGAGCAGAGGCGGTAAAGTGATTAAGAATCGCGGTTACATTTTAACAGCCAAGATTAGAAATATAGAGTCATGGCGATTGCAAAAAAATGCCAAAGAATAATAGAAAAAGATTCGTTAATGTTAAACCAATGGAGGTGGTTTGAATTTGCTTGGCGCGACATTGAGCTACCAGGAGCGCTGAAAACCATGAATTTTATAGCATTAACCCTTATGGGAAAGGCCGAAATAACATCTGCTATTACATGAATGTTTATCAAAAGAAGGCGTCTGCGATCTATAATGTTTAGGGTATTATATATAAGTGAAGTGCCACAACATCCTTTGTTTTTATAAATTATTTCATTTTGAACGCGGAACAGACATCTGGTGAATGCTGATATTAATTCTTTATGACTATTGCACTTTTCTTTTCCATTTTATTATTTTATTTGTTATAATATGTGGTCGCTTTGATAGGAGAAAGGATCTGAGAGATTGCCTAGCAGAATAAATGAGTTTAAATTAAATGACCTTGTTCCTTTAAGAATAATGGGATTTAAATTTGGAAAGAAGGGATGAAAAATAAAATATAATTTAGAATATAAATTTAATTTAAAATATATATGATTCAACATCATATTTAATACTGTTAATTTTACGGTATAATACTGGCAGCTGGGTGCCAGTTTTATACTGTAAAATCAACAGTTATTTTTTGCAGTGTGGAGTTTCTTGTTTTATTTTTATAAGATGACGAAATTTTCATATTATACTGTTATTGTCAAATGTTTACCTTCTTTCCACAAAATAAAAAATTAAATATTTTTACATATTTATTAATATTCTTAACAAATAGGTACAACGGTTAAACATATGGAATTTTTCATATTTACATAAATATTTGCAGAATATATATACAGAAATTACATAAATACATTATTTTTGTCTTTATCATAATGTTATGTGAGCCGTGAAATTTTAACTGTATATATTCAACTGTTCCTTTTCAGACTAAAAATATTAAAAAACATTGTACTAAGGTGGGGGTGCAATACTTTCAAATGGCTCGAGAACGCTAAAAGCCACCCCCATGTGCAGTGTTGCCAGTACAGGCTACTTTAAAAAAAAAAATCAGATTGCTTGATTGTCACCACTTTTTTAAGTAGAAATAGTCTTCTTTTTTTAATGCGAGAATAAGGGAAATTACACTATTTAAAAAAAAAAAACAAATGGTGGGAATCAAGCAATCTGAATTAAAAAGAAACACAACATTGACCTCATGCGCACTGCTTCCTTGTTAAGCCAATATTTCAACTTGATGCATAAAATAAATAATAATAATAATAAATGGTTTGAAATTCTTTTAAATCGCGTAAAATCCTAAAATAAAATTATGCTAAAAATATTCGATGATTACGATGATTAAAAAACAGAATAAAGTTACACATTCTCAATTTAAAATCTATTTTCATTTCATTTGGCAAAAAGCAGGAAAAAAAAATAACAAAAACTGCATTTTGCTCTCGGCAAAACTTTTTTCTTCACATGAGTTAACAAATATTCTATATACCGTCATTACATTACGAGACGCTGGATTATTGAAACTCAATCATTTATCCGTTAGAAACGCAATAATCTTTTTACCAACACACAATTACCGGCGGTTAATTCAGAATACTTGGAATGAGATTTTAAAAAGTGTTACGGTTATAAATTACAGCTTAAAAAATATCCGGATCATAAATCATAATAAACAGAAAAGTAAACAAATAAAGATAATTCTTTTAAACTTTTAACTATATACTATTTTCTTTATTGCAAATTTTAAAAATCTGGGAGCGAGTCCACTTTTTTTTTCTTTTCTTTCGATCAACATTACACGAAATTTGCTAACACCATTTACGGCTCGTTTCTAAAACGTAATAGCATGAAACTTGCAAGCATTTTCAATACCGAAGGGGGGAAATGCTTAAATTATTAAAAAGGATTATAATCGAATTTAATTTTTTCATTGTTGTTGTCGATAACTGAACTAAAACTTGAGTTATAAGCGAATGCTGTCTCAGTTTTTGTGGACACGGACAGCAGTTTATTTTTCTTTCGCAGCGCTGCCGCATTCACAAATTCAGTTCCAAACAACAACTTTGGTAGCATTTTCTGAAAGATCCTTTGCTTTTAAGGAAATATGTAAAAAACAGTTCAATTGCATAGTTTCTGAATAAGAGCTACTATTAATTCCATGCTTTTAAGAACAAAAATTGATTCAGAAATGTGTCAGAAAGTAGCCAGTTTGGATTTGAGAACAGCCTTAAACCCCTTATGATATAGAATCATTTATACATATCTTTATTCTAAATTATTATCTTCCTAACTTAATTTTCAATATATTAATTAATATTCTCTTCGCTAAAATATCTCTTATTCTAAAACCTCAAGTGTTACTTCCTTTTCTCATATGAAAGTCTATCTTTATTAAATGCAGCATGTACGTTAGTGATCTATTTTAATTCCAATGCAGTTATAACAGATGTAATGTTATGTGTTCTGGACATTCATTGACAGCTGCTTGGGCGCCCAACCTTTTTCTGTTCATAAACAAATTGTGCAAGTAATGTAATTTCCCAGATACAATGTTTAGCTCTTTCCTTTGACTAAAATTCCTTTCCCACCGGGTTGCCCGCCTGTGTCCTCTAAAATTCACAAAAGTTACGGTTTCGCCAAATGTGGTAGCCTTTTCATTACATCCTCCCAAAACAATTATATTAATTATCCTTAACGTACATAAATTCTTCTGTGCGTCTGCGGTTTTGTTGGCTCAGTGTAATATCGCATCTTGGCGATACAATGTACTGCCCAAAAAGGGCAGATCACTCCTAGCTCTTGATCTGTCAACAACTGTTCTAAGCCTCTAATACCCGAGACCACCCCGTTCTTACCATCTTATACTTGCTATATATCAATAAAAAACTTTCAGCTGAGATGTCTTCGTTCATTGGATATTTCATGTCTGCCTTCCTGGATGTAGAACCTTTGGGAAATTGTTACAACGCAAACTGTACGTACGAACGGCCCAAAAACTATCTCAATTCATGCGTTATGCATTCAAATATTTCAGCCCAACAATAATCATCATCATACCCCTGGTCATAGAAACACATAGACATTCTTCCAATTACAAATGTATTCAAATCAGTATGGTTTTTAGATGTGCTATTACTTTTGCAAGGCGCTGTAAATGTATATTAAAATACGAAATTTAATGTTTTATACGGCTCCCGTTCTCTTAACTTTGTATTTAAAAAATGTTCCCCCGCAGGCCGTAATAATCAGACACCGAAGTCAGAGGAGACTTTAAAATGTTTTGGCTGTGCTAAATTCACAAAGCCTTTTTATTCTTCCGCTTTAATAAAGAACAAATTTAGATAGAAATATATTTCTAATCAGAGGAGAAGTACTTCTGCCTATTGACGGATTTCATGCAAAAATTATATAAGAATTATAAATGGCTCAAAATAATATTTTCTAAATTTTAAAAACTTTTTAGAGGAACAATATTATTTGCGTGTTAAAAGCGTGCTTATATCCGTTCTAGATTTGTGGATTCTAGCAAATAAAATGTAATTAATATAATATGATTCCTAAATCTCTCATCTCCTATTGGCAGATCTGGTTAATTTTTGTTTTTACCTCAGTAATACAGCTTTTGAGAGTATAAAAAATGTCACCTGGTTCTGGTTACTTGACATTCCGAAAACCTTTATCATGAATAAGAATAATAAAAGACTATACATAAAAAATGTCTTTCTTAATGTTCTCGGCATTTTTTATAATGCATTTTTATATTTTGACAATTTTAAATGTGTTTGCGATAAAAGAAGTTTGAAAATGATCAAAGTAATAGATATTACTATTATTAATAAAAGTTTAAGAGAGCTAGAGAGGGATCAAGAAAATGCTAGGGGGAGTTATAACCCCCCGGCCCCCTGCTCCCATCTGGTTAGGGTCTTGGTTGCCTTGCGTCTAACAAGGAGACGTTAAAATAATCCTATTCTTTAACGACTAAAATTTACTTAATGTTAGAATAAATGTTATTAAATTTCAGCGTTGTCGTCGCTAAAAGCTGTAAGATGATCTTTTACCGGAAAATGGATATACTCGCGCATTGTATGATTGATGTTCTTCTTAACCGTATAATTATTTAAAAAAAAAAAAAAAAAAAAAAAAAAAAATCGTATTTTAATGTATATACAGCCCTTTTCAAAATAAAGGGTAAAAGTTGAACTTGATTTATATATACTTTTTGTAATAAAAGTATGTTTCTATCGTCATCAGTTTAAGGCTGTTCTCAAATCCAAACTTAGCTAGTTTCTCACACATTTCGATTTCTGAATTTATTTTTGTCCGCAATCGCATAAAATTGGCCAGTGGTCTTATTCAAAAACTATGTAATCGATCAGTTTTTGCCATTTTCGATAAAAGCTAATGACGTTTCAGAAAAATGCTGTCAAATTGGGTGTTTTGAACCGAATTTCCGGACGCGAAAACGCGGAAAGGAAAAAAACTGCCGTCATGAAACAACAATCATATATAACTCTAGATGTAATTCATATATCAAAAAATGAAAAAAATAACATTAGATTTCAAATCACTTCAATTAATCATGCATGCGAGTGTCATGCTTTTACGTTTAAAGATGAGTTTATAATTGTGTCAGAAAGTTTTGCGTTGTAAAGCGGGCGAAAATACTTTTTCCTCTTTACATCTATTTTGAATCACCCGGTGTATAAACAGACTATATCATAATTGCTCACCACGATCTGAAACACGCCATTCGCGGAGAGTTCGTGTATATTCGTACTTCCCTCCCCGACAGGGTTGGTTTGGGGGGGGGGGGGAGGAACAGGCAATTCAAGTATCGAGCGTTGGCAGACACGTTTTTCTGTTGGCAAACAATAGAAATCACATGTTGGGAACATGACTAGGAAGAACAGATAAAAAAATAGTAATAATAAAATTAAAAAAAAATGTTATCTTCTTGCTATCATAGACAGAATAATAGGCGATTATCAGAGAGATTTGCACATGAGATGAAATAAAATCGCGTGTCTTTCAAACGGCATGTGCCGAATTATTTAGTGAGATAAATGTTTAAAAGATAGAGAACAAAAGCATCATTTTATTTATTTCTTTTTTTAAAGCTGTTCTCAAATCTAAACACTCTATTTTCTGACACATTCACGCAGTCATTTGAATTGTCACATCCATAAAATTTGCAAGGTGGATCAAGAGTGTGTGCGGGGATATTACAAACTTTAGTTTTTCACACAAGGGATAGATTTACAATCCATTTGAACAAAGAACAACTCCGCAGTAACATAGACAGTAGACGCTCAATAGAACGACCGTCCATTATAACGATTTTCTCATTATAACGACCAATCGAAGAAGTCCGATATATGCAACCATTCACGTAGAATTATTTTTACATCCAACGCATGACCAATTAGACCAAATATTCCAACAAAACAATCATTTCTACCAATAGTTCTTTGAGGTTGATAGAAAAATTGAGGCTGTTTTGGAGTTTTTCGAAAGATGAAAAATTCCATTTCCTCCTTAAATTTAGCAATTCTATCTCTATTCATGGGTGGTGAAGCGGTCGTAAAAGTTATACTTACGAAATAACTTTCGACATAGTAAATATTCGAAATTATACTCACTTCTTGACTGCAATAATTTATGTTTGCAATACGTTCTATCACAGCTAATCGATCTTTGTTACAATCTTTGTGTTGCCATTTTCCTGAAAAATAATTAACTACGTGATACAAAATAAAATCTGGTAGGTATCGCTATTACAGTAAGTATATTAAACTTATTATTGTCGTGTATTCTTGTATTGTATTCTTGTATTGTCATGTATCCCAGATCAACATCAAATTCTAGATGCCATCCTGTGATGAGACAATCTTTGGGATGCTATTTTCGTGAAAAAATATATAAGTACGGGGTACAAAATAAAATCTTGGTAGGTGTCGTTACACCCCCCCCCCCCTTCCAGTGAAAACGATTAAGAGTACGTGATCTTTTAATTTGCTAGGAAATTTAACTCTTCTCCCAGATCGAGCAGATCGAGCATCTTCGGTTTTGGAGGTAGTATCTCTTGAAGTTTTGGGTAGAAAAGGTTAGCTGTTAAGATTAGATAAGAGGTGGTGGCTTTGTGGTGGTAACGGGCGGCTGCGACGTGTTTGCTTCATCTTTTAAAAGAAAGAAAGACTTGGATCTATCGATGGAAATTCGTTTGATTGTTCCATTTACATCAATATGAAAATACTTGTCAGCACGTTGTTTGACAGCAAATGGGCCTAAATAATTAGATTGCAAAGATGAAGCAGTATGGGGATTGTGAATGAACACATAGGAACACCTGGTCAGATGGTTGGATACAAAGATTGCTATATTCTGCCATGAGTACACTGTAAAAAAAAATTCCTGAAAAAAAACGGAAATTGTACTGGCAATCGAGACGCCAGTACTATTTCCGTATTTTAACGGAAAAAAATTCCGTAAATTCCAGGAAATTTTCCGTGATTTCTGAAATATCCGTTTTTAAATTTCCGTTTTTTAACAGATATCTTCCGTATTTTTTAGATATTTTTATATCGATAAAATAAATTTTATAGGACCAAAAAAAAAAAAGTTATTTCTCAAGGAACATCTAACACTTTCTATTTTTTTATTTCTTTCATTTCTGTGCGAGTTTTCAGTAAACAACCAACACTTGCCTCGAAGGGGGTTCGAACGCCGAAACTTCTGTGTAGTAAACTGGCGGGCTGTACCATTACGCTAGGACCGGACACTTCCTTTTCTCAAATATGGTTATTTATTTTACATACTTTTAATGATGCAAAAACTTAATTTTTTTATAGTTAGATAGACTTTTTCAATATTTCATTTTCGTAATTTTTAATATCTTGTTTATTATTTGATGCTTTATAACAGATAAATTTTTAACTTTTTATGTATTATATGCGTAAAACATTGTATTAAGACTAATGATTCCTTCTTTTTTTTTTTTTTGCGCCCCACCAGTGGCTGAGAGGTTCTGCTCTCGAAGCTGGTAGACGGGAGGTGCTGGGTTCGATCCCAATCGCGCCCGTCGGCCTAATCGTTCGGAGTTTTCTGGTTTTCTTCGAGCCGTGGATTTATCCATGCGTAAATACGGGTTAGGTTCCTTTAGAAAGACCCCCACGAAGGGCACTCCCCCCGGCCTATATCCCAAGTGCAGATAATTGGCCGTCAATAATCAACCCAACCCAACCTTCTTTTTGCAATAGTACATATACTTTTTAAAATTATTTGTCTGTTGATCTATTTATCAATTCTAAAAACAATAATTATCTTAAGTAGACGTATTTATTACATGCTATTAAAGTAAATTTTCTTTATCTCTTATTTTAAAAACTTATGTGAATAAACAATTTTATAATAAATTAAATTATTATATTTAATCTTTACTGAGAGCTTTTGTGTACGATTCTGTTAAACTGGATAATTTTAAAAAATCAAAACAAAAAAATAAATTTTTATAGAAAATTTTGAAATTAATGACCTTAGGATAGGTAAGTTTAAATTTGAACTTGATAATTTAGTTTAAATTAATTTAGTTTAATTTATAAAATTATAAACTAACGAAATAAATTATAAACTTTATAAAATTATAAACTTCATTTTTATAAAAGTAAACAAAAAGTCATTAATTATTTTTTATATATTTAAAGAAAAAAATATGAACTTTGTAAAATTATAATTTATAAAATAATAAATTTTAGTTTATTTCACAAATTTATAAGACAAATCAGCTTAGTTTAACACCTACATACCGATAATTTGCAAAACTATTATTTTATGAAACCTTAAAAATATTTAAAAAAAAAAAAAAAAAAAAAAAAAGATTTTTAGCGAAAATTTTGAAATTAATGACCTTGGGATAGGTATGTTTAAATTTGGATTTTTTAATTAGTCTAAATTAATTTAGTTTAATTTATAAAATTATAAACTAACTAAATATATTACAAACTTTATAAAATTATAAACTAACTAAATATATTATAAACTTTATAAAATTATAAACTAACTAAATATATTATAAACTTTATAAAATTATAAACTAACTAAATATATTATAAACTTTATAAAATTATAAACTAACTAAATATATTATAAACTTTATAAAATTATAAACTAACTAAATATATTATAAACTTTATAAAATTATAAACTAACTAAATATATTATAAACTTTATAAAATTATAAACTTCATTTTTATAAAAGTAAAGAAAAAATCATTAATTATTTTTATAAATTTAAAGAAAAAAATATAAACTTTCTAAAATTATAATTAATAAAATAATAAATTTTAGGTTAATTCACAAATTTATAAGACAAATCAGTTTTGTTCAATACCAATAATTTGCAAAGATATTATTTTACGAAACCTTTAATAACCTAATATTGCCTCACGTTAATAAAATTAAAATAAAATTTTAAAATGTCAGTGAAAAAATTCATAATTTGAAGCACTATAAAGGAAAAAAAAGTAGATTTAAAAGAAAAAAAAAATCTGTAATTTATATAAATAAAGTAAATTTCTAAAGATTTCACTAAAAAATAAAAAATATCATTATTATTTTCACAAAAAATTACCGTCCAGACACGGGCCCGGTTAGAATGAGCTCCAGGATAGGCCCGAGTCTAATGACAGAAAATAGGCCCACGGGTAGGACCGGACCAGGCCTGGATCCTAGAAGACCCTGGACCCTAGTAAATACAGCAATCTTAATTCGCATTTCAAACAAGACTATATCTGTATACAAACCTCTGAACGTTATTTCCGGAAATGGGGAAATACGGACATTGTACTGTTTTGAAAAAAATCCATCAAATTTACGGAAAACTTTCTGCATATTTACGGATTTGAAATCTCTTTTACGGAACTAATGTCATTTACGGAAATTGTACTGTTGTTTTGGAAAAATGAAATTTCTCCGTAAAGTTTTACGGAAAATCTCTTGTATTTTCACGGATTTTTTTTAGAGTGTAGATGAAGGAACAGGTTTAAAGTGTCTCATTGTAGCTTACGGAGTTTGTGATTAAAATGTAGACGACTGACATTAGGAGGGGATGAAAAGAATTCTACTGGCAAACAGATTAGAGAGCCGCAGGTTAATTCGGCTGCAGAAAATACTAGATCTTCTTTCACTGCCGTTCGTAGTCCAAGTAGGACAATTGGTGAGGCATCGACCCAAGATATCGATTTTTTTTTAGGTGGCACTTTAAGGCTGCTTCATTGCCGATGTCGACGCTAAATCAACCTATTACTCTGTGAATGACAAGCAGTGGTGGTATTCGTTCGGATTCCATTACACTTGGCCAATGCAAGAAAAAGTTCACTTTAAATTTGTCGGCCTTGATCATATGTTATTCTCTCTGGTATTCCAAAACGAGTTATCCACTGGAAACTACGGTTTTTGTGATTGTATTTGCAGTTTGGTCTTCCAGTGGGACAAATTCTAACCAACGAGAAAAAACGGTCGATGATGGTGAGGAGATATTTGTATCCCTGGCAAAGTGGTAAAGGTCCGAAAATGTCAATGTTTATGTGTTTGAAGCGTTGTGATGACACTTAGAACTCAGCCAAAGGAGAATGAGTGTGACAGTGGACTTTGGATCTTTGACATGCTAAGAAATATCTGGTCCATGTCTGACAGTTCTTCTTTATGTTAGGCCATATAAATCGTTTAGAGATGAGCTTCTTTGTGGCTCTGTTGCCAGGATGGTAGAGGTTGTGGATTGATGAAAACACAGTCTGGCGATAGTTTTTATGGATTGTAAGGAATGATACATATTTGTTGATATGTCACAGAATTTTTTTTCAGTAGATTGAAAGATGAAGAGTTGTAAAATTTTTAAATTAGGATTATTTTGCAATAGGGTTAAATCCTCGTCCTATTGGATATCTGCCAGACTATTATAATCTATAGGACATGGTACAGAGATATAGTCTAGCCTGGAAAGGGCATCTGCAACAGTGTTTTCATTCTCAGCGATGTACTAAATATCAATAGTAAATTGGACAATGAAACTGAGATGTTGCAATTGTCTTGAGTGAAGTTTTGTCCACGTTATGTTTAAATGCGAAGACTAGAGGTTTGTGGTCCATGAAGATAGTAAATGACCGGCCTTCCTGAACGTACTTGAAATGTTTGAATAAATGCCAAACAGTTCTTGATCGTATGCAAAGTACTTCCCTTCAGTAGGCGTTAAAGATCGAGAGAAGAAGCTTGACGGTTGTTTTTCACCATTGACGATTTAATGTAAAACTCCGCTGAACGCTGAACAGATTCATCCTTTTTTAATGTCATAACTGCAGCTTGAGCAGAATGAATCAGCGTCGTTAAAACACGCACCCTTTTTGTCCTTTTCTTTCAACGATAACTTTTAGTCAAAATCATACATATTGTTTTTAAATTATCATTAACGTACTTTATTCGGTCACCCACATATCAATGTAAATGAAATTATACAAGACATAAATTGTTTCCTTTCTCATGGTCAGTTTTGACTTCATAAGGCATCCAGGTGTTAATCCCGTCGTGCTGGCGCCTTATAACATATTTCCAAAATATCTTTCTTGCATTTTCTCAAAACAACTAACCGACAAAATTCTATTTCACTCTCTTTTTAGCCAAAGTGCACTCTTCGCCAAAAAAGATTTCCTTACCCCTGACGTCAGTTATGAAGCTGATATGATGTATCTGTATTGGTTACAGCATCCCACGCAAAAAATACAATTCTCTTGGCTCTAAAAATGTAAATCGTTTGGCGTATTTTCCAACGCACGCTGTCATTATCAAAAAGTCACTTCCTCTCTGATCTCAGCCGATGTAACATCTAAAATGATTTGGCCCCTCTGGCTACCCTTTGGATTCCTTCAAATTCCCCTTGATGTTCTTCAAACTCTTTCGATTACATAAATATCTTCAGAACATTTCAACAGTATTTCTAAACCATTCAATGGATTTTTTTCATTTGCTAAACCCCTAATTTAAAATTTGAAATGTCACCCCGTTGATATTTATCAGATTTATTACAAAATCCAAAACGTTGTGTTTGGTGAAAATCTCACTGTTGTGGATGTTTTTGGATTGTGTCATGTTTCTCCGATTAAAGACCATAAACTCTGTGACATGATGTCGTCTCCTTTTTTAACATGATAATAAAAAAAACCAATCCGGTTCTGTCAGCAGGAAACGTGCTATGGGTCTTGCAAAAACAACCAACTACCACTATACCTTTTTGTTTCATCAAAACTGACTTACTCCGTAAAAAAATCCTTACAAGTCTTTAATGTATATTACTGGACTTACTCTGGATGAATGGACTTACTTCTCACGATTAACAATATCATAAAGTATAACATTACACATATGTATTGATGTGGTATACAAAAATGTATGAAGAAACTTGCAAAAGTGTTTGCCTACTGCGTGACATTATTGTCGCATTTAAAGGTATGCAGATTATTAATGCAGTTGTATTGACATTGAGCATTGTTAAACGCCCTAACTAAGCTTTGGATAAAAAATTCGTTTCTCATTTGAGACACCCTGCCACTGTATCTCACGAGAGAGAAAATAAGTGAACTTATTCATAGCTCTCCTGACGCGATGGATTACTTGGAGTCCACATTCAAAAGGATGAATGTAACAGAATTTTCGTTGCCGAGAATATCAGAATACCGCCTGTTATCGCCAAAGTCTGCTTGTGTTTAGTACAACATATCTATGTGAATGTGCTTTTTTGCCCTTCTTTATATATGTGAAACAAAAACAGGAATAAACTAAACATTGAATCTGACTTTTGACTGAAACTACCTACATAATATTGAGCAAGACCTGAGGAAGCTGTACTTGATAAAGCAAGTCCAGCACACTTTTCATTAGCGATAGAAGCAAATTAGTGCAATTAGCCTAGTCGTATATAAATCAGCGTGCGCCAATATGTCATTAAGTATTGTAGCTTTTTTCCTACACCAAAACACTGTATTTTGATATTGTATGCATTATTAAAATGTAATGATTGTATTTTTCACTTGAGTGTTATTATAAAGCAGTCAAAGTATCAATTTAGCAATCTAATCATTTATTTTTAAATATAATAAAACGTGTTAAGACGCAAACACAAAAGACCATATGTATATTTCGTTTTAGACAGGTTCCTTTTTACACGTTTTTCTATATTAGCATTACGTTTCTTACCTGCTGGTACACGGAAGTAATGAACTTCGATTTAGTGGTACGTCGGTCTAAAAGTTTGGGAATACCTGATTTAGAGCGTTCGGATCCAAAGTGGATCAAGTCCAAACGTATATATATAAAAAAAATTGTCTGTTGCGGATTAATACTTGTTAATGGTGTATATTTTCAGAGCCATAGTGAACCAAGTCCCAATTTCACTGTGTCGTATTCATTTGATCAACCTTATGTAAAAAAACATTTCAGGGCCAAAGTGAATCAAGTCCAGTAAATTCTGATTTAAAATTGAATTGCCACCTTAATCTTTGTTTTTGAATTTTTAAATTATGAGCCTTATTTAAGTTAGTCTTCGTACCACAAAAATAAAAAGAAAATTATCCTCTAAATCACTTTAGTATTCAACTATCGTTACCGTAATTTCCGGCCTATAATCCGCGGATCAAACAATTATATTTCGACCCAGAAATTTTATTTTATATAATATAACTTACTATAGATCGCTCTAAATATTTGACTTCAATTATTAAATTTCTGGGTCGAAACATAATTGTTTAATTTGTGGATTATAGGCCGGGATATTTCAAAACTGTTGCCCGTGTTACGGAATTAAGCCTCCTAATTAACACAAGTGCTAAAACAAAATAAAGAAAAAGTTACATCTCCATCTTATAGAACTTACATCTGGACAATCTTTCTGTGCCGCTCACATCTGGTTAGCTGACAGTAACGAGGCAAATTTATTGCCTGTCAGAAAATACTTTATTCGTTAGCCATCTGCAGAATATTTGTGTTAAGTATCGTCGGACACTTTAAAGACAGTTTAGCTCAACTTCTTTTTAACGAGACTTTTACTGACTCTATTTGATAAACACTTGAATTTGACTTTTAATGATGCAAAATGGCCAATTTTAGATAATGATGTTTATCACGGATATAACCTTTTGAATGTAACCCACTTTTTGAGAAAAGCACGTGTGTATTTTCTTATATATGTTTTTTGCTCACTTCGTGCTTGAATACCCGACTAAAAGGGTGCAAAATGTTCAGTCTTAATTTTATCTTACATTAAATTCTTTCTTTTCCTTTTAAAAAGTGTGAAGATGATTTTCTCGCCATGTACGCTAATGGCGCCTGGTGCATGTAAAATCCGTCGTGGGTGCAAAGTCCTCCAAGTTCCCTTTGAATTATACCTCTGGAGGTGCCTAGTCAGGTGAAGGTCTCGTCACCTGATCAAGGTTCTAAATTACGAGACCAATTCCTTTCTCTTTTCTTTTTTTTTTAAATTTAAATTTCTATTTTAAACCTGCTATTTCAGCGAGGTTGGCTGGATGCCGTGAGCTGTCAAGTAGAGAAACTGTAGCAAACCACTAGAGAACACTACAGACAAGATGTAATACATAGCGGAAACACAAATATTTAAACTGAATTGTATAAACCTGTCTATATTAGCAACCATAGTCAGTGTGAATATGGCCCGAAAGCAAGCCCCTTTCCTTATTCGACAACATACCCAGATACCCATAATTAATAACAAACTAGAACCGGCCAACACAGTATCAAAGTAACTCTCACGAAATACCGTTGCAGCCAAGGACACCCAAGAAGCTAATCAGGTGGATCTCCGTTATGAGGAGATTAGGAGAATTTCGCCCCGCGGCCAGGTATACAAACTCGTTAGGCTGGGCATAATGCCCGGCAGGTAGGGGCCTGGTCTGCGGTTTAATAATAATAATAATAAGATGATTTTCTCTACTTGGTATACCACTACAATACTATGGAATACATAATTCTATAGCAGTGATCATCTTTCTATAGTGAAATCATATAATTTCTTTTCAAATGGATACTTCAAACAAAATAATATTCACACAACAACAAACAAAGTTTGTTTCAAACGGATTACACGGATATATCACTGACGAAGCTACCAAACGGTAAGAACATTCTTTTTTACTTCTATAAGATGTTGTGAAGAAAATTGATTAAGTATTTAGAAATAAATAAAGGAGGTAATTAACCGTTCTCACGCCTTAATACTCGTTAGGTAAATATTGTCTAACAAAAACTATAATTTATGGACTTGATCCCTTTTAGTTCTGAACGCCTCATTTGATAAAAAGTTTTAAGCAAATCATGAACAAAACATGGCATGCAGCATTGCTTTGAAAATAAAAATTAAATAAATATACAAGCGAACTCTATTGTAGAGAGTACTACACTGTAAAAAATTTTCAGAAACGTTTCTGAAAGTAACGGAGACCTGTGCTGCACGATACTAACAGAAAGGTTTCTGATTCGATCAGAAAAATGTCTCGGCTACAACACGGAACCTTTCCGATTCGTAATGAAACATTCCTGAATATATCTGAAACATTCCTGAACATATCTAAAACCTTTCTGAATATATCGGAAATCTTTCATTACGGATCGAAAAAGTTTCTGAATATATCGGAAATCTTTCATAATATATCGGAAACTTTTCTGAATGTATCTAAAACCTTTCTGAATATATCTGAAGTGTTTCTGAATATATTTTTATCTTTTTTTATTATATATTATCTGAATTTTAAAAGAATACTTGAAAAGATAAAAATTTCTGTTTTTTTAAATATTCTAATCAAATTTTTTTTTATAATGATTCTTTTTTATAGGCGAAATTATTCGGTATATTGCGTGATATTTTTCAGTTTATATCAAAATTTTATCAAATGTGTTTTAATCCTAATATTTAAGAATATTCACGAAGTGAATATTGAGGAATGGAGCTATTTACCTTGCTTTTTAACAACATATCATGAAAAAAATATGGGATTCATACAGCTTCACAAATCAAGTATTTATTTAAAAAAAAAAAAAATAGCATATATACTTAGAAAGAAAACTTTCAAAACTTTTCATTAACATGAAATAGACAAACTAAAGCTATACTAATATATTTTAGATACATTTTTGTGAAATGTCTTGTTTTAATATGAAAAATTACCTTTTAAGGACCGAAAAAATTAACAGATAAACAGATCTCTGAAGCTGCATTGCTTCTGGAAAGCTCATACATAAGTTTTAAAAATTTTATGTTGCTGGTTTTAGATTATTTGAAATGTATCTATCTTAAAACTGGGCCCTTCACAAAATTTTTCGTTCCAAAACAGTATCCGTCACAAAATTCTTTGTCTTAAAAACAAGACTTTACCACCTCAAAAACTGAACTTTTCACAAATTTAATGATTTAAAAATGAAATCTGACCTATCACAAAACAATTGAACTTATTAAAGTGCATAGCTTTTTTATTTGTAAAAGATAGATACAAAGGAACCTGATATAACGATAATTTCAAATTCCCAAAATTATGACCGGAATTTTTAAAAATATTAAAAAAACTGCACAATTTCACAATAACAGGACACTGTGAGAAAAATCTGGACATAACCCTGAGATTAATAAAAACACCTAGGAATTTTTTTTTTTTAGAATTAGAATAAAATAAATAAATATAGTTTGTTTACTTTAAAACGATATTTTTAAAGTCAGACAAGTCAATTTTCAATATATAGTATTATAAAAGTTAGAGTTCTGAAATATCGTTAAAAAATATACATAAACAAACACACAGTACCGCCGGCAAATATTATTCTTTAAGAGATAAAATTACTACTAAATGCTATTTATAAATCATATTTATTGAAGCAACATTAAAAAAACTTAAAATGAGAGACAAAGGATTTGTATTTTTATATTTTAGAGTATATTTTAATAATTATCCTTCCAACTCAAAGTATGCAAATGTTCATGTAAATAGTCCTAAAAGTTAGGGTCAAGACATTTGTTAAAAATATTGATATAAACTGAAAAATATCACGCCATGTATGAGATAATAATAAATATAAAACAGAATCATTATAAAAAATATTATTAGAGTATTTAAAACAGCAGAAATTCTTACCTTTTCAAATATTCTTTTTTTAAATTCTCTTTTTGGACAGCTCGAATAACTAACATTATATTCCACAGCCAACAACGTGCTGCTTTATCTTTGCCGTTAACGGCGTACACTCTTTGAAATAGTTGAGAAGAGAAATACTTGAAATGCGGACAAACTGGTTTGCTATAGAAGAGGGTCGGTTTCAATCACCTAAACCTAAACATTCGGAAAGGTTTCTGATGGTTTCAGAAAGTGAAAATAGCTATCAGATATCCGATGGTATCAGAAACATTCCTGTTAGAATACTAAACGTTCCAAATATTTTTTACAGTGTACGGAAGACAGATCAGTTCAGAAAGACAGGCAGGATCATCAGATTATCCAAGACAGATCAGAAAATGCTGTCAAAGTTAGCGTTTTGAATCGAATTTCCGGATGCAACAGCATGGGAAATAAAATAAAATTGTCCTCATGAGATGGCAATCGCTTATAACTCAAGAATACAATCCATTTATCAAAAAATGAAAAAAAAAACTAAAAATCATTTCAATTGTCATGCGTGTTAATTTCATAATTTAATGTTTAAAAATGAGTCCGTGAGTGAATAGGGCCTTAAAGTTTCGCGTTAATCAGTGGAGAAAAATATTTTTTTGAGAACCGGCTTAAAAGGCTGTTCTCAAATACAAACTACAGCTATTTTTGGACACATTTTCTAATTCATTTTTGTTCGCAAACGCATGAAATTGGCAGGTGTTTTTATTTAAAGATTATGTAACCGAATGGCGTTTTCCATTTTTTGGTAAAGGCGGAAGCTCTTTTAGAAAGTGCTGTCAAAGTTGGCGCTTTGAACCGAATTTCCGAACGCAACCGCGCGGGAAAGGAGAAAACGTTGTCGCCATGCCATGTGACATCAATCGTTTATTGTATCGACAAATCCACAAATGGAAAACCCCTTTCGATTCCAAATCGCTTCAACAGTCAGGACTGCCAATTTTATGAGTTTACGTTTAAAAATGAGTCAGAAAATGTGTCAGAAAGTTTCGCGTTGTTGAGCAGGGAATTTGAGAACCGCCTAGGATCTACTCGGAAAACGTTTTTATTTTTATCTAGAACAGCCATACTCAACCTGCGGCCCCTGGGCCACATGTGGCCCAGAGACCTTTTATGTGCGGCCCGAGATACATCATCAACAACCCGTAATTTATTACATTAATTGAGATGTGCATAAAAGTTTTTAAGATATTCACTGCTCTTTCATATATTTTCATGGGAAGACAAAAACTGTCCTGTTATTTGAAATTACTAATTTAAAATTATCTTAAATACCGTTTCCTTAGTGAAAAGTTCTTTTTACACGTAGTTCTATTTGTGCTATAGTGGTGCATACATTTCTTAATCTTCAACACTAAACCAATATTATTCCAAATGTAATACATTTGCACTATACATTTCTACACTTTAAAAAAAAAGTTTTTGTATTGAGAAATCGATTAATTTATTAAAGCAAATCACCTTATTTTTTTTCTTTAGAACTTGGAAATGCTACATTGTTATATTATTACGTTTAACTAATAATGCTTATTAGGGTTGAATGTTTACTGTGGGAAAAATTGGCAGCAAAATGTTTTATACCTCTATTTCTTACATCATTCGCAATTAAAATTTACCACAAAGTTTATTGTTTGGAAATAGTGGTGTTAAAAGTTTTGGTAATATTTCTTTTTCGACAAACGTTCAATTCTACTGATTATATTAACTTTATTATATAGGTTTGTTATATACTACTTTTTTTTTAAATCTTACTATTTAAATTACCTCTTTACATTATAATATAATTCTGTTGCGGCCCGCCGAACGTTCCAAACACAAGTTTACAGCCCGCGAGAAAAAAAGGTTCAGTATGGCTGATCTATATTTTTATAGAATGTTTAAAATTGCTATCCTATTATCGCTCTAAATGGGGAAGAGATTGAAGAGTGGAGCATTTTACGTGGTTTCACGCAGATAATAAACGACTCGTCGTGTCTTATCACCGGCTGACAAGTGATGGAGAATCCGGAACTAAGCGAACGTGTCGCCCGTTTACGATGCAGGCATGTTCGCGGAACGACATCCCGGGGAAGCAAACACATCTAAAGTAGGCTTTTTTCATTTTTCACGCCGCGAGAACAAACTGGTTTTCAAGCTGCTGAAGGATCCCTCTCTCCCGCACACATCGCCGACAAATTGAGACCGGAATCGAAATGAAGTCAAGCAGGGGCTGATTTCAGAAACATCCCGTCAAAAACATTCTGTATGGGGTGGCGGCACTCAATAACGCCAAACTTTCTGACACATTTGCAGTTACGGACTCATTTTTAAACGTAAAAAAATAACACTTGCAGGCGTGACTATTGAATTGATTTGGAATCAAACTGTTTTGTTCTTTTTTCTTTTCTTTTTTCTGAATAAATGAATTACATTTTCAGTTAATTTATGACCATTGTTCTATAATGATGACTGTTTTTTTTTTCTCTTTTCCCACGCTGTTGTGTTCGGGAATTCGGTTAAAAACGACCACTTTGGGCAGTATTTTCTAAAAGAGCCTTCTGTCTTTACGGAAAAATGGAAATAACTGTTCGATTTCATAGTTTCTCAATAAGAGTATCCGTGAATTTGATACGTTTGTGAAAACAAGATGAATTTAGAAATGTGCCAGCAAGTAGCCATTTTGGATTCGAGAATAGCCTTAAGGTGTTTCTCAAATGACCTGCTTAGCAACGCGGAACTTTCTGACACATTACCTGACTTATTTTTAAACGTAAATGCATAAAATTGGCAGACTGACAATTTGAAGAAGTTTGAAATCGAATGGTGTTTTCCAATTTTTTTATCAATAACTTACTTATCGAGTTATAAGCGATTCTTGTCACGTGAAGACAAGTTTTACTCCATTCTCGCGCTGCCGTGTCCGGAAATTCGGTTCAAAGCTTCCCACTCTGTCAGTACTTTCAGGGAGATCTTTTGCCTTTTTACAAAAAAATGGAAAACGCCATTCGATTACATTAGTTTCTGAAAAACAACACCTGTCAATTTCATGCGCTTCCGAACAAAAATGAATTAAAAAGTTATGTCATAAGTAACCAGTTTGGATTTGATAACATAGCCTTAACTGTAAATAAATAAATAATAATCATCCAAAGAAGAGATTTGTTTCAAGATTGTTTAAAATTATTTATATTCTATCAATACTATCAAAAGAAACAAGAATTAAAACAAGGGGAGCATTTTAAATATGTATAGAGTGGAAAATTATAGTTTCGTATTTTTAGTCGATTTTTAGTCATTTTAAAGTCGACTGTCTCCTTAAACCAAATGACATAAAAAATCAATTTTTTTCTTTTAATTCGTTAAATCAAAATATACAAGAGTTCTTGGTGGAAATCCCTTTCATTTGTAAATCTCTCAAGTAAATCATAAACATTTCACCGAAACCACCAATTAAGAAGTAATCGCCAGTCAACTTAATAACCGAGACTCATAAATGGTATTGCAGCAAAAAAACCTTTGAATTAAAAATTTACGCGTGCCGGGAAAACACTGTTAGGACGCTTAAATGAAATGATTCTTTAAAACTGTTATCAAATTCAAAAGAGCTACTTTCTGACACAATTTGAATTAATTTTTGCTCGGAAACGGATGAAATTGGAAGTTATTCTTATACAGAAACTATGTCTTCGAAATGAGTTTCCATTTTTTGGTAAAGGCAGAAGATGTTTCAGAAAAACTGTCAAAGTCGGCTTTTTGAACCGAATTCCAAAAGGCGTAAAAGGAGAAAATCGTGTCGTCACGTGACACGAATCGCTTATAACTCGATAAGTAATTTATTTATCAAAAAATGGAAAACTCATTTCGATTTCGAATCGCTTTAATAGTGAAGTCTGACAATTTTATGTTTTTACGTTTAAAAATGCGAGTCAGAAAATGGGTCAGAAAGTTTCGCGTTGTTGAGCAGGTCATTTGAGAACCAACCTTAATAAATTGTTATTCTGAAATAGATGCACAGATTTGTTGTTTAAAATTCTTTATCTAATCAAGGAACAAAAATTAAAACACAGAGAGCTTTTTAACTATGCATAGGGTGCAAATTATTTTAATATGTTTAGTCGATTTTTGCACAATTTAAAATCGACTGTCTCCTTCAGCCAAAATATATAAAAAATCCTTTTTGTTTTCTTTTAATTCATTAAATCAAAATATACATAAGTTCTGTTATTATGATTCTTCAATGCGGCTGCTTTTCAATTTTAAAGTTACTTGTTAAATTTTACAGCTGCATGATCAAACTATAAAATGTAGTACTTTTTATAGATATGCTTGATAACACTGCATTTAATTATCAAATTGTTTTCAAATTTTTCCAATATTGAAATTTTGTTAATGAATGAATCGGCAAGTTAATAATTCCTTGAAGAATTTAAAATAAGCTAATTGCCATACATTTAAATAATTTATCTGATAATTTGGCATTTTTGTTTGCCATTATAATTTTTACATTTAAGATATACTATTTTTACTTCCTCTGAAGACACTGAATTTTATATCTTCATTGTTCTCTAATAAAAATTTGAATACAAAGTTTTTGTAATGTTGTTCTTCATGTTCTTGTTTATATATGAAAAAATATTAATACCTGTAATATGTGAAAATTGTTTATAATAAAATGTTTTGATTAACTTGAACTTGTTTTTTCTTTATTCCGAATGTGCATCACGTTATTATGAAAGTTTTATATAATTCAGCTATAATATTCTTCCATATCTATGTAATAAATTGAGCTGCTGTGTGTATATAAGAAAAGCATTGGTAATTTCTCAGGACTTCTCTTTTCTTTCAATCTCACATCAGCACGGTATCATTTTGGGGCCCCTTTTTCATTTGGCAAAAGTTTTCGTAATTTTTCATTTTTGAAAACTCACCAATGATACTATAATGTTATTCCGAAGAGCAGCTAGCCAAAGTCACATTTCATTAAACTTTTTTTTTTCTTTTCTTTTTTTTTTTTTTTTTTGTAATGTTCCCTGTATATATTTCCGATATATTTAGTACCTACAGCTGTATTTTGAATTTCCCGGATGGTTTTTATAACATCAGGATATTATGTGATTAATTAACATCCTATTGATGGCATTTCCTGTTAAATAAGTTTCGTGAAGCAGTGCGTGGATTTCCCCTTGGATTAAGCAAATTTTCTTTTCCAAAAAAATTAAAAATACAATATAAAAGAATGAAAAGGGAATTTAGAGGCACTCTTCACTGTCATTTTGGGGGCCCTTTAAAAATTTAGAAGGGGAAGCATGTGCTTCACGTGCCTTTTGGATTATCAAGACCTGATTGGGAGTATTATTTCCCCCTAAATTACGCAGTTGTTATAGCTTGAGATGAAAACCTTAATTCGAAGACTTTTCTGAAAACTTTTTCTTGTTAAATAAACTTTTTTGTTTTCCATAAGCGTGTGATTCACTTCGGACTTTTCAACGACACCTCATGTCACAAACTTAGGCATAGCATTTTCTGAAAGATCCTTCGCCTTTATCGAAAAAAATTGGAAACATAATTCTATTATAGTTACTGGATAAGAGTACGTACCAACTAACGTTGGAGAATAAAAATGAATTCAAGAATGTTTCAGAAAGTAATCAATTTGAATTTGAGAGCAGCCTTTCAGCAAACTTTAAGTAATATGCATCATCTCATGAATAGAAACAACAAAACTCAAATTTTTTTATGGTTATCGCTGTCTACTGTCTATTTGCTTGTCTACTTGCTATACAACTGTCTATTGAAGAGTTGAGACATTTGGCAGTTACTACAAAAACGACTACTAAATTCACATGATTTGAAAAAGTAACGTTTCGCTATATTTTTAAGACTGTTCTCAAATCCAAACAGGCTATACTTTCTGACACATTTTTTAAGGTCTATGTTTTGTCTGCAAACGCATGAAATCAGCAAATGTTCTTATACAGAAACTATGTAAGCGAACAGTTTTTTCCCCTTTTCATTAAAGACAGTAAGTAGATCTTTCAGAAAAGGCTGTCAAAGTGGTCATTTTGACCTGAATATAGATCTTTTGGATTTGAATCCAAAATAACTATATTTTATGACACATTCCTGAATTCACTGTTTTTTCGGAAACGTATGAAATTGGCAGGTGTTCTTATTCAGAAACTATGTAATCGAAAGACATTTTCCATATTTTGGTAAAGGCAAAATATATTTCAGAAAATACTGACAAAGTCGGTGCTCTGAACCAAATTCCCGACGCGGCAGCGCGAGAAAGAAACTTATCATCACGTGACCAGAATCTTATATAATTCGATATAGTAAATTATTGATCAAGAAATGGAAAACTCATTTCGATTTAAAATTGCTTCAATAGTCAAGGCGGGCCAAATTTATGCGCTGGGGTTCGAAAATGCGTCAGAATATGTGTCATTAAGTTTCTCGTTGTTGAGCAGAACATTTAAAGATATCGTTTTAAAATAGTGGTAACAAAGTGAGAAAATTTTAGGAACGCTGCCTGGGTTATAGAAAGGTGAGTTGATTAATTAGTTTGGAAGACAGAAGCCTAATGAAAAGTTCTTGCACCGGTCCTCGCTTTTGCTGGGAATGGCTCTGTGAACAATTCCCTGATCAACAACCCGAAACTGTTTGGTACATTTTCTGACTCATTTTTAAACGCAAAGGCATAAAATTAGCAGGCCTGACTAATGGAGCGATTTGGAATCGAATAGTGTTTTCCATTCTTTAGTAAAAAATGACTTATCGAGTTATAAGGTATTCTTGTCACCGTTACGACACGTTTTTCTCCTTTCTCGCGCTGCCGCGTCCAGAAATTCGATTCAAAACACCATTTAATCACATAGTTTCTGAATAAGACACTTGCCAATTTCATGTGTTTCTTAACAAAAATGAATTCAAAATTGTGCCAGAAAGTAGTTCCTTTAGGTTTGAGAACACAGCTTGAAGAGAGGAGCTAAAATGATTGTAAAATGGGATGTCTATGTTTCTCATTTTTAACACTTTCCAACATAAGTTGAAAAGTGTTTATGAATTCAGTTAGTCTGTCTGTCTAGCCATACTCTAACACCATAGAATGTTCGTTATTGAAAACGAAGTGTATAGTTCGTTTACAAGGATATACAAATGAATGCTGTTACGTTGGTGCATGGGGAGGGGGGGGGGCATTTGCGGTACATTTTATTGATGTTACGATATTTAAAACGTAATGAGGTTGATATATCTCACTGAGGTGAACTATCACATGCTTTCTTATTAGGAGTACTGAATAAGTAGTATCTATAGTTCGTTTACAGTGGATGCACAAAAGAATTTCAATTTATGATCTATGAGGAAAAACCTTTTGCGCGGTACATTTTAATGATATTATGATACTTGAAACATAACGAAATAAAAAAAGGACCACCGAGTTACACTGCAAGTTTTCTATAGCTTATGGGGCGGGTACATTTATCGTGTATTTACAGAGACTCACAAAAGAATTCCGTTACAGGACTGACTGTGATCGACAATTAATGCTAGAGACGCGTTTTCCGCTGTTATTGTCCTGCATTAGTTTTTTACATTGCATTTTTACTTTGTCCGGAAGGAAACCTTTGGCCTAATTCAAGAGAACTTCCTGACTTACTACAGGGAATTTTTCTAATCGGAGAAATCTGGAATGTGATCAATAGGCTGTTATATACAGGGGATGCACAAAATAATTCCAATTTATGATCGATGAAGAAAAACCTTTTACGGTGCATTTTAATGATATTATGAACGCTGGTTAGAAACCACGGATAACTGAATAAGCAGCAACTATATAATAGTACAAATATACAAATACAATACATAATATACAAAGTACAATAGTACAAATATATAATGCATTATAATGCATTATGCAAAGGGAATAAAAAAGTTGTTAGAAATATACGTATTTGAACACGGCTAAGCCACTACCGGGAATAATATTTGTAGCAATGATGAGTTTCCATGTATGTTAGAATTTAAATATATATATATATATATATATATATATATAACTTTAAGTAAAATTTAACCATTGAAACATAAGAAACTGACCACATACACTGAAATCCCGATACCAAAGAGCCCTGTCAATTTACAAATTAAAATTGTAGTCCTAATAAATGTAACATTATTAATTCAAATTAAGAAGAAAAAAAAATAATTAAATAAATAGAAAATAAGGAATGAAATATAAACCACACGAGTATATACACAAATAAAAGCTTATAAAGTAATTTACTTTTTCAAGGGCAAGAAAATCACATTTATAAGCAAAGAACGATTGTTTTCTGTATATGACACCAGCTTTTGCTAAATATAGTGCCATATCTCGCCCGAACATTCGCTGAAACAATATTGAATAACAAGACCTTTACAATGGAATATTATAAATTATACATACAATTTGAAAAGGAGTGTGAAAAAGAAGAAAAAAAAAAATATATATATTACTATATTAATAATATCCCAAGATATTTAGTATATTGTGAGCACATGTACAAAATTGTATCCAAAAGAAGAGGTTAAATTCACAGTTAAATAGAGAATCCTTCAGATCATAAATTGTATCCTACAGTTACAGTTATTTTTATTTAACTACATAGATTACAACATTTTAAAAAATGTAGAAAAAAAAATTATGATATACATACAAATAAAAACCATTAATTAATTTATTTTAATTTTAATTTAATAAATTAAAATATATAATATTACTTGATAATTTGAAAGTATTTCATAGATATTATTACCTCCATACTAAATTTCCAAGTTTTAATATTTTAAATAAGCTATACTACTGCCATCTATTGTAAAAATATTAGACTATTTTAGCATACTATCAAATTCATTATATAATTTACTTTTGCTGCTGACATCTGGTGTACAGATATTCTACTAAAACTTTAATATTGTATGTATAATTACTTATATGCAGCTGTAATGTAGTGTAAATATATTAATTTTACTAGTTAATATTAATGATATATATAGAGAATAAGAGTTACTAGTATAATATAATTTCTATTTTAACTAACCCATTTAAAATATATCTTAATTTAACCCAAACATTAATGTAGAATCCATATGATGCTTTCATTTTATAAATTAGTATTATACTTAGAAATAACATAGATTATTCAATATGGCAATGCACTTATTATAATTTAAATCTAGCTATTTAAATAATATCTACCATGAAAAAAAAATATAAAAAACATAAATATTAATTAAATTAAATGATCTAAAAATAAAATAAAATAAATAATATAAAACTAAGAGATATGTTTATTAGTGTACTATATTTAATAAATATTTAATATTTACTAAAATTAAATATGTTTAACATATTAATATTATATTGTATCGATTAACCCATTGTAACATCCTTGATAATTTTAACTTTTGTTACAACCCCAATAATATTAACTCCATATAATCATAACAACAATTATAGAATTCGCCCACATGTAAATTTTATTTTATGAATGACTGTTAACTAAGATGATCCTATGCAGCACATGCTCTTAATATGAGTTATAATTTAGCGAAATATATCAACAGTCAAAAGTTGAAAATTAACGTTAAATTTTAAAACATGAATGACATTTAACTAGGATAATCCTATGCAGCAACGCACACAATAAGATTCATAGTTTAGCCAAATATATCAACAATCAAAAGTTGATTATCATTTTTATCAAGGAGATTTTAACATACAAAAAAAAAAAAAAAAAAAAAAAAAACAATACAGACATTTAACCCAAATTAAATCTATATTTATATGTGTAAAATTGATTTAACTAAATAGTAAGGATATCCATAAACTTGTGCAATTTGAAGGATATGTTTTAAATTTTGATTTTTATAAAGTTATTTGAACAAAGATTATTAATTCTATGTGCGAAATTTAGTAAAATATTTACAAATACTGATTTATGTATACATGACAAATAGTTAGTAAATAAGTTAACCTTAAAAGTAAAATCATTTCGCTTGTCATAAATGTCAAACAAAAGTTTATTATCTTTAAGAATTATCTTAAGATCAAGAAAATTTATTTCATTATTTGCCATAACATTGAAACTATAAGTTAAATTTTTATGATATTTTATAGGTAATAAATAATTTGAATTACTATTAAAATAGAAGACAATAATGTCATCTATATAACGGTATATTTTACAATTAGCAATATTAGAGTTACGTTCATAATAATATAAATACAATTCTGCAAGAATTGAAGAAACAATGCCACCTTGAGGGAGTCCACAGCTTTGTATATACATAGTATCATTAAAAACAATATAATTATAATGGAGAATAAATTTAGTTAATGTTTTAAAGTAATTTAACGAAATTTTATTTTTTAATTTAATAGAATCCTTGTATTCCTTATATAATAAATTTACTATCTTGAACATATCGTTAATATCAATGTTATTAAATAAGTCATTAAAATCAAACGTCTTCATGTATTTTATGTTATTTAAATTTTTAATATTATTGACAAGTTGAAAACTATTTTTTATGCTATACAAATTATCTTTTTGTTTTGTAAGTTCAAACAATTTAGTGAGAATAGTTAATAAAAATTTGCTTGCATTATTGTTATAAGTATTACAACCGATTGTTGCAGTTCTAAATTTTAAAGGAGTTTTGTGGAATTTAGGTATAACAACAATATATGGATAATTAAAGTTATAGTTTTTAATTTTTAGTAATTTATAAAATTGAAATATATGTCGATTATTAATGATTTTATCTAGATTAGTTATTTTAAAATTTAAATTTGTATTTATAGCTTTAGTTATTAACTGCGAATAATAATATTTGCAGATGAAAGCATAATTGTTTGGTGATTTATCAACATATGTAATAATAAATTTGTTTTGTAAATTCGTTATTTCACTATTTAGTTGTTTAAAATTAAAATTATATATGTCCAAATTCCTATGAAGTTCAGCATTTAAATTACTTAAAACATTTAATTTCCATTCATTAAAAAATTCAAGAGGTTTATTATAATCTATTGATATTTTATATATAAAAAGGTCAAGATCCAGATTAAATTGTTTTATATATATATATATCATCAACAACAACAACCGTTTTCAATCCACTGCTGGATGTAGGCCTCCCCTAGATTTTTCCATTGTTTCCTGTCTAGTACTACTTCAGTCATCCAATTAACACCGGCCACTTTTCTGATTTCGTCACTCCATCTTACTTGAGGTCATCTTCTTGGTCGTTTTACATCTCTGGGATACCACTGTAGGGTGTTTGTGCTCCATCTATTGTCTTGTCTTCTCGCAATGATGACAAAAACTCTCGTCTGACTTCTTATCCAGGTTATTCTGTTTCTCTCTCTTCTGGTTATGACTAGCATACATCTTTCCATACTTCGCTGTGTTGTTTGTAATCTTTGTACCATCCGTTTTGTTTAGTGTCCATGTTTCTGTTAGTGCAGGCAAAATACATTGGTTAAACACCTTTCTTTTCAAACATATTATATATACAGAAGGTCGTTCGCACTTTATGGAAACGATTTTCAAAGTTAATTTCTACGCATAAATGAGATATTATTTTCAGCAATTTGACTTTGTTGGATAGTCTCGGCTTTTGGCTATAGCTCTGGCTCGAAATTTCTATAATAATAGAATCTCCTTGTTACAGCCATGTCATTTTTTCCCGGTACCTCTTGTAAAAACTTTCCAAAGTCTTTCCAATGCGCGTGAATTCATTTAAACAATCCAAATGCAGAAAAAAGCCATTGATGAGGGGAGAGGGGGGGGGGGTTGCGTCAGGTGATTTTACATGCATTTCTTCAATTGAGACACAATTTATTTCCATTTGGGATTATTTCTTTGCTAAGTATGCGTCAGTTGAGTTATGGAAAAGAACGGCTGGAAGACTTTTTTCATATGAAGCTCAATTAATGTCTTTTTCATATAAAGCTGGAATTTCTTCTTCAGAAATGGATTCTAAAATATTTTACCGATAATAAAGTGAAATAACCTTAGCTTTACTGCATTTTTTACCTTTAATTTAATTTCATAACTAAAGCCAGCAGCATTGACGAATTCTTTTGGAAACATTTCTTTACATTCACAAACCCATTTCTTTCTTTTTTTCTATTAATTGATAAAAATGGCTCTTCTTTTGATACACTCACTTAAATAAGGCCATGTTTCATCCAGTGTTACGATAATTTTTTATTTATCAACACTTATGTGTTTGTTGATGCATGCGTTAGAAAGCGCTATCCAACACACATTGGAAAATTTTTGGAAGTATTCCAAGAAGTGTGGGAGAAAATTGATATGATTGTACTAAGAGAAAAATTGACTATAATGGAAATTTCGACCCAGAGTTATAATCAAAAGTCAGTGCTATACAGTAGAGTAAAATTGTCACCAAGAATATGGGGCATACGTTTAGAAATTAATTGTGAAATTCGTTTCCATAAAGTACGAACGACCTTCTGTATATCTGCTTTAGTCTGAAAACAAATCATTTCACTTGACTATAAAGGTAACAACAGTGAGTCATAGATTTTCACTTGTACAAACTTCAGAATAATTCATTACAAAATAGATAATAATAAATCTAAAACTTTTCCAAATGAAAAGGTCCCCCAAAATGATACCGTATCTCCCCTATACCTTCAGAGATATGTCGGGCTGTGATTATATAACGTTCATCCCCCAGGGCAAAGCCCATGCATACATGTGTATATTCTTTTTTTCACACTTTCGGTGGACAAAATAGATTGAAAAAAAAGAAGAGCGTTAGACAATCGACAAATCAGCTTATTTTATATCCTTACCATAAAAAGAGTTTTAAGTCACAGAAGCGCCATCTAGTGGCTGTAACAAGAGTAAAAAGAGTTTCATTCATTTTTACGTATCGATTGTTCGTGGTTCATGTCTTTCATTCATTTCTGCTCTCTGCTGCTGTATTCTCATCGTATCGTATTAGTTCCATATATCGTGTTATGCTAGATCCAAGGTATACTAGAACTAGAAGTCTGCACGGCCCAGGCCTCGCCCGAAACAGATTTTCTTTTATTAGCCTCGGGACAGGCCGAGTGAGGGTCGGACTGGGCCAGAGAAAATGGCGCAGACCTTGGATTTTCAGTGGGCGCAAATATTTTGACCAACTCAAATCATTTTACCAGCTCAAGAAGTATGTGATATAACACATGATCACAGCACCAAAGATGAAGATGACTTGATATTTTATCTCTGAATGTGGATTGAATATTTCGCTAAATCCGCAGTGCATATTTCAAATTAAATCAAATCCATTTGATTTACAATTTTCTATAATAAGTCTTCTGGTATTAAAAAGCTTCAGAAATTAGTTAAACAGAGATTAAGTTGCATTAGATTTATAGATAACAACACTAGGACTTCCTGTTTTACTTCTTTTTTCAAAGTTATCTAAATGCATTAATACTTTTGGAATAACTTGTGACACATCAGTGGTTATGTTCAGTTCTGAAAACAAATGCACCACCGCATGCTAATTCCACCAAATTGTCGCAAGAGAGATGCACTTAATGTATACTTTTCCAATATAAATGCAATTTTTTTTACTAAGGGAAGTGTTACATATTAAAAATTATATCAACTTTCATTTTTCGAATAGTATAACAGCCCCATTTGACATTTTATTTGAGTTCTTTGCATGAAAGCAGCCCTGAAAAATGCATATATAATATACTTTTCTTAAATCTTCATAGGATAGATAAAGGAAAATGTGTTAGAGGTTTAGCCATAAATTAAAAAAATAATAATAATAAATTTTGATCTCAAAATAAAATTTTCTAGAACACACACAATTAGTTACCAGAAAAATTATATGCAATTTCTAAATAAAATAAATTCACTTTATATAAAAGAAAATTTCGTGAAAATTTTCCTGTTTATTTTCTTTTCGATGGGTGCTTTGATAATATGAGATAGCCCCCTTCAGACCATCAAAAACTAAATTTTATCTATATTTTGCGTAAATAATTATTGGAATGAGCTGTAAGTTTACAACCATGTTTTTGACGATTGTGGTTCGTTTTATTTTTATGTAAATGTTAGTAGGTCATAACTCATAACTGTGTTTAGATAATAATTTTATAACTTTCATAATTAGAAATATGTTTTTGAATTTAAAAAATATGTCTGGGATATGTTTGGGTCTATTCATTCTATCTTATAAAAAAAACAAAAACAAAAAAAAAAAACTCAATCTGATAATTTTTGGGGAAGATATAAAATAAAGTTCGTCACGAGGATTTAACATTAGAATTATCAAATTTTGACTTCTTGTCACTGTATGAAGATGTTTTAAAAAATATTATAAACTATACCTTTTTTCTAAACTGGCCTTCACCCAAGAAACTCAAATATGATATCAAAAGTGGGTGTTACCATTTGAAATTCAAAGGTATAGTACATTTTTTAATATGTAGACGACTCCTATTTTAAAAATTGCATTTTTGGAAAGTAGACACAATTCCCAGTACAGAATTTTACTTCTCACATCTCTCTGCGGCAATTTGGTGAAAAAATAGCAATTTCTTTTTCGGACTGTACAGAGGTTTTTTTCCTGGCCTTGCTTCATTAGCAATAACATGTACGAATAAATGATCCTATATTAATTAAAAATCTGGTTTGTTGACTTTCTACACTTCTCAGCAAAAATTTTAGAATTATAGTTGCTTCAATTACTGATTAAAATGGCTTATATAATTTGATTTATTTAATCAAAAACATATTATTGTAAGTATTTTAACAAATACTCCTAAAACTACCGCGTTTAGAAAAATTTATATTTAATGACTAACGTGCAAGAATATGAGATCGAAGAGTTAGTTCCAAACCTTTTTATAATATATAAAAAAGCTTCTTTAACTTAACAAGAATTAATTTTCAAATTAGTTATATAAACCTCATAGATGCAATTTCTGTTAACACTTGACAAGTAAATGCTGTTTATTTACTATACAGTGTTTTTTAATAATTCTGGTCTATATAGCTGTCTCTCTCACCACACACATACGCACACACAAAATTCAGTAAGTAAAATTCATTCAAAAGCATTTATATCTAAGAACAAAAATTTTTTTTTCAACATTCAAATATTAATTTTAAACATTTAAATCTCGCGCTTATTTTACTTTACACAAATGTCCCTACGCATTATTGAAAATTCATGTGAAAAAACTTGAAACATTTAGCATAAGGAGAATAAGAGGGGAAACAGCGCGAAAACACTGGGGAGATTTTTTTTTAGTTTGCATTTCAATATTTTAAAATTATTTTTTTCCCTTGAATTGGATAGCCGAGGTCGATCTCTACAAAGACCGTTTTTTACTTATTATACTTTGCTTACGAATTTGTTTTTTAATAAAGATACTTTCATTTTCGGAACCGGTTTCGAAATTGAAAGTATCCTTATAATAATAATAATAATAATAATAATAATAATAAAAACCTCAAACAAAATCGAAAAAAAAAAATCTTCCATAGGATTAACATTAGCGAGCGGGTGTTTTCGCAGGATAGATATATAGATTTTTAAAATGATGAGTTGATATTGTAATATAGAAGTTTTCGTACAGAAAAACTAGAACAAAACTAGTCTCTTTAGTAGACTAAATAACGAAAATAACTAAGTAATTTTAAAATTATCTGTCACACTCCTCACAGATTTGTAAAATTCTTATCATAAGTAGAAAACAAGAGAAATATTTAAGTTTTCAGAATTGAAGGAAGCATCATGAAGCTTTGTAAACACATTTTCCTTTTCCTCAAAGAGCAAGATCCTGTTTTCCAATCAAACACCAAAACTCGCACACAATTTTTTTTTTTTTTTTGCCTCTCATTATATATTTTTTTAGGTGCTTTCGTAATTATATAAATACGTAGCACCTACAGTCGTCCTCTGGTCCGTCTGTCTGTCAGCATATAACAGCACAAAAACTACCCAACCGTATAGTTTGAAATTTAATATATAAGTCGTTGCAGAATTTTGTCGAGTCTTTTCAAATTTTATGAAAATCGAATCAAAACTTAAAAAGATATTAATAAAAGTTTTCTTTATTCTATATTTGATCGTATCATACGTAATTAATTCGGTGATATCCCATCATAGGTAATGATTCTAAGTTGATTACGTCCTATTTAAGATTGAGCCATATTATTTCCATATTACTGAATTTAAAAACCGAATTTGTGTACTACAATTGTTTAATTATAGCAATCCTATAACCTACCGACAGTTTTTGGGATAGATGTTTCCGGAGAAATAGATATTAAATGGAAAAAAGAGTCTAAATATGGATTTCAAGTTTCTGAAATTTTCAAAGCTAGGCTTAAGTTTCTCATTGGAATTTTCCGTCAGTGTCAACAGAAGATAAAATCTTGCCAACTTTAAATGTACTTTTATTATTACGGAAATTAATCAGATCATAATAACAGACGATATAATTAATTTCACTGAAACTAGTTATATAGTACAAACGCATCTCATTTGTCACGTTTGACGTACGATTTCCAACTTGTTTTTCCTTGGCTGCACACATACATATCAATCAGTGTACTAAATCTCGAGCATTCTTCATCAATTAATGCACAGATTTGCCAAGAGAAAAAGTTTTATTATCACAAAGGACATCGAAGATATGGACACGAAGATACATCGAAGTAATTTCAAGAGTCGGAAAAAAAAAAGAAAGAAAGAAAAAATGGAAGGAAAAATGTTTTGTCTGGATTTTATTGTTGATTATAAACATGATCTTGCTTTTCGAAGAATTTCCTCGAAAAGAAAAAGCTATCCACACAGCCTTGACGATACTCCTCTAAATTATGTATACTTAAATACGTGTCTTTCTTTCTAATTATGATAAGAATTTTGCAAATCATATGGTGTGATGAATCTGCTGAGAAGTGTAAATCTACTCAAAATTACTTTAGTGATTTTAGTCTATACTAAATCGACTATTTTTGTTGTACTTTTTCTGGAGAAACCTTTATAGTGCAATATCAATTTTAGCATTTTAAATCGTTTTTCTTAAAAAGACAAAACACCTCTTTCCCTTACCGACTCTTCTTTGGACAAAGCCCAAATGTTACAATTGTAATAAGTGTTATTTTAACAAAGTGCTATTTTCAGATAAACATTCAATTTCCTCTATAATATGTGGTAGAACAACGTAAGCATGTACTTCTTAGAATTTCCACTTAAATGGTATTTTTGTTATAGATATAATTTTTTTTTTAAATTAAGTTTGCATACTGATTTTTTGTCTGTGCGTGTGTGAATGTGTGGTGAAGGAGACATCTTAGAGAACACATTTAGTGATAATATTTTGCTTTAAAAATAAAAAAAAAACCTGTATGAAGTAAACAGCATTTACTCGTCAGTTGTTAACAGATATTCCATTTATCACGTTTATAACTGACTTGATAACTAATTCATATTAAGTCAAAAAAAAAATATATATATATATAAAGTGGTTTGAACTCTTATAGTACTACTTTATATTCTTCCCTCTTTAATGGATAAAAAAATAAAATTTAATTTACATAACAGTTTTAGAGACATTTGTTAAAATACAAACAATAAAGGTTGAAGCATTTTTAAAACCAAATTATAAACAATTTTAATCAGTAATACTAGAAACATATTAATTCTAAAATTTAATAATTGCTAAAAAGTCAACAAATCAGCTAAAAATTTCTAATTAAAATAGAATAAAGTATTAGTGTGCATTTTATTATCAATTAGTGCAGCTGCATTAATAGTTTTGCCGATAGATCCAACGTCGGTTAATAAGCAATTCTGATTTTTAATCCAGCGATCCTCCCAGTGGCGCAGCCAAGGGGGGGGGGGTTACCCCCCCTAGAGCTAAAAAAAATTACTATAATTGCCGCTTATATGAATCAAAACTAAAAATTAAATTTTTTGGCCTTTCCGCCTTGGCGGAATCCGCCGTTTTGTTAAATCAAATTCTATTCAACAATGTGATTCAATTAAACGGCGAAAATTTTACTTAAACTGTGAAAGCGCATATTACATGCATCGGTTAAGTCAAAGTCAAAACTGGTTATTTGTACTGCGTCACTTTGTCGAGACTTCTTATTAGTAAAAGGGAGGTCATATACAAAGGGTACTAGGAAAGTTTTGCAATATGGATTTATTTATCAAACTTTTTCAAAGTAATTTGCGTTACAAGCAATACAGTTCTCCATCCTTCGAAACCAGTCCTTAAACTAGCTCTGCCAAGTTTCACTAGGGAGTAAGGCACACTGTTATCCCACGCCCTCAAAAGTGCCTCATCACTGGAAAACCGAATCCCTTTCAGTTTCATTTTCACATGCGGGAACAGTGCGAAGTCACAGGAGGCAAGATCTGGACTGTGAGGAGGGTGTTCAAGAAGTTTCAGTGCTGTAATGGCTAAATATTCAGTGCAGGCTTTGGCCCGGTGAGCTGGAGCGTTGTCATGATGGAGGAACCAGGTGTTCATTCGTGACTTTGGTCGCAGGTTCTTCGAAGATTCCATGACTTTATGGAGACACTGTTCAGTGTACCACTTAGCTGTAACTGTCTTCCGTGTGTCCAAAACTGTACGCTCAATAATTCCACTCGATTTGAAAAATACAGCTATCATTTTCTTCTTAAAAGATCGGGATTTTCTGACAGCTACCGGTGTGTCCTTAGCATCAAAGACCCAAACTTTGTTTTGAGACTTAGTCAGCACATCATAATTAGTATAGCCAGGTTTCGTCACCACTGTCACACAGACGCTTTGAGTTATGTAGTATACAGTGGGCTATTTCTTAAATGTTTTACTGTCTTTGTTCCATGTTCGAAACAATAACAGGCCATCGAATTCCAGGGAAAAAATAAAACTCTTTGTAAGTCTCTCAGTTTTAAACGGTTTTTTTTTTTTTTTTTTTTTTTTTTTTTGCTCTCAGTTACTAAGACTTCTATGAACGGAAAAAATCTTTGCAAAAGTAAGAATTAATATTAAGTACTTTTAAGTTATAAAAAGCTATTTTTCGATTGTGAACATATTTTTACAAAGAGTTTTTCTTTCGAATCATTTGTTTCGTAGGGGGTCTATATATATTTCTTCATTTGTCAAACTATTCACACTCTTTATGCCGAGCATTTGCATCCTAAAAGTAATCTCTATACTAAATTTCAAGTTTCTAACACTAACAGTTTCAACTAAATCATAATTTAGAACGCGTTTAGAAAGTTATCCGCTCCTTTTATCCTTTTAAAATTTGAATTTAAAAAAAATGTTCTAAGGAAGCATTTACTACATAAAAGTAATCATCATGGCAAATTCCAAGCTTCCATACCAATTGTATCACATAAATCGCACTTTTAGAATGCTTCTTACTCTTGCAATCTTTCAAATTTCGAATTAAAAAAATGAATTCTGGGCGAGCATTTACGTCTCTTAAGTCACATCCATATAAAATTTCAATACTCTAGCCCTAAAAGTTCTAATTATATTATGATTTAGAACATTTTTAGAACGTTTTTTGTCATTTCATTTTTAAATTTCGAATTTTTTAAAAACCGTTTTGAACGAGTATTTATATCTTAAAAGTAACCACTATGTCAAAAAACAAGCATTTATACCAACTGTATCACACAAATCGCAATTTTAGAACTTTTTTGTTCTTAATCCTTTTACATTTCAAATTTTTAGAAATTTTTTTTAGATTCTGGATGATCATTTACATTTCTAGAGTAACAGCCGTGCCAAATTTCACATATCTAGCACAAACAATTCCTAATTAAATGTTTTTAGATCATTTTCAGATCGTTTTCCGCTCATTTCATCCTTTTAAATTTAGAATTTCTTTAGAAATTGTTCTTAGAGAGCATTTACATCCCAAAAGTTACCACCATGCCAAATTCCAAGCTTCAATCTATACCAACTGTATCACACAAATCGCAATTTTAGAACTTTTTTTTTGCTACTGCAAACTGTTCTGGGCTAGCATGTAAGTCTCTAAAGTAACATCTATGCCAAATTTTTGTTTCTAGCCCTAACTGTACAAATAAATTGTAATTTAGAACGTTTCCTGCTCCTTTTCCCTTTTAAAATTTCGAACTTTTTAGAAACCACTTTTAGTGAGCATTTAAATCTTTTTAAAGTAACCGCTTAGACCAAATTTCAAATTTCTAGAATCAACAATATCGTAGAAAGTGCAATTTTAGAATGTTTTTTGTTCTTACACCCAGGGACCGATTTAGAAATTTGGGGACCCTGGGCACAGATGCGTATGGGGGCCCCTCTCGCACAGATTATTTGAATAAAAAAATATAATATCGGAAGCAGAACTTATTAAGATAACCACTATTGACTTGGATAATTTCTTTAAAATATTAATTAAAAAAATTAAATTTTATAATAACTTACTTTTAAATCATTATTTGATAATTAGGAATTTTTAATTGAATTTTATAATAAACTGTGTGGTTCTGATTACCTTTCTCTATGCAAGTCCTGGAACGATAAAATATGCAACAACTAATAATAAATTTACCGCAGCACCAAGCTATAATTATTTAAAACATTAGCATAGCCTATTAATCAAACAACTTTTTCTTTGAAATACAAGCTTTGTATGAAAAAAAAAAAAAAGAAAAAAAAATAAATTTACACAAGTAATCAGCAGAACCACACGGCTTTGTCCATGTTAACCCTGAGGGCCTTACATGTAAAATAAATAAAAATGAAGTAATATGGCGATCCCAAAAATGGAGTTCTGTACATTACTGCACATAAATTGTTAAAAGACAATCAGCACAAAATGAAGTTACATAGACAAACAGATTTTTCCATTTCAATTTTGTTTTTTGACAGTTAAAACTGTTTTGGCCAATAATTGAAAAATCTTTAGTAGCATTTGGGGGCCCCAGAAAATCGGGGCCCTGGGCCAGTGCCCCGAATGTCCTGCCGTAAATCAGGCACTGCTTGCACCCCTTTGAACTTGGTGTACCGAAAAAATTGTTTGGAAATTGTTGTATAAAATATAGTCTATGTTAAAGAAGAGATGGTTAATAGAATTTTGACACCATTATTAAGGTTCCATACTTAAAAAAGTAAAAACGGACTGTTATAAGATCATTCATGTGTCTTATTCTTCTGGCGCTCAGCGGGGAGTTAAGGGTTATCGACGCAGAATCATCTAAGGATTGTTGGTAATGATTTTCGAAAAAAGTGTCTGTAAATAGCTGAGATATTAATTAAAAACCCATCTAGAAAACAGCGGCAGGGATCAAAACAGTGTTGCTACTTTGCGACCTACTTTTGAAGCACGCTTGACACAATGTTAAGATTAAACTTTGTACAAGATTTTTTTTTAGGTAAGACGAATCATGATAGTCAACATTTTTCATACCAACTGATTTCAATTATTGAGAGCAAATATTGAAAAATAAAATCGTAGAATAATTCAAAGACATTAAGAGTAAGTAATTTTGAGACAACAATCGCTTATAATTCAATGTATAATTCATTTATAATGAAAAATCTTTTCGTTAACAAATCATTTGAATTATGATGCCTTTCTTTGCCAAGTTTAAATTTTGAACAAGATCTTTATTTTAGAGGGAGATATATTCATTGTTTTTCATTCCAATACCAATAAAATTAAATTATGGCGTGTAATATTGTTTTAGGTGTGTGACTATGTGAGCATATTGTCTTTGAACAGTTCTGATATTTTGTGTGATGGAACCCTTTGTACGCGAATAAAACTCGCATGTGACCAATTACTTTTTTAATCCGTTCTGTCGTTCCAGAATTAACCCCTGCAAAAAGAACAAACGTTGCTGTTTTGTAATATTAGTAACAGATACGACTTCAATTCAATCTCGGATATTTTTAGAGAACTTTAACAATAATAAATATATTTTAACGACATTTTCATCAGATTTACATTAGATAATGCGAAATTCGATGTCATGTTAAAGTACTGTTAAGGGCACAGTAATTTAGTCTACAATACCGTGTTTAATATCAACTACATTGCAAAACATCGATTACCTTAATTGAGTTGTTACATTTGATAAAAAGCAAGGTAAGTAAGTCTATTGAAAATTTTGTTAAAATTACTTCATTATTATTAAAATTAGGAATAAGAATTCGTGATTCTCCTGTAATAATGAAACCTTGTGGATTTTTGATTGAACAAATGGATTGTAACTCTGTCATTTTCTATGTGAAAATTATTTGCTGTACTGTGCTCTTCCCTCTTAAAGTTTGTCGCTCATCATTTTTAAACACTTTATAAATCTAATCTAGTTTTGTGTTATTTCTTTGGTGCATTTTATAGTTTGTAACTCTAATATTGTAAATGCTGTTTAAATGAACCATAACCAACGTAATTGCAGAAAAAGCATTATGATTTCATTCAATTTAAATTGCTGATTCCATTAACCGGTGATTCATATAACCGGCGACCACCTTTATCAGAAACTCACCCCCCCCCCTTTCAGAACCGAATTCTGGCTGCGCCACTGGATCCTCCATAACCGTTGGCTTAAAACCAATTCTTAGCCATTGGCCCAACCAACAGCTAACTGTTTAGGCCAATGTAGGCGAGACGGTCAAACTCAACCACTGGCCAATGAAATTACAAAAAAAGATGTGCCAATGATATTCCAATTCTGTGTTGCTTGAGAATCTGTTCTTGAATAAAAAAAGAACTGTTTTAAAAAGGGAAGAGTTACTGAAGTCATACCTCACAACCCGGTTAAAAAATCATAAATATCGCCAGGTTTAAAATCCAGGCAGAAATTGCTAACGATGTAAAAGCAAGGAATTTTTTTCAGCGTTAACGGATACAACCATAGAGCCTATGACCAATGTGTTAATGTATTTAGACATCAACTGAAAATGGAAATAAAATAAAAAGTGCTAAACGTTGGTATCTGTCTCTGTCAGTCAAGGTAATTTCTGGGATCAACTTTCTGGAGTTTCTTAATATCACATGGCTTGCTATAGAAATATGTGTAGCAAATGGGTTTGATATAGACATGCACGGTTTGATGAACATGCTTAAAACATGCACCAGGAATATAGTGGAGTCACCTATCCAAGTTCAGCGGTATATAAGGAAACACTCGAAAAACAAAATTTTCAAAACTGAGCAAAAAATACTGAAATCTGAGTATGTCGCATAGTCAAAATGGCTTCTAATCAAAATGACTCAAGTTTGAAGCATGTATATACTCATTTCTGAAAACATGCACACACTCAAGAATAAAACGTCATGTGCTCCTATTTGAGTATGTCCATGTTTCAAAAATGAGCATGAACTGACTTCTATGTGCTCATTTTTGAGTATTTCCATGTTTTAAAAATGAGTTTGAGCTGATTCTAATCCTTTTAGAGTATGTCCATGTTTCAAAAATGAGTATGAACTGACCTCCATGTGCTCCGTTTTGAGTATGTCCATATTTCAATATCCTGAGTATTTCTGGTATTTCAGAATTGAAAGCAAGAGGTCGACATGTTTGAAACAAAAAGTTTCATATCAAAATGAAAACATCGATTTACTCAGATTTGAAAGTGTCATTTTTCTCAGTGAAGGACATGTTTAGAAACAAACACTTCCATCAACCAATCTACTTACTTACATTTTTGTCTTTAGCAATCATTGTAGTAATCATCAGGGCGGCGTACACCAATAATATCGCAGACGTGTTAATACTATATTAATCAGATCATAGATGACTTATTCGTAGACCAATTCGATTGTCTCGAGATCTTTTGTGTAATGAAGATCATAAAGTTTGTCAACCGTGACGCCATCTGATGCCCTTTCCTTATCCTTTAGCACCAAGTCCTATTCCAACCTTATGGTGTCATACAAATGTTTTAAAAACCTTCTAAAGTCAGATACTAACACAACCACGTAAAATGAGTTGTGTTCATTTAAATATTTTCGTACTCTGAAAATCCAAGTTCTGCACTTTTTTTGCTGACCCAGTCTATAACCATGCGTTTTAGCGTTATATTAGAACAGACCCACTGGTTTCCAACTAACTTCTTTCATTGCTTGCATCCAGTTTATAGTAAGTTGGAATATACTTCTAGCCATGCTGTAATATGACTTGTTTCGTGGCCGATTTTTATTTCACGTGTATGCATTTTTTTCAGTTAGTCAGACTAGTTATGTTTAATTAGGATGAGTTTTACAGTATTTTTTAACGCTAAAATTTGATCTTAGCCTTGACCGGGTTCCCTTTACTGTATAATAGATATTATCTATACTAGAGATCCATATAGAAGTGGGACAGTTTTGTGAATCCGGTTAAAAGGTTTCTTGTGGGTGGGGGGAGGGGGGGGGGGAATTTTTGACTTTCCGTTTCAGAATTTTCTGATTATGAATCTTTCTGGTCTCTATTTTGAGGAACTTGTTTAATTATAGACACACTCATCTTCACTATCAGAATCTGATTTGTGATAATTTTTAAGAAGTACTTCCTTGTCTTTAATGTTTTTTCATGGACATGTTGGACATTTGGCCTGCAGTACGCTACCACCAATGGTATAACGCTTTTCCCTCCAAATCTTACATTAATTCTCTCAATTAATGTAATGCTGGCAATATATTCAATCTAGCATTTGCCTTAAAACTGCTCACATTATTATCCTTCAACTCCATGTCATCAACTATACAATTCATAATACCCTTCTTAAATTTTTGATGATGAGAATATAGTTGCTGTTCAAATACACCGTTACAGCATCTACACAACAAAAATAAATATATGTAATATTTTGCAAACAATTAATCTTTTAATGATTTATTTTTAATGTCATATTAAAATTTACATTAGCACTTATATCGAAGAAATTGACTTTTAACCTTAACAGAAATCGGTAAAAGCAACACTATTACAAATCAGTTACTCTCACTCAAAAGTTCAACAACAGCGATGAGAGATAATATGCCCCTATAGTGATGTGACATCAATCGAGTGAATCATTCGAACAGTTTGATTATTGCAAATCATTCGAATATTTTGATTATAGAAATATAACTTTCGGAACAATCTTTCGATCTATAATTTTTGTTCGAATGATGTTGGTTTTTCTTTTCTTTCTTCAAGTTATTTTTTCAAAAAAAAAAAAAAAAAAAAAAAAAAAAAAACAATTTACACCAAGAAAAATTATACATTGTGAAATGTTTGTTGTTTGCATGTCGCTAATAATTTAAAACTTTTACTTATAAAATTTCTGGTTTTAGTTGATTTAAAAACAAAACAAAACAAAGAACAACAACAACAACAAACAAACAAACAGAAGGGTGACAGCTATGTTTCTGCGCATGCCCGAGTTATTAATTCGAATTATTTTTGTTTGATATCTGAATGAAAGTATATCTGACTCAGGCTTTTGCGCATGTCCGAGTTATTTTAAGGGATTATTCCTCGTTTGGGTAAAATCATTCATTATCACTGTGCTTGAATGATTTTCTGATTGAATTATTTCAGGGGATTATTCCTCGTTTAGGTAAAATCATCATTCATTAACGTTGTATTTGAATGATTCTCTGTTTTGCGGAGATTATTTTTGGTATGACTGAATTACTCGTTTCTGGTACGAATGGACGAATTATGATTAAATAAATAATACAAGCATATTTTGAACAGTTTAACGAGTATTTTTCAAATGCCTCCTTGTTTTTGGTTTGGGTTGTGTCTGGTTTGTAACTATTTAAGAAAAATATATTAAAGAAATTTTGCAACGATTCGTGTAATGCAGAAAATTAACGTTTAAAAGTTTGGAAACAACACGTTTAACAATTTATTACTGCAAAACTATGATTTTTTTATGCATCTTTTTATAGCACGTCAACAATTAAAATAATTATCCAGTTTTTGAAATCCATCAATAAAAAATTACAGAAACAATAATTTTTTGTTCAGATAATGTAAATGTTTTTAACAATATTACAAAAAATGAACTTTTGCATAAAAAAACAATCTTATAGTCCAGTCATTTGGTAGAAAATAAAGGAAAGTTTTGGGGTAGTTTTGATTTATTGCTTCCTTTGTTTTTTGGGTCGCTGAACACGAATCCCAGGTTTTCCAACAAAATTTTTTCCGGGAAATACTTTTTTTTTTTACAAAAAACCTGTACAAAAACGGACTTTTCTCAGGTTTTTCAAAATAACTCCAAAACTATGCATTTTGCATGAAAGTCAACAATTATGAATTAAAGAAAATGAGTTTTCCTACATTTTATGTATGGGAGATGGGGGATGAATGGGACAATTTCACAAAAATATTTATTTTAAATATTTTATATAAGTTATTATCAATATTATATATCACATGTCAAACTTTAAGTGTTTGACTAACATCTTATGCACAATATTTGTTAAAGATTATTATTATACAGATATATAAATTAAATTTAAAAAAAAAGTTCTTCTATGTCCCAATCATCCCCACAGCAGGGATGAATGGGACACAAACATTTTCCTCCCCGTATTCAATGTTAAGGACTAAAAAGCTGACAAAAATGCCGCCTTGGCATAAAGCTGAGAGATTATAAATTGTAAATGTGATCTCCAGGATTATTTGTTAGTCAATGATCTTGGACTCATCTCAGCTTTGCCTTAAAAGGCCCATAAACGGTGGACTGCAGTCATGGAGACGATGGCTACAAAGAGGATGAAATGTTAAAAGAATAATTACCATAAAGTATTAATTTATCAACCTATATAATATTATTTAGTTAATAAAAAAATTTCAGTATCCTCTAGGGACGAATGAAGCAGTCCCATTCATCCCCATTTGAAATGTCCCAATCAGCCCTATGATGCATATATTCAATTGTCAGCTATTTTGTCTCAGAAATTATTTTGTCAGAATGGTTAATATGCATTCATTTTAATTACCAATATTGAGCCTTATTTAAATAAAAAACTACAACATATCTTAATTGTTTATATTGCATAAGATATTTAAGTAACTTCAAATGTAAAAAAAATTACTTTTAAGCAGTTTTCAGGAAATGAAAATTTGAAGAAAACTGAAAACAGCCATGTGCTGTTGCTTTTGCGGTTCTGAAGCACACTATGGTAGTGAAATCTATGAGGATAGGAAGCAACTAAAAAAAAATGTTTATTGCCTGAAATATTGAGAGCGTCCCATCCATCCCTTGTCCCATTCATCTCCCATCTCCCCTATTGAAAGTATTTTTCTCTGATCAATGGTTTAGCCATGAGAGTGCCACAAAAATGGGTGTTAAAATCAAAAAACTGTAAAAAAAAAAAAAAAAAAAAAAACGGGAATATACGCGCACTGTACGTCGATGTATAACATGAAACTAACCATTTTACGCAAGCGTTAACCATTAAAATGATCCTAACGATTATATGATTGACTATATTTTATACATTTGAGGTAGAGGAAAAGTGCTGAACCGGCACCAGGCCTCCTCCGGAGAGCTCATACTCTAAGATAAGGTAAAATTGGGAAGGGGTAAAGGAAAAAAACTGTAAAAAACGGGAATTACAGCCTTCTATGTCTTTGTAACATGAAAATTAACCATTTTAAGCAAAAGCTGGCAAAAAACTATGTGATTGACTACATTTTACAATGACGTTGCCTGATAATAAATACGACGACTCATTATGAATCATTATTTAGTAGACTACGAGTTGGTTCCTATTAATCCCACAACTTTGTTCCAACGAATTTCGGTTGCAAAGCATTCGGATGAAGACCTTTAGGAGTTTTTGACATATACGATCTAGGCCCTTACTTCTTATCCCTATTCAACAATGGCTTAAGAATAGGAACCAAATCTAACATTCAAACCCCTAACAAACAAGTGATTCAGTTTCAGGTTCAATTCGTCATTTGATGGTGGTTTTTTCATTGCATAAGGTTGTTATGCCTAAAGAATCAGTCTTTTTCAGCAAATATGTTGAGTATGTACAGTCAAAATATCACCCGCAGGCAGTAGTTGTCTTTGATGGCTACCTGATGACTTACAAAGGTGGCACAAACTGCTGAGCGTATGAGACGAGCAAAGAAACACATGCTTCAACTGACATATTGTTTAATGGTACAATGATACTTACCATTTCCATACAAAAGTTTCTTGCTAAACCAAAAAAAAAATTTTCGGTTAATATGTATGATGATTAACAAGTTATCATCAGCAGAAATTACATGCAAGCAAGCAAAAGAAGACTCATAACCTTGATTGTAAACACTACTTTGTCCTTGGCTCCATCAAATAAGATGGTGATTATAGTTGGGGAGAATGTAAAGCTCTTGGCCATTTCGATAGGTTTCTGCAGTACTGAAAACGTTTTCTTTTTAGAACCTGGGAAGGACGCTGTTTCTCCAGCGACATTTTCTACAACTAATGCTGTGAATTCAACGTTTGTGGAAAACATCCTCTTCCTTACATGCTATGATCGGGTGCGATACAATGTCAGTACCGTTTATGCAAGGAAAACTGAAGTTCGTAAAACCTCTTGTGAAGAAATCAGATGTCGCTAAAGTTGTTAAAGTATTCGAATATTCGAACACTACTCTGGAGATGAATGCAGCTTCTGGGGAACGTTTCTGTACTGTACGGCTGTACGTACTGTACTGCTATAGTGAGACGAATGTAACCACCTAAGGTATATTTCGTACAAGAAGCCAGACTTTAAAAAAAGTTCAATATTGCTGCTTTACCACCATTTGCTGATACAACACGACAGCAATCTTTAAGAGTATATCACCAGGGGCAGCAATGGCTGGGAGTTAAAAAATTCTGAAGAGTATGGATGGAAGAAAACAAATATTGGACTTGAGGCTATATTTATTGTACTACCCTCTGTTTTGTTGAAGCTTTATCCAACTGCCTTGACTTGCTTGAACTGCCAACAAAATTATGCGTGCAAGAAGGCAGGTCTTTGTTGTTCCAACATGTGCCTCAACTGCGAAGGGAACTGCAACATTATCTCAGTAGTGAATCAAGACGAGGAAGAAACTGAAACTGTGCTGGAGATGGATTGCCCACCCATTGAATTCGTTGACCCAATGGAAGAGGAACAAGCCATGCTACAAAGTATGAAATATTTACCATTAAGAAAACATTTATTCTATAATGTTGGTAATAAATTTAAAAAAAACACTAATTTCATACGTCTATTTTCTATGTTGTAGATGTCGATGAACAGCAGGGGCCTTCAAATAAAAGAATGCGGAAATATGATTTTTACTTTTATACTTTATGTAAATATTTTTACTAATGTTTGTTACTAATGTACATAATTATTTATAATTAAAAATGATTCATAATGAGTCGTCGTATTTATTATCAGGCAACGTCATTGTAAAATGTAGTCAATCATATAGTTTTTAGTTAACGTTTGCTTAAAATGGTTACTTTTTATGTTACAAAGACGTACAGGGCTGTAATTCCCGTTTTTTACAGTTTTTTGTCCTTTAGCCCCCCCCCCCCTCACAATTTTACTTTCTCTTAGAGTATGAGCTCTCCGGAGGAGGAACACCCTTGACTCATGAGAGCAGGCGGGTCTGCTCCACTGCTCCCACCTTCCCCTGGCGCCGGATCAGCACTTTTCCTCTACCTCAAATACATAAAATATAGTCAATCATATAATAGTTACTATCATTAATGGTTAACGCTTGCGTAAAATGGTTAGTTTCATGTTACATCGACGTACAGTGCCGTAATTCCCGTTTTTTACAGTTTTTTTTATTTTAACACCCTTTTTTGCGCCACTCTCACGGCTAAACCATTGATCAGAGGAAAAAACTTTCATACATAAAATGTAGGAAATTTCATTCTCTTTAATTCATATATTGTTGACTTTCACGCAAAATGCATAGTTTTGGAGTTATTTTGGAAAAACTGAGAAAAGTCCGTTTTTTTACAGGTTTTTGGTAAAAAAAAAAAAAACTAAAAATACTAAAATTTTGGAAATTTTCTCAATATAAACGGGTTTTTTTAGTTGAATTATAATTATTTTTTCCTGTACATAAAAAAAAAAGTTTTGGATTTATAAAAATTTTTGACTTTCGTTCGTTTTTTGATAGATTTACTTTCACATAAAAATATAATAAATTGTAACACCCTTGTAATAATAATATTTCTTTTAAATTCTAAAAGGAATAATAATAATAATAATAATATAAAAACCACAGCCCTGGCAAATAATTATATCACGAAGAAACCACCCAAATAAATTTCAATGAAAGTAAAATAATTTTCCCCTCTACTCTATACTCTCTATCCATAATAAGAGAAACCATAGAGATAGTAACACGCAAAAATACAATATGTAAAGATGCAGCATTTTTTAACTTACCAAAATTGTGGCTCGAGTGACTCTATGGTTACAAATATGGAAATAAACAATCAAGTAAAAGTAAAAAATAACGTGCGTAATTTTTAAAAAAAGTAGATTAAAATTAAATGATAGCATTTCAAATAATTACTTCAAAGACCGTGCAATTATACAATATTCTCATTTGCTTTTTTTTAAATGGCTCGGAGTCAGCCAAAACATGCCAACAATCTAATAAAAGTTATTTTACTATTATGTTTTTAGTTTACACCTTTTAGCATTTAAAAGAAATATACAGATTTACTTTCTATATAAGGATGTCATGAATATAATGTGTTTAATGATTTCTAGTTTTGATTATAACCTGTTGAGTATACTCAGGATGCTTTTCTTTGCTAATGCATTTTACGATAAACAGTATAGCTATTTCTCAATTTCTATTGTATAGAAATTCACAAATTTAAATATTTAAAGTTATAATTAAAACTTCAAATTTTTACCATATAAATTGAAAAGAAATGCACTATATTTCTATACTTCTTAACAATGATATTGAAAAAAGATTTAAGATGGCTACACTTATACTTGTGATCACATCAATGTTCTCTCCCCCCCCCTCCCCTTCCTCAACAAAAGAAGAAAGTTGTCCCCATTTTTAAACGATAGCTTAAAGCGCAGCAATTGCTGTTTAAAAAATTATTATAATAATTAACAGGTTAATTAAGTTACTCATTTTTACTAATGAATGATTAATTAACATTTTCAATTGTTTGAATCAATCACTTTCTTTAATCAACAGACTACGATTGTGTCTTTACCAAATTTTAAAATGTCAAACAGATTTTTCGCGATAAGACATACTAAACACGAATCTTTAATAATCCTAAAATAACGCACTTATATCACATTAAAATTTAAAAAATAAAATAAAATTTGAAAGGAGCGTGCATAATTTAAATGTACAGGTTTTGAAAGCTACAAAAATTACTAAATTCGAGCAAAATGCGAAAAGATGACACTTCTAAATTTCTCCCATCATTGATATAACATTAGCTGCTCTATCTGGGAGAGTCAGTGAAGTAGCCTCTTAATTTAGCCAACCATATATTCGAATCATCCGGTATAGTGAACTATATTATTTTTCATGTCAACATTTTATTTTCTATGGAAAGCAACGAATGGGTTATTTTTATAAAGGTTTTTGATAATTCTTTTGAAATAGCATTAATCATATTTCATTAAAATATGTTGTTTGAATTAAAATTGCAGAAACAAAATAGGGGAAAAACGCACCTCAAAGGTTGTAGTGCGAAAACCTAGCACAGACGTGTACTGGTATTTAATAATATTATAAAAAATATAATGGAAATAATAGAATACTGGATAATTTTAATAAATAATAAATAAAATCCGTCATATATGCAGATTTTATTTACTCATAGTGCTTATACATAGGAAAAATTTAAAACTTTTATTTCTCTAGAATTGTTTTAATTTTAAGTACTTATATTAGTCACTTTGGCGCATAAATAAAATTTACTTATAAGCCAGGTTTGCTATATTTTCATGCATGTATTTATTTGTTGGTTATGTTCCTGCGTGTATTTTTTAGTGAAATATTAATATCTAATCAAATAAAAATCACATTTTTTTTTTTTTTTTTTTTTACAATTTTTTTTTTACAATTTTTTTTTTTTTTTTTTTTTTTTTTTTTTACAATCTAATGATAAAAAGATAAAAAAAAAATAGTTTACACAATAAACAATTAATTTAGAATATTTATCCAATATGAGGAAAATACAGAATATGTTAGAGAGTGTTTTTTCAACAAGTAAAATTTTACAACTGAAGTTCGGTTTAGCGAACTGCTATTTTACATAATTCTGTTTTAACAGTATTTTTTCCCGAACCCTTATGATATTAGATAAAAAGAGCACTGTAAAAACCCTCTAAGTAACGACGAGAAGTTTCTAATTAACAAATTTATTGTAGAAAAAAAATTAAAGTTCTGATCGTTTAACACTACCTAAGGAAACATATTTCTAAAACCTTTTTTTTTTTTTTTTTTTTTTTATTGTCAATTATTAGACTTTCTATTTACGAATATTCATAGATCTATTTATTTTAATTGCAATCAAAGAAATCCTAAATGATATCATTAGTAGTTCCTGAAAATTCATTTCAAAGAGAAATAATTAAAGTTTTCGTAGCAATTTGGATTGAAGTAATGTGAATTCAAATTCTTAGAAGGTGTGTCGAAATCGAAAACGTGTTTGAAGCATACATCAGATTTGTAAATATTATAGTAAACGGGATTCATTTTCCAAAATTGTGTTCAAAGCTATATTATGAATTACTTTAAGAAAAGAAAGGAAAATGTAAAATTGCTTCAGTGGCATCTAGCCTGTGTGCTTATTCATTTTGATGATTACATCCAAGAAATTGCTATCAATCTACGTAATCTTATAATGTAATGCACAAGCTAACGGATAATCAGAAGATTGATAAAAAGGGGTCACCTGCATTGTTTTGAGTCATTTGATTTTCTGATGTGACTCAAAGTCCTTCTCTCTAGAAATATTTAAAAGTGACTTACGCCTTCTCTTTTTTCCATAATTTTAGGAGCGTTATTCTACTTTTACAAATTTTCACTAGATTATTTTGTATCTCCCTCTGTTTATGTAATTTTTCCTAGATTTGAGAACGTTAAATGAAAATCAATCATAAGGACGATTGTCATCTATATTTTGCAATATTTTATATATTATTGGGTCGGTTATTTAAAATCATTCGATTATCGAAATAACTCGAAAGAAATGTAAATCATTCGATTATCAAAAAACTCGTTTTGCTCATCACCTCTATATGCCGCTTTTCGAAAATTTACACTGACAAAAATTTAAATCGATCACGTGGCAAACTACGCATACGCATTCAATAAATATCACGTGACAAGCCACGCTTGCGCATTTAATAAAAACGTATTGGATATAATATGCTTAGAAATTTTGTTTAAAAAAATCTACATAACTTTTATTTTTTACATATAATAATTATATAATTTCTGATCACGTGACACAACCACATGACTGTTTGAGTGACAAACATTTACATTCTCAATCTCATATCCCACGATTTAAAAACAAACTATTTTTAAAGAAAACGTATAATGTCTGATTAAACATTAATACAACTGTTTAAAAATAACGTGTTTTTAAATCGTGGAATGCGAGACTGAGTATGTTTATCACATAAACAGTCATGGGGTCGTGTCCGTGATCAGAAATCATAGAACTATACATAAAAATTAAAAGTAATATGGATTTCATTTTTCTTTAAACACTGAGATAATTACTATGGTCATTGCTAAACTGGCGTTATTTATTTTAGAAAAATAAACTTATATCGGATTATGTAACAACAGATTTTGTTTCCAAGAAAAAATATTCATCGAAACTTCGGTCAAATTTATAGTTTTTGTTATGAAAATGTATGAAATATTATAAATATATTTCTCAACTAACTCAAGAAAACACCAGAAATGTTTGAAGATGAGGAAGATAAGGAGTTGTGTCGTCAAAATAAGAGATATTTTGTAAGTCACAAATATAATTTGCTTCCTCATATTTTGAGAAAAAATGAACGTTTTACTTTCTCCACCACCTGCTGAGGAAACATCTGTCACACTTTCACTGGCTGTAAATAGACGTCTCCTGAATATACAGTATAGAGGGGTTGGGGGGGGGGGGGATTTTATATTTACTACTAGGACGTGAAGGTATTGTAAAACGGCTGCTAGTTCAACGTGTATTATTTCCGTATGGTTAAATCTGGTATAAAATAGTGGATTCTTTTTACAAGTCGAGTGTGTCCTGAAGTGTGTGTACCGATCTTTTTTCAAACTTTGGTGGTTTGAAATAGAGTCCTGCATCAGGTCGCGTAATCCGATAGTTCTCAACAACGCGAAATTTTCTGACACATTTTCTGGCTCATTTTTAAACGAAAAAGCATAAAATTGGCAGTACTGACTATTGAGCCGATTTGGAATCGAAACGAATTTTCCATATCTTTATATATATATATATATATATATATATATATATATATATATATATGTATCCATTAATGAAACATTAACGAAACACCAACAAAAACTATGAAATTATGAATTAGAATGTAATAATTAATTGACAACAAGTGTTCCCCCAACACTCTGAATATAGATTCCATATACATAGTAAAAAAGAAAAAAGAAAAAGAAAAAGAAGAAGAAGAGATTAAATTAAAAAATTTAAAAAATGAAATTTGTGGAATTTAGACAGAATCTTCAGGTCCCAAATGCCTAAATTACCACAAATAAAATGTGTGGTTTCATCATCATATTAGCCATAACATTGCTAAAGAATATGATTCTGGGACTACCACACCATAATAGAGAAATAAACTGTGAAAAAATCATAAAGTTCAAAAATAAAAACAATATTAGAAAGGAAAGAAACCTTACCCATAAAAAAGAGAAATAAACTGTGAAATATAATCATAAAGTTCAAAATACAACAAGATTAAAAAGGATATAGGGAAAAGAAAACAACAGTTACCAGATAGAATACATGATTCTAACAGGAGTCAACACATAACTCAGGCAATAAATTGGAGAAAATCAGTACATGTTGCCAAAATAAGTTTTAAAACATGATTGACCAAGGATAATTATTGTAGAGCAAAGCCAAATACAAACCAATATATAGAATCAGCTCTATATATTTAAATTACCTATCGAGTTAAAAGCGATTCGTGTCATGTGACGACACGATTTTCCCTTTTCTCTCTCTGCTGCCTCGGGAATTCGGTTCAAAACACCGACTTTGGCAGTATTTTCTGAAAGATTTTCTGCCTTTACCAAAAAATGGAAAACGCGTTTCGATTGCATGGTTTCTGAATAAGAACACCTGCTAGTTTCATGCGTTTCCGAACAAGAATTAATTCAGAAATGTGTCAGAAAGTAGCTCTTTTGGATTAGAGAACAGCCTTAATCCAAACCCGCCATAAACCGCAGTTCAGGTAGGGTCGGCTTGACTCTAATTTATTTCGCTTTGGGTAGGTCGGGTCGCATTGACTTTAAATGTTTCGTGTTCTGATGAGTTTTGGGTTAGGTTTTGACTCTTTCGGGTCGGATTCGGGTTGACACAATTTTTCAAAAGAAAGTCCTGAATATTTTTCAAAGGAAAAATTCTATACATTTGAATATTAATGAGTGTATAGTATATCTGTTCAAGTTCATTACAAAAAGACTAGTCGAATGGGGCAATCCCAAAACTTTCTTCTATCGCATACATTTTAATACTTCAAAATTCGCTATTGTGCTAAAATAAAATGACAATCTATTACCCATGCATGAGGATTCTAAAGGATATTCGTTGAATTGTGCACAATTAAAAAGTATATATAAGCATTGCATTTTTCAAACAAATCATTGCATGAAATTTGGCACCCACCCTCTTAGATGTCTGCAACCAAAATTGTCAACCCAAAGAGCATAAAAGCGACACTTATTGGGCAGCACAGTATACACTCAAGCCTAATAAGGATCTATTTATGTGAAACTGTAGCAGAATATGAAGTTTTATTAAATTCCGTGCATTAGTTTTTGAGATATACAGTAATAGCGAAAATCGTGAAAAATGCAACATTGCTGCAACCACCTGTTATATGATTCACATTAAAATCTAATCACAACCAACTTTTGTCAGCGTCTAACAGAATATGAAGTTTGATGAAATTTGGTGCATTAGTTCTTGAGATGACTATCGCTAAAATCGTGAAAAATGCAGGATAGCAGCGCCACCTGTTGGACGATTTACACCAAAACTTAATCAGAAGAAACTTATGTCAATGTCTAACAGAATATGAAGTTTGATGAAATTCCGTGCATAGTTCTTGAGATGAGGAAATCGTGAAAAATGCAGCATAGCAGTGCCACCTGTTGGGTGATTCACACCAAAAACTAATCAGCACCTTATATCAAGGTCTAACTGAATCTAAAGTTTTATTAAATTCCGTGCATTAGTTCTTCGGATAGAGCGCATGCAAAATTTTTGTAACATACAGGCACACACAGAGATCAGGCAGACAGACAATTTCTTAAAATAGTCCAATCATGTTCAGGACCTTCTAAAAATTATAAATCCGTCGAGAAAGAAAAGTCGAAGTTTGTCATGAATCCAATATTTTCGTCTTGTAAAGATAGAAGAAAGTGTTAACATTGATGTTAGAGATATAATAGTAAACTATTGTTCCATAAATTGTATTAAAATATGGATTAATTTTCTTTCACGTCGGGTTCGGGTCGCGTTTCGGATTGACTTTAAGCAGTAATTTAGTGTTCGAGCCGGGCACAACCCGACCCGTGCAGGACTCTAGTTTGAAGGTCCGTCCTAAAGATTAAAAAAAATAAAAAATAATAAATAATAATCCCGAATTAGATTTGGACTGATATATGTATATACACTGTCCAAAATGGATACCCAAATTCCACGAAATTTTCTTCGTTTTGTACGAAACTGTTTCCTGGGAAATGCTCCGAGCGAATATTTCGTCAAATCGAGTAAATTTGTATCCTCAAAAAGTGAGGAAATTAATTTCGCCAAATCGTTTGTTTGAAATTGTAAAAAAAAAGTTAGTTGTGCCATCTATCGACAATTTTAGAAGTATCTGTAATTGACAGGGGGGGGGGGAATTACATCGATTTTCTCAAGTCTTCAAGGTGACTCGAACGCGCGACCTTTGATGTGGGAGACCAATGTGCTGCCTGCCTCGATAGCGGGACCTTGCGTGAATTTGATTTTAAATGTATCTACGGGATGCTGATGTGTGTTTATATTTTGAGAAGGTAGATTGTATTTTTATCGGTGCTGTTATAATTTCTGCATGTTTTAATTAATAAGGTTAGATTATTATTATGGTTTTTCTGGTTAATAAATAATTAGAATATGGTTTGATTATTATAATTTATTAGAGATATTTCCTTTGTTCAATGAATGATTAGAATATGGTCTAAGTTAATTTGTTGGTCGGAAATTATAAAATTTGAAATGCATATTGGAGGAGAGTTTATCCATTTTAGATGATGGGGGTAAAATTTTAACACGTTATATTGTTTATAGAGGGGAAAGGGATCAGTTATGCATATTTTAAATTTGATTGTTATATGAATATATTTCTTAAATAAAAAAAAGCTCCTGAAATTTAGATTTTTTTTTTTTTTTTTTTTGAACGATTTTGTAGCAACAAAAATAATCTGTCCGTGAATGAGGAAACAGTTTCGTCAGATATTTGAGGTTTCGCGTTTCGTCAAAAACCACGCGACTCTGTGACGAAATGATTGTCAAAATTAACGAAATAAAGCTTAAGGATTGCCGAATCGTAAGTTTTAGCGGAAGGCATTTTTCAGTACTTTAGGGCTTTCATAAGTATATGCTGCACCTTTCATCGTTGAAATCATCATCTCGCTTTTGTAATAATGTGTCACAAGACTTTGCATATGGGTATTTTCTGTATAGGGTATTCACTCTTATTGTTCTCCAATAGCTAATTTCTAAACTGTTAGCTTAATATATATTTAATTTATATTTTTCGTAAATTTCAATGGTTATATATATTTTTTCAATTGTGGTTCGAAAATAATTGATAAACATTTTTGGTGCAAGAAATAGGGTATTCACTCTTATCGTTCTCCAATAGCTAATTTCTAAACTGTTAGCTTAACATATATTTAATTTATATTTTTCGTGAATTTCAATGGTTATATATATTTTTCAATTGTGGTTCAAGGGGAAAGGGGTCAGTTATGCATATTTTAAATTGGATTGTTATATGAATATATTTCTTAAATAAAAAAGAGCTCCTGAATTTTTTTTATTATTTTTTTTTTTGAACGATTTCGTAACAACAAAAATAATCTGGCCGTGAATGGGGAAACAGTTTCGGCAAATATTGCTGGAAAACGACATAAGCCGCTGGGATTCGAACTCAAAGAAAAAGTTTAAGAGTTCAGCGCGCTGTCAACCATGCCTAAGGAAGTAATTTATCCGGTTATAAACTGTTTACTTAAATTTTGAGGCTTATTTTCTTAAGACACCTGGGTATTACGTTTTGTGGCTTTTATATATTTTCATACTAACTATATACTCTATCGATACACAAAAATTCGCCGCATTATGTGTCCCCGACTTCGGAACCTCACCTGTTGTCAGTGGTCAAGACGACGGTCTGGTAAACGGAAGATTCCTAGATGGTTAATATAATATATATGTTGGTTATAATAAGATTGTCCTTGAGAAGAAGCACTTTTTTTTTCTTTGTCCTATAAAGATTATTTTAACGAAATAAAAATTTCTAAAAGGTACGGAACATATCTGTTATAAAACGGAAATTTAAATCGGATTTCAGAAATCACGGAAAATTTCCTGGAATTTATGGATTTTTTTCCTGTTACAATTACGGAAATAGTACTGGCGTCCCGATTATCAGTACAATTTCGTATTTTCCCAGAAATTTGTTTTACAGCGTAATTTTAAGGGGTCCCTTTACTGAAATCCCTGATTGCTAAAATCTCATGTTAACCATAGAGAAGAGATAAGGGTTATATATAAGGGGGAAGAGATATATTATTTCTCCTCTATGATGTTAACCCATGGGAAAACTTAGAAGCGCGATTACTCATTAACTAATACAATTTATTAAAATACGGTTTTCACCGTCGAAAAGTACACGTTAGATGCCGACGAGATGCGTTTTTAAAAATTGTCTCCATAAATTTTAAATATTTTTAAGAAGATGATAAAATTTCAAAGTTTGTAGGGACTTTTTTAATACTAAAGTTTAAGGAGACAATTTTGAAAAACTCACATCGTCAGCATCTGACGGGTAACTTTCTGATGGTAAAAACCGCATTTTAATAAATTGTACAGGATGTCAAAAAGTCCTTGGCACATTTTAAAATGTAATAAAAGATCAAGCAATTGGAGTACGAGAGTGCGGTTTGAACGAAAATGCTTCTTATGATCTGAAATTTTGTTTAAGCAAATAAAACAAATTAGTTCCAGAAATTTTTCATAGATGGCGCTGCTTCCGGAAAGTTATCGAATAGGTAGAATAGAATGCCTTTATACATAACAATGGCGCAAGACGCACAATGTGTATGCATAGTTTTTGTCCAAACTATGGCAACCCACATTCCAGAAGTTAACAGTTATTATCACCAAACTAATGTTTGTTGACTTGTATCACTCGTCTAATCGAAGTCAGCGGGTGAGTGTTGTTAAGTTCTGGAATGTGAGTTGCCATAGTTTGGACAAAAACTGTACATACACAAGAACTGTGCGTCTTTCGCCATTGTTATGTATAAAGGAAATCTGCTTTTCGATAACTTTCCAAAAGCAGCATCTGCGCCATATATGATAAAATTTTGGAACTATTTTTTTTATTTGCTTAAACAAAATTTCATATCATAAAACACATTTTCGTCCAAACCGCACTCTCGTACGCCAATTTCTTTATCTTTTATTGAATTTTAAAATGGGTCAAAGACTTTTGGGACACCCTGTATTAGTTAATGTGTAATTGCGCTTCTAAGCTTTTCCGTAGGTTAACATGCGATTTAGCTATCGGGGAGTTTCAGTGAAGTGGCCTCTTAATCCTTTCAGGGCCGATTCTTTTGTTGTTGTTGTTGTTGTTTAAATATAATTTTAAGTTTGAAAAATGAAAAGTAAGCTATTCAAGTCACAAACATTAAGGTTTGCCGAAACTTAACGAATATGCCAATTAATGAAATTTACTGTTATTTTGCGTGCTATTAATATGACAATAGGCTAAGGAAGAATTTTTGAAGGCGTTTGGACTACAATAATGTTAAATAGACTTGATAACTTTCCAGTGTTTTATATTTTACTAGCGGCCCTCCCTCGCTTTGCTTCGGGTTAACCTTGAAAACCTTCATCTCTTTGTGTTTTCTGTAGACCTTTTTAATGTGTACAATAATTAGTACATTATTTTGATAAATCTTGTAGGGTTCAGCCTGCGTTTGCAATGTATAAGCGGAAAAAATGAAATTATTTACGACATCACATTAAAAACCTAAAAAATAACAGTATTTCTCCACTATTTAATGGATGTTATTATACATATAAACCTTCCTCTTGAATCACTCTATCTATTAAAAAAAACCGCATCAAAATCCGTTGCGTAGTTTTAAAGATTTAAGCGTACATAGGGATATAGGGACATAAAAAGCGACTTAAACCTCAAAAATAACAGTATTTCTCCACTATTTAATGGATGTTATTATACATATAAACCTTCCTCTTGAATCACTCTATCTATTAAAAAAAACCGCATCAAAATCCGTTGCGTAGTTTTAAAGATTTAAGCGTACATAGGGATATAGGGACAGAAAAAGCGACTTAAACCTCAAAAATAACAGTATTTCTCCACTATTTAATGGATGTTATTATACATATAAACCTTCCTCTTGAATCACTCTATCTATTAAAAAAAACCGCATCAAAATCCGTTGCGTAGTTTTAAAGATTTAAGCGTACATAGGGATATAGGGACAGAAAAAGCGACTTAAACCTCAAAAATAACAGTATTTCTCCACTATTTAATGGATGTTATTATACTATAAACCTTCCTCTTGAATCACTCTATCTATTAAAAAAAACCGCATCAAAATCCGTTGCGTAGTTTTAAAGATTTAAGCGTACATAGGGATATAGGGACAGAAAAAGCGACTTTGTTTTATACTATGTTAAGAAACCTTCCTCTTGAATCACTCTATCTAATTAAAAAAAACCGCATCAAAATCCGTTGCGTAGTTTTAAAGATTTAAGCGTACATAGGGATATAGGGACAGAAAAAGCGACTTTGTTTTATACTATGTTAAGAAACCTTCCTCTTGAATTACTCTATTAAAAAAAACCGCATCAAAATCCGTTGCGTAGTTTTAAAGATTTAAGCGTACATAGGGATATAGGGACAGAAAAAGCGACTTTGTTTTATACTATGTTAAGATTAGAGGCCCAAAATGAGACAGAGTTTTCCTTATAGATTAAAATGTTCTCTTTTCAGTTGTACTAACCGTAATCAAATCAAAAGTGTCCCTTTTGAGATATACGTTTCTGAAAATGGGGTAGAATTGATGATTTTAATTTTTTAGGAGATTTCGCAGCTGAATAAATGAATGAATATTTAAGCAGGAAAGAAGCAACTTCAGCAACTCTATAACATCTTCATAGGTAATATATTGCTAAAGTGACTAACGTTTAAATTAATTTATTCAGTAGATACAGCTTGTTAAAGAAAGGGCAAAATTCATCGCGATAAGCCATACTACTGTGGGCAAAAAATAGTAAGACTTTGTTCATAATTTTAAAATTCTTAATTTATTCTTAAAACTCTATTTCGTCCCCCTCAAAGCAATCCCCCCTGGCCCCAATACACTTGTGCCAACATTTTTTCCAATCCTCGAAACAGTTGTTAAAGTCAATTTCCGGAATAGCCTTCAATGCGCGTAGCGATTCACGTTTAATGTCTTCAATTGACTCAAAACGGTTTCCCCGGAGCGGTCGTTTGAGTTTGCTGAATAGCCAGAAGTCACACGGAGCTAAATTAGGCGAATACGGTGGTTGCGGCACGATATTGGTTGAAAATTTGGCGAAAAACTCACGAAGAATTAATGCAGTATGCGACGGTGCATTATCGGTGCATCTTTTAAAATGGTTTTCACTGATCCTTCCGATATTCCAACGATGCCAGTAAGGTCTCTGATTGTTAATCGTCGATTCTCAAGCACCAATTCCTTGATTTTATTGACGTGTTGATCATCAGTTGATGTTGATGGCCGACCTGGACGTGGTTCGTCGTCAACGCGTTCTCGACCCTCTTTGAATAATTTGTACCATTCAAAAACACTTGCTCGCGACAAACAATTATCACCGAAGGCCTTTTGCAACATTCTGAACGTTTCGGCACCAGAAATTTGATTCCGCACACAAAATTTAATGGAACTTCTTTGTTGAATAATTTCACTCATTGTAAAAATCGCCGAATGCACTTTTTGTACTTCAGAAAGACAAGCGTATACTAAACACTAATGATTATTTTGATGTGACATTTGGCACAGATGTCACTGACAGTCATACCAACCTACAAAAAAAATATTTCGACGAATGGGTTTTCGCACGAAATTTAAATTAAAAAGTCTTACTATTTTTTGCCCACAGTAGTATGTCCTACTTTGAGCCCAAGTAATGATGAAGATAATGATTTGCGATTTTTAATACTCCAATTATGTTTTTTAGTACAAAACGTTTTACTAGATCACCTATTTTTAATAAGTAAGATTTATTGCATCTTGAGAAATAAGAGGGCAAAAGTAGTGAATTCATCATTTTTTTTGTGATCATGAAATATAGTCAATTTTACTGAAGCATCCCCAGGAGCTAAGTCTTTCATGGATATCAGACGTGACCTCTTGGTGACGCGGTTACCAATCATTCAGAATGGTAGAGCAGAAGCACCCATGAACCACAAAAAGAGATAATTATCTATACATTTATCATTGTAAATAAAAAGATTTGTGTTAAATTTGTTTAAAGACAAGATCTTCGAAGAAAAAATATCGAGTAAAATAGGTCTATTTAATTTAATTATTTTTCCACTGTATATAAGAGGCCCAAAATGAGATAGAGTTTTCCTCATAGACTAAGATGTGCTCTTTTCAGTGGTAATAACTGTAATCATATCAGAAGTGTCCCTTTTGAGATATACATTTCTGAAAATTGGGTGGAATTGATGATTTTAATTTTTTAGAAGATTTCACAGCTGGATAAATTAACGAATATTTAAACAGGAAAGAAACAACTTCAGCAGCTCTATGACATCTTTATAGGTAATTAATTGTTAACGTGGCAAACTTTTAAAATATTTTTTTTTCAGTAGTTACAGCATGTTAAAGTATGGGTAAAATTCATCGCGACAGGCCGTATGGCCTACTTTGAGGCCAAGTAATTACAAAGGTATTGATTTGTGATTTTTAATACTCCAATTACGTTTTTTAGCACTAAAAGTTGTACTAGATCACCTATTTTCAGTAAGTAAGGTTTCTTGTATCATGAGTAATCAGATGGCAGACTTGGTGATTTCCTCGTTTTTTCTGCCCTAGGGGACCCCTAGGGCTCCAACTATACTATTTCTGACAGTTTTCAGATGTCCATCTTATACCTATATGTATGTCCTGTATCAATTATATAAAAATTGAAGAGGGTCGAACAGGAACCATGCCAAAATTTAGGCCACTTGACATGGAATGACTCATCTATTTTAAATTTAAAAAATGAAACGATAATGTTTAAAATAAAAGAATCCCCCAAACGCTGCAAAAAGTTTTAAGCAAACGTTTTATTTTTGTTTTATTACTTAATTCTGAAACATAAATGAAATGATAATAAAGTATGCATAGACATAAATTATCATTTATATGCATAGATATAAACAAAAATAATTGTTAAGATAAAAGAAAATCAGACCATTAAATTGACCTTACTTTTTAGTCCCCTTATCCGAAAAGGTTAACTTGTGGGACGGTTTTCGAATCGGAACTCGCTACTTTCTGGCACATTTTTTAAATGCATTATTATTGTTCGCAATCGCATGAAATTGGCAGGTACTGTTACATACAGAAACTATCGAACTGTTTTTTGACTGTTTGCCAATACTGTACATATGTGCACAATGTAAATTGGCAAAAAATAATTTAATTATTTATATTTCCAACATAAAGTAAATATTTTTGCAATGTTGACGTTTTGTTAATTAAATGTATATAGAAATATTTCTATATTTGATTTTTCATTTACAAATATTTCAATGTAAAACCAATATTTTACAATATTTGTATTTCAATTCAAGCATAGTCGATAGTGATCAGTGTTGAAAATTAAGCGTATTTTTGTATTAAAAATATACATACCAAATTTTTTTTAATAATAATTTTCGGTTTATTTAATGGAAGACTTTCGTTGATTAAATAAAATAAAAATTACCATGTCAAAAGTCTGGTTATAGATATTTTGAATTCAGAATTCCGCTAAATTGGCAACACTGTTTGCAATGATTCCACAAATATTGGAGCAATATAACCATCAAAACTGATACTTGGTTTTCAAAGGTTAATTGTGTTTCTGGATTTTTTACAATCACTATTTCCAAATTAGTAATCTTCGCCTTGTATTTAATGTCAGAATTTATAAGGAGAATATTACTTTTCGGATACAATATAGTGGTTATAAAAAATCCGGAAACACAATCACGCCTGGGTTTTCGCATCAGGCATATTTTTAGTAAGATTAACATTACTGTTACCTACTGCAATGTCAACTCAATTTTCTCTTATTTTTTTTTCTCTTTGAAATGCCACAGTATTACAAACGCAATAGAAATGCTTAATGATATACTATTCGTAAGGAAAAGCCCGAAATAGGGCTTGCAACTGACGGTCTTTATACTATCTGAGAAAATTATCACTTCGTTAACATTTGTGCTGAGAAACGAGTTAACAGCATGCAGTATTTCAGAAATTACCACCTAGTCTGAAAAATATCGGAATTCTTTTGTACAGCCCTGTAAATTATCTATTAGATTTGTATCTATATTACGTTATCCTAAAATTTAATTCAGTTAGATATAGCACAGTTAAAAATCCCCCCCCCCCCCACTCAGCAATTTCCGTTAATAAACGGAAATGTATTCTATATATTTTGTGCATCCCTGTATAGGATTTATAGAATTTATACACACCAAGTATTATGCAAAAAATTAGTTACATTTAAAAACGCATACCACAATTGAAAGTGCACTTCCAGCAATCATTGCTTATTCACAGTACTATTATCGAATACTTTTGTGTGTCCGTGTAAATGAATGATAAATGTTATGCACACCCTATTCTGCGGTAAGTATCTTGTATAGAGCACCTCAGTGATGTATATCCATTTCAATATATTTGAAATAATGTAACATCTATATAGTAATTAATTTTTCATCAGAGCTGAAATTACGCTGTAGAAATTAATGAAACACAAAGAATGAATTTTCACTTTACTAATCAGCGTACAACCATTAGAGTGAAAAAAAGTCCAGACCTTTTTTTTCACTCTAATGGTTGTACGCTGATTATAGTAAAGTGAAAATTCGTTCTTTGTGTTTCATTAATTTCTACAGCGTAATTTCAGCTCTGCTGAAAAATTAATTACTATATAAATATTCACCGATACTGGGTTTAATTTGTCTCATGCATGCCAACGGTGTTGTGCTCATGATTGACTTTCCATCTTGTGCTGCGTGGATGTAGCCTTGTCATATAAGAGTGAGAGAATGCTTAGACTGGATGGCTTAATTGGTAAAGTACTTGGTGCGCTATACCAAGGGATCCGGGATCGAACCCGGTCTGGACATTTTTTCACTCTGTTGGTTGTATACGCTGATTAGTAAAGTGAAAATTCATTCTTTGTGTTTCATTAATGTAACATCATTAGAATATTGCAACCGATTTTTCTCCATAGACCGTAATGTAACGGAATTCTTTTGAGTGTCTCTGTGAACGAACTAAAGCTTCTATACACATTTCGTTTTGAATACCGAGCATGCCATGGTAAAGCTCAACAACATATATCAATTGCATTACAATCCGAGTATATTTACACGAGTTAGAGCCAGAGGGCTGTATAGCTAGAAGTGAATAATAGGTGGTGCTCAAGAAAATGTACGGGAGGCTCATATTTTTTTCTCTCTCTGACACACACACACACACACACACACACACACACACACATATATATATATATATATATATATATATATATATATATATATATATATAGAACGATACGATAAATTATAGTGCATATTCGTATTCTAGGCATTATGTTTCTTACTAAACTGTTGATACTAACTTCATTTTATGCTAAAAAAAGAAAAGGCTGCAGAATAAAAAATTCCAGTGTATAACTAGTGTATAATTATACTGGTGAAATAATAAGTGATGATGTCAACAAGTAAATAAAAAGCTTACAGTTCATCTGTTTCATAAAGAGTTGCAATCTTTAATTTTTTTTTCTGAATATTCCTTGCCCTTAAGGATTCTAAAGTTGTATTTTTATATGATAAAAAACATTAACAAAATCAAGGATGTATCTTGCATTTTAAAATTATTATTGTTTTCAAAACACTTATTTAAACTAATTTAAAACAGTTATTTGCAGTTTTTATATACATATTACAATTTAGTATTTGTGCCAACTGTAAAAGGGTTCCAAAAAGTTCGGTTTTTGAACAGAGTTTCATTTGGTGACCTTGGAATCTTACCCAGGGGGTGCTCAAAAATTTTTAGGGGAGGGGACTGAGCCCCCCTGGCACCCCTCTAGCTACGGCCCTGGTTAGAGCACGGATATACGAGAGACAGACATCAGACTATCAGATGGCCCAGATAAACCGAATTCATAAACACTTTTCAACTATGTTAGAAAGTGTTAAAAACGAATCGGAAATTTTCTCGTGCGGGAAAAATATTTTTTTTTAGAATTGTCTTAATTTCTCTTTTACGATATATCAACATAAAGCACGAACGCAAAGACATTTGGGTCAGATATAGTTTTTATTTTGTGGGAAGCTGAACCAATAAATCACCAAAGTAGCTAAAACGGTAAAGGGGTTTCTAGGACATCGTGAATGTCCGTATTGATTTGTCGAGACGTTTGCTCACCTTTTACACACAATTCCACGTCACAAAGGAAGCGTGCGCGCACTTCTCCTTTACCAACCACGGATCAATGCGTGCAGAGACGCCGGCGGAACGAAATCCAGAGATGTGAGAGATTTTGGAATTAGGTGTGCCTATATTATCGTCTGCAGCCTTGGCCGCAATTTGAATATGAACACGAACAGGGCTTTACAAATTTGATAAAATCAGGTAGGAAAATATTCTATAGTCGCCAGTAAAAAAATATTTTCACTGCCTCCGTCATTTTCTAAAAACAGAAAAGTTTTTTGCGAATTAATTGAGAAAAAATTAAAACATCAAGCATAATTTATGATTATTAATTACATAGTTTAAAATAGTACATAATTTAGAAAGATACGAAAGAGATATAGAAAGATATAAACTAAGTTTTCTAAATGAACTTATCAAAATTATATCTAAAAAAAAAAAGGAAAAATAAAGAAATAACGTAAAGGCTTGTTAACCGGCTTGTTCGGGAAATGATGATTGCCGAATGCTTCAAATATCCAAATACAATTTGTAAACGCATCATCATCATTATCAATAACAACAAAAAAGCAATGCAGAAATTAAAAAAATATATTAAATATTAAATATTCAAAATTACATTTCTACAAGCATTTAAAAAAGAAAAAATTGAAAAAAATAACTTCCTTTTTTTTTTTTCTTTTTTTTTTTTTTTTAATCGCTTGAGCCCCCAGTTTAAAGCTGTTCTCGAATATCTACTTTCTGACACATTTGTGAATTCATTTTTGAACGGAAACGCATGAAATTCGCAGGTATTCTTGTTCAGAAACTATGTAATCGAATGGTGTTTTCGATTTTTTAATAAAAACAGAAGATCTTTTAGAAAATATTGTCAAAGTTGACGTTTTAGCCAAATTTCCGGACTCGACAGCGTGGAAAAGGTGAAAAACCTGTCGTAACGTGATGTTAATCGCTTATAACTTGATAAGGAATTTCATTTATATATATATATATATATATATATATATATATATAAGGAAAACACCCATTCGATTCTAAATCACTTCAATAGTTAGGACGTCTTTTGCGAATAAAAACGAGTCCGTATATACATTACATGTATCAGAAAGTTTTGCGTTATTGAGGGCGAAAAATATTTTTTTGAGAACAGCTTTAAGATAAATTTTAAACGCATGAATGTAAAAAGAAAACATATCTAAAAATTGACATCCATGGAAGGGGGTCGGAGGGGGGGGGGTTCTTAGTTCTTTCTTTCACTTAGCATCTAATTATTTTAAGTAAGATTAAGTGAATAATTTTTTTTTTTCAAAATCACCAGAGTAAAAAAAGAGATTTAGTTAATTATGAAATTCAAAATTCAGGGAGGGGCAGTGACTCTGCCTTGTCCTTCATGACCCAGCATGAATCTGTACAATTTCAATGCCTAAATGTAGAAATAATTTCTTTTTTTTTTCTACATATTTTTTTCCTTCGAAGTCCACTGCTGATCTACCAAACGTCAAACGTGAGAGGTCATCAGTTGGCCAGAAGCCAGGTTACGAAACTGAAGGTTGTACAAAGTATGTATATTATAATGTCTCTTGCTTATATATATATATATATATATATATATATATATATATATATATAAAGATAAATTGACTGGCCTGAACGGTAGGTTCCAAAATTCACGACTTACATTGTGTTGAGTTTATGTGTATAAAAATAAATTAATAGAATTCCCCTGACACTTTATGTTTTATTGTAATTTAACATTCTTCGAGTATAGATTAATGATTACTGACACGACCTATAGCTCATTGATCTCACACGAAATAGCATGATTTAAAAAAGCTTACAGCCGGAGGCCCAAGTGTTGAATTCAGACTTTTTTTCCTCCGGGAGGAATTTCTGTAGCTCCGGGGGATTTACAGGACTAGAACTAGTCTAAACCAAAAAAACATAAAATCCCAAATGTTCCGGTAGAGATATTTCAATGGTTTTAACAAAAGTTCTCCATTTAAAAAAAAAAAGTCAAATATTCACCGAAACAAAATTTTACAATTATTTGAGATTTAAAAGTAAGAGAAACATTTGTTTTTAAATTTTAAAAAAAGAAATTAAAATAATTAGACCGTATGAATGTGACCTTTATGAACTTCTCAATTGGATTATTTTAAAAATACAGTTTTAAAATCTAAGAAAGGTGTAGTTTTTCCCAAAATTAAAAAAATAATTTTAGATTTAAAACAAACTTCACTAAAATCATAAACTTCTTTTTCTCTTTCTAAGTGTGTAAGAATTTTTATTTTTCAAAAATTAACAGTCACGCTTCAGAAATTAAACTTGATTCTGTTTTTAAGAGGTAATGGAAGTCTGTCCGCATTTTTTCAAAATAATTGCTTGTTTTTTCAACTTCCCTGATTAGAGTTTTTTTTTTTAAATACTGTGAATACATTGCGTATGTGATATCATGCTGCTATATGGTTAAAACGATAGCGAGTGAATTTCAGCCATTTGTCATTTTTAAATGCACTCTGTTCGTATTTTAGTCTCTCTTGTTTATATACTTACAAAGTTCAACAATATATATATATATTTTAATTTAAGATAGGGAAATGAGTAGTTAAAGGGTAGTACATTAAAATGTAAAGAGGTGAAATCATTAGATACTGAAATGAAATTTTTATCTGCTTTTACTCGTATAGCATTGTTGTGATCATTACTTTAGCAGCAGGCAGAATTGTAGAATTAAATTCTCTTCAATCGTATGAAGTTTTGCAGATTTTACTACTATCAGAGATGTCTGATAAGAGGCAAAAACCGACCTTTTCATTATTGGAACCAGTTGCGGTCTTTTCAACCCAAAAAAGTCATTTGGTTTGTTTGCACATTCTTTGTGTTTAGTATGTAAATATCTTCAGCATTTTGCTGGTTCCAATACATTCATTTGAGAGTATATCATATGACAAATAACAGACAGGCTGTTCCTCGTTATCAATACAAGTTGAACTTTTCAATTGAACATTTTCTCCTCTAATTAAAAAAAAAAAAGTTTTAAGTTTTTGACTTTATTAATAGTTTAAGGAATTTTTAATGTGCAATTTTTAATGTCATCAATTGGTGCTCGTAATTCTTAATGTTAAATATTCTTCAGAGGTTTTTCATTGGTGTTATCTTCTTCTCTGTTGAATTGTGAAGGTTGTGCATTCATTACCGTCTAAATATGACTCAGCACGGGTGAAAATTTGTACAACGTGCACTTGCACGTTAGTACTAATTGAAAGTAACAACCTAAACAAGGGTATGATAACGGTGTCAATATAAAAAGTTACACCGTGCAAACACTTCTTCAGAACAATTCGAGAACTTTATTTATATCACACGGACATGTCACAACCTCAACTTATAGTTTTGAGACAAAATTGCCGAGACATGTTCGCATGCAAAGACTTTCTTTGGAACTCTGCAGCGTATTTACAATCTTTATGTCATCCTCTCATACTGAAACATAAATAGAAAACATTTTAGATGTTGCAGATATGTCTTTAAAACTTTCTCTGAAACACTATGTTGTGAATGGAAAACGTGAAACCTGTTATACGGCGGCACCCAAGCTTCTGAACTTTGTAATGCACTGTAAAAAAAAATTCCTGAAAATAACTTAAATTGTACTGGCAATCGAGACGCCAGTACTATTTCCGTATTTTAACGGAAAAAAAAATTCCGTATATTCCAAGAAATTTTCCGTGATTTCTGAAATATCTGTTTTTAAATTTCCGTTTTATAACAGATATCTTCCGTATGTTTTAGAAATTTTTATCTCGTTAAAATAAATTTTATAGGAAAAAGTTATCTCTCAAGGAACATCTTATAAGGGATAGATACGCTTCTTTTTTTTCTCGTTCATTTCTGAGCGAGTTTTTAATAAACAACCACCACTTCCCACGATGAGTATCGAACCCAAATAAGACCTTCCGTTTACTAAACGAGCGCGCCAGACCACTACTCTACGGTTGGACACCGCACTTATTCAAATGTTGTTACTTATTTGAGATGCTTTTAATGATGCAATAACTTGAAGTTCTCATAATTAGATGGATATTTTCAGAGAGCCAATGTTTTTAATATTTTCTTTTCAAAATTGTTCTACATTTTGCTTTATTATTTGATGCTTTATAACAGATAAATTTAATTTTTTTATGTATTATATACGTAAAATATTGTATTAACAGTAATGATTGTTTCTTTTTGCAATAGTACATATACAGGGTGTTTTTTTTTTTTTAACTGACGCTATTCAGAGCCGCCTGTAGCTCGTTCTAATAACTGGATTGACACAAAATTTTGTGAATGGACTAAGAAAACCATAGGAAAAAAGATTCCAACAAAAAAAAAATTAGTGCCAATCACCGCCGATAGGGGGAAATGTGGCGCTATACATTGAAAAAAAAACATCAGAAACAGACAAAATTAATAATTTGGATAAAATGCCATGATTTATTCATCATTTACACTTTCCCTTTCGTTGATCGCAGTTGAAACATCCATTATCACTTTTTCTGCCACCGGTTTACGTCCTCAGCCTGACCGAACTGCTAGCGAGCCTGTTTTTTCGAATTTCAGAATCATTGCTTTCAATACATTAACGGATACAGGTCCTTTTCGCAGTTTATGGCGTGTTCTAAGTAAACGAAGAGCGGCTGGTGCATTGCACTGGTTACAATAATAGAACGTCACAAGTAACGCGCGCTTCGGTAACGTGAGATTCATTTTCAACCTGAGCTGAAATTGTTTCTCGGTGTTTTTCGCATGCATTTATAACTTAAACTATTGGCGCTACTGTCGCTTGCGTAAGTAAAAATTTGCATTTTCATTTATTGCCCGTATTTTATACTAATTCTCAGTTGCATAAATTACCACAGCGCCACATTTCCCCTATCGGTGGTGATTGGAACTAATTTTTTTTGTTGGAATCTTTTTTCCCATGGTTTTCTTAGTCCATTCACAAAATTTTGTGTCAATCCAGTTATTAGAACGAGCTACAGGCGGCTCTGAATAGCGTCAGTTTAAAAAAAAAAAAAAAAAAAAAAAAACACCCTGTACTTTTAAAAATAATTTGTGTGTTGATTTATTTATCAATTTCAGTAAAAACAATAATTTTCTTAAGCAGACGTATTTATTACATGCTATTAAAGTAAATTTTCTTTATCTCTTAGTTTAAAAACTTATGTGAATAAACAAATTTATAATAAATTAAATTATTATATTTAAGCTTTGCTGCGAGCTTTTGCGTATGGTTCTATTAAATGAATAATTTTTAAAATATCAAAACGAAAAAATAGATTTTTAGAGAAAATTTTGAAATTAATAACTTTAGGATAGGTAAGGACTTAATAATTTAGTTTAAATTAATTTAGTTTAATTTATAAAAATTATAAACTTCAAATTAAATTATAAACTTTTATAAAAATGAAGTTTATAATTTTATAAAGTAAACAAAAAGTTATTAATTATTTTTTATAAATTTAAAGAGAAAATTATGAATTTTGTAAAATTATAATTTATAAAATAATAAATTTTAGTTTAATTCATTAAGAATATAACACAAATCAGTTTAGTTTAATACCCACATACCGATAATTTGCAAAGATATTATTTTATGAAACCTTAAAAATATTAAAATAAAAAAATAGATTTTTAGAGAAATTTTTGAAATTAATGACCTTGGGATAGGTAAGTTTAAATTTGGACTTATTAATTTAGTTTAATTTATAAAAATATAAACTAACGAAATAAATTATAAACTTTATAAAATCATAAACTACATTTTTATGAAAGTAAAGAAAAAATTATTAATTACTTTTATAAATTTAAAGAAAAAAATATAAACGTTGTAAAAAATTATAATTTATAAAATAATAAATTTTAGTTTAATTCACAAATTTATAAGACAAAACAGTTTTGTTCAATACAATATACATATCGATAATTTGCAAAGATAATATTTTATGAAACCTTTAATAACCTAATATTGCCTCACGTTAATAAAGTTAAAATAAAATTTTAAAACGTCTGTGCAAAAAATTCACAATTTAAAGTACTATAAAGAAAAAAAAAGTAGATTTAAAAAAATATTTTTCTGTAGTTTATGAAAATAAAATAAATTTCTAAAGATTTCACTAAAAAATAAAAATATCAGTATTATTTTCACAAAAAATTACCTCCCAGACACAACCCCGGTTAGAATGAGTTCCAGGATTGGCCCGAGTCTAATGACAAAAAAAATAGGCCCACGGGTAGGACTGGTTCAGACCTGGATCCTAGAAGAACTCTAGTAAATACAACAATCTTAATTCGCATTTCAAACAAGGCGATTTCTGTACGCAAACCTCTGAACGTCATTTACGCAAATGGCATTGTTTTGAAAGAAATACGGACATTGTACAGAAATTTTCCTTTGACTAAAAATCCTTTCCCACCGGGTTGCCCGCATGTGTCCTCTAAAATTCACAAAAATTACGGGTTCGCCAAATGTGGTAGCCTATTCATTACATTCTTCCAAAACCTTTATATTAATTATCCTTAACGTACATATAAATTCTTCTACGCGTCTGCGGTTTGTTGGCTCAATGTATTATCGAATCTTGGCGAGACAATCTCCTGCCCAAAGGGCAGATCACTCCTAGCTCTTGGTCTGTCAACAACTGTTTTAAGCCTCTAATATCCGAGACCACCCCATTCTTACATCTTATACTGGCTATGTATCAATAAATAACTTCAGCTGAGATGGCTTCGTTTTCTTTGGATATTTCCGTGTCTGCCTTCCTGGATGTAGAACCTTTGGGTAATTGTCTGCAACGCAAATGGTACGAACGAACGGCCCAAAAACTATCTCAATGTATGCGTTATGCATTAAAATATTTCAGCCCAACATCAATCTTCATCATAGGCTCCCTCATGGAGCAAGGTATACTGCATCAGCTTTTACAGTAAACTACCAGAACACACATATTTACGATTATGTAATCAGACTACATAACCAGAACTCAATTTATCAAGCAGAATTGAATGCCATTTTACACTCAATAAATAGGTTCGCATCTTCACAATATAAAACTATCCTCATCTTAACGGATAGCCGCTCATCACTAGAAGCCCTCAAAGTAGTGTTTCCACGAAATTATTTAATAACTAAAATATATAGTATTTTATTGTCGATTCCCAAAAAACAAGTAACAATTGCATGGACCAAATCGCACGCTGGAACAGAGGGTAATGAACGAGCAGATTTACTGGCAAAAGGTGCTGTGACAAATGATCGTTACAACGAGAAGGAAACTCTCTTATTCAATTTACAAAAGTCAAATTATTTTTTAGACTTAAAAGTAGTCACAGATTGGCAGCAAGATTGGTCTTATTCATTAAAAGGCCGTGATACTTATGAAATTTTACGAAAAGTGGATCTGAACTTTATTTGCAAAAAAACAGTCATAGCTTACTACATTAGTGGACACGGTAGCTTCCCATCATTTTTAAATACAATAGGAAAACGCTCCTCCCCAACATGTATATATGCCAAAAAAACTCGGGAATTGTTCTACATTACATTATATGGAAATTGTCGTCTAATGAGACATACTTTCAATTTCAATAAAAATGTCACAGTGAGACAAAATCTGAATATAACTCTGTTTGATCCTTTAAACTATGATCAACTAAAAGAAAATCACAACATTCTGAATAAACATTTTTCCTTTATTAAAAAGGATCTGTGATTATTTTTCCTACATTTATAAAGTATACTTTTTAATAGAATATATTTTGTTTTTGTAATTTATATATTATAGTTCACATAATGATCACATTTTTGTACGTATTCTGTTCCTGTTTCAGCTTACTGTTTGAACCATGCAAAATTACTAGTTGTGTTATGATTAAGTATTCATAAATTTTCTAATTACTTTCTTTTATACTTTTTCTTATATCATTTTCTTTTTCAATATTAAGAAATGTTGTGATCTGAACTATTGTAAAAACTAACTTTGTACTAATTTTATTTTAATCTCTAATGTAATGGATCAACATTTGTATTCAACATCTGTATTCTAAAATATGAATTTTCAATAAACATTTTCCCTCGTGGAGAAAAGTTCCTATGCTTAACGGCTGGATCTCAATGAGAGGGTGATTTCATTTCATTTCGTTAATCAGTCAAATGATACATTATAAATTTCTGGTCTCGCATTAGTTTTTCGAAACCTCTTACTCTGTAGCAAGCAAACTCTGTGAGTAAAGAATATAACTTCAGAGTGATACGATGGGGTGGGGCTTCCGAACCTTTTTTATTTCAAAAGTAACTAAATAAAGGCCACACAGGGTAAAAATTTTGATGAATTCTTGATTGCAGAGCCTGATTATCACAGTGGCACATGCGGCACGTGCCCGTGCCTCCATTTTCAGAGAGAATCAAAAGACATTTTGTGCACTCTCTATGGAAATACAAATTCCATTTATAAGTTCACAGAAAAAATTAATTTTCCGCTGTTATGTAAACTAAACTATCTCATTGTGATACATTAACGACAATGAATTGTAATGTAGCTTTGAAGGTTGGAGAAGAAGTGATATTACATCAAACATGCTTCATTCAATCCCTTTAGTTTTAAAGATCTATTCACTCTATAAATAGCATATATATAGTGCAAAAGATTTTACCTTCATATAATTGTTGAATGCATTTTTAGTTATGTCTACAATATATTATTTTTAGAAAGCTGTGGTTTAAATTTTAAAATCCACGTAAAGCTGTATCTCATATTTATCAATGCATGAATTTTCCTTTAAAAAGGGGTTCCGACATGGTCTGTGTGCCCTGGTCCCCAGATTAGAGATGATCAGGCCCTGCTTGACGCTGCTGAACTTGCCAAATACCTAGAATGTTGAGCCTGTATATGTATTCAAAATTCAAAGTAAGTGCTGACAGAAAAAAGAGAATTATTTGATTGCAAATCTGTCGGTGAATCTTTGCAAAATCGAAAAACAGCTCCTTTTCAGTGCAATGCTTAATCAAGTGCGGTATAAGACAAAGCAGTCGTATATCTAAGCTGAATTTTCCTGAAAATTTCAGGATCTGTTCAAAGGCACTATAAGAACAGATCTGAAAGTGGCATTGACATAGTTTAGCTGGCCCAAAAAATCATAAGAAAACTGCCTGATATAGAGATGAATACATTTTGTGAGAAAATGTAAAACACTAAAGTCAATTCTATCATCGAAAATTTAAAATACTATATAAATGGTTCAATTCTTTGCTCGCAATAATAGATGTTATAACAGGCATTTTAAAATTTATTTATTTCTATTTGGATTTTCTAGAACGCTTACTAAAGTTCTACTTACCGTGGTTTTAATCTTTTCTCAAATGACCTGCTCAACAACGCGAAACTTTCTGACTCATTTTTAAACGCAAAAGACATAAAATTCGCAGGCCTGACTATTGAAGAGATTTGGAATCGAAATGAGTTTTTCATTTTTTGATAAATAAATTACTCTTGTCACGTGACAAGAAGTTTTTACCCTTTATATTGCTGCCGCGTCGGAATTCGGTTCAAAACACCGACTTTGACGAATCATTGTTGAGTATCAGTTGTCAGTTATTTTCTGAAGTATCTTCTGCCTTTACCAAAAAATGTAAAACGTCTGAAGATTACAAAGTTTCTGAATAAGAACACATGCCAATTTCATGCGTTTCCGAACAAAAATGAAATAAAAAATAAGTATGTCATAAAGATATCTGTTTGGATTAGAGAACATTTTTCCAAATGTCAAGACAGTTAAGGTTGCAGCCTTAACTGTCTTGGCATTTGGAAAAATGAGTTTTTCTAAGATCAAAACTTATTTGAGATCACCAATTTTCAGCAAGAACATTTAAACAGCCTTTCGATTAATTTCTGTTCAGTTAGTGAAGTTTAAACTTCGACAAAATATTAAAAGAATTTTCAGAGAAAAAGCAAGCAAACAAACTTTCTCATAATAAAAAAACAATAGTAAATAAATCGCTTTTCATTTATACAAATATTTATGGAATGTCAATGATTTTTAGATGTCCATTAAAGATAATTTATTTCCAACAGAGCACTTAAATTTTTAATTTTTTCCTTAACAAAACTAAATTAATAATTTTTATGAATCACTTCACAGTGACTAGAACAAATGGTATTAAAACTAACGTAACTTTATAAAGCAATTTTATATTAAGACTGTTCTCAAATCCAAAACACCTATACTTTCTGACACATTTCTAAATTTATTTTTGTTCGCAAACGCATAATACTGGCATGTGTGCTTATTCAGAAACTATATGTAATCGAATGACGTTTTCCATTTATTGGTAAAGGCGGAAGATCTTCCAGAAAATACGTTCAAAATGGGTGTTTTGAACCGAAAGTCCGGGCGCGGCGGAGCCAAGATGGGAAAAAACGTATCATCACGTCACACAAATCGCTTGTCACGAAAACCTCATACCAAGCAGGCAAAACAATAATAAAAAATTCGAACAACTTGCATGTTTCGATTTCGATGGCTCGTGGAGTTATGAACTATTAGTCGTAAAAATTAATTATTAATTGTATATAATGAAATCGAAATATGCAAGTTGTTCGAATTTTTTTCTCTGTTTTGCCTGCTTCGAGGCTAACGAAAAAGAAAGGCTACCGCGGTACCTTATACGCGTATCTTTTTTTACAGACCGCCAGAGTCACGAGATGCTCGAATGCACCAATGCAAGTGTACGAAAAGAGCATCACGTCACTCTAGCGGTCTGTAAAAAAAGATAAGTCGAATGCACCACGGTAGCCTGTCTTTTTCGTTAGCCTCGGCCTGCTTGGTATGACGTTTTCGTGACGCGTGTCACGGCTTTCATATCTAGGTGGCGTTGTTATAACTCGATAAATAATTTATTTATCATAAAAAGGGAAAATTCGATTATTCTATTCAATGATTCCATTCGATTCCAAATCGCTTCAAATAGTCAGGCCTTCCAATTTTATGCCTTTACATTTAAAAATGGAGTCAGAAATTGAGTCAGAAAGTTTCGCGTTGTTGAGCAGGGAATTTGAGAACCATCTTAAATGAATGTGTGAAAGAGTTTCGTGTTACTGAGCAGATAAAAATATTTTTTTGAGAATTGCCTTAAAATGCGTTTTGACCACATTTTTTCACAGATCGTTTTCCTTTACATGAAAATGAAAAACACTATTCGATATCTGGGTGTCTGAATAAGAGCAGTAATAAATTTTATACATTTACGAATGAAAAATGTTTTACGGAGGGAGTCAAAAATTAACCTTTTTAGCATAATCATTCATAAATGTATAAAATGTATTCATTCGTAAAGGCATGAAACTGGCCAGCACTATTGAGATGATTTGGTATCGAATAGTGTTTTTATTTTTCGATAAATGTATTACACCTTCTGTTATAAGAGATTGCTGGTGGAAGACTTTTTTTGATCTGTAGCATCTGGAAATTCGCTTCAAAACGCTTACTTTGGGAGCAATTCCTCAAAATATTTGCCTTTATCGAAAAATGGAAAAAGCTATTCAATTTCATGTAGTTTCTTAACGCTGTTCTCAAATTTAAACTGGATACTTTCTGTCGCATTTTTTTAATTCATTTTTGTTCGCAAATGTAGAAAATTGCATGTGCTCTTATTCAGAAATTTTGCAATCAAAAGACGTTTTCTATTTTTAATAAAGGTAGAAAATCTTTCAGAAAATACTATCAAAGTCGGTGTTTTGAACCGAATTCCTGAAGCGCCAGCACAAAAAAGAAGAAAAACTTGTCATCACATGACACGAATCTCTTACAACTCGATAAGTAAGTTATTTATCAAAATAATGGAAAACTCATTTCGATTCCAAGTCACTTCAGACTTCACTAGTCAGGTCTGTCAATTTTATACCTTTGCATTTAAAAATGAGTCGCGTTCTTAAGCAGGTCATTTGAGAACCCCCTTAAAAGATTTGTTTTTATCAAAAAATGGAAAAAGCTATTCGATTTCATATTTTTTTAATGAGATCATAACCCAATTTTAAGTGTCTAAGATTAAAATTGACCTCGTGAATGTGTTAGAAAGTTGCGAGTTCAGCTTCGAGAAGAGCCTTGTATTCTGTATATTGCCATACAAACACATTTGTAAGCAGCTTGAGCAAAGGCGCAGGTATAGACAAAATAGAGAAAAGGTGACCTCGGAAAAAATGTGGTAAAAGGAAAGAAAATACACGTTGTAGTTTGCCTGTCCGTATTTTATGACTTTTCCCTGAAGTTTCTTTTGAAAGTCAATCCTCATAAAAGGATTTTTCTCCCCGCCCTTGTACTTCTCAATCAGCTTACTGAAACAAGGAAGAATAAGAAATATTACCCTGTAATCAAATTGGCATTTCCGTCCTCCGAATTACAAATTGCTCTCACTACTGCCATCTGGTGATGCATGGAAACATTTTTCAAAGTAGTAAATCTTAATTATTTCCAATGTTTATATATTAATAAAAATTTGTGGGCTGAATTTTTTTTTTCTCTTTTTTAATAGCCATGCAGTTTTTAAAATCACCCTGAGTTTTTTTTTTCTTTTTTTACTTTATTTAAACGTATAGGACAAATTACTGTGAACATATTATCAAAATATATCCTAAGATAAATATAATAAACATATCAGAATGCTGTTATACATGTATTTGTTGTTGTTGTTTTTTAATTTTGAAACCAATATCTACAGCAAATAAAAATATAACTAAAACTGCAACTGGCAACATCTGGAGGAGTGTCTCAATATTCGCTGGAATATTCCAAGCGGGGGTATAGCTCAGTGGTAGAGCATTCGACTGCAGATCGAGAGGTCCCCGGTTCAAACCCGGGTGCCACCTGCTGATCTTTTGTTGAATAAATACACGTATTTACAAATATACAAAATTAGTTCAACGCGTAGGGAAAACACATTTATTTTTCAATTTTTGTTGAACAAATATACATGCACTGTTTACATATGTACAAAATTAATCAATGTATAGAAAAAACATATTTCTTTTTCTCAGTAATTCTGTACTGTTTTCAAATGCATATCCATTTATTCTCTGACACATAATCAAGAAACTTTTTTCATTCTGCTGTCAACTACAATTTTGTGAGTGCTCATTTCAGTGTGATTTTTTTTTTGTTCAAAATTTTTACTTCCACAAAATAGTTATGGATTATGAAAGACCAGGAATATATGTTTATATCTCACATGAATATGTTTATATTTGCTTAATTAAGATATATGATAAAGCGACATGAAATGTACCGTATAATTTGGAAATTTTTATTGTTATTTTAAATATTCCATAAAGGATTAGTTAACCTTAAGGGTGAGATCCGATGATATTTTTTACATGAATTGAGAGTTCAAGATATGTAGTTAATAACTTTCAAAACAATAGCCGCTAATAACCGCTAATTTAGAAGAATTTCTTTCAAACGGAATTGTGCATGTTTCTGTAAATGATGATGTTTTCATTTACCCCCTTCTTAAAAATGTCTTCTACGATAGCTAAATTGCAAATGTTGCCACAAAATGTTATCTGGAGACATAAAAGAGTTCAAACGTGCATGTCTGATCAATAAATTTATATCTGAAATGAAAATTATATCAAAATAAATCCGGTTTGATCATATGAATAACCAGAATTTAGAAAATTTAGATAAGAAATTTTAATTTCTCGAGGATTACCTTGTCAACAAAGATAATTATTAAGAAAAGAAAAAGCATATAAATTATGATTTAAGTGTTTTTTCTGAGAAAAAGTTTATTCTTGATTTCAGAGAATATTCCAATTGCAGTACGTACGTTCAGGTTGGTCTCAGAAATTTTTCTGTGATTTGTAGTCAAAGAAGCAAAAGAAACAAAACCGCAGAAGTACATAGCAAAGCAAATGCTTTTACAATAGTCAACGAAATGACATGGGTTCTATATCTTGCAGCTAAAAATAAACAGGTGTTATAGAATTATCATGAAACAACTTATTGGAAGTTCTCGACAGTTTAAGCTTTATCAATGTTTGTTGAAGCAAATATCTCGAAAATGCATTATAAAACAGCCAGATATTCACATAAGAAAACATATCAGTCGTATAATTCGCTACAAATGGAAATAACTATTATACAAATAAGGACTCCTACAAAGTTACAGAGACTTCTGGAGAAGTTCAGTTGAAACGTTTATTAGACCACGCCATTAGACGCTTCTTGCATTATCTGAAAGAAGTTGTCGACACAATGAATGATGACACAACGCTGTGTAAAATTGAAAGTGAGAATGTGACGGCTTTGAACAAAAATAATATTAAAAAAAACTAAAAAATGATATCAATTTTGATGGAAACCTTTTTTGGAATTCATTTGTACTTTTCCAAATTGTTGCTCAGTCAAAGAAAGAAAAAATTGTTTGGAAAATCTAATATCTTCCACGACTTATATTCTGCCAACCCATAAGAATTACGATTGTAAAGAATATCTAAGAGAGTCGAAGTTTAAGAAAAATCGTGCAACGTGGATATTTTAAATTTGTAACTGCTCAGTTAAGATCCACTCTTATCTTGTATAAAACGTATACCAAGTGGAAAAAAAAAAGCTAAATCATTTTTAAAGGCTTTAGCACTACTTATTCTTGTTGAACATTTGTATGCAAGAGCTCATCAGCGTCAAACAGAATCGGATAGTGATGAAAACTATTACGATGACAATTTTGCATCATCTGATGAATAACCATAGATTTCGTTATCAAATATGTATATATATATACATTCATTTATCTAATATGATATTTGTAATATTTTGTTTAAATTAAATAAAAAAATATATGTAATTAATAAATACTTGATTTCAATATACTATTGATTTACTCTGTAAAAGCGTAAATGGAAAATTTCCATTTTAGGAAAGATTAAGGATTAACAATGCTTAAAAAGATAGCTTTCTAAAGTTGATACAATTTTTTTAATCAACTGTAATGTAACTTAAAATTGATTTCAGAACTTTCAAACACGCTTGAAGAAAAACGTAAAATAATCTATATCTATGCATAAAAATATATATCTCCAAATTTTTTTAACAAATTAGAATAATGACTTAAAATTTTTCAATTTTGAGATATTCTGTATAAAAAATTAGTTTTATATTGATGGGCAAAATACAATTGCAATCAGATAATTAATCACTGATATTTTATTATAATTAAAGTTAGTGTTACATGTTGCAGTGACTTTCACATGCCCTGTTATATACAAAAAACATTTTTTTTTTCAAAAACAAATTGCTGTAAAAGTATAAAAATATGATAAACTAATAAAATATAAACGTTCCATCATTTTTTCAGGAAGAAATATTTTTGGCCGGCTAAATCCGTCAAATGCGTCACTGTGCGGCGATTCCAGGCCCTTTGCACTCGCCTTTTTTATGTAAAATTTTTAAATTAAAATAATAAAATTCAAAAGTCTGAATTTTCTAGAACGTCTTTACGGGCCGGCCAGGAAGCCCACACTCCTGTGTGTATGTATCAAATATTTGACAGGTTGCGAAGCGTTTACGGCTCGTACGACCGTCATTTTGAGAATTACCCTATCGGATCAATAAAAATAACAACAATTAAATATTTTCGTCATAACAAACTTTTCTAATCACATTAACCACTTGAGTTATTTTAGGTACTTAGAGATATAGTGTTCTACTAAACTAACCTGTTATTGAAAAAAAAAAAAAAAAGTCTTGTATCTTTTCAATAAAGATAAATAAATATTCTAAAAAGTCGGACATTTTAAAAACCTGAAATAAACATAATTTTATGAATATTAGTTAGAAGCGTCAAGATTTTATGTTGTTTCATATACATACATTCATTATAAAGAGGTTGAAATTTCACGAAAATCTTGTTAACTCTTTTCATGAAATCGTATATGTGCAATCTGCAAAATTACTGTTTTAAATAAAATTACTTTAAAAAGGAATCTTCCTTATGCCATATATAGTAATAGCTAAAGTTTGTTTTACCAATTTTCATTCATTCATACACAAAGTTCTGAATGCAGTTTTGGTTAAAATATTTCAAATCAAATTACTTTTTTATATGAGTTAATAAAGCAGTGCTCTATTTTTGTCCGTAGATATACGACTCCTTAAATAGGCATTAAATGGGAATATAACTTGACCTTTTTAAAATATATATATATTAAAACAATTAAACTGTTTGTTTTTTTTGTCATTTTAGATATTTGCTCATAACATTTAAGTAATTTAATGCGGGGAACACCATTTTAATGCCCTGAAATTTAAGGCTACTTCGAGAATTTTTTTAAAAGAAATGTGAAGTATTTATAAAAATCTATTTACAATAATTTATTTTACTATCTATCTATATTATAAAGGACAAACGTGTCCGTGCGTAACGCAGACGTCATTTTGCGAATGGCAACACTTGACGATGACATTTCGGTTTTGCGATTTTTGCTATTGCAATTTTTTAAATTTCTAAACATCGCACATATTTAATTTTTACACAGTTATATAGGGGAAAATATCTACTTTCAAATGCAATTTGTTTGAAAACTGTATCGCAATTTACTCATTTATTATAGCATTTAAATTAAATTTCAAGCATGGATTTAAAAAAATCTATCGCTTGCAGACGATTGCAAAATATTAATCCGTTTACACTTTAAACAATATAAAAAGTTCAGCTTTTGTTTCCAGCTAATATTCAAAAACGAAATTAAGAATTCATTAAGCAATAAATGAAACACAAACTTAACGGACATAATAATTGAAATAAGCACATAAAACTGCTAAAATCATCACAACGAGCAGGGAAGACCGAGCTATGCTCGGTCAAAATTAGCTTTGAGTTCAAATATCATGACCCATGACCAAAATGACCCACTAATCGAAATTTCTCGTACATGTGATCTAGCCCAATAGTCTTCTCGTACCCTAAAACTGTAAGATACTGAATTTAGTTCAAATCCTCTGAGCCGTTCTTAAGATAAAAATAGCTTGACCCGTAATGACCCATGACCAAAAAGACCCACTAATTGGATTTTCTCGAGCATGTGACCTAGCCCAATGATTTTTTCGTGCCCAAAAACCGTAGGATACAAAATTTAGTTGAAATTGTCTGAGCCGTTTTTAAGATAAAAATAGCTTGACCCATAATGACCCATGACCAAAATGACCCACTAATCAAATTTTCTCGAACATGTGACCTATCTCAATAGTCTTCTCGTTCGCTAAAACTGTTTTATACTAAATTTAGTTCTAATCCTCTGAGCCGTTTATAAGATAAAATAGCTTGACCCATAATGACCCATGACCAAAATGACCCACTAATTGAGTTTTCTCGAACATGTGACCTAGCCCAGCAGTCTTCTCGTGCCCGAAAATCATAGGATGCAAAATTTAGTGTAAATAGTCTGAGCCGCTTTTTAGTTAAATTAGCTTGATCCGCAATGACCCAAAAATGACCCACTAATCGAATTTTCTCAGACACGTGACCTAACCCAATCATTTTCTCATGCCCGAAACTCGTAAGATACAAAATTTAATCAAAATCGTTAGAGCCGTTTTTTAGATAAAATTAACTTGATCTGCGTTGACCCGAAAATGACCCACTAATCGAAAGTTCTCGAACATGTGCCCCAGCTCAATAATCTTCTCGTGCCCGAAAATGGTCGGATACAAAATTTAGCCAAAATCGTTTGAACCGTTTTTTAGATACAATTAGCTTGACCATGACCCAAAAGGACCCACTAATCGAATTTTCTCGAACACGTGACCTAGCCCAATGTTTTTCTGGTGCCCCAAAACGGTAGGATACAAAATTTCGTCAATATCGTTAGAGCCGTTTTTAAAATAAAATTTGCATATATATATATATTTCAGATTATATTCATTTTTCCCTATAGATGGCAGCACTAAGTTTCATGTTTACTTTAAAATCCATAATATTCTAACATTATTTCTGACATCACTATAAAGCAATTTATATTTCTAAAATTGGCAACATGTAATGAATTTTTTTTTTTTTTTTTTTTTTTTTTTGCAATTCATTCCCAAGTCATGGGTGAGTTTCATGCTGGTTCTTGAGGTGAAAGGTATCTATTTTAATCTTTTTTAATCTTTATGGATTTTATACTTACTGACTCTATTAAAAGTTTTCTTTGTAAATTATAAGTATGGCTTCTTTCCTTTTTAATATTGTATTTTATTTTTCATTTTATCACTGGTTTGCTTCAATGTCTATGAGATGTAGATTTTATCACTGGTTTGCTTCAATGTCTATGAGATGTAGTCCCAAAATCATATTTTTTAGCAAAGTATGGCTAATATGATGATGAAACATCTCATTTCATTTTATTTGTGGTATTTAGGCATTTGGGACTTGATAATTCTGTCTAAATTCCACAAATTTCATTTCATTTCATTCATTTAATTCCATATTTATTTAATTTCTTATTCTTTTAATATGTTTTTGTTTCCATATTAAGTGTGTTGGGGAATCTTTCATTGTCAACTAATTATTTCATACTTCATTATTATTTCATTGTTTAAGTTGGTGTTATGATAATGTTTCATTTATGGTTATATATATATATATATATAACCACACACAAGATTTGCTCGTATTAGAATATAAAAACAAACTGCTGTGTAGATAACGAAATTTTTAACAATTTCTTCGTCTGTTAACTTCTGGTACGAGGCCAACACAAAATTACCGCTTTTAATAAATTTCAAAATTTTATTTGAATCTATAATTGACATATTTCATATAAAAATGCTCTTTCGTGTTGTTAGGGGACAATCTAAAAAAAACATATTAATGTAAAAAATCTGTTAGAGTTTTCAATAAAAAAAAATAAATGGTTTTCAAATACATTCTTCTATCCCGGTTGAATACCCTAGTATATATATATATTAAAGTAGAAATTATATTTTTTTCCCTTTCATATATTAAAAATATGTGGCTTGACAGATGATGAGTGGGAGCATTTTGAAAAAAGAAGGGGAAGTGGTGGACACGAGAAATCATTGTACACTGGAACAATACTTACTGGAACAATACTTTTACTGGAACATTAAAAAAAGTTTTTTTAGGCCAAAAGCAAGTGAAATGCAAAGCCGTTTTTAAATATATACATATGCATTTCTAGTGAAATGGCATTAATTTAAAGTCAAATATAAAATTTCAACCAAAGCTTTCGTTACACTCAGTTACCCAGAAAAGTGAGTAATCGCTATTAAATATATCGAATAATATATAATACCATAGCTATAATATATAATATCTATAATGTATAATATATATTATCTATTAATATATCGAAACATCCAACATATTTCACTTGAAAATATTTGGCGATTAATTTTCAAAAAATCAAATTTTACTGATTGCAAACTCGTGGAGCTAAAGTGTCCAATGTTTTTGAAAATTACTGTTCTGAAAAAAAAAAAAAACACTTTAAAGTTTTTGTTACTGTTTACTCGCTGTGACCTCTCTATAACTCCATAATTACTCTTTCAATTTCTATATAAGGATTTCTACTAACAATATGATTTCCATGTTTGTAAAAAGTTCTTTAAACAACATTTTTTTTTTTTTTTTTTTTTTTTTTTTTTTTTTTTTTTTTGGACTGGCCAAGCGTTGATGGTGTTACTTCTTAATTTCTTTTATTACTTTATTTTAAACTTAATTTTCGTTGGTTCCTGTATCTCTATCATGTACAAACCTAGCGATTTGTTATTATGATTCGTTTCCATTCAAACTATTTACACGCACGTTTACAGGGCACGTACAGTTTCGTATAGAATTTTTCGCCTTATTTAATAGTATAGAAAAATATTACAAATTAAGCCATTAAACGCTGACAGATTTTTTTATTCAGAAAAAAAAATATTAGACAAAGATTTCTTATTTAATTTAGCGGTGCCATATACTCCTTGGGAATTATAAGGAGCGGATCCACCTTGAGTCTGTCTCTTATTTATTAGTGGTATAATACTTTGGTCAGCTTTTATAGAAAACGTTCCTCATGATTGCAATTTATCTGTATGTCCTTTATTACTACAATATCTCTAACTTTTGGAAAATTGCTCAGATCGATACAAAACGTTAGTGCATTTTGAATGATTTATAACCAAAATATCTATTGTAACAAAAACAGTTTCGGTGGTATTATTAAAAAAATATGTGACTGTTTCTATTTTTTTCCCCCTTATAACTTCTGAACATTAAAAAAAAAAAGAAAAAAAAAAAAAAAAAAAAAAAAAAGATGGCAGATAGTTTTGTATAAATCTTCCTATTTACCTTCTAAAATAAAAATAACCTGTCTGAAACGGAATTTTTCAATGATTTTATGCGTTTCTGTCTAAAGCAGGTGATATTGTATCATGCTGTAACGATTTCATTAAATCTCTCACAGTCTGCTAATTAGGCAGAGTAATCAAAGATAGAAGTTCCCAAGAGTTGGAAAACTTTTCTCACGCTTAGCTGTGGTGTGACAAGAATGCCGTTTACTACAATAGGAAAAGATGAGCTTCGATCAATCTTGTGAAACTGAAATTGCTAGACAGCAAATATTTCTCTGATCTGACCGTCTATATGTGGGGTCTCAGATCGTGGGAATTTCCTGCGTGAACATTTAAAAGTTCAGTAAGACCTCCCTAAAAAAGGCTTTATCCAATGACGTAAACTAAAACTTTTTTGATTGGTGATCGGAGAATCTTTTGTTCGAGCAAACGGACCGGAGAAGAGAATCGAGGGGAAGTTAGTTAGAGTTTCGGCAGGAGAACGAGTGTTGGTGGAAAACACTCATCTCAGGACGGATTCCCTTCTTAGTAGGGAAGGACAGGTTTGCTGACAGATTTTTGAATGAGAGAGTGCGATCTCTGAAGTCAACGCAACAGCCTTGGATTTGACCTTTCGGGGAGAGTGAAAAGTCGCTCTAGTTAAGACTTTAAGATTTTTAAACTACTGTAAAAGACTGGACTATTTGGTGATTTGCTATAAATTACAAGTCGAGCGAACTCAGCTAAAACAAAGTGTTGTAAATAATTTTTACCTCTAGAAATTTCAAGAACGCTTTTTAAATAAAATTTGTTCTGAAATATTTAATGAAGGTGATCCATTGTGAAACGGTTCCACGCTACCCCATTTCAAAAACACACAACATCATGGATTCTTTACAGCTGGTGGCAAGCGAGTCGGATATTTTGACAAAAATTTATTAGCATTAGTGAAGAGAGTCCAGACAGTAGCAGTGACGCCCGCCTGCATCTAAGCGCGCAAGATCTGACGCCAGTTCAGGAGAGGAAAGCAGAGACCGAAGCAAGCCCTTGCATTGTCACGACAGACCGCAGTTCCGTCCTGGAAGCAAGCCCGTGTTTACAGAGAACAAGCCCGAAGCAATCCCTTGCATTGTCACGACAGACCACAGTTCCGTCCTGGAAGCAAGCCCGTGTTTACAGAGAATAAGTCCGAAGCAAGCCCTTTCTAGGAAACATCAGGAGCCGACAAACCGAGATAACCTGTGAAATCGACGACGTCTAGGCCAGACCCGAAACCGGCGACAGATGATGCAGACAAAGACTGTAGAAAAGGTAAGCTCAATTCATTTTTGAGTGGCTCTCATTTTGTTTACATATTCTTTGTTGAGGAAAATTCATTTCTGAGAAATTTTTTATTTGAATATTGATATATGATAAATTATGATAAATTTTTAAATCTAATAACTTTGAACATATTTGGAAAAATATATGTATATTTGTTATCAGCATAAAATTTGATAGTGTGAATTTTCTTTTGGCAGTAAAATAATATAAGGATTGTCAGGCTAAATGTGTATATATATAATTTTTTTTCTCGAAAAAAAAAGAGATAAAAATTTTGATTTTTCAAATAAGTCGATTGTCTAGTTATTCATGATTGAAAGATTTCAAAGGTGTACTTTTTTATATTATTAGTGAAACAATAGATGTTGTTGATAATCAAATATTTTGCATATGTGATGTTAGGAAAATTTTTTAGCAGTTGCAAAAAGTGGTCATTTTGTTACCTGCGGAGTCAGAAATATCAAGTATTGGTTGAATTATGTGCACAGAATTTCAAATTTCTAAATTTGTTTTAAATGTGTATGATCGACACCAAAACGTGTCAGTGTATTGAAAATTTTACAATATTGAAAATCTATTTTTATATGTATACTATTTTTATTATTCCTCAAATTGAATTGTATTTAAAATTGTTAGTATTATGTGGGTAGTTACAGAAAATTTTCCATAAAGTGTTAGAATCCCTATTGCATAAGTTAGCGAGCGAAACTATCATTTTCATCTTTATATTGTATTTACATAAAATTTTAAAATGCAAGAAGTAACTGATCTGAAACAGTGCAGGAAAATTGATTTGCAGAATTTAGCGGAAGAATTGGGAGTGGAAATAGGGAAAAATGACAGGATACCGGTAATTATCCAAAAAATCGAAGCTGCCGATGATTACGATAAAGATTTTGCATTTACGCAAGCTGCGTATATCATGAAAGATCGCGAAGACAAGATAGCCGTGGATAGAGAGGAAAAACAAAGGGAATATGAGAGGGAGAAAGAAGAAAGAGAAAGAGAGGAAAAACAAAAATAACGCGAATTTACGTTAGAACAACTTAGATTGACGCAAGATGCAAATAGACGTAGTTCAACTAACAGTGCCGGGTCGGAACGCCCACCCAAATTGCCGCTCCGAACAATCATGCATCGATTTGATCCGGAACGCTCGGATATAACTTTGTTTTTAAATTTGTTCGAACGACAGGCGACCAAAGCGGAAATAGAGACAGGTGACTTAGTGACGCATTTATTAGCTTTAGTGCCGGTCGAAATTGCAGAGTTAATTTTAAGGGAACCGCAAGATCAGACGGATAACTTTGAATACGTCAAAAAGTTTTTGCTTGAACGATTCCGTATGAGTCCAGAAGCGTATCGTCAAAAATTAATGAAACATCCACGCAATCCAGATGCCCCATGGAAGGACATTATTTTCGAGATCAACAGTTATTTAGAGGGTTGGTTAAATGGGTTAGATGTTACGGATTTCAGTAGTCTGAAAAATTTATTGATAACTGACCAGATCAAGCTCCGTGCTTCTAGTGAAATGAAAGAGCATTTCATTGATTCGTGGGCAAACTACAAAGACCCGTTAGTTTTGGCAAAATGTCTGGACGAATACGAAGCAGTGAAAGGGATTTCAGATAAAAAAGAGAATGCGAGATCTTTTTATGATAGGAAATCTGAAGAAACGAAACTCGAGGGAAATTCTGGAGAAGAAAAAAATTCCGACAAAAAAATAAATTGGCGAGACAAGGAAATTAAAGACAGGGAACGTATCTTTGAACGAAAGAGGCGTTGCCATACGTGTGGAAGCGAATTTCACCTAATGGCACGTTGTCCGAAAAGACAAAGGGATATTACGGAAGTAAAATCTTTCGAGAGCATAAATCACTTAGGCGATATAAGCGAAGACAAAAGCTTGTTCCGACCTTTTTTGAGTGAAAACAAAATAAATGGGAAGAAGGCGTGTGTACTTAGAGATTCAGGTAGCTCGTATTGTGTTTGCCCATGGAATTTGGTAAATAAGAGCAAATTAGGCAATGAATATGTTTGGCTTAAACAGACATTTGATAAATATCCAAAACGATTTAGAGTGGCACGTATAACAATGGAAATAAAAGGTCTCGGATATGTAAATACGAAAGCGGCAATCCTGCCTAGACACTCTAAAATTAAACACTATATCTTAGGTAATAAGACGCAGGCTTTAATAAATGAAAAGATAAAGCGAAAGCAAAAATCGCAAACTAATTCCAGTTTTGAGAACCCGGGGATTGAGATAAACCCTTTAACAGATCCACAAGGGCAGGAAGAAATTCTTTCGTCATTCCCCCCCGAAATGAAGAACCACCGTTCTCAGTGTATTGGGGAAAAAGAAACCCTTTTGAAAAGGTCAAGGAAAGTAGATGAGTTGGTTTTCGACCGGCAGGGTAATTCGAAAAATAAACGCGAAAATATGGAAGTGAGTGTTGACAGGAAGGGTTATCATTCGAAAGTTAATCTGGAGGAAGTGAGCGGATTCACAAAGAGTTTTCTAAAATCCTTCGAAATTCTGTTGAAAGAGAGTAGGGACAGTGGAAATTCACGCCTTTGTGACACTCTTGTTAAAGAAATCGAACGGTTGTGTAAAACGTATTGTTCGGCAAACACAAGTAAAGAAATTCAGTAGTAAGTTTTTGAGTAAAATCCAATCTCTTGTACATATTTGATTATTTTTAGTTTTATTGTTATTTTGGCATGTGTAGTAAAAAAAGTATCTTTCAAAAAAAAAAAGTCTCTAAAGCTAGATGTTCAAGCAATGGTAAACAGTATACAGTCAAACCTCGTTAACACGAACACGCTTAACGCGAATTACTTTTAGCACGAACTGTTTCCGATTGCCCCGTCCAGTTGTATGTAACGTATTTAAGCTCGGATAACACGAACTACTTTTAACACGAACAAAAAAAGTTTCCCCTTGAGTGTTCGCGTTAACGAGGTTCGACTGTATAAGAAATTGGGTCACTTATGTATATTGTGAGGTTAAATTGTAATGTTATTTGAGCCACTCAGATATGTTGAGCTAACTCTTTTTTTTGCAGATTTTCCGTGTTTTAACCCGGAAAATGTTTTGATGGTGGGGGTGTTGTAACGATTTCATTAAATCTCTCACAGTCTGCTAATTAGGCAGAGTAATCAAAGATAGAAGTTCCCAAGAGTTGGAAAACTTTTCTCACGCTTAGCTGTGGTGTGACAAGAATGCCGTTTACTACAATAGGAAAAGATGAGCTTCGATCAATCTTGTGAAACTGAAATTGCTAGACAGCAAATATTTCTCTGATCTGACCGTCTATATGTGGGGTCTCAGATCGTGGGAATTTCCTGCGTGAACATTTAAAAGTTCAGTAAGACCTCCCTAAAAAAGGCTTTATCCAATGACGTAAACTAAAACTTTTTTGATTGGTGATCGGAGAATCTTTTGTTCGAGCAAACGGACCGGAGAAGAGAATCGAGGGGAAGTTAGTTAGAGTTTCGGCAGGAGAACGAGTGTTGGTGGAAAACACTCATCTCAGGACGGATTCCCTTCTTAGTAGGGAAGGACAGGTTTGCTGACAGATTTTTGAATGAGAGAGTGCGATCTCTCTGAAGTCAACGCAACAGCCTTGGATTTGACCTTTCGGGGAGAGTGAAAAGTCGCTCTAGTTAAGACTTTAAGATTTTTAAACTACTGTAAAAGACTGGACTATTTGGTGATTTGCTATAAATTACAAGTCGAGCGAACTCAGCTAAAACAAAGTGTTGTAAATAATTTTTACCTCTAGAAATTTCAAGAACGCTTTTTAAATAAAATTTGTTCTGAAATATTTAATGAAGGTGATCCATTGTGAAACGGTTCCACGCTACCCCATTTCAAAAACACACAACATCATGGATTCTTTACAATGCTTTTGGTATGGAGCGCGCAATTTAATTATTGCCGGGGCAAGCGGTCTCTCTCTACGGCCCTGTTCCTGCCTGTTTTAAGGCTATTCTCAAATCCACAGGAGCAACTTTCTGACACAATTTTGAATTCATTTTTGGTCGGAAACGGATGAAATTGGCAGATATATTACTTATTCAGAAACTATATGCAATCGGAATGAGTTTTCCATTTTTTTGGTAAAGGCGGAAAATCTTTCAGAAAATACTCTCGAAGTCGGCGTTTTGAACGAAATGTCCAAGGCATAGCACAGTGAGAAAAAGGAAAATCGTGTCGTCACTTGACACGAATCGCTTATAACTCAATAAGTAATTTATTTATCAAAAAATGAAAAACTCTTTGATTCCAAATCGCTTCACTATAGTCATGCCTGCCATAGTTATGCATTTACGTTTAAAGTGAGTCAGAAAATGTCTCAGAAAGTTTCGCGTTGTTGAGCACTTCATTTGAGAACCACCTTAATTCAAGCGTTTTTCAAAACAGTACAATATCCGCGTATTTCCCCATTTCCGTAAATAACGTTCAGGGGTTTGCATACAGATATCGTTTTGTTTGAAATGCGAATTAAGATTGTTGTATTTACTAGAACCCAGGGTCTTCTAGGATCCAGGGCTGGACCGGTCCTACCTGTGGGCCTATTTTCTGTCATTAGACTCGGGCCAATCCTGGAGCTCATTCTAACCGAGCCCGTGTCTGGACGGTAATTTTTTGTGAAAATAATAATGATATTTTTTATTTTTTAGTGAAATCTTTAGAAATTTACTTTATTTATATAAATTACAGAAAAATATTTTTTTTAAATCTACATTTTATCTTTATAGTGCTTCAAATTATGAATTTTTTCACTGACATTTTAAAATTTTATTTTAATTTTATTAACGTGAGGCAATATTAGGTTATTAAAGGTTTCGTAAAATAATATCTTTGCAAATTATTGGTATTGAACAAAACTGATTTGTCTTATAAATTTGTGAATTAAACTAAAATTTATTATTTTATAAATTATAATTTTAGAAAGTTTATATTTTTTTATTTAAATTTATAAAAATAATTAATGATTTAATTAATAATTAATGATAATTTTTCTTTACTTTTATAAAAATGAAGTTTATAATTTTATAAAGTTTATAATATATTTAGTTAGTTTATCTTACTTATAATAAAATCCAAAGGCGAGAATGTGTCTGTAACGGTACCGGGCTGAACCACTCTGATCTGCGAATTGACCGTAGTTAAACGCCATGTTAGGCTTAATGAAGAATCTATTCTAACATATAACAACTAAACGATAATTTATCCTACTTGAAATCATGTCTTTCAAAATAAATTAATGTTTGTGAGATGACTTACACTAAATTTTATGTTTATATTCTGAGATAACTTCAGTTGAAATTAGGTTTATTGCTCCATGAAAGTAAACAAACAAATGAATCATTCGTCGTGAACGTTTAAAATATTAAACCATAAATGCAACCATTCGGAAAGCGATCGCAAACAGATGAAGTTACTTTCCTCCGTGAGATACTCGCGTCGCTAAACTACTTCGTTCATTCGTTGTGAGCCTTTATCGCCATCTATCGGAGATTAATATAAACTAAATTTTGAATTGAATACAGTAACCTTTCACTTATACGCGATACACTGTAATTATTTTTCAGCACCAGTTCCCTTTTAAAGTAATTTTCTCCTTATTTAATCGCAGAATTTATAAATCCAATTCTGCTGTTTTAAAATAGTGGTACAAAAAGTAATTACTAAACATCGCGTATAAGTGAGAGGTCACTCACTGTATTTCTTATAAAATGTAATTAGAATATAAGGAACATGCAATTGTAACACCGTGTACTACATATATTAACTATATCAATGAAATAAAATTTTGTATTTTAGCATAGTAGAAACTTTGTAGTGAAAATAAATTTGTAATTTAATAAGAGAATTAAAAAAAATACTTATTTAATAAAAGATGATCTTTAATGATCAAAAATTATCACAGATTTCTTTAGGCAATTTAAAAATCAGAATTTAATTTGAGATAAACTTTTTAAAATTTAAGTTATTTAATTATTATTTTGGCAAATAAACTTTCTACTGAAATTGCACTTTGTTCTACATTTTATCAATTTTGCTTGCATTGTAAATAAAATGAATATTTTATATCAAATATAATTAAAATATACGGAATATAATGTAATACTGTGGTACAACAAGTATTAGTTATATCAATGCAGATAAAATTTTGAATTTTAACATAGTAACTTTGTAGTGGAAAAAAAAATGATCAGTCATATTAATACAATTAATAGATGCGATTTAATTAAGAAATAAAATAAAATAAATTATTTTAACGATCGAAATTTATTACAGTTGTGAAATCGGAATTTGAATAATGAAATGTTTACTCTGATATAGCAGGGCAGGTTTAAAAGGTCGAAATGACGCAGATTGCCGAAATGACTCGAAATTTTTAATGTCGCTTAAAAATCGGCCTGGTGAAGTATTAGAGCAGCTTTTTACGGGGTTTGTATGCAAGTCACCGCCCCGATGTAATTAGGGGTCCGCTAGCGGGCGCAAGCGAGCCCGAAGATGTGTTAACCCAGCAATGGGTGTTTAAACAACTTTGTTGATCTAAACAATGTTTTGAAGATTTGAAGATTTTATCGTTCTTAATCTTTACAGAATCTTTTTATAGTGAAATCTTTAAACTATTGAAGTTCAATCAAAACAGTTTATTTCCTTCGGGACTGTCGTTGTTTATATCAAAGGATTGAATATTATTTCATAACATCTTAATGCTGTTTGTTTGTATGAAGTCTTATGAAAATGAAACGTAACATTCCGTCATTTTTGACGGGGGTTATATACTAGTAATTTTATAAATTAAACTAAATTAATTTAGACTAAATTAATAAATCCAAATTTAAACATACCTATCCCAAGGTCATTAATTTCAAAATTTTCGCTAAAAATCTATTTTTTTTTTTTTTTTTTAAATATTTTTAAGGTTTTGTAAAATAATATTTTTGCAAATTAACGGTATGTAGGTGTTAAACTAAGCTGATTTGTCTTATAAATTTGTGAATTAAACTAAAATTTATTATTTTATAAATTATAATTTTACGAAGTTCATATTTTTTTTCTTTAAATTTATAAAAAATAATTAATAACTTTTTGTTTACTTTTATAAAAATGAAGTTTATAATTTTATAAAGTTTATAATTTATTTCGTTAGTTTATAATTTTATAAATTAAACTAAATTAATTTAAACTAAATTATCAAGTCCAAATTTAAACTTACCTATCCTAATGTCATTAATTTCAAAATTTTCTCTAAAAATCTATTTTTTTGTTTTGATTTCTTAAAATTATTCAGTTTAACAGGATCATACACAAAAGCTCTCAGCAAAGATTAAATATAATAAACTTAATTTATTATAAAATTGTTTATTCACATAAGTTTTTAAAATAAGAGATAAAGAAAATTTAAGTAAAAGCATGTAATAAATACGTCTACTTAAGATAATTATTGGTTTTACTGGAATTGATAAATAGATCAACAGACAAATAATTTTAAAAAGTATATGTACTATTGCAAAAAGAAGCAATCATTAGTCTTAATACAATGTTTTACGCATATAAAACATAAAAAGTTAAAATTTATCTGTTATAAAGCATCAAATAATAAAGCAAGATATTAAAAATTATGAAAATAAAATATTGAAAAAATCCATCTAACTATGAAACCTTCAAGTTTTCGCATCATTAAAAGCATCTAAATTATAAATAACAACATTTGAGGCAACGAAGAGCCAGCCAATTTACTACACAGAAGTTTCCGCGTTCGAACCCCTTCGTGGCAAGTGTTGGTTATTTACTGAAAACTCGCACAGAAATGAAAGAAAAAAAAATGTGTTATAAGATGTTCCTTGATAATTTTTTTTTTTTTGGTCCTATAAAATTTATTTTAACGATATAAAAATATCTAAAAATACGGAAGATATCTGTTAAAAAATGGAAATTTAAAAACGGATATTTCAGAAATCGCGGAAAATTTCCTGGAATTTACGGATTTTTTTTCCCCGTTAAAATACGGAAATAGTACTGGCGTCTCGATTGCCAATATTTTTTTACAGTGTATACGTACTTTCTCTCTCCGTGATAGCTATATGAGGTCGAAGCCGCCGCACAGTGAGGCATTTTGCTGATTTAGCCGGCCAAAAGTCAATTTTTTAAAACATAATTGATGAGAAAAATATGTAGCTAACTTTGGAGGTAAATAGTTGGGGAATCTCCATAGAGTAATAAAATTTGTCCAAGTGCAATCAAATTGGTGACACGCAAGTTAAAACTTGCTTATAGCAGTAGGTTGGTTATCTCTTCTGTCAACTACAATTTTGTGACTGCTCATTTCAGTGTGATTTTTTTTTTTTTTTTTCAAAATTTTTACTTACACGAAATAGTTATGGATTATGAAAGACCAGGAATATATGTTTACATCTCACATGAATATGTTTATATTTGCTTAATTAAGACATATGATAAAGCGACATGAAATGTACCGTATAATTTGGAAATTTTTATTGTTATTTTAAATATTCCATAAGGGATTAGTTAACCTTAAGGGTGAGATCCGATGATATTTTTTACATGAATTGAGAGTTCAAGATATGTAGTTAATAACTTTCAAAACAATAGCCGCTAATAACCGCTAATTTAGAAGAATTTCTTTCAAACGGAATTGTGCATGTTTCTGTAAATGATGATGTTTTCATTTACCCCCTTTTTAAAAATGTCTTCTACGATAGTTAAATTGCAAATGCTGCCACAAAATGTCATCTGCAGACATAAAAGAGTTCAAATGTGCATGTCTGATCAATAAATTTATATCTGAAATGAAAATTATATCAAAATAAATCCGGTTTGATCATATGAATAACCAGAATTTGGAAAATTTAGATAAGAAATTTTAATTTCTCGAGGATTACCTTGTCAACAAAGATAATTATTAAGAAAAGAAAAAGCATCAGATAAATCATGATATAAGTGTTTTTTCTGAGAAAAAGGTTAATCTAGATTTCAGGGAATATTCCAATTGCAGTACGTACGTTCAGGTTGGCCTCAGAAATTTTTCTGTGATTTGTAGTCAAAGAAGCAAAACCGAAGAAGTACATAGCAAAGCAAATCTTGAAATCCTTCCTCATACTACCGAATCACAACAGTAGTATGTTACTGGACATAGGAATGCTTTTACAATAGTGAACGAAATGACATGGGTTCTATATCTTGCAGCTAAAAATAAACAGGTGTTATATAATTATCATGAAACAACTTATTGGTAGTTCTCGACTGTTTAAGCTTTATCAATGTTTGTTGAAGCAAAATCTCGAAAATGCATTATAAAACAGTCAGACATTCACATAAGAAAACATATCAGTCGTATAATTCGCAATAAAGGGAAATAACTATTACACAAATAAGGACTTCTACAAAGTTACAGAGACTTCTGGAGAAGTTCAGTTGAAACGTTTATTAGACCACGCCATTAGACGCTTCTTGCATTATCTGAAAGAAGTTGTCGAGACAATGAATGATGACACAACGCTGTGTAAAATTGAAAGTGAGGATGTGACGGCTTTGAACAAAAATAATATAAAAAAAAGCTAAAAAATAATATCAATTTTGATGGAAACCTTTTTTGGAATTCATTTGTACTTTTCCAAATTGTTGCTCAGTCAAAGAAAGAAAAAATTGTTTGGCAAAATCTAATATCTTCCACGCCTTAGATTCTGTCGACCCATAAGAATTACGATTGTAAAGGATATCTAGAGACTCGAAGTTTCAGAAAAATCGTGCAACGTGGATATTTTAAATTTGTAACTGTTCAGTTAAGATCCACTCTTATCTTGTATAAAACGTATAAAAAGTGAAAAAAAAATCTAAATCATTTTTAAATGCTTTAGCACTACGTATTCCTGTTGAACATTTGTATGCAAGAGCTCATCAGAGTCAAACAGAATCGGATAGTGATGAAAACTATTACGATGACAATTTTGCATCATCTGATGAATAACCATAGATTTCGTTATCAAATATGTACATATATATATTCATTTATGTAATATGATATTTGTAATATTTTGTTTAAATTAAGTAAAAAATATATGTGATTAATAAATACTTGATTTCAATGTACTATTGATTTACTCTGTAAAAGCGTAAATGGAAAATTTCCATTTTAGGAAAGTTTAAGGGTTAACAATGCTTAAAAAGATAGCTTTCTAAAGTTGATACAATTTTTTTAATCAACTGAAATGTAATTTAAAATTGATTTCAGAACTTTCCAAATTTTTTAAACAAATTAGAATATGACTTAAATTTTTTCAATTTTGAGATATTCTGTATATAAAATTAGTCTTATATTGATGGCAAAATACAATTGCAATCAGAGAATTAATCACTGATATTTTACTAATAATTAAAGTTAGTGTTACATGTTACAGTGACTTTCACATACCCTGTATATACAAAAAACATTTTTTTCAAAAACAAATTGCTATAAAAGTATAAAAATATGATAAACTAATAAAATATAAACGTTCCATCATTTTTTCAGGAAGAAATATTTTTGGCCGGCTAAATCCGTCAAATGCCCCACTGTGCGCCGGTCGTCCAACATATTAAATCTTAGTCAAAAGAATTAACACCGATTAAATGGGAAAAAGGACCATTTTGTAATATATCTGTAACTTATATTGACTCTTTTTCTAACTAAATGAAGAGCAATCTGTTCCTTCAATTTCCTGTGATTATTTGAGTTAAAGTGTTTAGTGATGTAAATTTTGTTCATCCGCATTACCACATCTATCTGAAACCTTTAAAAGTTAGCTTGTCTAAACTTAATCTGGAATTACGTAAAACCAAAGAAAACATCTTATATGTTTTGATCGCATGCTTATCTGGTATCTAATCTATATTGTAAAGAATCCACGATGTGGTGTGTTTTTGAAATGGGGTAGCGTGGAGCCGATTTCACAATGGATCACCTTCATTAAATATTTCAGAACAAATTTTATTTAAAAAGCGTTCTTGAAATTTCTAGAGGTAAAAATTATTTACAACAATTTTTTTTAGCTGAGTTCGCTCGACTTGTAATTTATAGCAAATCACCAAATAGTCCAGTCTTTTACAGTAGTTTTAAAATCTTAAAGTCTTAACTAGAGCTACTTTTCACTCTCTCCGAAAGACCAAATCCAAGGCTGTTGCGTTGACTTCAGAGAGATCGCACTCTCTCATTCAAAAATCTGTCAGCAAACCTGTCCTGAGATGAGTGTTTTCCACCAACACTCGTTCTCCTGCCGAAACTCCAACTCCTTCCTCTCGATCCTCTTCTCCGGTCCGTTTGCTCGAACAAAAGATTCTCCGATCACCAATCAAAAAAGTTTTAGTTTACGTCATTGGATAAAGCCTTTTTAGGGAGGTCTTACTGAACTTTTAAATGTTCACGCAGGAAATTCCCACGATCTGAGACCCCACATATAGACGGTCAGATCAGAGAAATATTTGCTGTCTAGCAATTTCAGTTTCACAAGATTGATCGAAGCTCATCTTTTCCTATTGTAGTAAACGGCATTCTTGTCACCCCCACAGCTAAGCGTGAGAAAAGTTTTCCAACTCTTGGGAACTTCTATCTTTGATTACTCTGCCTAATTAGCAGACTGTGAGAGATTTACTGAAATTGTTACAACACCCCCACCATCAAAACATTTTCCGGGTTAAAACGCGGAAAATCTGCAAAAAAAGGATTAGCTCAACATATTTGAGTGGCTCAAATAACATTTCAATTTAACCTCACTATATACATCAGTGACCTAATTTCTTATATACTGCTTACCATTGCTTGAACATCTCGCTTTAGAGACTTTTTTTTTTTTTTGAAAGATACCTTTTTACTACACATGCCAAAATAACAATAAAACTAAAAATAATCAAATATGTACAAAAGATTGGATTTTACTCAAAAACTTACTACTGAATTTCTTTACTTGTGTTTGCCGAACAATACGTTTTACACAACCGTTCAATTTCTTTAACAAGAGTGTCACAAAGGCGTGAATTTCCACTGTCCCTACTCTCTTTCAACAGAATTTCGAAGGATTTTAGAAAACTCTTTGTGAATCCGCTCACTTCCTCCAGATTAACTTTCGAATGATAACCCTTCCTGTCAACACTCACTTCCATATTTTCGCGTTTATTTTTCGAATTACCCTGCCGGTCGAAAACCAACTCATCTACTTTCCTTGACCTTTTCAAAAGGGTTTCTTTTTCCCCAATACACTGAGAACGGTGGTTCTTCATTTCGGGGGGGGATGACGAAAGAATTTCTTCCTGCCCTTGTGGATCTGTTAAAGGGTTTATCTCAATCCCCGGGTTCTCAAAACTGGAATTAGTTTGCGATTTTTGCTTTCGCTTTATCTTTTCATTTATTAAAGCCTGCGTCTTATTACCTAAGATATAGTGTTTAATTTTAGAGTGTCTAGGCAGGATTGCCGCTTTCGTATTTACATATCCGAGACCTTTTATTTCCATTTTTATACGTGCCACTCTAAATCGTTTTGGATATTTATCAAATGTCTGTTTAAGCCAAACATATTCATTGCCTAATTTGCTCTTATTTACCAAATTCCATGGGCAAACACAATACGAGCTACCTGAATCTCTAAGTACACACGCCTTCTTCCCATTTATTTTGTTTTCACTCAAAAAAGGTCGGAACAAGCTTTTGTCTTCGCTTATATCGCCTAAGTGATTTATGCTCTCGAAAGATTTTACTTCCGTAATATCCCTTTGTCTTTTCGGACAACGTGCCATTAGGTGAAATTCGCTTCCACACGTATGGCAACGCCTCTTTCGTTCAAAGATACGTTCCCTGTCTTTAATTTCCTTGTCTCGCCAATTTATTTTTTTGTCGGAATTTTTTTCTTCTCCAGAATTTCCCTCGAGTTTCGTTTCTTCAGATTTCCTATCATAAAAAGATCTCGCATTCTCTTTTTTATCTGAAATCCCTTTCACTGCTTCGTATTCGTCCAGACATTTTGCCAAAACTAACGGGTCTTTGTAGTTTGCCCACGAATCAATGAAATGCTCTTTCATTTCACTAGAAGCACGGAGCTTGATCTGGTCAGTTATCAATAAATTTTTCAGACTACTGAAATCCGTAACATCTAACCCATTTAACCAACCCTCTAAATAACTGTTGATCTCGAAAATAATGTCCTTCCATGGGGCATCTGGATTGCGTGGATGTTTCATTAATTTTTGACGATACGCTTCTGGACTCATACGGAATCGTTCAAGCAAAAACTTTTTGACGTATTCAAAGTTATCCGTCTGATCTTGCGGTTCCCTTAAAATTAACTCTGCAATTTCGACCGGCACTAAAGCTAATAAATGCGTCACTAAGTCACCTGTCTCTATTTCCGCTTTGGTCGCCTGTCGTTCGAACAAATTTAAAAACAAAGTTATATCCGAGCGTTCCGGATCAAATCGATGCATGATTGTTCGGAGCGGCAATTTGGGTGGGCGTTCCGACCCGGCACTGTTAGTTGAACTACGTCTATTTGCATCTTGCGTCAATCTAAGTTGTTCCAACGTAAATTCGCGTTCTTTTTGTTTTTCCTCTCTTTCTCTTTCTTCTTTCTCCCTCTCATATTCCCTTTGTTTTTCCTCTTTATCCGCGGCTATCTTGTCTTCGCGATCTTTCATGATATACGCAGCTTGCGTAAATGCAAAATCTTTATCGTAATCATCGGCAGCTTCGATTTTTTGGATAATTACCGGTATCCTGTCATTTTTCCCTATTTCCACTCCCAATTCTTCCGCTAAATTCTGCAAATCAATTTTCCTGCACTGTTTCAGATCAGTTACTTCTTGCATTTTAAAATTTTATGTAAATACAATATAAAGATGAAAATGATAGTTTCGCTCGCTAACTTATGCAACAGGGATTCTAACACTTTATGGAAAATTTTCTGCTACTACCCACATAATACTAACAATTTTAAATACAATTCAATTTGAGGAATAATAAAAATAGTATACATATAAAAATAAATTTTCAATATTGTAAAATTTTCAATACACTGACACGTTTTGGTGTAGGTCATCCAAATTTAAAACAAATTTAGAAATTTGAAATTCTGTGCTCATAATTCAACCAATACTTGATATTTCTGACCCCGCAGGTAACAAAATGACCACTTTTTGCAACTGCTAAAAAATTTTCCTAACATCACATACGCAAAATATTTGATTATCAACAACATCTATTGTTTCACTAATAATATAAAAAAGTACACCTTTGAAATCTTTCAATCATGAATAGACAATCGACTTATTTGAAAAATCAAAATTTTTATCTCTTTTTTTTTTTTCGGGAAAAAAAAAATTATATATATACACATTTAGCCTGACAATCCTTATATAATTTTACTGCCAAAAGAAAGTTCACACTATCAAATTTTATGCTGATAACAAATATACATAAAATTTTTCCAAATATGTTAAAAGTTATTAGATTTAAAAATTTATCATAATTTATCATATATCAATATTCACATAAAAAATTTCTCAGAAATGAATTTTCCTCACTAAAGAATATATAAACAAAATGAGAGCCACTCAAAAATGAATTGAGCTTACCTTTTCTACAGTCTTTGTCTGCATTATCTGTCGCCGGTTTCGGGTCTGGCCTAGACGTCGTCGATTTCACAGGTTATCTCGGTTTGTCGACTCCTGATGTTTCCTAGAAAGGGACTTGGACTCCTTCGGACTTGTTCTCTGTAAGCACGGGCTTGCTTCCAGGACGGAACTGTGGTCTGTCGTGACAATGCAAGGGCTTGCTTCGGGCTTGTTCTCTGTAAACACGGGCTTGCTTCCAGGACGGAACTGTGGTCTGTCGTGACACTGCAAGGCTTGCTTCGGTCTCTGCTTTCCTCTCCTGAACTGGCGTCAGATCTTGCGCGCTTAGATGCGGGCGGGCGTCACTGCTACTGTCTGGACTCTCTTCACTAATGCTAATAAATTTTTGTCGAAATATCCGACTCGCTTGCCACCAGCTGTAAAGAATCCACGATGTGGTGTGTTTTTGAAATGGGGTAGCGTGGAGCCGATTTCACAATGGATCACCTTCATTAAATATTTCAGAACAAATTTTATTTAAAAAGCGTTCTTGAAATTTCTAGAGGTAAAAATTATTTACAACAATTTTTTTTAGCTGAGTTCGCTCGACTTGTAATTTATAGCAAATCACCAAATAGTCCAGTCTTTTACAGTAGTTTTAAAATCTTAAAGTCTTAACTAGAGCTACTTTTCACTCTCTCCGAAAGACCAAATCCAAGGCTATTGCGTTGACTTCAGAGAGATCGCACTCTCTCATTCAAAAATCTGTCAGCAAACCTGTCCTGAGATGAGTGTTTTCCACCAACACTCGTTCTCCTGCCGAAACTCCAACTCCTTCCTCTCGATCCTCTTCTCCGGTCCGTTTGCTCGAACAAAAGATTCTCCGATCACCAATCAAAAAAGTTTTAGTTTACGTCATTGGATAAAGCCTTTTTAGGGAGGTCTTACTGAACTTTTAAATGTTCACGCAGGAAATTCCCACGATCTGAGACCCCACATATAGACGGTCAGATCAGAGAAATATTTGCTGTCTAGCAATTTCAGTTTCACAAGATTGATCGAAGCTCATCTTTTCCTATTGTAGTAAACGGCATTCTTGTCACCCCCACAGCTAAGCGTGAGAAAAGTTTTCCAACTCTTGGGAACTTCTATCTTTGATTACTCTGCCTAATTAGCAGACTGTGAGAGATTTACTGAAATTGTTACAATATTATAAAGCCAAAACATATCTGTGAGTAACCCGGACATCATATCGACGATGGCAACGACCTGACCAAACTGTTTTGCATTTATCGCAAATTTATTATTTCTAACGATCGCACAATTTCAATTTTTACACCATTGAACAGGAAAAAAAAAATACTTTCGTATGCATTTTGTCTAAAAACTATCTCAAAATTCACTGGGTTTTTTTATTTTAAAAATGATTTTCAAGCATGATTTAAAAATAAAAATCTATCGCTATCGCGTACAGCCCAATTAAAAAAAGATGAACCTGTTTGAACTTAAAATCATATAAATAGTCCAGCATTTGTTTTCGGCTAATATTCCATAATGTAATTAAAGCATCATGAGCAGAAATATATATATATATATATATATATTAAACATATATAATTAATTAATAAACAGACATACATACATACACTCAATACAATAATCCAACATGGAGTGAAAAATTAGCCAGAGCCAGGAATCGAACCTGGGTACACGGCGTTCCGGGCTGTTGCTCTAACCACTGAACTACTCCGGCCGACCCCTGAGTCTGCAATTTCCCACTAATAAACCATGTTGGAAAGAAGGTCACCAGCTATCTATCAGATAGCCAAGACGACCGGACAACGGTGAATAGATTTTACTATTCCACCGATCTACGAATTGTATATATATATATATATGTACTTTCATATGCAATTTGTCTAAAAAGTATCTCAAATCACTGTTTTTTTATGATTTTAAAAATAATTTTCAAGCATGATTAAAAAAAAAAAAATTATAGCTATTGCGTTGCAGTCCAATTACAAAAGATTAACCTGTTTGAACTCAAAACCATATAAATAGTTCAGCATTTGTTTCTGGCAAACATCCCATAATGAAATTAAAGTATCACCAATCTATACTAATAAAAGAAAGATGTTTGGCTGTTTGTAATGCGTGTCTATATGCGATGAATTAGAAACTAGTATATAGATGAGTGAAAAGAAACAGAAGAACGAGAAGAAAAGGAACGTGAAAGAGCATTTGAATTGGAAAAACAAAAATTAAAGAGCGAGAATCATGGCACAGTATCTTGACCGCAAGTAGTCATCAATTAGACTCAATCTTACTGTGTATTGATTTGAAAAAAAAATTACTCGATTTTGGTCCAGAAAAAGATAACATGAGTTTATATTTGATATTATTTGAAAGGCAAATGAAATTATTAAAAGTCTCTGCAGAGATGTGGATCACCTACTTAATTGGAGTTTTACCAAATGAAATATGGGAAATTTACTTGCTCAAGAGACGGATGAAAAATTTCATGACTATCCCCATATCAGCAATATTTTGTTAAAACTGTTTAAACTAACAGTGGAAAAATGTATACCAAAGACGTCGTCAGTTTTCAGTCGTCATCAAAAAGGACTAGAAAGTATACTTGGAAAGATTTCTGCTTTGAAATTAGAAGTTATTTTGAGGGTTGGATCGAAGAATTGAATACTGATATATTCGAAAAGTTACAAGTACTAATCATATACCTGAACAGTTGAAGAAGAAATGTCCACCTGATTATAAAACAACATTACTCAGACGAATGGGAAACTTTAACTATGATTCTGTGAAAATAGTAGAAAAATTAGATGTGTACGATAATTTGGAGAACACCTTAGGCAAATATAAACAGTAGAAATAAAACAGGTGATTTTAGAAAAATCATGTATGAAAGAAATAGGAAAAATCTGAGGATTTTGAAAATAAAAGTTTCTCTCACAAAAATGTTATGAATAATGAAGATCGACCCCTTCTAAACTGCTACGACTTTGGATAACAAGGTTTATTCCCCAATTAACGAAGTAGCATCAACTTAATTTAATGCTATAAAACTTTGGTCATTTTCTACCTGCATAAATCGCAAAACCGTCGGCTAAAAGTAAGAATAAAATGAATGAGTGACATTCCTTTTCTGAGGCTGGCTCTATGCACTCACTGTATAGTCAGTAAACCCCCTATCGTCGTTTGAAAAAAAAAAAAGCGACTGAGTTTGAAAACACAAAGAGGAACATTATCGTAGCTGATGGATTACAAGAAAATTTCGAAGTTCATAAAATTGAAGTGGGCATAAATATTAAAGACTGTCCATTACAACTGTATTGTTCGCCTTGTCTGCCAAAGACAATCGAATCTTAATTAGAACAACTTCTTATGCAAAGCTGGAATTATTATGGATGTTGCAAACCAAAACTATATAGTATTTCATCAGAAATTTTAAAATCTCAAATACCTATTTCTCAGAACCTTTTGAAGCAATTTCAATTTCTTTTTTATAGTTTTGGCAGCAGTTAAGCTGTAAACTGATCGCACGCAATTTCGCAAACAAAACTGATAGTTTTTTTAAACGAATGATACTAAAAAGGAACTGATTTTCCAGAAAAACGTAACGATCCTAATATGGCTAATTATAATACTATTAATATATCTATATTGAAATCGCTTCAGTAGTTCCCGAGAGAAAGTTCCCCTTAAAAACGTCTCTGATATCGACATATTCATCTTAATTGCATTAAAATACATTATTTATACTCTACTATGTATGAGGAACTTGTAAAATGAAATGGAAAAACTGTCAATCCATTCTTTAGAAACTGAAATACTGAGAGTATAGATTTTCATTGCAGATTGTGTTTTGTATTTTAAATTTTTATAATTATTTTTATCAGGCCAAAAACATACATTGATTACAATATTGTGCTTCTTTATTAGCATTCTTCATTGCCTTTTTAGGTGTTTGAAAGGGAAAAGCATCAAAGAGTAATGGGGGTGTGAAGGGAGAGTAATTTGATCAGGCTTGCGGACATGGGCGCATAAAATGGAAAAATCCACCCCTGTCAGCATCACTAACATGACGTAAATAGATATCACAAGTTGACTAAACTAAAATAAAACAAAAAATAATAAGACCATAAGTAACCCCCTCCTAAAAAGGTGTGGAAGAATCGGGGAATAGTTTAAAATAACGTAAAAGGATGCCAAATATAGGTCCCCTCCGCCGAAAAAAGATTTGAACAAATCGTGGAGTAAGTTGAAAGTACTGTAATAGGGCGCCAAACACCTTGTCCCCCCCCCCCCCACACACACACACACCTGCTTATAAAAATTTTCAAGCTACTTCCCTGCTAAGGCGCAGCATAAATCTAATTTAGTCTATACAAATAAAAGTCCATTGTTTAGGCTTTCAAATGAGCCATATCTTATTATTCTACTAATTCACAGAAAACAAACCTACAGAAGTTTGAAAAAAAAAGGTCCAAAAATGGCGTTTTTTACTTGTCTACTGTAAACAAAGGACTAGTATAATCTCAAGTGCAAAATTTTTTATTGAGATGAGATACCAAATGAATTAAAATATGTGTCAGAATTTGGCCAGTTTGTATTTCAGAACAGCCTTAATATCATCAAAATCAGAAATGATGGTGCGGAGTAACTTTTTTTCCGAAATCTTTTGATTTTACATGGAGAACATCTTTTGGTTTTGCATGTTGAAAATAACCTTTTTAATGACCGAAAAAATACATTCAATTTTATTTTTAAAGATTCCACACTGTAAGCCATCATTTAATGATACATTTTCCTGATTACTTCTCTACAATAGTTTTAACTGTCTTTTTCTTGGTCTTTTATTTTAGTGCGGCGGCGATAGAAGTCTTGTCAGTTGCTCCTCGTTATTGGATGAGTTTCGCTCGCGTTGCCATGGCTACGCGGCGGCCTGCCGAAACAATTATTGAATCTCTTCGCGACTCCAATTAGGGCAGAAGACGGGAGGATTTCCTGGATGAGATAGCCTAGCGTTGCCGCTGACTTTGATGCATTCTTCGTACTGCTGAGAAGGAAAAAAAATGTACCCTTACTACTAATTGTTCTACAAATAACCGTAGAAAAATATTGATACAAATTTCCTGGATGTTATGGCAATAGCTCTGCCGCTGAATTGGTACAGTTGTAGAGGGGAAAAAAATACACCCCCAATTAATTCTACTACAAATTATCGTAGCAAAATAAATCTGGCTCCAATTTCCTGGATGTTGTAGATACCAATAGCTTTTGTCGTTGACTTTGATACAGTTTTTGTACAGGTCGTAAAAATACATACCCTACTAATGGTGTATCGAGTACTGATTTAGCCAAGTTGCCGATTATCGAGTACTCGGTCATTTATATTACTCATTCGATTACCGAGTAAGGAAAAAACACGCATGCGCATGTAGAAACGAGCTTATAGAACACCTAGTAGATAAGAAAATATTGCAAACATAATTGCGTATACACCATTGGTGGCCAAAATTGTGGATACCTCTTGTGGGAAAAATGCTTTTTTGAAGTTTGATGGATCATAACACAAAATATTTTTTAGTAATACCATAAAAACTACGTACCACTGAAAAGATAATTTAATCAAGAATATCATGCAATACGGTTTGTTCAATTATTTTATCAAAAGTTATAGTCAAATAATCAGAAAAGGGCACTAAAGGCTGCTGTTTAGGTTGATGTGAAGTACTTTTCTTTTTCTTGAAAGTAGCCAATGCATATGAATGTTTGGAGTGCCAGACAGATTCCATTTTATTTGGTAATGTGTCAATCAAAGCTAGGGTAGGATTAAAAAATATATATATGCCATATTTTAGTAAAGAGAACTTTTATCACTACATTTTATGATTGCTATCAAGTTGCTAAAATTCTTTGCCACCTTTCAATTTTTGAGCTGTAAAGTATAATAAAATTAAGAAAACATCATAAAGAGTTGATTAGTTACCCAGAAATCATTTGAACAAGTAAAATTAGAAGTAAATTAACAAAGGAGTGTCTAAGTCAGGCAAAACAAAGACCGGTTGAGGCAGGAAAAGGTGCAGGAATGCAATTGGTGGTAGCAGAGTAAGGTTCCTGTGTTTAGATGACAGAAAAAAAAAGAGTGTGCAAAATGAAATGGCGCATTGAAATGTGGAGTTGAATCAAAGTAACAGTTCTATACAGAGCGCAGTATATTTTGATCTATAAATGATAGAAATTCATGAAAAAAAATTAACATTCCAAATAACATGTCCTACTATTTCTCTGTTATAAACCTACCTTTTAGCTCAGTTTAATATTTTAAATCTTTACTTGGTTTTTTATTTGCACCTTTTCTTGCCTTAACCAGTCTTGTGTTGCCTGACTTAGACATCCCTTTGTTAATTTACTTCCAGTGTTTTTATTAAAAGATTGGAAATGGGAGGGAAAAGAAAGGGTAATTTAGGATTCGTTTTTCGGAAGCATTATTGCACGGGGCTCCGTAGCGCAGTGTTTATGAGATCCGGTGAATTCTGGACAATATTTAAATATTTATTTACTAAAAACAAAGAAATACCGGAGCTGAGCTCCAGTGGGCTCCGGCGCAAATTAAGCCCTGCTGTGTACTGTTCTTAAAGGATGTCTATATTTTTTCTTAGTTGTGAAAATATTTCTAAAACATATACTTAAATTTATTTGAAGTGTTAGACTCTTTACTCAGTTTCGCTAAGACTTTAACACACACAATTTTAAATTAAGTATGTATTTTAGATATAGTTTGACAACTAAGAAAAAAAAAAGAGACATCCTTTTTAAGAAGAGAACACAGAAAGAAGTTAAAAATATTAATTTACTGTGGAGATATTTAAAAAATACAAATGCATCACATGCCCAACATTAGCGTAAAGAATTTGAGATATGGCTGACCAACAGCCATAAGTAGTATTTGCTAGAAGTAGAAACCTTTATAAAGCAATTTTTCTCTTGCTTTATTAAATATTTAAGTTTATCACAGTTAGATCCAGATGTTCATAAGAGCGTGAAATCAAATATTTTATTACATATTTTCTTTAGTGATTTTTGCATCAATAAAGTGCTTAGAAAGACAGTAAATAAATTGTCAAATCAATAAAAATTGTTATTCTGTGCCAAATCATTTATAAATACCACTTTTTTCTTTAAAATTGTCAAAAATGCTGATTTAAAAAAATTTTCATAGTTTAAATTGTTATAATTCAGGGGAGAAAAGAGATAAGTGCTTAAGGGAGATTTCTCTCTGTCTATATATACCATGCATTCATATGATATAACTGTGATAACTTCGCAAGTTCAAGGAATTAAATCTGTTTTTAAGAAACTTTTTTGACTCTTCAACCGTTAATTGTAACATTAAAGTACAGTGTATTCCAGAAATAATTCTTTAAATAAACACCGAAAATTTATTTAATAGAATGTTCTTTTTCCTTCATGGCTGACTGATGTACATAAAAAACTGACATGGCTCCAGATTTCAAGATTATGTATCACAGACTTAGTTGGAAGACAAGATAGCCCCTTATAAATTATAGATAACATATACGTAGGTCTTTCCTTGCCAAATCATTTATGAATGCCCCTCCCCCCCCCTTTTTTTTTCTTTTTGGAGTTGCAAGCTGTCAATACTGCTTATTTTTGAAGATTTTCAAACTTTAAATTGCTATCATTCAGGAGGAAAAAGTGTTAAGCCAGCTTATTTTGGCTGGACATATTGGGAAAAGTAAGTAATAACATATATATATATAATATATAAATCATATTCTCATCTCTATCTCTGCATGAGATATGTAGTTTCAAAAAATAGCATCATTTTGACAAATATTTGATTAGTTTAAGAGTACTTTAAGTACTCTATTTTATTTTATTTTTTAAAATAGATTAATACACAAAATTTACATGATCTGATAGAAAAAAGTGTGTACATTTCGAATCTGTTTAAATTTTTTATTAATATTTATTATTTAAAAAATTATGCTAGATTTTTATAAACTTTTGAATTTTGTAAAAATATGCAAAATCTCACTTTTCAAGCCCTTTTAACACTTGATTACTATCCTTTTGTATCTGTAAGATACAGGGATTTTTTTTTTTTTTCTGGCTGTGAAGGCGTCTTTAGAGATGCCAATTTCATATAATCTTTGTGATTAAAAGCAAAGTAACATACATTTCTATCAATCACAACTTTTATCTGAAATATCGCTGTATAGACTTAGTGGAAATCTATTCCTTGAGCCAAGGAGACTGATTAAACTGGAGTACTTTATCAATCATCTTCAGGTGGGTTTTCAAATTCCCTGCTCAATAATGCGGAATTTTCTGACACATTTCTAAACGTAAAGGCATAAAATTGGCAGGTCTGACTATTGAAGCGATTGAGAATCAAATAGCGTTTTCCATTTTTCGATAAATAAATTACTTATCGACGTATAAGCAGTTCTTGTCAAGTGGCGGCAAGTTTTTCTCATTTCTCGTGTCGTGCTGCCGCATCGGGGATTCGGTTCAAAGCGCCGACGTTGATAGTAATTTCTGAAAGATCTTAAGCTTTTACCAAAAAATGAAAAATGCCATTCGATTACATAGTTTCTGAATAAGAGCACCCGCCAATTTCGTGCATATCTGAACAAAAATGAATTCAGAAATGTGTCAGAAAGTAGCTCCTTTGGATTTGAGAACCGCCTTAAGGCTTTTCTCAAATCGAAAGGAGCTTCTATCTGATACATTTCTGAATGTTCCGAAACACATAAAATTGGCAGATGTTTTATTCAGAAACTTTGTAATCGAACTGTTTTTTTTTTTTTTTTTTTTTCATTATTTCGTAAAGGCAGAAGATTTTTCAGAAAATGCTGTCAAAGTGGGTGTTCTGAACCAAATTTCCGACGCGGGATCACCAGAAAGGGGATAAACTTGTCGTTACGTGACAGAAATCTTTTATAACTCGATAAGTAATCTATTTGTTTAAAAAAAAAAATTGAAAACTTATTTCGATTTCAAACCACTTCAGTAGTCAGGCATGCCAATTTTATGCCTTTACGTTTAAAAATGAGTCAGAAAATGCGTCAGAAAGTTTCGTGTTGTTGAGCAGGGAATTTGAGAACCGCCTTAAATGTGTCAGAAAGTTTTGCTTTCAATTATTGTTTCGCTATCTTCTTGCTAATGTTTCTGGTCAATCCAATTATAGTGAATAATTTTGTAGTACAATCTGTCTTTTTCTTTTGCAAAATTCGATGCTTCAATCTTTCTTTCTTTCTCTTTTTTAAATTTTTTACTTCATTTTATTTTGTCTGTTCATTTTTATCAAGGACAGGGCGATAAATGATTATTGGACTGACGATCAGTTGAAGCACTTCCACCGTAATAAAAGTAGCGGTCGAATGTGGAGCGTTGATGTGGGAGGTTTCTCTGCTTTACATATGTGTCGTGCTGTCATCTATTTTTGTAAAACTAACATTATAACCATCCTTTTTTTAGGGTAGCTGAAAATTAAATATTGACTCAAAGTAGCATCTTTCATGACAAGCATATCATTTATATACTAATTAAATCTATGCAGTTAACGAATTAACTAATTATTGAAACACTTTGAAATTTTCTATCATGAAAATCTGCCGTGATTCTAAATTTATTGTCGAGTCGTGTAACTAAAATCGTATGGTGCTGCCATCTGTATCATATTAAGAACGATAATACACTATCATAATCAATTTTCCAAGTCTTGCATTTTTTCAACGAGCTATGTGTGTAAAAGTAGGGTATTTTAGACTCATTTCGATATGCAATAGCGGGATCGTTAAAAACTGAAAATTGAATTAGAATTATTTCAAGAGTTTCAGGAGGAAGTCGAACTAGAAAAATCGTGTTTACTTCAATCTTGAGAAAACATTCCAGCTTTGATAGTATTTCAAATCGTGGACCTTGGATATAATTGAATATCGTTGCTAATATTTTATTTCATTTCTAAAAAATGAAATTTTTTTTTCCATTGAAATCCACTATCGCTATGAAACATTTCATTATCAGTCCTGTTATTTCCTCTACAATAGCGAGAGCAACCAATCAACAGAAGATAGGTTTCGCTGCTTTATAAATGTGTGGTGCTGCCATCTATATTAATGTACAAAAACGAAACTAGCAGTATCGTAGCCTACGATGATGCGCGGCGCTGTAAGCGACGTGCATCATCGTAGGCTACGGCAGTATTACAATCGTAGCCTACGATGATGCCGCTGTTTAGCAACGCGCATCATCGTAGACTACGATTACCATATATTTTGAGGCTAGCAGGAAATAAATAGTTATAAAATAGCATCTAGAGTTTCTTTCAAACAATTGCACTAAAATATGAAATTTTTTTTATTTTTTTTATGAATTTTTGAAATGTGAATGAATTTATGAGACACTCTATATATTAAATAATAGTATCAGAGGCGGATCAACTACCTCCGGGGCCCCTAGGCTTGGCCTTTTTTTGGGAGGGGGGAGGAGGCATCGCCTTACGCTTGACTTTTTTTGGCGGGGGGATCCCCTCTTTCAAAGCAATATACACCAGGTAATTCAAAATACATGTTTGCTTAATTATCACCTAAACCACTGATGATGGAAACTTACTTCCAGTTACAAAAAATATGCAAATCAAGTGCAGATTTTATAAATGGCATTTTCCGTTTTAACAGACATCATTCATACAGGTGCTGACAAAATCTCGCCCAGGCCGCATGGCTATAGAGAAGCCGCCGAGCAAATCCAACACAAATTGAAGCCAAAAAATTTCATGAATCCAATATTTTCTTCTTATGGATATAGAAGGAATTAAAAGGGGTATAACATTTGGATATGTTAGTAACCTAAAAGATTCAATAAATAAGCGAAACAAAGAATATTATACATTAATTTATGTCTTGCATAAAATGTTAGCATGATATGAAAAAAAAAAAAACCTGAAAGAAAATCTTAGCATCAGGGCCCCTTTTCTCCCGGCAGCCTAATGGGAAATCCACCTCTGAATAGTATGGACAAATTTCGTACCCATTTCCCAGGCCCCACATGTCCATACGAAAATCAAAGTCCGTACACCTTGGATTCCTGATACTTCTGGGACGCACTTGACTTCTGATTGATATGGCCTAAGCTAGTTTCTTTCAACTTTCAAAGCATTCTTTATCATGAAATTCACTAAGCAAATTTATAGTATATACATTAATAAAACTCAGCAGCATTTACGTATCAGTCTAGATCATCTTATTTATATTACAAATGACGACAAAAATACTTAAGGTGAATACTGAAATCGAAACTAGCTACTTTCTGACATATTTCCGAAGTTACTTTTGTACGTAAACATATAATATTTGCAGATGCTCTTACTGGGAAACTAATAAATTGAATAGCGTTTACCATTTTTTCGATAAACACAAAGTATCTCTACGAAAAGACCGCCAAAGTCAGTGATTCTAAGCGATTTTCAGTACGCAACAGCGCAGAAATGGTCGTTATGAGACAGCAATAGAAACAGAATTTATCAAAAAATGATAAATGCTATTCGATTCCAAATCATTTTAACAGTCATGCTTGAAGTTCCTGCTTTTACGCATGAAAATAATCCTGTGAATACGTCAGAAATTTTTGTATTGTTGAGTGATGGAAAATAATTTTCCAGCCATTGCCTTAAGGCTGCTCTCAAATTAAAACTGGCTACATTCTAACACATTTTTGAATTTATTTTTGTTCAAAAACGTATCAAATTCGTAGATCCTCTTATTAAGAAACTATTACGAACTGTTTTTCGGTAAAAGCAACAGATTTTTCATAAAATGCATTGAAAGTTGGGGTTTTGAACGGAATTTCAAAATGCGCGTGAAGGAAAAAAACTGCCGTCTTAAGGTAGTTCTCATATGACCTGCCCCAACAACGCGAAACTTTCTGACATATTTTCTTACTTATTTTTAAACGCAACGGCATAAAATTGGCAAGACTGGCTGTTGAAGTGATTTGGAAGCGAAATGAGTTTTCCATTTTTTGATAAATAAATTACTAATCGAGTCATAAGTGATTCGTGATGACACGTGACGACTTGTTTTTTTCTCTTTTCTCTGGCTGTCACGTACGGAAATTCGGTTCAAAACACCAAATTTGACAGTATTTACTAAAAGATTTTTTGTGTTCACCAAAAAATAGAAAACGTGTTTCGATTGCTTAGTTTCTGAATAAGAACACCTGTCAATTTCATGCCTTTCCGAACAAAAATGAATTCTGAAATGTTTCTGAAAGTAGCCACTTTGGAGCTGAGAACAGCCTTAAGCCAACAATAGCTTATAACTCAAAATGTAATCCATGTATCAAAAAATGAATAAAACTGTTCGATTCCAAGTCATCACAAAGATCATGCCTGAAAGTATCATGCTTTTATGTTTTAAAGTGAGTCAGAAAATATGTCAAAATATTTCGCGTGTTTGAGTGCGGAAACATATTTTTTAGCCTCGTTTTTAACCCGTCGATAGTGCAAATATTTCTGATACAAAGTCATTTTTTCTTATTAAAAATGCAGATCATCGTCTTTTTGTTTTCGTATAAATGTGATATATTGTGCATTACAGTCGACTGTTACATGATTGCCACTTTTTTTTTTTCGCGTGTGATTCTCATTTTCCGAAAATCGGTTTCTGACTGCTCTAAAATCAAAACTTGCTACAAGTTTTTTAATACTAGTATTTTAGAAACCTTATGCAGTTATTTGGATAGAAGATTATACGTTTTATCCATAAAAGGCTGATAAAATATTCCTCATCAGAATAAGATTAACCATTAACCTATCCAATATTAGTTTCTTAGACTAGGTTAAGAGTGTTATTACTTAATTACTTAATAGTGTTAAACTTTAAAATTATTTCAGATTTTATATCTGGCAGGACAGACGAGCTATGCACGAGATTTGAAGTCATATTTATGAAGAAATAGGCTGATCAAAAGAAAAAAAAAAACTCCAAGTTTTAAAAAACTCTCTTTTCAAACTAAGGTTTTCAATTTTTATTTCAAATGCTATTTAATCCCTAATACAATAATATTTTGGAAAACGGAACCCTGACTAAACGGAATCCTACTCTAAGACTTTTCTCAAATCCAAACTAGTTACTTTCTGACACATTTTTAAATTCATTTTTGTTCGCAAATGCATCAAATTGACATTATAACTTACTCAGAAGCAATGTAATTGAACTGTTTAGTTTTTCGGTAAAGGCAGAATATTTTTCATAAAATGTCCTCAAAGTTGGCATTTTGAACAAAATTTCCAGACTCGATAGCTTAGGAAAGAAAAAAACCCGACGTCCTGACACAATAATCGCTTATAACCCAAAATTTAACTCATTTATTGGAAAATTTAAAAAAAAAAACTGTTTGATTACAAATCTTTTTAATAATCATGCCCGTGTTTATCATGCTTTTATGTGTAAATATTAGTCAGGAAAGGTATCAGAAAGTTTCATGTTGTTAAGCAAGATTTTTTTTTTTTTTTTTTTTTTTTTTTAGAATTTTCTTAAACAGAAACAACAACAACAACATCAACAAAAATTCATGCTTCCTTCTACCTGCTACCTTGCTAGACAAAACCTATATAAAGAGGATTTTTTTCGGCCTTCTGCACTTCCGTCCCAGGTTTTACAGTATAAAGCTTGAGAAAAAAAATCTGCCGTCATAAAACGACAATCGCTGATAGCTCAAGATGTAATTCATTTATCAAAAAACGAAAAAAAAAACTGCTAGATTCCAAATCATTTCTATTATCATGCCTGCAAGCGTCATGCTTTTACATAAAAAAAATAAATAAATAAGAGTACAAAATGTGTCAGAAAGTTTCGCGTTGTTGAGTGGGGGGAAATATTTTTGAGAATCACTTTAAGGCTGTTCTCAAATCCAAACTGGCTTCTGTATGACATATTTTTTAATTTATTTTTGTTCGCAAATGTATCAAATTGGCAGGTGTTCTCATTCAAAAACCTCGTAATAGAAACACGTTTTCCATATTTTGGTAAAGGCAAAAGATCTTTCAGAAAAGACTGTCAAAGTCGGCATTTTGAACCGAATTCCCGACGCGACAGCATAAAAAAATGAGAAAAACATGTCGTCACGTGAATCTAATCGCTTATAACTCGATAAGTAATTTATTTATATAAAAAAAAAGTGTTGGAAAACTTATTTCGATTCCAAATCGCTTTAATAGTCAAGCTTGCCAATTTACATTTAAAAATGAGTCAAAAAATGTGTCAAAAAGTTTCCCGTTGTTGAGCAGGCCATTTTAGAACCAACTTAAGGGTTTATTTTATAATAGGAGTCTTCAACCGAAAATCCACGGGCCACGGGTAACCCGTCGAAAGTATTTTAGTGGCCCGTTATGTTCATTTCGAATAATTAAAAAAATAAAAGCTTCCCGCGAAATCGAATCAAGATTCGAGGCGTCTAAGTACGGCAAATCCAAAGGTTTGTGTATAATATTGAATAGAGGGATCATTCGTAGCCATATTGGGAACAGGTGTGCTTTTTTACAAGTGATACGGACGGGCCACAGATGACCGCTTTTCATTCTATAGGCTAGACTCTTGCATTGGGTCGGATCAGGCTGACTTTCTCTGTTGTGGAGTCAAACGATACATAAAATCACAAAAAATGTGTAAACTATGTTCTCTTCTGTATTGCTTTGATTTAAGAAACTCAAATAGGGTGTCAAAAGTAGGTGTTACTATTAAAGAAAAAAAAAATGTTATTACAATTTTCAATATGTAGATGGCCCCAATGTATGCATAGCATTTAATAATGAACGTTATTACCAATCGGTTTGAACCAGTATCATTTTTATGCAAAATTTGAGGTAGAATTAATGTGTTGGAGAAGGTATCATTCTTTCTTCATAGTTGTACCATGTGTAAATATGGTATTGTGTTAAACATAATGTTGCTAACGTTTTAACCTCTTTTAAGAGACTGCTACCTCATTAATTATTATTATCATTATACTTGCAATTATTATTACTATTAGTGGTACTACTAAAATGAGTTAATTGTATAGAATTGCTGATGATAACATTTAATATTACGTGCAAATATAAATAAAATATTTTTATGCATCAAGAAAAAAAAAATAGAAATTTTTCAATTCCTCAGAGATTATAAAACTTTCCCTCTTTTTCTTTTCTTTTCTTTTTTTTTTCTTCTTGGAAACCAAAGTATGTATACTACATTTCTTGCTTCGAACGTGAAGGTTTGAAGATCCTTAGTTTATGATATTAATATCAGAAGGTGATCGATCGTAAATGCTATTTTTGCATAAAATTTGTTCTAAATTAATCGTCGCAGAAAATGTGACGTCACAACAGTGGGGGGGGGGGGGGGTGACGGCAAAAATCCATGAAATTTACGTAACGTAATTAGTAAAAGATAAAAAAGTTTTGTAAAAAGTGAAATTGCTGTAAAATGAATGTAGAAATACTACCGCTCGAGTAGATGAAAAAGATTTCTCCCACTATATCCTCGAAAATCCGTTCAATTTATAAAAATGAAAAATAAGATTTTATTAATGGCATTAATCTTTTCAATAATGAAATAAACGAATGAGCCATAGCAGCCATAGTTTATTATTGTTAGTGTAAAATATATGTTAAGTATTAGTAAGACAATTTATCAAGTATGAAAATTTCTCTTTAATTTGTCTTAAATATAACCTCTAAGGAAATTCAATAAAATTGCGAAAATTGTAAAATAGACAAATTATTATTCATATGCCAAACGCAGGTTAGATGGCGCCACATGCGAAAGTCCATCATCTAAAATTTGGACGATTGTAAGTTTTTTAATGTGAAACAGATTTCTCGAGTCGTAAAAATCATATGGGACTTTTTTTGTTATGTGAAATAAATTAAGGCATATCATAATCGTAAAAAAAATACTGTCTAATAAAAAAAAAAAGATATATATATAAATAACTTCTGATCACTAATACAAAAATGTAACACTCGACATTCAGTGGACTGTTATAAATATTTGTAGAAGTCGGTCAACGGGGGTATAGCTCAGTGGTAGAGCATTCGACTGCAGATCGAGAGGTCCCCGGTTCAAACCCGGGTGCCCCCTGTCTTTTTCTATTTTTGCCATCTTTTTATTATTTGTGTGTTATAGTAACCAATATAGTTAACTTTTTTAATCTTTAGTGTTATTAGTTAGATTTTAAACAAATCGGGAAAATTTAAGTCTGTTCTCAAATCCAAACTAACTACTTTCTAAAACATTCTTTAATTCATTTTTGTTTGAAAACACGTGAAAATTTAGATGCTCTTACTCACAAACTATGTATCACAAACTTTTTTTTTTTCGATAAAGGCAGAGGATTTTTTAGAAAATGGTGTGACAGTTGGTATTTTAAATCGAATTTCCGGACGCGATAGCGTGGGAAAGACGGAAAAAAGACTGCCGTCATGAGGCGACAATCGCTTATAACTCAGGATGTAATTAAGATGGATTTCTCATATGACCTGCTCAACAACGCGAAACTTTCTGACTCATTTTCCAACCCAAAGGGCCCCAATTGGCAGGCTTAATTCAGAATTGAAATGAATTTTCCATTTTTTTGATAAATAAATTACTTATCGAGTTATAAGCGAATCGTGTCATGTGACGACACATCCCCCCCCCCCTTCTCATACTGCGGCATCGAAAATTCGGTTCAAAACGCCGACTTTGACAGTATTTTCTATTTTCTGAAAAAATTTCTGCCTTTACAAAAAAATGGAAAACGTGTTTCGATTACAAAGTTTCTGAATAAGAACACCTGCTAATTCCATGCGTTTCCGAACAAAAATAAATTAAAAAATATGTCATAAAGTAGCCAGTTTGGATTTGAGAACAGGCTTAATTTATCGAAACATGAAAAAACTGTTCGATTCCAAATCACTTCAACAGTCATGCCTACAAATGCCATGCTTTTACGTTTAAAAATGGGTTCGTGAATGGATCAGGAAGTTTCGTGTTGTTAAATATATTTTTTAGAACCATCTTAAGAAATTGTAATTAGAAAAACTGTGACCAGCTGGAAAATTTTAATTATGGTCAATACCTTTGCGCAGGGCTTTTTTAAATTCTAACTCGCTATATTCTGACGCAATTAGATTTATTATCATTATTTTTTAAATCGAGAATAAATGCACAACTTTTTCCGGTATTCATATAGCTAATATTAGACACAATATTTATTATCATTTAGTTTCCTGGTATCCCTGCTTTATTTCTCTTTAATAATAAAGAAAAGAAAGCAGTTAGAATGAAAACAGGATGTTTTCATTCAGTTATTTTAGTCAGTCCAGTAAACGCAATTGAATTTTAATACAAAAGGACTTGGGAAAAATATAGCATTGTTATAATTGTAGTTTCCAATATAATTAAAATACAGTATGGTTTATTTATATATTTTTAATGCGATCCAATTAATTAGTTTTTAATTTCATGCTATACATTTTCACTTTATTAAATGTTTACAGAATTAAAAACAGATTTAAATTACAAATATTATAATATTTGAGAGGTGTGTAATATTTATTTCATTTAAATTAATAGGAAACTTTTTTTTCTTCTTATTTTAAGAGCCATACATTTTATCAAAGCATATCAAAAAAATGACGAGGAGTTTTATTTTTAGGGGTAGTGCAGAAAAATAAGGAATGGAAAAACTAAAATTGTACCATTAACTACATAATACAAAATTGGAAGCTGAATGAAAAAAAGTGGAGGCGCCGGGTATCGATCCCGGTACCTCTCGCATGCTAAGCGAGCGCTCTACCATCTGAGCTACGCCCCCGACGTGTACAGTTGTATAATGGTTAAACACATACCTATTTTACCATTAAATAAAACTCGAGGATTTTTATTTTTTGTTTCTGTTTATGATGATTGAGAAAATATTTTTTCCTTATGATGAAACGGAATTATTTTGTTTGCCACCCAATATTTAACTTTGGTAAATAGAAACAATATTTATTATGTTCGATATTGTAATTCCGCGATCATTGTTGGTTGTGTTGGAATGTTTGTTGTTTGTAAACATGCCTTTTCTTTTCCTTTTTACAAAAAAGAATCTTCAGCAATTTGACTGAAATCATACTTTGTTTAAATTTTTAAGAATATTTTGAATGATGTCATATTTTCCTTTGAAGGAGGGGCAAAATTGAGGGATTGCCGATTGGCCATGTTCAAAATAAAAAAAGGCGGATCTTTCCTGTCTTTAGCCATGCATACGAAAAATATCAACATTGCGCCCACATGTGTTTACGAAACGTCCGTAGATCCATTTAAGGATTGAGACTGTCAAGGTGTGGCGGAAATAATAAAATCGAGACCATCTGTGAGTATCGATGTGAATCTTTTACAAAATTTTATTGATCACCAGCCTTATTATAGAGAATTTATATTTTTCTCGTTATTTTTAGACCGTAAAGTATGGAAGATATATTTCACTGGTGTCGAGAAGGCAATGCTTTTCAAGTTCGTGTATGGCTTGATGACACGGAGAATGATTTAAATCTTGGGTTTGTTTTATTTCTAATTTATCTGCAATTTGAATTCTATCAGAATTTGTTACTTTTACTTTTAATATTCATAATTGTACTTTTCAGAATAAATAGACTATATTTCAGCTTTCGACTATACCAATCTGTTCTCGTTCATAAGTGTAATTCCTGTATATTTAGTGATCTTATATTACGGATCAACTTTTTATCTAATTTTATTTAGAATTTACAGAATATTATACTTTAATATGTATTATTTCTTTGTGACGGTCATTTTCATTGAATGATCATATGTTTACTTCATTTGACAATATATTTTATTCACTGCAGTATTTTTTTTCATAAAGTCAAAGAGATATCAAAAATACCGAATTACATTTGGTTTCATATTCTAAATGTGATGAAATTCATATGAATGTTGTAGTTGATGCAAATTATGTAGATGTACTAAACAGATGTGATTAAATCTCAGGTGCACCTGTATTTCTTTAAGAAATTGTCCTTTATTATAATAAAAGTATTTTACTAAAATTATTAATTTGAAATGTTTGTTCGAGCTGTTTAATTTCGTCTCAAATCCAAACTTAATACTTTCAGTTAGATTGAAAACACTATTTATGTTTTCTTAAATGTATAAAAGTTGTAGATATCCTTATTCAGAATGCAAAGAATCAAAAAGTAGCAGAATAGTATATCTCTATAATATCCCATAACAGAACATTATAGAAAATAAGGTACTTTCGCGTTATAGTGGCCCCCACAGTTACGATAATGCCAAGATTGCAGCTACAATTTCGCCAAGAACATAGCAAAGCTTATATATGCCTAGAATAATTCACTGTTGCTAAGTGAAAAAAATAAAATTTTGAAACTTTCTTTAAGGTTGTTCTGAAATCCAAAAGAGCTACTTTCTGACACATTTTTCTGAATTCCTTTTTGTTCAGAAACACATGAAATTGGTACGTGTCCTTATTCAAAAACTATGTAATCGAATGGTGTTTTTCATTTTTTAGTAAAGACAGAGAATCTTTCAGAAAATATACTGTCAAAGTCGACGTCTTTAACCAAATTCCCTACGCAGCAGCGCAAGAAAGGAAAAAAAAAACTTGTCTTCACATGACAAGAATCGCTTATAATTCAATAGGTAATTTATCACAAATTGGAAAATTTATTTCTATTCCAAACCGCTACCATAGTCAGGCTTGCCAATTTTATGCTTTTGTGTTTAAAAATGTGTCAGAAAGTTGTTCACGTTGTTGAGCAGGGAATTTAAGGACCACCTTAGCCACTCGATAATGTAAATATTTCTGATACAAATACAAAGTCATTGTTTCTTACAAAAAAAGTAGATCATTGTCTTTTTGTTTTCGTATAATTGTGATATATTGTCCATTACAGTCGATTGTTACATGATTACCACTTTTTTTTCATGTGTGATTCTCATTTTCTGAAAATTGGTTTATGACTGTTATGAAATCAAACATTGCTAGGCATTTCTAATATATATAAAATCAGAAGCAGTTTTATTAATACATGCAAAATAAGTGTATAATGCTTCATCAGTTTTGTTAACTCTCCCAATTTCTTAATCCCGAATCACACCAGTGTACTATTTTTAAAATGCCAAGGCACATATAAAAAGGGTACTTCTCTATTATCCTGTCGACCACTTTTCCTAACAAAAAACTATCACCAAACTAAGATTAAACGCCAAAAATGCAGTCTCATTTACTTGATGTCAGAAAGCATTCTACGTGTTTGTTATGTCATCAAGTGGTTTTTAATTCGACATTTGCATGTATTTTTCATTATGTTTTACTGATTTATTAGTTATTTCATTAATTAAAATAACAGCTGTGTCCTTAAATTCGTATATTTTATTTATTTATTTTGATATTCCAATGGCAACATTCTCCCGTTTATTTGGAGTTACAGTTTGGCGATAGTTTTTGTTATGAAAAGATGTGGATGGAATAATAGAGAAGTCCCTAAAAAAGAAGTACCAATTTTTCTGTTGTTTTTTACAAAAAAACTTCTCATCAATAGATTATTATTGTTTTGTTTTCTTTACTTCAGGGATGATCATGGGTTCAGCCCTCTGCATTGGTCAGCTAAAGAGGGAAGAGCGAATATTGTGGAGATGTTGATTTTACGGGGTGCTAGGATAAATGCCACAAATATGGGCGATGATACTGCATTGCATCTGGCTGCTGCACATGGGCATAGGGATATTGTGCATATGGTATCTATTCAATGAATCATTTAATTTCAGTGTTGTAGAATAAATTTTTATGTAATGCATTATATAGTTTTTTAACTAAATAATGCATTTCCTGTACTATTTCTGTCTGTTAGCAAATTTTTTTCCTTGTATTATTGTCAACTCTTTCAAGGTGATTAGCCAAGTTTATGTGTAATATATAAAAATGAATGTTAGGATGATTAAATTTGTAGTTTAAAAAGTATTTACATTTTATTCATGCCAGGAAAATAGATTGCCAAAAATGGTTGTTTATCCCTAATTATGTTCAAAACAGTAATTTAGTATACATTTAATTAAATACATAATATCATAAAAAATGTTAAATAATCTAAATGCAATGAGAAACATTGGTCATGTAGTGTGAGTCAAATACAAAATGCCTTGTTATAAATTTGTTATTCATATATTTAATAACTTGTAGTAACCCATAATTAAAGTATCATTATTATAAATATGAACCATCTAAAAAGATATTTTTTTTAAAATCAGTTGAAAAGAGGAAGAAACAACGAGTTTTTGTACTTGATGCAAAGTATCAATTACTTTTTATTTAGTATGTGTCATAACTGAGTTTTACCCATATGCAGAGAATACACAACAAAATTGATGAAATTTAGTAACTGTAATATGTAAGGGAGACTGGTACACACTGGACCTATGGGCACAGTGGACCACCCCCTAATATTTTATTCATTTAATTTTTTTTTTTAAGCTTCTCTTCTATCCTAATAGACAACTGTGGTAATTTTACCACATTCAGGTTCCGTATAGCGCAGTTTATTTTTTGTTTTCCCTTCTCTCTCCTTTTATTTATTTATTTTTTATTTGCCTGGCAGACTTTAATCATATTTTTCCTTTTTGTTTAAAAATTATTATTTGATTAAGTTATCCTATTTAGCCCATCGGCTTCAAAACGTTTATTTAGTATTCTTTATTTTCAATTTCGTCTTTGTGACGTCAGGTTGATTTCATTTCATTTTTAACAAATCAGATTCATATTTTTTTCCATTTGTTTTAAATTTTAATTATACCCTCCCTTTGGCATATATTTAGCCCTATGTTGGCATTCCTTTATTTTTTTTTACATCTTCTCAATGAAGCTTCCGTGCGTGTATTGGCAGTTGTCATCTGTTTGGCGAGTTTTTCCATGTTACGGCAACCCTGTCCTTGCGCCAATGATAGGTTCACATTTCCTTTGAATTTCGGAGTTGTTTTTTGGTTTTGTTGTTGGAGATGGAGTGTATTATAAAATACGTAATTTTGTGTGTCATAGATGCATCATATACATATTAGATTATGTTATGTCAGCTTGTATATTGTAATAAGTATGATGTGGACCTCAATCTGGTTAATTTTGTCTTGTTCGTCGAATTTTCAAGAAAAAAATGTTTAAAATTCATCAGCTTTCCACTGGCTAGTTACGGGATGGAATTATTGATAAATTAACATATATATTGGTCCAGTTGAAGTGGATATAGCCAAACTAATATTGGCATATCACGTTAAAAATTCTCACAATTTGTATTAAGAAAATAGTGGTAGCAACATGAAGATTATTGATAAGTATAATTTTTCTTGTTCTTATTTGGTTTTACATCGCATTGATATACCTTTTTTTTTACAAGTTAAATCTGTTTCTGTCGCACAAATAAAGCAATTGGTGTATTATATATAAAAATATATTTTACTTAACCTTTTATTGTTATTCAGTGAACATATTTTTGAGGATAAAATATATCTATTTTCGTCAAAAGAAAAATAAACTGTTCCTATAGTTAATTAAGTCTCCCTTTTTTTTTTAATGTAATGTTGTTGTTATTTTGTGGATAAAAATTAAAAAATATATTAATCAACTAAGTTATTTTTTTGAGCATAGAATCCTCTGAAGAAACAAAAATAGAAAATATATTCTGTGTGCTCAAATAATTAAAGATATATGTTCTTAAAAAAAATAAAGAACAGATACCTGGGTATACTAGAACATTATGAATTATAATGCAGCTCACCCTTTATTCTTTGAACTAAAAAAAAAAAGAATTTAATAAAATCACAACACTTGGTGCCTTGGCCACTTTCTTTAGAGGATTTATTATTATTATTATTTGTGTGCAAATACTGAAGAATTTTTTTTTTTAATGAAAACGAAAGTTGTTCTCATTGATGATGGAACATGGATTATTTTCCATTTCAAGATCATTTTACGTTTTTTTTTTGTGCCTGGCTTCTTAATAGAAAAATGTTCTTCCAATATTTTTTTTTAGAGAAAATTTGTTTATTTAGGCTGTGCTCTTGAATATAGTTGTGTTCTTAATAAATATACATATATGAAGTAGAACCGGTATTAATCTAAGTTTAAAAAAAAAAAAAAATCTGAGTGTTTTATCTATATTTCTGTTTTAATTCACAAACTTTTTGCAACATGTCGAAATCCAAGAACACTATTAGTCTAAATATTCAACCATTTGATGGTAATCCATCTACTGTCGAATTTTTTTTCGACCAGCTTGAAGACATTCAACAGCTAAATAATTATAGCGAAAAAGAAATGCTAGCACTGTTTAAAACGAAACTCCTTGGCCCTGCTCTTCATTTTTATTTAGATTCACAATTTAATACTCAAACTAAAAAATTGGCAGACATAAAAACTGAATTTATCCAGTTTTTCGCTTCAAAGGAGAACAAAAATTTGGCCTTTCGTTCATTAGATAAGATGAAATTGGAACATAATGAATCAGTTAGAAATTTCTCATACCGATTAAACAAGAATCTAAAGTTAGCTCATCCAACAGTTGATGATGCTTCGCTCCAAATTTTGAAATTCACATATTTTATGAATGCTTTACCCAAAAATATTCACGTAAAATTATTAGAGGAAGGTATTTCTGACTTTACTAATGCTCTTTCAAGAGCTGAACAATTACAAAATATTTACAACTTCACTGAATCACCAACCACCCCTGCTCCTGTCACTTTACCTGTATATAATATGGAACATTCAAATAATTCGTTCCCTAATCCCGGTGCATCTGATTATAAACATTCTGAAACTAAAAATAAACGAAAGTCATTTTGTGATAGAAATTTCTCTTCCTATGGCAAACATCATCCAAAACAAAATGTTAACCAAATTACGTTTAAAAAACCATTCTATAAAAGAAATCTTCGTAATTCATTTCGTCATAGGACTGTAAATCAATGTGCTTTTTGTGGACGCCAGGGGCACTTAATGAAAACATGCTTTGAATTTAAAAATTTTGTTCAAAATATGAACCAGGCTAACTCTCATAATGGTGTTAACATGCTTCAAAATACTGCTAATGAATACCAAGCTAATCAACAAAATACTCATGAATATAATGATGGATTTTCTAAAGATAAGCGTTTAAACTAATGCAGGAGGCAGATCTATCTGGCACTCTGTCCTCCAATACTTCACATTTGCCAGAAAATACCTCAAAAACTCAATTATATAGAGTTACTTCTCAAGGAATTTTATCTTCTGAGAGTATACTTAAAAATGACCAATGTTTACCAAAAAATGGTATGCTCAAAGATGCAGAATCACAGACTATTTTTCAAAATGAAAATACTTATGATTATATTACGAATTCTGGCAATTGTTCTCAAGTCGATAACGCAAATACTTTAGTTGCTGAATCCCAAAATGATAGTGATGCCATTGAAAACTATGTAATTTATAGCACATTTAATTACAATGACTCTCTTCCTTGTATTACCTTAAATGTACAACATCATAATGTTATTTCTTTGTTAGACACTGGGTCTATTATTTCTTTAATTGATCAACAACATTTCAATATGTTAAAACCCACTATAAAATATAAATTTCTCTCTCGAAAAGTATCTATTTCGACCATAAACTCCCAAGTTGAATTTTTTGGATGTATTCGTTTGTCTTTCAAAATAGACAAATTGTTTTTCAATCATGTATTTTATATTACTAACATACGTAATAGAAATTTTGATATCATTTTGGGTTATGATTTTATTTGTAAATATGGTATTTCCATAACACCATCCTTTAATTCCATTCTACTGAAAGAAATTCTTGTTCCGTTAGTAAACAAACACCAGATATCCAATGATTCTCATATGGATCAGGCACAAGTATTTATGTGTCAAAAAAATGACGTTCCTAATACCTCTACTTGTACTATGGACCCTCAAAGTATAAATATGTCTGCACCAGTAAATGATTTTAGTGAACATCAGCAAACAAAAATTGACAGCTCTGGGATTGTTCATGAAAGTTCAAATTCCCCCCAAAATAAGTTAAAAATTTCAAACTTTCATAAAGTAACTATTCCAGCCAACACATGCATGTACATGCAAGCTCAATATTCTTCACAACCTGAGGAACATTTCATGTTTATTCCAACACTAAATAACCGTAATATTGTATTTATGGAATCTCTCCATTCCTTATCAGCCATAAAAAAAAATTCTTTTCTGATTGTAGTACAAAATATTTCAAACAAACCATTTCACCTCAACAAGGGAACTGTCTTGGGTGTATATGAAAATATTGATGAAAAAGATATTCAGCCTTACGATTTTAATGATGAAGCTGATGAAATGTGCAATTTAATCCAACCATCAGAAGACATTATAAAAATGAGAATAAATGATTTAAGTCCTACAGACTTTAAATTAGAACATCTTGATAGCAAACAAAAAGAGACTCTATTGTCCTTGCTATGTGGAAAAGCCCAAGCATTTTCGAAGTCTCTGCGTACTCTTGGTCATACTGACCTAGTCATTCCACAAATAAGTCTACTTAATTCGCATCCTATAAAATCTCTTCCATTTCCGGTGCCACAAGCATTAGAGGAAGAAGCCTTAAAACAGATTAATGAGATGTTAGAAGCTGATATCATTGAGCGTTCCAATTCATCTTGGGCATGTCCCATGTTATTGGTTAAAAAAAAGTCAGACCCATCAAAGCCTCAAAAATATAGACTCGCCTTAGACCTCCGTCTACTAAATGCTGTAATTATTCCATCTACCTATCCTTTACCTAAAATTCCAAATTTACTAGTTCAATTGTCTAAAAAGAATTTTTTTACAACGCTGGATCTCCCTTCTGCATATTGGCAAATAGCTATGCCCAAAGAGCTACAAGATAAAATGTCGTTCACAACTCCATTTGGCGTTTTTACCTATAAGCGATTAATGTTTGGTTTACGCACAGCAGCGTCTACATTCCAGCAACTTATTGACACGATAATTCAATTATCTGGTGTAGATGCTTATGCTTATCAAGACGATATTATTGTTGGAGCCAACTCATTTGAAGAAATGATCCATAATTTAAAATTACTTCTTGATACATTCATCAAATACAACATAACATTATCACCTGAGAAATGCTCATTTTTTCATACCAGCATAGACTTTTTAGGTTTCCACATTCAAGAGCATAAAATTTTTCCTATTTCCAGCAACATAATAAAAATTACATCTTTTCCTCATCCCAAAACCAAGCGACAAGTTAAAGCTTTCATTGGTGTATGTTCATTTTATCGATCACTTATTCCATACTTTGCAGATCTAATTAGCCCTCTACTCGAGTTAACAAAGCCAAAAACTAAGTTCAGTTGGCAATCTGTACATGAAAATGCCTTTCAAACAATACAATCATTATTTTTTAAGAAGCCCGTGTTAAATCTACCTAATTGGGATAAAGAATTTATTGTTAATACCGATGCTTCACAAACTGCGATTTCAGCTGTCCTCATGCAGGAACAAGATAATTTAAGGGTACCTATTTCATATTTTTCAAAGGCTTTGTCTGATGCTGAAAAAAAATTCCCTGCCATAAAATTGGAATTGTATGCATTATACAAGGGTATCACCTCATTCAAGTATTACCTTTTTGGAAGACATTTTCTCGTTCTATCTGATGCTAAACCACTTGACAACTACAAAAGTTCTTCTTCTCCTGCAGATGTCACGACCAGATGGCTCATGGAGCTCTCTCAATTTTCTTTTTCCTTTGCTCATATACCAGGCAAAGAAAATGTATTAGCGGACTTTCTTAGCAGAACTGCTCAACCACCTACACAGGACTTGACATCTAATCCTGAAATTATAAATTCTGAAGAAGTTCTACCAGTAACGATGAATATAAATGATCTACACGATGAAATAGATGGTCAACTTCAATCAATCAAATCACTAGTAGAATCACATCCCACAAAGCTGGATAAAGTACCACAGCAACAGGAAGATAAGTGCCAAATTAATTGCTTGTCACAGGCAAACTCATCTACTCAAGATCCATTATTAGAAATTTCAGATGCAACAATAGCAGGTGAACAAACCAAAGATTCAAATTTAAATAAAATAATACTTGATTTACAACAAAATATTAATCTCCAGAAACACAAGGGTTATTATATCAATCCAAATAACAATATTCTTTGTTACAATAATTTTTTTCCTGCTGAAGAAATTGATCTGCATCGTGCTGTCTTACCCACCTCATTGACTCCCAAAGCACTTACCATTGCTCATATTACTCATCCAGGAATAAACAAAACCTTACAGAACCTCCGAAAACGTTTTACATGGAAAACAATCATTGCTGATACTCAGAATTATATTAATTCATGTGAACTATGTCTTATTCACAAAAATCGCAAGAAGAAAATTGCTCCATTTATGGCTGCTCCTGTTCCAACTGCTCCAAATCAAAAAATATCATTAGATATTGTTGGTCCTCTCAATAATCACTCAAATGTCCTAACAATAATTGACCACTGTTCTCGTCATCTAGAATTGGCTACTCTTAATAATATCTCTGCTCCAACTGTGACCAATGTTCTTTTAAACTACATTGCTACCCATGGTAGACCTGATATAGTATTGACAGACAAAGGATCCCAGTTTACTAGTGACATATTCTCGTTTTTTAATAAAACATTAGGTATCAAGCTGAATCACATCACAGTGGCCCACCCAGCCGCAAATGGCCTTTCAGAGAGGGTGAATTCTCAAATCAAATATTTAATAAAATCACAACAACAACAGCACTGCAATGATTATTTATAGCTTTCAGAAAATATGTTTAGCTCAGATTGAACTATTTTATCCTGATTGGTTGTTTTGAGCTTCTAAAAGTAAAATTTTTCATCATCATATTTTTATTTTTTTAGTAATTAAAGGTTGTAGATAAATAAAATAAAACAGCTGTTTTGCAAAGCTAAGATACTTGTTTTTATTTTACTTTAAAGTTAATATGTTTAAAAGAAAGCTGTAAACAATATTAATATGATTATTTATTGAACTTCAACATGGGGTACAGTAGACCACCCACTCCTGGGGCACAGTGGTCCACAATCCACTCTGCTCCTCTAATGCAGAATGTTCAAAATATTTAATAATTGCTTATTTTCTATAAAGAAAGATTGTTTTAAAGTAGATTTAACTGTAAAATAAAGTAAACAAATAAAAATAACAATTTATTTAACATAGTAAGAAATATTTTGTTTTGTATTTACTGCCTTTGATAAATATAACTGTAGTCTAATTGTTGATGATTCTATTCAAGTAAGATTCATGAGATGCAAATTGAATGGAAATCAGTTTATTTCTCCCGAAACTGTAGATGAATCTGCTGTTGATGTCAATGATTTCATAATGTTGCTCTCAGACCCAAAATTATTTCATGAAAATTCCATGCTCAATCTTACTCATAAGTACTTTGGAATTTCATTTGCAAATTTTAATGTGCGCTAATTTTTTTGTACTTAAATAATAACTTCAACTAAATTGCAATTGTTCCTGTATTAATCTGTTATTATTTTCAAAATATAATTAATTTTTTGTTTTTGTTTCAAAATTTATATTACTATGTTATTTTGTGGGTGAAGGGGCAACAAAAAAGAATTAGATTAATGAAAAATAGATTTATATTGTATTTTAGATAATACCTAATAGTGGTCCACTGTACCCCGGTGGCTGGACCAGTGTACCCCGCTTCCAGGGTACACTGGTCTACTTTGCAAGTGTATATAATTTTTTTTTTTTTTTTTTTTTTTTTTTTTTGAAAAATGTATTGAAAACTATGTTGTGAGAAAATTATGATGGATGTAAGAAGGTTTAAGGAATATTCAAAAATATTTTCATACAGATCGGTCAGTCTGTTAAAGAGAAAAAAATTTTTAACTGAAAAAGTGGTCCATTGTGTACCGGTCTCCCTTACATCAAACATCGACAAAGGCAAAACAAGTGATACATTCATTTTATTGCAATATATTATTTTTATGCCTTTCATATCTATTTTAAAATTCAAGTTGTGCTCACTTGTAGTGTGAGCCAAACATAGAATTAGTCTACAATATTTTTCTAATTGTAGCTTAACTCTAAAACTGAAGGTTGTATTTTTATACTTACTTTTTTTTAATCAAAATTTAACAATTGAAAAATATTTAGATCACATTTAATTTAAATTTTGTGTTTAGATGTAATAAGCATAATTTTAATTAAATATGATTTATGTAATATTCAGCTGAAGTGTTAGCAAGCATCGTAATTCTTTTTTGACCCTTATATTTAAAACTTCAGCTGTAATGAAAAAAAAATTGTCTTGTTGATACAAGCGGTTAAATTCAAAGAGCAGAACATTATGTAAAGTATATAGCTTGTAATTTTTATATTTTAATACATTTTTATCTTTAGTTAAAAAAAAAAAAAAAAGCATAAAAATATTCTTTTATTCTTCATTTAATGTTACATGATCTAAACATTGTGTTAAATACATATTTACCGAAAAAATAATTGTTTCTGTATTTGTGCAAGCTTTTTGTACAAACTGACATCAGGAGGCTTGTTATTATAAAAGACTTCACATGTAAGAATATAGGTGAAAAACTATTTATTCTTAAGACCAATGTAATTTTGCTAATGAAAATAAATTAATAAATCTTTTATGTATAAGCATGCAAATGAAATATTTATTAATCAATATTTTACTAGCTAATACTGTACTTTGTGTTTTAGCTTTTAAGAAATAAAGCTGACATTAATGCTATTAATGAGCATGGTAATACGCCACTCCATTATGCTTGTTTTTGGGGATACCAGGCAATTGCTGAGGTAATAAACACAAGAGTATTTTTGATCACTCAGGCATACATTTTAAGTTTATATTACTATATTGTTTCCTCTGATTCTTTTTTTTTTAATATTTCAGGATTTAATCAATAATGGTTCTATGGTTTCTATCTGTAACAAGTATGGTGAAACTGCTTTGGACAAATGTAAAGGACAAATGGCTCAAAAATTGCATGGTATGTTCTTATATTTACTAATATAGTTGAAAAGTGTTTATGACTTTGGTTTGTCTGTCTGTTCTCTAACTTGCATAAATGAACTCAGATTGTCATGTAATTGCTATGTGTTATGGAATTTTACTAAGAAATGTTCACAATTGAAAATGATGGGTGTTGCATTTATTCAATTTAGCATTAGCCAAAACCACAGCAAGGGTTATGCAGGTGGTGTCAAGCCAATAGGAAGCTTTCCTCTATTGTCAGTTAACCACTATCTATGTACCGGCGTCACAACGGTAGAAACAGGAACAAAATTACTCCCATCAGGCACCAAACAGGAAAAAAAATTGCTGGGATGCGACAATGGAATTAGCCACTTAAGTTTCATCACTATTTATTAATAATATGCAAAACATCATTGGCAGGTCAATTTTTTCTATTGGTTAGAAAGCTGTTGTAATCTCATAGCAATTTCTAGTATATATTTTGAATCATTGAAAATTTTAAAAGAGATATTTATTAAGTAAAATATATCAAGTTTAATCTTTTTAAAACTTTTATTATTCTGTAAAATTCAAAATATCAATGATGTCAAACAAAAATGCACTTCCAAACATAGGTAAAAATTGTTTAGATAAATATAAAATGTGTTTAAACACATAACTGGCATTTAAAAATTTTAATCACAATCAAAATGATACAAAAATATATTTTTTAAATGTATCACTCTGATCGTTGCATTTTTCTTTTAATTTTGTAATTGCTATTTTCTTTAAACCAATCGTTATTATTAGCACTATTATTTGCAATATAAACTTACTTTTTAAGCAACAAACTTTATTCATTCAAAGATTTTATAATTAAGTCAAAAATATCAGTTATGGGGGTTCTAGTGAGCATAGAAATAATTTCCAGAAGCTTGTCACTTATTTTTAATCACACATCATGTCTGCGAATAAAAACTGCCGAGTAGAATTTCATGCATCTGTATTTTCATTAATTACAATCTAATAAGTAACAGATATTAAAACTATAAATTTCATTTGATTATTGAAATTTCTGGCTATATCACGAATCTTTCTAGCAATGATGGAATGGTGCTTATATATTTTAGCTTATATTATTTTCAAATTTCTTTTAACTGCTTTGGACATCATTTCTTCTACATATAATGTATATCTGAATATAATATATATCTATACTACAGTATGGAACCATTTATCCAGAATCCAGTTAACCGGAAAATCAGTTATTCGGAATGTTATTTCCAACTGATTGATTTCATAATCTTTCCAGAAAAAAGTGCCAGTTTAACATGTGCATTGCTTGGTAGATTACCACATGCATTGTACAACTTGATCAATATCTAGGATTTGAAATGAAAGCATATTTAGTTAGATATTAAGCACTTTAAGTTTTATGCAGCATTATTGTTTCCAAGGTATAGCCAGAAATTGCCTTCTTTCAAACTCTCTTTGATTTTGATTGAATCTGATTCTTAATCAGTCTAATTCAATAAATAATTTGAAATAGGAACAATGCCACAGCCACATGTATTCTACAAATCTCATCAAATGGATGTTGCTTTAATGCCCATCCAGTTATCCGGAAAACATCTGGCCCGGACCATTTTAAAATAAATGGTTCTATACTGTATATCATATTATACAGGGTTTCCCAAAAAGATTGAAATACGCTTTAATTTTGTACCTGTTGGAGATACATAGGCATTGTAAATTGCAAAAATGTTCAAAATAAGGTAGAAATCAAGATGATGTTAATGAAATAGTCCTGCCAGTTAATTTTCAAATAGTTAGTTTCAAATACTTTTTTATTTTTTTTACAGTCCTTGGGTTCTAGAAATTATGTTTAGAAATATTTTCTTCGTGTTTTGACAAGTGCAACAATAAAAATTCCCTTCTTCTATGACTAAAACTCACCAAATTATGATACTTTGAATTTTATAAAAATTTTTAGCTTTTTTGCATTAAAAAATCATCTGTCTATTATTAGTGTCTGTTCATATATTTGAAGCTTCTAGAAATCGATTTCTGCTAAAAAAAAATTTTAGGTTATAATTCATATTTTTTCAAAAATTAATTTATTATTATTTTTTTTATTAATATATATAACTTACAATATGATCCTTTAAAAGTTATAAATTTTGTTTGTAGTTAAATAAGCCTTTATTTGCCCAGAATGCATTTCATTATTCTTGTATTATTCATAAAATACGTGAATGATAAAAATCTCAGAAATGTTATAAGAATTTTATGATAAATTTCATATTATTGAGTTTTTTATAATAATGATAATTAGCATAAAAATTGTCAAAGTTCAACAAAAAGCTGGAGTTTTTATTATATTGTAGATGACAGAATGGTATGTTATAAAAAATAATATTGCTAAAATTTCATTTGTGGCCATTTATTGTTATAAAAATAGTGTTAATTATTTCAAAATCTATAGCTTGACTAATTTCACACCATCCCCTTATGGATAACGTATAACTCGCATATATTCAATATGCTGAAAGAGAACTGCTTAGTACAGTAACCTGTTAAGATGGAACCACAATGGACTGAAAAATATTCTTGATTTAGACAATCTTCAGTCTTAGGAGGTACACTGTTCCTTATACTTTTATCAGGGCCGGTAGAAAGTTTTGCGGTCCCTGGCAAAACAGTGAATAGAGCCCAATATATACTGCAATACTGAACTAATAAAACTTAAATTTTAAATTATATTTATCAGAGAATAATTAACATATTATATACATAATAAAAAGTATGACAAATACCATTACTTTCACATTTAATGTACATAATTATTTTTAATTTTGAAAAATCTTCTATCCTTTACAATATTTTTAATTTTTTTGCGTTGACAGTTACTTTTTAGGATCATCAAAACTGTACATCCCGACAATTATATCAACTTTGCCTGAAAGAAATAAAGTTATCATTCACTATTTTCTCACGAAGAACAATTGAAAACAAATTTAAAAAGAATTTAATAACAAATCTAGAAGAGAAAATATATTATTTTATACAGAGGAAACGGTATTTCAAATTGTATAGAGTATAATTGCATCAATTGTATAGAGAAGCTTGGGGCCCATAACAGGTTCCTGAATGGCACAGGGATCTGGGCAGCATCCCCATTTGCCCGATGGCCATTTAAAGCATTATTCTGTTTTACACAGGTTCTGTTTTCACAGATTTTATTGCAGTACTTAAGTTGTCCCAATTTTGAAGTGCTTTTTCTTTTTGTGATATTAGACCTGGCATTACTACACTACACTGTATAGTTATATAATAAATATTTTTGTAATTGCCTTTAATTTGGCAACTATATAATATTAACCAGAGCCGTCCTTAGGGGTGTGCGACAGGTGCGGCCGCACAGGGCCTCGCGCCCGAAATAAAAAAAAATAATACAAGATAGCTAAATATTTATTAATTACCTTGTTCTGAATTATTTATTTCATAATAAAATTTGTATATGTAAACATGCTTATTAAAATTTTAAATATTTTATCCATAAAATGTTTGGTGAAAGTTGTGGTCGCTCGAGAAGAGAATAATTGTTTACAGCTTATATTAAATACATGGACATTGTGATACTCTAGCCTAGGCAGCACCAGACGCACAACAAATCTAGATAGGGGCATGAACTGAATGTGAATTGTTAAGAGGTGGGTGCTGCTGATGATGATTCAGAGAAAGTGTTCACTATTATTTTAATGATTATTTGTAATGTGACAACACAGATGTGTAATCAAGTTCTCTTTTTATTATTCAAGTATCAATGTTCCTGTCCATACGCATACGTATGCCCTGTGGCGTAAACACAGCGGGGCAAGGGAGATGAACTAGATATACTAGATAGTACTAGAATATCAAAATATTCAATAGTGGCAACCCAGCTGTCGTTGTGCGGGACGTATCTATTTCTCCGAAGTCAAATGCATAAATATATTAACAATTATCTTAGATTTGTGTCTCTGTTTAAATTAATTAATGCATTTTTTTATTTAACTCTCGGCTGATCACTGATCGCTTGTTCATGAATGTCACGTACATGTACTGGAGGTCTGCATTATCCAAAAATTTCAGCCCCTGGTCTAGCCCGGGCCAGAGAAGCTATCCTGACCCAGTGTAAAAGCTAAAAGTTCGGTCCCAGACTGAGCCGAGTGAAAATCATTAAAATCAGGCCTGATCCGACTAAATTGCTACAAAAATTTCTGATTTTCTTGACCAGCATTATCCTAAATTCTTCAAAATAATATAGGATAAATATTTAAACAAACATTTTAAAGTGCTACATTTTTCAGATTATACGTTCGCAATCCATGGTATGTGGAATTACAATATTAAGTATCACATAAGACAAATATACTCAAATGAAGGCTTATTAAAATTAAATATATTAGGAATAAAGAAGATTATTAAAAAGTCATAATTTTGAAGCTCTAAAAGAGAAAACAAAGTAAATTTTTTTAAATATTTCTCTTTAATTTATAAGCTAAAATGAATTTCTAAAGATTCTGTTAACGAATGTACAGCCGTCAAAAGAGAAAGAAAAAAAGAAGAGAGAGAGAGAAAATTCCCCATACTTTTTATTCTTCAAATTGTGCCAGAAACGTGTGAGAGATACCTTTCGACTTGGAATTTTGTCTGCTTTTCGAATATGAATATAAATTTCGCAATAAAAGTCGTCTAAAGATTAAAAATTGTGCTAACTTTAATTTTTCAAATGGTAACACCCACTTTTGGCACCATATTTCAGTTCCTTGAATCAAGGAAGCCCGGAAAAAGTATTGCTTATACAACTTTTCTTAAATCATCATAGAGTTATAAAATAAAATATGTTAAGGGTTTATTCATAAATTTAAAAATAAAGTTTATTCCTTACAAAGCGATGTATCGGGAACATTCAATTAGTTACTAGAAAAATTATATAAATATTTTTAGTGAAAAACATATTCACATTTATATGTAAGAAAATACCATAAATTTTTTCTGTTTAAAAGGTAATATTTTCTTTTCTATGGATGCTTTCATAAAAGCAGACCGTCCCTAGGCCATTAAAATGTACAAATTATATCTCAAAACTAATGATTGGAAGCTCTGTTCACTATCATATTGATGATTTTTTACAATTGTCGCTTGTTTTCTGTAAAAGTTAATGTAGATCATAATTCCATATTGTTTTAATATGAATTTCTTAGTATTTTTCACAATTCAAAATTTGATTTTGAATGGAAAAATTTCATAAAATATCTTTGAATCTATGCATTGTATCTTACTTTAAAGAAATCAATCGGATTATTTTTTAGGAAGAAAATAATCAGATTCTTGCCACGTGAATTAACATTAACATCCTTAAACTTTGAACTCATATAACTAAATGCATGAAAATTTAAGAAAAAGTATACAATCGATGCCTTTTTCTGGTCTATTTTGATCAAAGAAACTAAAAAAATGGTGTCAAAAGTGAGTGTTACCATTGACAATTTTCGGGTATATACAATTTTAAATATGTAGATGACCCCTATTACAAAAATTTCATTCAAATTAGAAAAGTACCTTTAACATCTCACGGTGGCAATTTGGCGATTAAAAAGCATGGGGATGTTCTTTCTCTCTCCTTCTTTTTTTTTTTTTTTTTTTACGACTATACAATATCACTATTCTACCATGAAAAAAGAAATGTCGCTACGATATGACACGGTAAGTGTAAGTTCCGGGCCCGCTGCAAGTATGCAGAAAGAGAATAGTCCGAGTATTTTAAAAGGAAATTGGCCCGAGTCTGTATAAACCTCTACTAAAACATGCCTCCCCCCCCAAAAAAAAAAAGAAAGTAATTCTGGTTTTGGGTGCGCCATTTTGTATGCCATGCGAGTTTTTTCAAAAAGTGATTGCGTTATGGGAAGTAATGTTACCAATTTATTGGAATGTCTATCAGAATAGTTAATTTTAATTCATTTTCAGCAGTGAATTACGCCTGTAAAGATTGATTAATAGTAACTAGTGTATTTTTATCCTGCTTTTCTAAGCGTAAACCGACAGAGTGAAAAATGTCCCAAGCCGGGGATTGAACCTGGATCCTCAGAATACCGCTCTGAGGTTGGGTTGAGTTGGGTTGAATAATGACGGCCAATTATCTACACTAGGGATATAGGCCCGGGGGGAGCGCCCTTCGTGGGGGTCTTTCTAAGGGAACCTAACCCGTATATACGCATACCGCTCTGAGGCTCTACCACTGAGATTCAACCGAGCAAGAAACCGAGTTGAGATATCTTTCCTTGTAGCTCAGTAGAGCCTCAGAGCGGTATTCTGAGGACAAAGATACGATTCCCGGCTTGGGACATTTTTCACTCTGTCGGTTTATGCTTAGAAAAACAGGATAAAAATACACTAGGTATTATTCAATATCTACCAGAATTTTCAAATATTTACGGTCACTTTATTTAATCACGGAATATCTGTCCTTAAATAAAGCGAAAAGCCTAATTGAAATTTCTGATAGATTAATTTAAAAAAAAAGCTAAATTGTCATCATTGATGGGAATGGGAAGGGATTGACTACTTTGGAAGGGTGGGGCCTCACAAAAGTTCTTGCACCCGGCCTCGCTTTCGCTAAGGACGGCTCTGATATTAACTATGCAATTACAATGTAGAAAGAAAGAAATAAGGATCACTGAAATTTTTATTATCAACATCATTGTTGGTGTGGGTGTGTGTTTCTTGCGCAGATAAGGCATAATTACTGCAAATTTAAAATAATAATAATAAAATTTATTGGGTCAATATGCTTTTATTTGCAAAATTTTCTTGGGTAGAATTTCAAAATTTTGTTTGTGAATCCCATCATTTTGCCCTGAACATAAATGCATATGAATGTTTCGCTAAAATGTCGTCATTTAGTTAAGATGTAATTTTTTTCAAGAAGTTTTTACTTTGAAATCCTCTCTGTATTTGTAATACTAAATATCCATTGTTATTTCCCTATTACATTTTCTAGGCACTTTTATTTTGCTTTGTTTATTTATTTTTTAATGAATATGACATCTGATTAGATTATTTTTCTTAAATTTTAGATTGAGATTTGTAAAATGTGCATTTATTTTAGAAAATTAATTGTGGTATTATTGTATAATTTTATCATTATATGTTTGCAGAACTTGCAGTTCAATTAGGACAGGACACGAAAAAAATTCTATTTAAGGATGAAAATTGGTTAGGAACAAAGACGAGATCTCGTAAGTTTTTCTTTAAATTATCATTTTTATTATTTAAGGAATGAAGATTAGTTTTATTAATGTATTATGTTTGTTAAAATTCCAGAAACTGGATAAATTTGCAGCATCCCAGTAGGTTATTTTTTTTATCTAAGGTTTTTTGCTTGTTTTTTAGGTGTGTTCATAATTATATAAATAGGTAGCAGCTATATAGTCGTCATCTGGTTTGTCTGTCTGTCTGCATATAACAGCGCAAAAACTATCCAACCAAATGGCTTGAAATTTAATATATATAATCGTTGCAGAATTTTATCGAGTCATTTCAAATTTTATGAAAATTGAATCAAAACTTAAAACGATATTAATAAAAGTTTTCTTCATTCTATTAAATCCTACTATACATAACTAATTCAATGCTATCCCATGATAGGTCATGATTCTAGGTTGCCATGGTGATGACGTCCTATTTAATATGGAGCCGCCATATTTTTGTATTACTAAATTTAAAAACCGAATCTGTATACTAAAATTGTTTAATTATAGAAATCCTATAATCTACCGACATATTTTTTTGTTTTATAAATGTTTCTGGAGAAATATATATTAAATGAAAAAGTAATCTAAATATATTTCATGTTCTGAAATTTTCAAAGCTTGGCTTAAGTTTCCCATTGAAATTTTCAGTAAATGTCAACAAAAGATAAAATGTTGCCAACTTAAAATGTACTTATTTTATTACGGAAATGAATCATATCATAATAACAGACGATATAATTCATTTTTTCAGTGAAATAATAATAACGATGATCTTTTTAACATTATCTTGTATTGGATACTTGCGCATAGTATAACTTTAATGTAACAGAATTGCAACTAATTGTTTGTAAAAGTGTATTGAAACTTAATTTCATAAAATAAAATTAATATCTATAATATGAAAATCTGCACATAAAATAAATTTTGTATGCATGCATTTTTGCATAAGACTGCAACAGTTATTGCACCAAGATCTGAATATTTATAAAACTAGTTATAGTATGAACGCACCTCATTTGTCACGTTTGACATAGAATTTCCAACTTGTATATAATTTAAAATCTGCATTTCCTACCTCTCTGGTTGAGTTTTGTTTATGAGATTGTTTAAGATCAAATCTCAGTTTATTTAGCAGATTTAAATGTATTAATCAAGCATCAATTTGCTTTTTTTTTTTTCAGCATGAAGCACTTGTCATAGTTTTTACATATGTTAATATGCGAAAAATAAAGTAAAACATATGTAAAATGTTTAATCGTGTTAGGAGTGCTTTATATCAAAAAAAAGATTCAAATTGATATAATTGTAATATACTAAAATTTGCTAAATAAACCTATGTTTATGTTCTTATATAACACATTTAAACAATCTTAAACAAAAATAAATCGCAGGGACAGTAATTATCAATCCTAATTTATCTTAAAACAAGCAAAACATCTTAGAGGGGGAAAAAAGAATATTTTGACCTTATCAACATGTATGTGTTAGAGATGAGCCAACACGGGCTCGGGCTTTATTTTTATACCAGCCTTCGGGCTCGGGCTCATTCCTTCTGAAACTGACAATTATATCTATTCTCATATAGAAAAAATAAAAAGAAGTTTTTCCCCTAAAAAATTATGTATTCCATTTCAAGTAATTTTAATGTTATTTTGAGCAGAATGAATAGAAGGGGAAACAGAAATCTTATTTTTCTTTTCTAGTATTAGAATTTTACTTTGCGAAGTGGCGTCAATAATATTTGTTGCTAGATTTTCGTTTGTGACAGTAGAGTATATTTTAATTGGAACGTTTATTTTATTTTATTTTTTTTAGAGATCTTATGCGAGATAAATATTTTTTTTCGTCTTCAGTCAATCAGCATTAGTTTAGGTTTGTAAATTTTTAGTCTTCTATTGTGTGCGAGTCATACTCTCTCTTCATATGAAAACAACGTTAGTGATTCTATTTTTAATTATGAACTCTGCTCATGCTAAAGCTCTGCTGTGCACATTTACGAAGTCACTTTCATTCGTAAGTAGATATAATTCTTGTCATGTATTGTTATTCTGATAGAAAGCAATCGAAGAGTGTTTCAACTTTTTCTATAAAAACATAGGATCTTTCAGATAACAGTGTCATACTTTTAATTTAAGCTGATTTTCAGGAACACGAAATATTGTTTTAATTCAAGAATCAATTATAAGTTACGAAATACACCTTTTATAGGAAATAGAAGACGTTGTTCGATTCTTCAGCATAGAAAGAGTAATTTCTACAAATTTCATTCATTTATTTATAAAACGCACTTCGTTAAAGTGTTATAGGGAGAGAAAAATATTTACATCCTCTTAAGGAAGTATATTTTATTTGATACAAAACTTCTCTTTTGATAAGATAGAATGTAAATTTCCATAAAATTAATTATGTGCACAGGATGAACAGTTATTTTTGCGTACGAAGTTTTCAAAAATGAGATATTACTTTTAAAACAATTTTTAAATATCATGCAATTTTTTTCAGGCTCGGGCTCTAATTACACTAAATGTTTCGGGCTCGGGCGGGCCCGGGCTCCGAAAAAAGAGAGCCTGAACTCATCTCTAGTATGTGTGTGTATGTGGGGGGGGGGGGGCAAAAATCAATGCTTATCTACATTTTTTATTTTTATTATTTTTATTTTTTTGGCAATTTTTAATAGCCATAATTAAGTAACCTGTAACATACATAACATGTCTGTGGCATGCCATTTAAGGTAATGGTTACAAGAGGTTAGAGATAAAGTTCTTCCATTTAAAATGAAACTTTAATCAAACTTCATATCTTTTCCTCAAGCAGTAAAGTTCCTTTAAAGCTCAGAAATGGAATTTTAGACTGCATGGTTTTTCACTTAATGCTTAAAATAAATTTAGATAAAGCATCAGTGCATATACTTATTTTTTTTTTTTTTTTACTTTCATCTTTTCATTTTCAGTTAATGCATAGTTAATCCAATTTAAACCTTTTTGAAACCTACTCAATTCACTTTCAAAATAAGAGTGGCTTTGTGTACTATACATCATATGCCATGAAACATGTGTCTGCTTACTCACTTGCAGTCACAGATCTTCCTTTCTTTGCATCTGCTAAGCCTTTAAAATTATATGAGTTTTAATATATAGTTTGTGTGTAGAAAAGTGTAGTAATTATAAGTTTTGAAGGAAGGAAAGAAAAGGTCTTCAATATCAATATGTAGGTTTTCTTTTTCTTTAACCCTTTCACGCTCAAGGGAAATATTTTTCCCTTCTACAAAAATCGTTATCGATTGTTCAGTTATTATTGAATCGATATTTTTTTTACTGAATGTCAAAATAAAACGTATGTCCAAGGCGGCAAATGTGTTTCTGAACGAATAATAAAAAAAAGAACTGTCAAACTTTATTGCGCCAAAACCAAAACATTCGCGGGCTGAACTAATAATATCTTGAAAGTGTTTTGGACTTGAGAAAATTAGAATACCATAACTAACTATTTATTTTACTTTTCTGATAATTTTTATTATGTTTTTTGTATTACAGAGCAATAAATAAAATACCGATATAATAAACCTAATTCTTCGTTTATTTACTTTTATGGTCCATAGAGAAAAATATTTCCCATGAAATTATAGGAAACATATACACCCTGCTATGTTTTTCTGGTGATATTCTCTTACTTTACATCCACAATAGCTAAAATATTGTGCTGTATTGGCATATTTAGTCTTGCACATCTTATGGTCCTGTAAGGGTTAAATGAAATCTGTACTGAGCAAACTTTTAAAACACAGACTCACATATTTTACTGTATTTTCTGGTGTACAAAACACACTTATTTTACCCTTAAAATGCACTTTAAAAATGGGATGCATCTTTATACAATGAATGTAGAGGGTTTTGGGGTCATCCTTTTTGACAATTTTTGTGCTTGTATGATGTATATTATGCTTTTGTTAATACTTTATTTTATTTTTAAGAAAAGAAATAGAATTAGTTACATTGACTAACCTAATTTATATATGAAGAATTGTGTTTCATTATAGAAAATGAATACTTTCACAGATTTCAATCTACTCATTTATGTATTACTGAAGTTCTAACATAAAACAATTTTTAAATGTAAGTTTAGGGGATATTATTGCATTTAAATAAGAATTTCATTTTAATTAATACAAATTTGTTCATAAGTAATGTTTTTGTCATTTTTTTACTTTAATGTTTTTTGCTTTAAAAAGTGTTTTAATTTTTGGGATGTGCCTTTTACGAAAGAGCATTCTTGTTTGCCAGAAAATATGGTAGCCAAACAGACGTCGATCCAGGCAAAATTTAGAACTTATTTAGGGCCCCTTCACAAAAATCCATTTAATAAAACTGTTCCATCGCAAAATTCATCTTAATAAAATTGGCATCTTCACAAAATATAATTCCACAAAAAACATACTCTTCATTAATTATTGTTAGGGGACATTAGGAAAAGATGAAACAATTTTAACAAAAATATATTTTTTTTTTTTCAAATTATGTTTCGCTAATACGAAATACAAAATTTCAGAATAACATCTTGAAACATTTTAACATATTTAAAAAATATAAATTTGATGATAATAATTAAAATTTTAGGTTAATAAACCAATTAAATTAGCAAGAAAAATGTCCCATCCCTCCCTCATGTGAGCCACATTCAAGAAGCAGCTATGAAGATTCATAAAGTAAAATTTCTGGTGATATAGACAAAAAGATGAGTACTAATTTGGGAAAACGTGATGAATAAATAATATCAGCATCTGCTATATTTCATAAGTTTCATAATATTAGTTTTTTCAAATTTTCTTGTATGTTTACCAAAAAAAAAATTTATTTTTGCAATTAAAAAGTAAGGTGACCTTAGATTTGGGGTGTTTTAAATTCAAGCAAATATGGTAATTAACTCCTGCGTAATGTATTCACTTCTAATTTGAAAAAATATTTTGACTAATACTCATAAATTGGTGTACAAGTTTTAGCATAATGCAGTTGAGGGAGGGAGAGTAACTAAATAGTTGTTAAAAAATAATAATACATAGTGGCGAACTGTTATAAATCTCTTGTTTAGTCATTATTCCTGAAGTTAATCGACTAAAAATATAATAGAAAGTGTAATAAATAAAAAATATCTGCAGACTGAATAATAATAATAAAAATCTGCAAAGTAGATCTCCTTTCTCTCATTTTCTATTACTAGAATTTTTTTTTTTTTTAAGTACTTGTGTACAATGTTATGTTATTGAATTATCCTCTTACTAAAATTTCTTTTGACTATTTGTATGCGAAATAGTTTGATTTATTGCTAATAAATGTGCTTGTAATAAGATTGAAAAATCATACCAAAATTAATGTTATATTAATTTATTATTAACTTCAAGATTTTCTTCCGGCATTCTTATTTATCAATATAAATAGAGGCTGTGAAATCTTTAAATTAGCGATATCATTAGATCTAAATTTTCTTTGTGATACTGATTGATAAATTATTTAATAGTTGGCTGTTTACTATCTATGATTGTTGTAGAACTTTGAAATTTTCAGTGGTTTTACCCAAAATTGTAAAATTTGGGTATATTTTATAAAGCGGTAAATAAATGTAATATCATTAGATTTAAATTTTCTCTGTGATACTGATTAATTATAGTTACCAGTTTACTATCTATAATAGTTGTATGACTTTGAGATTGTCAATATCTGTACTCAAGAGTGTAATATCTATCTGGGTATATTACATAAAGTGATAAATCTAATTTCATTGGATTTAAATCTTTGTGATACTGATTAATAAATTACCTCATAATTGTCAATTTACTATTTATAATAGTTGCATGACTTTGAAATTTCCATTGGTTCTTTGCAAAATTGTAAAATCTGGATATTCTGGATATATTTTATAAAGTGATTAAAAAAAATAAATATCCTGTGGATTAAAAAAAAAGTCTTATGTATAAAAATATATATATCTTTCTTTTTGTGTAAGAATTTTTGTTATGAAAAAAAATAATTTTAACTGGCTTTGTTTTTTAGGTGATGCTACATTATCTCGACATTCTGGTATTAACATGAAAGAAATAAGTTTTGAAGTTAAGATAGCTAACACTCCGTCTGGTGAAGTATGTTAAATTTGTTAGCGTTATTTGTTTATATTGATAAAAGATATCTTATAAATGCTATTCATTTAGTTCTTATTTGTAAATAATTTCACTTTTAATATTCCTCTATATACTGCGGTGTTTGTTAATTAATGAACTTGAAAATACTATAAGTCAGAAATAACAGATAAAGTATAAAATGTGCCTTGTACAGGTATACATTTATTGTGATTGCCTTTTTTAAATGAAGATATGAATCATAGACATAATAGACATACTGCTTGTTTCTCCTTCTCAGCATAAATTTCTTTAATTTTCAGTATCTCGTATTTGTCAATTAACTCTTGAGGAGTATTCATAATTATAATCCATTTTTTCCACATAGAACATGCTTCTACCAAATTTTTTGCTATTCTGTACATTTGTTTTCTTCAATAGCAATTTTTTTGTTTTGTATTTGTTTTTTTTTATACCTTACAACATATTGTATCTCCTAACAATCATAACTTAAAAATGATTGTAAATAGGGAAGCTTCTGTAGTCTAAAAAATATACAATTAAAATTTCAGAATGTTCAGATGATAAGATCTATTTTTTTTTTTGTTATGTTAAAGAACTAATGCAAAAACAAAACAAAAAGTGTGAAAAAAAAATATTTTTTCACTAAATTTTTACATGGGTTGCAAAACTGTTATATTTATAATAGAAAAAATTTAAAAAGTTCGTAGAAGAATTTTTTTTTTTTTTAACTATGAAATGACCCTGTTTGAAAAAACAAGAATGTCTTTTTACGAGTGCTTTTATCACTAAACGTCATTATTTTTCTCGAATTTTTCATTTAAAAATATAAATTCATACAAAATTGGGTTAAAGATATAAAAGCATACAAATTTAAGGTTGTTATCACGGGCAACGCCAAGCGGGTCAGCTAGTTACTAATGAAAATAAGCCTTTTTATAATAATTCATTTTAATGAATGATGATATCTTTTCTTTTCTCAAATTGATCTTGCGCTCATATCTACAAACTTTCAAAGCTGTAGCATTTCGAAAATCTATTTGTGATGGAGATCATTGAATTAAATTAAGATTTTTTTGTATTTGATGTTTTTAAAAATGCATTTTTTCGATTATAGTTGGCTGTTGATTCCCGGGTTTAATTCATGAAAATATAAAGATTGATAAAAGTATGTTAGAAATGTTTTACATGGAATATTAAAGAACTATTGGTGTAATTTTTGAATTTCTTGAAAGAGATACTTGGCCTCCACTTTTTAAAACTTTCCAACTTACAGGAAAAGCTCAACTAACCGGCATACTCGGGAAGTACCAATTGCCGGATAGTTAAGTGCTACAAAATCTGTCATGAAAGAAGGAGGGGGAGGATCAATGTAACAGTGAAACAGGAAAATGATTTTTTGGCCTATTTTCCATTCATCAAGAAGTTGATCAAATAGTTATTTTATTATTTTTAAATTTGCATTTGATAGCTATTTTTGCTGAATTAAATATAAAAGTAAACAATATTTTGTGTTAGGATGTAATTTCTAAATTTAGTTTATAATGTTACATTATTTATAATTAGATATCTCATAAAGATTTTAATTTAGAACTAAGATAATAACAGATGCTGCTGTTACTTCGTGTGCTAATAAAGTAAACCTCAACATGGAAAATAACAAAACTAATGAAGTCAACTAACCAACTAGTGTTCTAGTTAGACGTTTTACAAAGGCGCTGCACCCTACTCTTTTTAAAAGTGAAAAATGCACCCTGCACTTTTCCTAAAACATCAACTTTGCGTCCCTGTAAATTTTTTTTAAATGTTACCCTTTTTTATTTTTTTTCTGTAAAAAGCACATGAATGCTTGGAAATTTAAGTTCTGTATGATTCACTTGTATTACCTCAATTATACCTGCCCCGCGTAGGCCAAGAAAAGGTGCAGAAATCCCACAACCCCACCGTAATAATGAATCTTTTCTACATAGCTAAGAACATTATCACATGCAAGCTGATAACGTCAGACTTCTCTGATCACTATAGAAACAAACTGCAAACAGTTGTCAGCATTTTTTTTAAAAACTGGGTCAGGTAGTGGATTTTTTTAAAGGGCTCTAATTTTCTGAAAACTTATTGTATTTTAATAGAAATTTGGCAAGTAGCCTAATTTATTATTATTTGTATTTACTGAAAATTTGAACGCAAACGGACAATTAACAATAGAGATGTCGATTACTTTTTTTAAATAATAAGTAAGAAAAAGAAAAGTGTATTGTTTTTCATTCTTCTTTTAATTATTACCTATTCTGCGCTATCGAGCTGTAGATAATTCTTTACGCTATATTGTTTGTTTTATAACATTCACTGTCATGAACATACACATAGATTTGTTTTATGCTGAATGAGTCGCTGTGATAATTTCAGAATGCTAATAGTAAACTTCCTAAAATGGCAGTAAAATTTGTTCAAAAGTTTATGGGAAGAGAAAAATAAAGGAGTTCTCCGAAATTTTCCAGTTAGTTGAGCTTTCCGGTTACTTGAATGCTATATAAAGGAGGTTTTACTGTAGTTGAAAAGTGTTTATGAATTCAGTTTGTCTCTCTGTCTGTGCTCTAACTTACGAAATATAGTCAGATTATCCTGCATTAATTGGTACATGTTATTAAAGTTTACCATGGCATGTTTGGTATTGAAAATGAAGCATGTAACATTTATAATTTGTTTATATGGCATTCAAATGAATGCCATTACATTGTGGTCTATGGGGGAAAATCATTTGCAGTGTATTTTAATGATATTAAACTATTTAAAACATACTGAAATTGATATATATCAAGGAGGTACACTACAAGATGTTTACTATAGAATAGGGTGTGCTTAGCATTTATTGCTCATTTACAGGGACACACAAAAGAATTCTGTTACAGTACTGTCTGTGAGCGATAATTTCTGAAAGTACGTTTTTAATTGTGGTATGCGTTTTTAAGTTTAACTAATATATACAGGGTGGTTTTTTTTAACTGACGCTATTCAGAGCCGTCTGTAGCTCGTTCTAATAACTGGATTGACACAAAATTTTGTGAATGGACTAAGAAAACCATGGGAAAACGATTCCAACAAAAAAAAAAAATTAGTTCCAATCACCACCGATAGGGGAAAATGTGGCGCTGTACATTGAAAGAAAACATCAGAAATAGACAAAATTAATAATTTGGATAAAATGCCATGGTTTATTCATCATTTACACTTTCCCTTTCGTTGATCGCAGTTGAAACATCCATTATCACTTTTTCTGCCACCGGTTTACGTCCTCTGCCTGACCGAACTGCTAGCGAGCCTGTTTCTTCGAATTTCAGAATTATTGCTTTCAATACATTAACGGATAAAGGTCCTTTGCGCAGTTTATGGCGTGTTCTAAGTAAACAAAGAGCGGCTGGTGCATTGCACTGGTTACAATAATAGAACTTCACAAGTAATGCGCGCTGCGGTAACGTGAGATTCATTTCCAACCTGAGCTGAAATTGTTTCTCGGTGTTTTTCGCATGCATTTATAACTTATATTGCCGCTACTGTCACTTACGTGAGTAAAAATTTGCATTTTCATTTATTGCCTGTATTTTATACTAATTCTCAGTTGCATAAATTACCACAGCGCCACATTTCCCCCTATCGGTGGTGATTGGAACTAATTTTTTTTTGTTGGAATCTTTTTTTCCCATGGTTTTCTTAGTCCATTCACAAAATTTTGTGTCAATCCAGTTATTAGAACGAGCTACCAGCGGCTCTGAATAGCGTCAGTTTAAAAAAAAACACCCTGTATATATATATATATAAATCTATAGATCCTATACTGGACTGCACAAAAGAATTCAGATATTTTCTGATTATAGATGGTAATTTCTGAAATTGGGTTTTTGAGTGTGTTATGAGCAGAGTTGTATAATATAGACACACAGCGTATGCAGAAAATTTCCTGCAAAATTATAATCTTTGCAGTTTTTTTTTTTTTTTTTTTTTTAAGATACTAAAAAATTTAAAAAAATGTTCCCCAATTTTATGTACGATTTATTTACTGTCAATTTCAAAGTTTAAAGATGCAAAACTTTGTGCGAAAATGTAAAGAATTGGGCTGTTTCTAAATGCATTGACAAAATATTTGATAAGAATTCAGCTCTTCCTATCATGGATTTGTAGTTTTATTATTTTTTTAGCCAAAATAATTGTTCTTTAACTAATATTAATTAATTTTAAATGGCAATTATTTTAAACTACTGTTTTTAATTAATATCGTCAAAATAATATAACACGTAATTTTATTAAACAGTAAATTAATTTGCAGAAAGTTTTTGATCCAATATTTATGTGCGCAGAAAGTTTTTGGTTTTATACAAGTCTGGTTATGTGTTTCTCAAATTGTTTATTTAGATCATCTTTCACCTTATTAAATGAGGAAGTTTTGTTACAGTATTTTGAATGTGTTGGAAAATGTTTCTTATTCTATACTTGATGCATGATTTTTCTTTCTTGTTCATGCATGGTCAGGTTGCTCTTATTTCTGATCCCTTTTGTATTTGAAAAGTCTGGTGCTAAAAGAGAGACAGGCTCCCCTTTTGTGCAAATTTTGCTTTTATTATCATGGAAAACAGTGCCAAAAAGATGCTCTATCAATTGATGCTAGAATGATGCAGCTCTGTTGATTTGTTAGGGTGCTATACAAGATATATTTATGTCCCTTTTATCAGTTCACTGCAAGAAGAAGGCAGTTTTTACTGTCTCCTGAAAAAATTGTAAAAATTGAGCTGCTTCCTTTTCACATTGGACTCTTCATTTGATCTTTTATTGATTATTTGCAAGATCTTAACTCTTAATTAAAGTAAATTATCAAACTTAACATGCAGACAAACTAATGGAGTGTAGGAGATGCTGAGTTTAAATTTAGTGTCAGATTGGTGATAGCCATTGGACTTGATACAGTTCTTAAAAAAGTATTCCCCCCCCCCCCCTCTGTGATAAAGATATCACTTTCTTTATTTTTAATTACTTTTTATTTCAGCTCAGTGCAATTCTGTATTTTATTACACGCTAGTTCATTCATCTTCTAGTTCATTCATCTTTTGCCGGTAGTTCGTCATTCCTTTAAACCTGTTTATCGGCAGCCGACGCACGCTGCAGTTTTTTTTTTTTTTTTTCATTGGAGAATGTTTCTCTCTTTGCATTGTATCTTTAGTTTTGTTTCAGCGCAGATGCTGGCCTTGAGCTTCCCTTGCTTACAGCCGCTCTGATTTTGCATACTACGCATGCACCACACATCCTATAGCCACAGTGTTTCAATTTCTGCTTCGCCACCGATAATTTCAGAGATCACTCTTTTGTGTTTCGGCTTTAACTTGCCATAAGCGCTACAATCGAAAGGGGGTATGTCTATTTTGGTGAAATTAAAATGCTTCTTTTAATTACCAAATCTTGATGAGTTTTTCATTTGACTTTTTAATTTTAGCGTCATCCCTAATAAACAAATAAATTTGAAATAATCTTGCCTTTATTTTTGTATTTCCCAGTCATTGGTATAAATACCAACATCACTGGTTTTCATAACAGAATTTTAATGAAAACAATGCCGTAAAATATTTGTGAAAGTGTCGTCTGGTCCGATCCGAGCTACGGCTTGCATCCAAATTCAGCCTTTGCATCAAATTTAAGGTATCGTTGGCCGTTAGAAATGTTTGATATTCTTAATAGTCTGTGATGCTGAAATTTTAATTTAATATATTTAAAAGTGTATTCAAGAAACCTAAAGTTTTAAATTAGTTTCTCAAGTGAATCTATGGAATTCGACCAGTTTTAATATAAATATTTTGGAGTTCAACAATCATTCGGACAGGAATTTTAAAGGATTATTTATTATTACAGCAAGGTAACAAACTTAGTGATAAATAAATAAATAAGAGTTAGTTTTAAAGATTTAAAAATGTAAAGCTGGGGGGGGGAGGGGGAAATTTTCAGGAGGAGAGAATTATTTATATGATTGGTTATTTATTTATTATTGTATTTTTATTATTGTTACTACAGAGTAGTTGCCAGGCCAGTAAAAGTTTAAAAATTTAGTTTTAAAGATTTTAAACTGTGTGTCAGTGCTGGTGGGCAAGTGGTCATGTTATTTGGGAGAGGGGTAGATGACTGATTATTTATTACTACTAAAGAAAAACAAAAGTTGCAAAAATTGAAAAGTTTTAATGATTTTTTCCTTTTGATGCTGGGATGTACAATAGGAGAAAGGAAATTTTTCTGGGAAGGGTTTGATAAGCTTTTTTAAAAGTGGAATTTTGCTGAAATGCAAAATATCTTATTCCTCCAAAAATAAAATGATGTAAATGGTATGATATGATTAAATGCAATAGGCAACGTCAATCATTAACATGGATGAGAGTGTTGTTGCCTGTGTGTACACAAAGAAAATGTTTTCTTCAACTCTCTCAATTTGGCAATTTCCGTCGTTACAGTCCTCCCCAAATGAAACATTTTGTTTTGATTTATCACAATGGCAATCAGTAGTTAGAACCCTGGGTGCAAATGTTTAGTGAATTTTGTTTGTTCTGAACATTGTTTTATTTATTTAAACTATATATACTATTAAATTAATTGAACAAATGCAGAATTTTGTTCTTACTTTGCCAAAGGTTTGAGATATTTATCTGAATTATTCAGATAGATTCAAAAAATATATGCATGGTTTTAGTTACATTCAAAGCTTTAGAGCAAATAAAATATTATATTATTTCTTGCTTTAATTAAAAGGGAACCCCCCCCCCCCCCCCACAAACACACACTCTTAACTTCTCAGTTAACAGTAGCATTTAAGTGCAATTTGTATTTTTTTCTTTAGTTAATGTTTGAATAAACATCATAAGACATCATTTTATCTTCTTTTTAAATTTTAAATTCCTATTTAAATTTCCTCTAATTACATTCATGTGTTATTGAAAATATATTAAAAATTCTCACGCCAGAGTAAAATTAGGATCCTATTTATATGTATGTACAATTAATAACTTTCTTCTTTTCAGACATGGAAAGGTTTGTGGCAAAAGAACCATATTGTGGCTAAAATCTTAAAATTGAGAGAAACACCCCCTAGAGTTACAAGAGACTTCAATGATGAGTACCCTCGCTTGCGGATATTTTCTCACCCTAATGTCTTACCTGTTATTGGTTGTGTTGTTGCTCCTCCAAGCCACATTGTCATTAATCAGTACATGCCATTTGGTTCCCTCTCTGCAGTTTTACATGAAGATACTGGTATGTTTTGTGTGTTTTTTTTTTACTGTTAAACAGGGTTCATACTCCTCAGGGACACCTTGAAATCAGAGAAAATTCAGGGAAATTGTTTTGGTCTTAAAATCTCAGGGAAAAGTCAGTAATTTATCACAAAACCTGGAAAAATGTTCAACTACTCTGGAAAAAAGATCCAATCTATATTTAAAGTTTACGTTAGATAGCCATCACTTATTCTGCATGCTCCATTGTTGATATGGAAAAATTATTATTTCTTGGAAATTACTCGCAAAAAACTCAAGGATTTTTATTTATTTTTGTGAAATTGAGTATGAACCCTGTTAAATAACTCTGCTTTTACAATATAAGAACACGCATTTTATCTGACAATTAAATACACTGAATTGTATTTAATTGTCTGATAAAATGTGTGTTCTTATATTGTAAAATTAAGTAATCAGACGTAGTGTTTATGCTTTAATATATATAACTCTGGTTTTCCTGTACTTCATCATTATATGGTATAATATATATGCATTTGGTAATCTATTCTTATCCTCAAAATTTAGTAATTTTCAATATTGACATTGAAAGATTTTGTTATTTTTATCTTTTTTTTTAATCTTTTTTTTTTCATTTATTAAACTACTGCAGCAAAATTTAATATGCTTTATATTTTGTTTGCAATGAAAGTTTGTAATTAATTAGTGCAATACAATTTTAATACTTTCTATATTGTCTCAGAAATAAAATAAAAAAGGTTGTGATGAGTGTAAAATGAGTTTGTAAAAGTTTCACCAAGTTTCATGTTATTTAGTGCTGAAAAAGAAAAAAAATAAGAGCACCTTTAAAAGATGATGATATTTTTAAAATTTGGAAATCATTTGTGGTTCTTTGAGTGATTGCAATTTGTGATAATTAAATCAACTATTAAGTAAATGCAGTTTTTCCTCTGCAGTCTTCTTCTTTATTTATTTATTTATTTATTTTTTTTTTGTGTAAATTTCTTCTTGCAAACTTATTATGAAAAATGTTTTAATGTATATATATATTTTTTTTTTATGAAAACTTTTTGGTTCATTTATCTTTTATATCAACAATAACAATTATAATGTTGCTATATATTTATGAAAATATGTAAATTTAAGTAAAGAACTATGCCGATACCTTTCTTTATCTTAAGAGGTAAGGTAATAAGTAATTTTGCATATTTAACCAATTATTTCACCTCCTTATTTAGCTCTTTTTATTTTGAATGCAGTGCTATAAAATAAAATCAAACCTTATAACTGATTTGGAAAAATTATATTATCTTGGAAGGGGGGGGGGGGTGAAATGTAGTAATGCTCAAAAGCAGATCCAGCCCTCCATTTATAAGGGGGAGGGGGTCGTTTCTTTTTTTGGAGGGGGTGTTGTCATATGTCTTCATTACCAGCTTTTATATCTTAGATCCAGATTGACTATTTCTGATATATACCCAAATTCATTTTCTTTTATAAGTGCTTGAAAATTGCAGGTATATTCGTAAATATATAAAATTTGCATGTTTTATGCAGATACCAAGAAATCAGAGTTTGCCATTTTCTTATAAATGCAAATAATCTAACAGAAAGTCTTTTCAAAGTTCACATTTTAAGCTGATTTTCAAAGCTTGGCAATCATAGAAATATCGTCTTGAGCAAGCAATCAAATATAATTCAAAATGTACCGCATTTATAGGAAAATTAAAAACAATGTTCAATCCTATAGTGCTTAAACAATAATGCCTGCAATTTTCATGCATTTCTATTTATTAAATAAATCCATTGAATGTATAAGAAAGATTAGAATTTAAAAAGAAAGAAATATACATGAAAACACCTTTAATACATATTTATATTTCAAAAAATGTATTGTTCTATAGAAAGGTTTTCTGTTTAGAGGGAGGGGTCATGATCCCCATGACAAAATTTGTTAAAAAAAAATTTATTTATCCACTGAGTTGATCCAGGGGTGCTATTTCAACTTTTTTGGGGGTGGAGGGGCTATTTATTGTTTTTTATCTTGATATGCACAGCTGAGAAGCAAGAGATTCAGTTTTTTCTAACATACATTTTTAAAACTGGCCAAAGTACTCATTAATGATAAATGTGTCTGACTTTGAGAATGTTGTAATAAGCAAATGTTATTGACAATCAAAAATTTCTGCACTTAAAATGTTTATTTAATACAGTATAGGATCCGTTATCTGGCGTCCCGGTATCTGGAACGCTCTGAAAACCGGAATGCAAAACACTAAACAAGAAAAAAAAAATATTTGAAAAAAAAAAAAAAGTAAAAATTAAAGTGTCAGTAAGATAAAATAACAAAATGATATTACCTTCATTCCAAGGGGTGATTCTGGTCCGAATTTTCCCAAAAATTAAGGCAATGATTTCCGAAAATTAAAAAATATATCGGTCATAAATCCGAAAATTCGGACATAAAATGTATCGGTATTTTGGCAAATGATCACCGAAATAAATCAATCTCGTCATTTGTTCAAAGAAAAGTCGCCAATTTTGTCAAAGGATCGCGGGAAAAACGTGGCTTTCATCATAGAATCGCGAAAAAACGGTAAATTTTGTCAACAGATCGCTGGAAAAATGTGACTTTCATCAGAAAATCACGAAAAAACGGCAAATTTCGTCAAAAGATGTCGAAAAACGGCAAATTTTGTCAACAGTCCGCGGGAAAAACGTGACTTTCGTCAGAGAATCGCGAAAAACCGGCAAATTTCGTTTAAAAAAATCATGAAAAACGGCAAATTTTGTCAAAAAATTGCAAATTTTATCGACAAATCTCGAAAAAATTGCAAATTTCGTCAAAGATCGCAAAAAAGCACAAATTTCGTCAAAGGGACTCAAGAAAAAAAATGTGTCGGGAGTGGACACCCCTCCCCCCTTCAGTTAACTTTTCAGAAAATTTGCTGTGAATTTCAGAATTTTGTTTCTTACTCAGAATCACCCCTGCTTCATTAATTAATTTATAAATTCAATAAATAAATATAAAAAATTATGATACAAAAAACATTACGATAAGAAAAAATTAAAAACAATTACGTTAGAAAAATAAAACATGTCTGTGTACAAATTAGATTTTGTTACAAGTTTCATTAAAAAAAGTTAAACGTACTTTAATGCCAGGTGTTATTCCAGAGAAATATGGTAAGCAGAAAACTGACTAACATTTCTTTTTTGTTTTGTAAAATTCAGCCTAGAAAAATTATTTTTATGCTAAGAATCGATGAATCCGCCATTGCGATCTCCAGCAGATGATCTTTAGCCTCAATCTAGGGTTACTTGTATAATTTTTTTTTAAACAAGCTGGATAAATGACGGCAGTTGATGCCGTCGCTATCTCCAAATCAAAAGATTCTGCTCCCAACTCCCAAAATGAAATTTTATTTATTTTTTGTAATTTACATTTTTTTTTTTTTTTTCTGGTGCAAATAATGTATTAAATGAACAAATTTATAAGTAATGTATTTACATATATTATTCATATTTATCACTATTTTATGAAATTATTTCGTATATTTTTTATACTTATAAAAAAGTGTTCCGAATTACGGGGAAAACCCCTTATCCAGAATGCCCCAGGTCCCAAGCATTCTGGATAACGGATCCTATACTGTACTAATGTTTCTACTTTAATCAAATCTGGCAAGTTATTTTAACGTTAGTGCAATTTCTGAAGAAGTTTTTCTCAGTCTGATCTGTGATGACTGATACATTCTGAAATATTAAATCCTTTGAAGGTTACCCCCCCTAATTGGCATCCCTGGTGTTGATACATTTTCTTTTGTAATAAAGTTATTATTGAACCTATAAAGATTTAATTTTTTTTTTCTTTATTAATAAATTTTTGAAAACCAGTATTTTGCTTATAAATATCTAGGTATTGTCGTTGATACTGCTCAAGCATTAAAATTTGCCATCGACATCTGTAGAGGAATGGCTTTCCTGCATACTCTGGATCCTTTGATACCACGTTTTTATCTGAGTAGCAAACATGTCATGGTAAGTTTTTTATCTTTTGTTATATATATATATATATATATATATATAGTATGTGGATTTATCATATTCATGTATAATAAACTTTTCATTGCTTCTATGATTTTGCATTATTTGATTGGAAATAAATAAATTTGGTACTTTTTCAGTATAAGGGCCTTGGCGAGATAGGGAAAATGGCCTTGGTGGAAGGAAATTTGGCAATATATTTTCTGGCAACCTATTTGCTGTTTCATATACACAAGCAATTTTTTCAATATTTATACAATTTATTTAATATCTATTTATTGAAACAGAAGTAAAGTGTATATAAAAACAACAATAATGTATATAAATAAAATGTTTGTATATATATATATAATATAAATATATATATAAACAAGCATAAAAGTTTATCAGGTTTGTTTTGATAGCTGTTTATATCATTGGGAAACGAACATTGCTTTCTGAAGCCTCAATTGCACTAAGCTTTTTTAAGGCCTCCTATAGTGGAAAAGTATCATTAATTTTGTTATTTGATAGGTTCACGAATAGGCTGTCTGATTATTTCCGTATTAGAAGTTATAAAATAATAATAATAAGTAAATATAAATAAAGATATCGAAAGCAAAACTATTTTCGTAAATAAATAAATAAATAGAACTTTTTAAGAATGTTGAAGGAATGACTATGTTTCCTTTATATTCTTTTCATTATTCTGTCCGTAAATATTTAAAGAAAAGAAAAAAAATCAATTATTGAATTCCACATATTGTGCACACTGTAAATAAAGTTGTTTTGCTCATGTGATAATGTATAGAATTTTAAAAGATTATTATATAATAAACTATTCCAAAGATAAGCAGGGATTTTGTCTCTTTTCTAAAATATGAATGTCAAAGGGAAGTTTTTCTTTCTAAATCAACATAGGCAAAACCTGGCCTGTATATATTTTAGACATATTTCAAGGTATATGTAGAACAATTAGTTCTGCAATATAATTTAATAATATAAAGTTAAATGTAAAAGGAATAATAAAAATAATTTTCTTTTTAACCCTCTCATCCATGGAAACCTCATATGTTGTATGAAATAAACAACCTTCAGCGAGCTGCACATATTTCATTTCGACTCCTTATTACATATAAAACTCATGTGTAATTCAATAACGCTTGTGGAATACAACGATAGATAGCAGAGTCATTTCTTGTTTGAATTTTCAGTTGAAAGATATGGTTTTGACATATTTTGCTGCTGTTGTTGTTCTGCTTGAGAAAAGACTTTTCCAAAGAATTTCTGATCTTGGAGTTAAACAAAAACATAACCACATTCTTTTTTCTTTTCTTTTCTTTTTTTTAACTTTCTACTTAATCCATCCAAAATTTAAATTGTCACAAAAACTATTTAATAATTATTAATATTAATCTTTTAGCATTTGTAAACCTTATGTGGCTCATTTTGTAATTAGTGTAAGATTGAATTCTATATTATTTGTTCTTGACAATCCATTTTAAATCTAATTTAAATGCAAAATGTGTTCTTCATCCATTCAAAATTAATTCACACGTGAGAGGGTTAATCAATTGTCTGGCATGTAAGTAAAATATATATATATATATATATATATATATATATATATATGTAAGATATCGCCTCTGTATAACGGGCGCATCTCGGTATACCGAACGCACATCGATCCCTCTGTAACGACGGACGGTTGATCGCCGCTACCACACATCCCAGTAAGGTATAACGTCGTTGATGTAGTCGTGCGAATGTAAGAAATCAGCAGGCATTTTCCTGGGAACTAGCTTTTATTCCAATTAATTACAAGTCTCTCTTTAAGCTAGGCCCAGGGGACAGTTTGAAGAGTCTTTTACCGGGGAAACATCGTCTTATCGTTCATATTTCGGCGAATTGCCGGACTTACAACGGCAAGGATGCCGTCGCACTTCGAAGAATACTGGCCGTAGTTTTTGTGGAGAGTGATTAGAGTCAAAAGCCACGCAAAAAACACGCGGAGCACGTTATATACGACCAGACAACCGCCAGAGACCGCTCTACAAATCATGAAATAATGTACTTTAATTGGCTAATTAGCCCTTGACTCATATCTAGGTAAGCAGCCCAGATAATTAACATGCAAGATGTAGCCACCGGGAGAAGAGAGATGCGTTACCGTCAGCACTTTTAATCTTAACGAGGATTCAAAATTGATATCTGTTCGTAATAAATGTATCGTAAGGAAAGTTAAGTTACAGGGGCAACTAGAAATGAAGGCAAAACTTTAAAATTTTGACACACGATTTAGGGATTTTAAACTTTGAATTTTTATATTTTAGTTTTTGATTTGGAATGGGTTTAACTAACTATCCTTTCATATCAATCCACATTCGTTCACATTCAATATTCTTTCATACTTTTTCACATTCATTTCACATCCCCCCCCTTTAAAAATGAGCACCACAGTACTTGTCAGCAAGGGCTGTGGGGCTCAACCCCATAAGTTAAACTCATTTTAAACTAGGCTATCGAAATTTTTTTTTTTTTTTTTTTTTTTTTTTTTTTTTTCTACGGAATTCTAATTAGACTCTCAAACTGCTTGGGCTTACTTTTACATAAAATACTGGTACTATTTGATGATATACACTGAAGATTAAACATATGACATATATTGTAAACAAAACACACAGCTGCAGCAAAAAAAAAATTGAACATTTCTCGCGAGAACATTGTGTGCTATTTTTTTAAAAGTCTTTTAGCACATTTCGAAAGTTTCTGTTAACCAATATGTCCTGTTAGAATTGTTCGTGGATTATATTTGGTTCATCAGGAAAGGGAAACATTGCACCTTTCTTCAAACATACAATACAATAAAAACTAAATAATATGATACTTTAAAGCAGAAATATAATATGGCAATTACTTATATTATTTACAAACACAAACAATTAAAATATGCACTTAAACTTATAAAAATACTTCAACATGATATAAACACTTATTCAAAATATTAAATTTAAAAAATATAGCATAAAAGATATTTCAAATATATTGTAAATATAGGACAAAACAATTACTATAAATGTAATAAAAACAACACAAACATGAAAATGTCATATGAGCAGTTACAAGGTCTGTTACTACTCCAAAATATCTACTTACAAGCATCTTTGGGCTTATAGGACACTAGTGGGAATTATTCTCAGGAGAGAAAAAATATTGAACTTGAAAACTTTGTAAAAATAGGAACTTCTAATCAAAAAAAAAAACTTAGGTGAGGATAGGCCCTCTTGTAGGGAAATAATAGTCTAATTTATGCAGTTGGTTAAAAAAGGTAACCAATTGTTCTTGCTTTAGCCAATTATCTAGTTTCGAACAATAGTTATTAGTTGGCAACAAGACAGTTGGAAAAAAAGGTTAAAGGTACCAACTTGGTAAATTGGAATACGGACTTGATTGATTGGTGAACTGGGTACAACATATGAAAATAGAGGATTTTTTGGAAAAACATCAAGTAAGTCATTATTTGCAGACTGAAGAATTTCTATATTTCACAGTGGCGTTGATAACATACATTGATTTTTTTCAGCTACCTCAGTATGGTGGTATATTTGGTAAAAAATGGAATACTGTTTGGGATAAAAATGGAATATAAGGTTGACATAAAAAGTTTTCTCATAGAAAAAGGGGTTTGATCACCTGAGACATTAATCAAAGCAGCAACTTTGTCTTCGGTCATTTTCAATAACCTGCTGACATTTATTTGCACGCATTTTGGATGTTTTATTTTCGAGGTACCCGGGTACTTAAAAAAAATGCCGGAGGTTATGTTTACATCACGATGTACAAGAATTGCCACTGGATTGACCAGGAATTTCGAGATCATCCTTATTTTTGGTTGCTTTGTTGGGGTTTTAGCACATACTAGAATCATCGCTAGGGTTGTGTCTACCAACGGGTTCATTTTGTCATTAAATGAGGATAGGGGTGGAACCTATACCTTTCTTTTCACTAATATAACTTTGGGGATAATCATGACACTAATTAAATTCTTGGTGCATTTACTAAAAAGGCAACTGTTTCAAAAATATATTTGGTCAGGGAAATACTAAAAATATAATTCTTCAGAATAAAAAGGTAAATATAATAAAAATAGCAATAATAACAATAACGCAAAATAAAAAAGCATATATTTTTCTTGAAAAATTGTTTAGTCTTACTATGACAAAAACAGATATCTCAAGAGTTAAACTAAAGCAGTAAAATATGTGCATTGGCACTAGCACTTTTGTGCACAGTGCGCCAGGAATCTTTGAAAATTCGTGACATCAATTTTTGGTGCACCTCATCACTGTACAGAGGTTAATTCTTACCTGGAGCACACACATTTATTATTACCACTTGATTACCGACATATATAAACTTTTTACAACACATATTTACAGAAATATCTAAAAACATTTAATAGGTCATTTTTATATGAGAAACTAGTTTTTTTTTTTTTTTTTTCCCAAAAAATTTGCCCTTTTTTTTTTTTCTTAATTTTTCATTAAATCCCGCTTAATTTTCCAAAATAATAAACAAAAATAATCTGCTTCATTTAATCACTTAAGTTGTAACATAGAGATAATAATAAATAATAATAATAATAATAATAATAATAATAATATATTTTATAAAATTAACACTTAAAAAATAAAATTTCTAATTGTTTCTGTTTAATGGTTTTTCTCTTAAAAACCTTTTGTTCACTTTGTCAAAAAATAAAATAAAAAGTCCTTGACAGCTTTTAATCTCTTCTTATAAAATAACAGAGGCGAAACATACCTGGTTTATTGCTTTTCATTACTCCATTTGATTGCAGGGAATACTCACGTGAAAAAAGGAAAAAGAAATCACCATTAAAATGAAACCAAAACAGGAAACATCAACAAAACAACGGACTCTTGACACACACAAAGAAAGGGAGAAAAAAAGAACATTCCTCCTTCTGCCAGGAGATCGTTGACCTTGAATTTTCCACAAACCATCTGTGAACCATCCCTTTCGCTGGATAGTAGGTCATTTGAGCTAACTATTGAAAGTGAATGAACAAAACTGTTTTTCTTTTGGAGTGAAGCGCTGAAGAAAAATTGTTTATTTTAAGTAGGCAAGGAAATAAAATGTTTATCGGAGATTTGATAGCTTAATGAGGAAGCAGGAGCTCTTTTATTAACTGATTGTAGATATTTATTTCTTTATTTTGGACACAAACTTTTTCTTTTCAGTTAAACACACTAGTCTTCTGTTATTTTCTTTTAAAGGCCCGGTGATTAAAAATAGTCTTTTTATGGTTGGTTCGATTACGATGTTTCCTATTAATGAATAGTTATTTAAAAGAAAGGATTTTCCCATGGCAGGTATTTAAATCCTAGCAGACTCACTGTAAGATATCGCCTCTGTATAACGGGCGCATCTCGGTATACCGAACGCACATCGATCCCTCTGTAACGACGGACGGTTGATCGCCGCTACCACACATCCCAGTAAGGTATAACGTCGTTGATGTAGTCGTGCGAATGTAAGAAATCAGCAGGCATTTTCCTGGGAACTAGCTTTTATTCCAATTAATTACAAGTCTCTCTTTAAGCTAGGCCCAGGGGACAGTTTGAAGAGTCTTTTACCGGGGAAACATCGTCTTATAGTTCATATTTCGGCGAATTGCCGGACTTACAACGGCAAGGATGCCGTCGCACTTCGAAGAATACTGGCCGTAGTTTTTGTGGAGAGTGATTAGAGTCAAAAGCCACGCAAAAAACACGCGGAGCACATTATATACGACCAGACAACCGCCAGAGACCGCTCTACAAATCATGAAATAATGTACTTTAATTGGCTAATTAGCCCTTGACTCATATCTAGGTAAGCAGCCCAGATAATTAACATGCAAGATGTAGCCACCGGGCAATGGCGGATCTAAGGGGGGGGCGATGGGGCGATCGCCCCCCCCCCCCCTTGAGCCGAAAAAGAGTCGATAAACCGACATTAGAGGCCTCCATTGGAAAAGGCTTCCGGCGGTCCCGGCCCGACCCGCGGGTCGGGGGACCGGGCCTTCTTTTTCTGGAGTCTCGGGCCTGGAGCGGGCCTCGCGTTTTCTGGAGACTGGGGCCGACCAGAATTCTTTTTTTTTCGGGTCGTGCCTGGATTAGATTTCATTCTTTCTAAGAAGTCTGCACGGGCCGAAATTTTCAGGCCTGAGCCAGGCATAAAAGCAGAAAATTCGGTAAACCTAGGTAACCACTAATAATAACTCGTTTAAAATATCATTATGAATTTCCTAAAACACATTTTAAACCACTACTGATTGCATTTTGATTGAATTTTATGTATCATTTTACATTATGAACAGCCCATATAAAATTAACGGTATCAGAAACTTAAAAATTGTGCAACTTAAATTGCATGAAGTTGCCTGAAATTTCAAACACATCTTTGTGTTCCTAAAAGCCTGTATTTTAATGTGGTATAGGGCAATATTTGCGCAAACCTGCGCATTTTTGAAATAAATGGATTTGAAACACTCTATAAGTGGCTATCGCATAATTTTCCATTAACGGAAAGCATAGTAAATTGTCTGTAGACAAAAATATTTTTTAATAAATATTATACTGTAAGAATTTTCTAAGATGAAATAATGTAAAAAAATAATTTAAAATTAAACTATAAAATTAAATTCAATATATACGTATCTTGTGTTAGATAAATATTTACATGAAAATGCCGAAAAGAGCAAAGACTCTCAGAGGGCTGAATCTACTCTAATAAATGGATGCATAATGTGTGAGTGCTAAAATGTTATTTAAAGTAAAAGTTCTAATGCTTCTGGAAATTTTTTGTTCCTTTGAGCGTTTCTTACTTTGCGTCTAATACAGGAAATCAATGGTTCAGATGTTATAAGTAAATGGTGCAACAAGTCTTCGTTACATGCTCTTCGACTTATTTTTCTCGTATGGGAATCCCGGTACCTCAGAAACTCTTTATTTCGAGCTTCGCCAGCTTCTTCCGATAATAAACCAATTGGCCAATTGGAACAGCAAAATTTGTAATTATATTTTTTCCATGAATTAATAACTTATGAATAGAAGCTGGCATATAATACCACCCGTACTTCGAAACACATTCTTTAGCTGTTTCCAGTGCAAATTCGCCAATTTTTTCGGCATTAATTACTTCGTCACAGGAGATAACTTGCATTATAATTGCAAAACGTTTAATTAGTTCTTTATCCAATCCAGTGATCTCAGCTGTAATTTCAAACTCAGCGAAAAATGTCCTTGCAGTGTTTAAATCGTGTGTCAAACCACTCCCCTGTTTAACAACATCAATTAGCAAACATAATTCTTTTCTGAATTCGCATTGAATTTTTCTCTTTGATTCTTCTTTTTGCTTCTTTTGGTCTTCAGTTCTAGCACTTAAAGCTTTAAATGATAAATTGTAAGAAATATGAAGCAAATATTCCATAGACCGTATCTTTACATGTAGACTAGATACACCAAAGCTGTATGTGGATGCGTTTACACTTCTTTGAACAATTTTATCAATGTTATTCATTTCCGAAGGGCTTTGCACCACAAATATAACATGTTGAACAGGAGGATGTATTTGAAATTTCCGTAATAATTTTTCTATCAATCATTGTTAAATTCATTTCATGATCAATGGTTATATTTTTATGTGCTATATCAAAAGATCTTTTAAAACCCTCAGATGCTAATTTTTGTTTGCTGCATGCAAAAGAGCTTCTCCAGAAGTATCCTCTCTTAAACGTTGAGTTAGTTTTCTTTTATGAGTTTCGGTTACATCTGAAAAAGATTTCCGAGACGTTGATTTCTGCGAATTTTCAACTTCAGATGGTTTAAATTCATTACCAACTTTAAAGGAACACTGAAGCCAAGAATCGTTTTTAGTATTGAAACGATCTAATTTTCGTTGAGATTTCTGCCATCGATCTTTTACAGCTACACAAAACTTACGTAAACGCTTCTTTAAATTTTCTTCATCAATTTCTGAAGCACTTAGTCCACAGTAGAACAGCACGTATAAAACTAAGAATTGATTTTTCATAACAAAAACCATTATTTAAATTATTTAGATACAGAAACAAATCTCTGTTTGTTATCATCTTTCAAAAGAATATAAAAAAAAGCAAAATGAAATAATCTTGCTTGAAATAAAAAAGAAATATACTAAAATTAATATCACTACAAAATTATTTTATAAAATTATTATTATTATATTATTATGATTATTATTATAATCCCGATGATAAAAAATATGCACTGAAATAGGCTCTAAAATGTTGCAGAAGAATGTTTCGGTTTTGTAGAACGATTTTGAAAAGTTATCTAAACATTACATATGTTGCCAATTAAAAATTAAACAAATATTTTGAATATTTTGCCAATGTCCTTAGGATATAAGTAAAAACATGATTGGTAATAAAATTATTGTCTGCTAAGCTTTTTCTTTTTCTTTGATTTTCAAGTTTAATTTAGTTATCCAGTATGCCTCTAAAAGTCCTGTTTTAAACAAAAAAAGATTAAATTGCTCATAAAAACCATGCAAATCTATTGAATATAATATATTTTACTTCTTTAAACCTAAATATAACAAAAAAAAATCTTATATATAGGCTTATACTATTGTGATAATCCTATGTTCGACATCTGCTATACTTTGACCCACTGTGCGCCGTGTTACCTTCCCTGCATGAACAGCCGATGTCAAACTACGAAATATTGCACATAAATTGCTCAGCGGCCCCTTTCGGTGGAATATCCCCAAATTTAAGTACGACCTGCTAGCCATAGTCAAAAACCTATTAATGAAATTTGGTTTAATTCTATGCACAATTTCATACACTTTCGATGATACAAAGGGGACATACACAAGGACAGACAGACATTTTGTAAAAACATGTTTTTCGGGATCTCTTTCGGTGTACATCCCAGAGATCTGCATGGGCCGGAATTTCCAGGCCCGGGCCCGTCCCGATTCGTACAAAAAATTATTGGCCCGGTATAAAAGTTAAAATTTTTGCCCGAGTTTGGCCCGGTATAAAAGTTAAAAGTTCGGTCCGAGCCCAGCCCGGACCGTGTAAAACAAGTGATTGGCCCGACCCGGCACGGTATAAAATCTGAAAATTCGGCCCGAGCCCGGCCCAGCCCGTGAAAACAGATTATTGGCCCAGCATGGTATAAAAGTTAAAAGTATGGTCAAGTCCGGCCCGGCACGGTATAAAAGTTAAAAGTATGGTCCAAGTCCGGCCCGGCACGGTATAAAAGTTAAAAGTATAGTCCATGTCCGGCCCGAAAAAAAATACTGGCCAGGTCCGGCCCGTAAAAAACAAAATACTGGCACAGATTGATATACGAGTAAAGCTAAAATCTCGGACTGATTGGTATAAAAGGATTTTCCCTGATTGGTATAAAAGGAAAAAAGTATAAAAGCTAAGATTATAAAAGCCCGGTAATTAAAGCTAAACCCCGAGCCCATCCCGAGACTGTCCATTAGGAAATTTTTACTGCATATAGATTTTATCAGAAAAAATATTTTAGACATTCTTTTAAAAAACAGGGTCAACCTGAACACGATACGCAAGAGTGAAAAAACACGACCCGCAGGAAAAATATAGAAGTAAACCCGGCCTGCAGAAAAAAAAGTAAAAATTAACCCAATCCAAACCCATCTCGTATCAAAAGACTAGTTAACCCAACCCAAACCCGACCCGCAGTAAACGTAGAAGTCAACCCGCCCCAAACCCGACCCGTAGCAAAAAGTAGAAGTAAACCTGACCCGCAATTAAAAAAAATTAGACCCGGCCCGACCAAGACTGTGGGTCAGATATTAACCTCCAAATTTCTTATATCGCCCCCCCCCTTGAAGACTCTCTAGATCCGCCCTTGCCACCGGGAGAAGAGAGATGCGTTACCGTCAGCACTTTTAATCTTAACGAGGATTCAAAATTGATATCTGTTCGTAATAAATGTATCGTAAGGAAAGTTAAGTTACAGGGGCAACTAGAAATGAAGGCAAAACTTTAAAATTTTGACACACGATTTAGGGATTTTAAACTTTGAATTTTTATATTTTAGTTTTTGATTTGGAATGGGTTTAACTAACTATCCTTTCATATCAATCCACATTCGTTCACATTCAATATTCTTTCATACTTTTTCACATTCATTTCATATATATATATATATATATATATAATGGTCTGCTAAAGTTTGTGTATTCTCTTTTCTTTTCTTCTTTTTGTAATGCCTGATTGTAAGATTTTTTATGTTAATCATTTCATGCTTGTCCAAATTGATGATATATATGCCTTGCTACATATGACATATCTATATCTAATCATTTGTAGCAATATTTTATATTTTCTTTAAATTAAATGACAATTTTGACAGTTCTCTTAAACTAGATTTTGATGCAGTGATGTGACTGATTTTATTTAATAGGTTGGTGAGTTAGAATTAAAGCTTGCTGTCATTCTTATTCTTCTTTTAACATACACAAGTGATTGATTCAGCCAGTGATATAACTATGTATGTTGAATCTACTTCTCTTCCACATATTTGAGCAAAAATTGATCATGAAGGTACACTAAATGCAACCAAAACTAGTTTGTGATAGAATAAAAAGTTCTGGTGCTAAAAATGTAGTTTTAACTGCTATATATATATAGTAGTAACTAATATATAGTAGTTACTGTTCATAATTTTTCATGTGTCAACATTTTTTCGTATCACTCCCAATGGCAGGTGTACCTATGTCATCATAATAATGGCTTTTGGTGATAAGAAGGATTGTTTAGGAAACCAATGCTAGAACTTTTTACTTTCTTTCTTTGCAGTGTTTCGGGAAAAAAGCAATACCCTTACTTTCTTTAATAATTAAATTTTTTTTTAAAAACTATTTCATATTTTATGTTTTATTATTATCGATTCCTAAATGTCTGGCTCCATACTGAGGTACAAAATATGAGATTGGATGGATAAAGTATCAAACAGATATTGGTTGTTAAAAACAAACTTATCATTTTCAGCAAAATGGACTTTCTGTAAAAAAAACTGCAAAAAATTAAAATAATCGCTGTATGACTTCCAAATACACTTTATTGAAAACAGAACAAAATTTACTGTATCAGGCAAAAAGATTAAATATGATTGCTTTTATGTATGGGTCTAAATTGCCAAGGAACTTACAAAATCCAGGTAATATGTGAATTGTTCCATTCAATATAAAATAACAATGAATCTAATAAAAAAATTTCCAAAACCTGAGTCTCGTGCATTTTTACCTATTTTTGTGTATTTGGAACCAAACTTGCAGACCTCTACAAAAGATAATTTCCTTAAAAAACTGCACATACACAAACATCTTTCTTTTATTAGTGTAGATTTATAAGAATGGAATTTTTTTTTTTTTTTCTTTTTTTTTATCTTTTGTGGCTCATGTTGATGTTTAACAAATTTGAAAGTGTTTTTTTGTAAATAATTGATTTGAAATCTTTTCTGTGCTGACCTATAATGATGCAATTAAATATTTGTTTTGTATGAAATTGTAATTAGAAAATTTAAAAAAAAAAAAAAAAAAAACTTTTAAGTATTTCAGAAATATAAATATCAGTATATTTAATGATTTTTTTTTCTTTTTTTTTTTTTTTTTCAAAATGAAAATTTATAATTCCTATGATAACAAAGCAATAAGTAGTACAACTGCTCAAATGAAGGTGATTCTAAATATATCAATTTATTGATTACTTTTAAAAAATAAATAAATATTTTACCCAATGTTTATATTTGTCCTGATTCAGATTAACATCATCAAAATTCATTATAACTTTATTTCTTGATTCTGTATTACAAAGTTAATTTTCAGGACATTGCAATTACCGTAAAATCCCGTTAATCCGCCCCCCCCCCCCCCCCCTAAACACGATGGAAAATCGTAAAACAAGCAGGGGGGCGCTTACATGGTATTAAAACTGTAGTATATGATATTTATGGGTGGGGGGGGGGATGCTAACGGCCGATCATCGCAAAGCATGCATTATTTTAATAAAGTAACAAAAGAAAAACATTTTGAAAAAAAAAATGATAGACAAAATAGAAAAACAGTATAACTTCACGATTAATGGTGATTTCAGATTATAGAAAATTCTGGATTTCAGAAACTTTGAAACTGGAATGCATTTAGATAAATAATAACACTAATATCTGTCATTAATATGGTAACAGAAAAATAAAAGGAACTTAATAATTTAAAATAATTAAAAAACACTGAGAAATTGCAGTTGAAAATGTCCTGAAGTAATTTCGAGAACTAGTAACATTTTATGTGGTGTCGCCATCTGTTGTAAGTTAGGAAGGTTAAATAACTGCTTTTTTTAAAAATCATGATTTCGTATCTATACATGTTAAATAAATAATACAAATCACAAAAATTGAGAACATATAGAACGAATTGGTAGTGTTGCCAGATTATTAAAACAAAAAACATTACTACCACAAAGATAGCACAAATTACACTACAAATTCGACTGTGTACCGACAAATCGATTGATCTGATCAATTAATCGATATTTTTTTTGTGATTGGTTTTCATAATAATGTTAAATACGACTACAAATTCTTTAATAAAATAAATAGATTCTCTTTTAATCAAAATATTTTCCCCACAGCATCAAATGCACATTTTTAAACTTATTTCATGAGAAACTTTCACTATCGATATTTTTAATATCTTCATATCGCCATGGAGATCAATTTACAGCAAAACTAATGTTTGGTTATATTGCTTTTTCAGATCGACAATGTGTTTGTACATGTTTGTGATATATCAAAGAATCGTCACGTCTTTCTGATTCGTCGGGAAAGAAAAACAACACTCGGGAGATGAAATTTTTTGTGTTGATCTTGACGTGCACGGCGAAATTTCTTTTGGGGGAGGGCGCTTTCTCAGGATTTTTGGAATTTTCCAATTTGTTTACAAAGTGGGAGGGGGGCGCTTAATCGGGAAGGGCGGATTAACGGTATTTTACGGTATGGTAAGATGGATATTGGGTAGCAAATCATTTTAACCAAAGTATAACATTAATCACTATAATATTTATTATTATTATTATTATTATTTTGCTATAAATATTAATTTATGTATATACCTGCCAAATATTCTATTTTTCAAGGGAGACTTTTATATTGATTTCCTTTTTGCTGTTACATTCAAACATTTCTCCTGTTATCTTAAGGCGGTTCTCAAAAAAATGTTTTTCCCTGCTCACTAATGCAAAACTTTCTGACACATTTACAGTCTCATTTTTAAATGTAAAAACAGGACACTTGCAGGCATGATTATGGAAGTGATTTGCTATCAAACAGTTTTACCATTTTTCAATCAATTAATTACATCTTGAGTTAAAAGAAATTGTTGCCCTATGACAGCAATTTTTTTTTTCTCTTTCACATGCTGTCATGTCTGGAAATTCAGTTAAAAATGCCCACTTTGATAGACTTTTCTGAAAGATCCTCTGCCAAAAAATGAAAAAAAATGTTCGATTCCATTGTTTCTGAATAAGAGCAATTTCATGTTTTTGTTAGCAAAAATGAATTCAGAAATGTGTCAGAAAGTAGCTCCTTTGGATTTGAGAGCAGCTTTAAATATTAAAAAAAATACATATAATATTTCAAAGATTTTTATAACAGAGCCATAAATCTAACAAACATGTATATGCAGAATTCGGCACCTTTTTTATGGGCGTTGATGAGTGAGAAAATGGCTTTAGCAAGAGAAAAAAAAATTTATAAGTACTTTTTGGCAATTTATTCACTCTTTCATAAACAGATTATAAGCAATTTTTTTATATATATACCTACATACATAAACAAGCATAATAGTTCATCAGTTTTCTTTTCATAGCTGTTTGTATCATTTCGCAACAAATGTGACGGTCTTCAGCCTGAACTGTACCAACAGCATTTTAAATAGCACCAAGGGTCTCATAAATTGGAAGTACCAAAAATGTTTATTGAAAACTGAATCTACTGTTGCAGTACATAGTCATATATAAATTTATTTTTCTAAAGAATAACACCAGTTTGCATTGACCCTAGTAATTATCTTAGTTCTTTAGAATTTAAGTGATTAGTGCTATTAATGAAAGTGTCAGCTCTGTTTTTACATGGCTCTAGCCATATAATAAATTTGTCTAATAAAAAAATTTCTTATTAAAAAAATCAATGCATTTAAGATGTATATCTGTTTAACTTTGCTCTCTCTGTTTGTAACTTTTATTAACCATCGCACTAACCTAAAAAATGTTGCTAGAAGAATCTGTTTTCTCTCCAAAGTTGGCAGGTATGCATTTATAGCAAAATGAAAGGTGTTCAGTTTTTGGCACGTGAGTCGTGTCAACACCTAAAAAATTTAAACAGATAGGATAAATGATGAGTTTATGAATGTGTGTCAGTAAGCTTAACATTGTTAAATAGGGAGAGGAAGGGAAGGTAAGACCACCTTTAGACAGGGTCTGATTAAAGCATGGGCCTTCACCTGGGGCCATTTACTTTGGGGACCCCAAATTTGGTATGCAATTCTCATAAAGCTGAAATTTTAAATCTATTGTAAACCTGTACTGATTATAATCAATATTTTGTAGTACGACAAAAATTTTAAACATATATATATATATATAGGGCTGTTTAATAGCCTCTGCTTGTTAACTAGGAGAAGACCCTTTAAATGCCTCAGAGGAGGACTTAAAGGAATCAACTGGGAGCAGAGACTTAATGTCCAATCCGCACCTTCCATCGGTGCAGCCTGTTAGTACTCTTGCCTAGTGCATGGGGAACGAACGCGGATGGGCTTCCTCCAACCCGCTTGGCCAGCGTGGAGGAATTTGGCCACCTCCCCTCTTATTTTACCATGAATTCACAAAACAAATCACGGCCCTCAATTCCCGGCAGTCTGCATGTTCCTGATTACGGCAGCGATCAGAAAAGCATGAAGACAGAGGGTGCTAAGAATCACCGGGCTCGGCTTGGCTGCCATAAGTTGATGACCTTGGCTACGTATAATGGACGATCCTTATCTTCTGAAAGTCATTTACAGGAACTTGAAGAAGAATTAGAAAGAATCAACTGGGACATTCTAGGATTATGCGAAGTAAGAAGAAAAGGTGAAGAGAAGATTGATCTTGCCAGTGGACATGTATTGTACTACAGAGGTACAGAAGATGGAAAAACAAGTGGTGTAGGATTTCTGATTCATAAAAGGTGGAAGAATCAAATCGTAGAATATGATAGTGCATCAGATAGAGTTGCAAGGTTAGTTATACAAGTGTCAAAAAGATACAAGCTGCAAATTACCCAAGTTTATGCACCAACAATTAGCTATACTGATGAAGAAATTGAGGATTTCTATGAAGAAGTAGCTTCAATGCATCAAAAAGGAAAATGCTACATAAAATTAATAATGGGAGACTGGAATGCTAGAATTGGGGAAAAAAAGAAAGGTGAATTCTCAGTAGGAAATCATGGATATGGGGTGCGTAATGAAAGAGGAAACAGATTGATTGAATTTGCAGAATGTGAACAGATGTATATCATGAATTCATTTTTCAAGAAAAAGCCACAAAGAAAATGGACATGGCGTAGTGCAAATGGCTCAACAAGTGAAATCGACTACATCTTGACAAACAAAAAGCATCTTATTCAGGATTGCAGCGTTCTCAATAACTTCAATACAGGAAGCGATCACAGGTTAGTTAGATGCAAACTGCTTTTAAATACTAAAGTGGAAAGAATGAAGCTTTTGCAATGCTCCAAGAAATCAGTCGATATTATAAATCTCCAGAAACATAAAGAAGAATTTAATTTAGAACTTAAAAATCGTTTTCAAGTACTTCAATCAATCTTAGAAGAAGAACAAGATGTTACAGTAGTGAACAAGAAAATAACAAATACTCTACAAGAAATTGCAAGGACGATAGCTGGTGAAGTACAAGTAAAGCAAACAAAGAAAATAACAGAAGAAACAAGAAGATTGATGAAGAAACGCAGAGAATTTAAAATGAAGAAAAACTATCCTAAATCAAGAGTTGAATATGCAGAATTATGTAAAACGGTAAGAAAATGTGTTACAGAAGATATCAGAAAATTTAACTGTGATCTTGTCAAAAAAGTTCTAGAAGATAACAAAAGTTTAAAATCAGCTAAGCGCAAACTGTGTGTTGGAAGAAAAGGTATTTTTGCACTGAAGAGAGCAGATGGAACAATCACCAAAATCAATAATGAAATAGTACACATTGTCGAAAAATTCTATAACGATCTATATAAATGTGAAGATAAAAGGGAAATCAACCTACGTGATCCACTAGTAAACATAACAGAAACTGAAGAGATAATCCCAGTGATGACAGATGAAGTTGTACAAGCCATTAGAGGCATGAAAAGAGGTAAATGCCCTGGCGAAGATGGAATTACAATTGACCTTATCAAAGAAGCAGGAGAAGAATTTGCAAAAATGCTAGCCATACTGTTTTCCAAATGTCTCGAGAAATCAGATGTACCAGAAGATTGGAATAATGCTGTGATGGTGTTACTTTATAAGAAAGGAGAAAAGGAAAACATTAAAAACTACCGTCCAATCAGCTTACTGTCAGTGATTTATAAAATTTTCACCAAAGTTTTAACGACAAGACTTGAATCAGCTCTGGACTCAGCTCAACCTAGAGAACAAGCAGGATTTCGAAGTGGATTTAGCACAATGGATCATATTCAAACAGTAAGGGAAGTTATAGAAAAACATAAAGAATATAATTTACCTCTCTGCCTTGCCTTTATTGATTATGAAAAAGCATTTGATTCGGTCTACACATCTGCAGTAATTACTTCTCTGGAGGACATTGGTATAGACAAACCTTATATCAATATCATAAAGAAGATCTACAAGAAAGCAACAGCCACCATCCGTTTGGACAAAGGAAAAGCGAAGATCAAGCTTGGAAGAGGAGTAAGACAGGGAGACACCATTTCGCCTAAGCTTTTTACTGCTGTCTTAGAAAGTATTTTCAAGAAGCTGGATTGGGAAAACAAAGGGATTAGAATAAATGGGGAATATTTAAGCCATCTCCGGTTTGCTGATGACATTTTAATTTTCAGTAATAGCCCTGAAGAATTGCAAAATATGCTAAAAGATTTGGCAGAAGCTAGCATTAATGTGGGATTAAAAATAAATTTGGAAAAGACTAAGGTGATGTTCAATTCATTTGCATCAAAAAAGAAAATCGTCTACAACAACACTGAGATTAAAGATGTTGAAAGTTATGTGTACCTTGGACAAGAAATATCATCAGACAACAGTATCATGAATGAAATCAATAGAAGAATAAGAAATGGATGGAGTGCTTTTGGGAAGAACAATATTATTCTGAAGAGTAACATACCTCTTTGTTTGAAAAGAAAGGTGTTTAACCAATGTGTTTTGCCTGCACTAACTTATGGAGCAGAAACTTGGACACTAACAAAATGGATGGTACAAAGATTACAAACAACACAGCGAAGTATGGAAAGATGTATGCTAGGCATAACCAGAAGAGACCGAAAGAGAATAACGTGGATAAGAAGTCAGACGAAAGTTTTTGACATCATCGAGAGAATTAAACGGCTAAAATGGAAATGGGCTGGGCACATTGCAAGAAGACAAGACAATAGATGGAGCACAAACACCCTACAGTGGTATCCCAGAGATGTAAAACGACCAAGAAGACGACCTCAAGTAAGATGGAGTGACGAAATCAGAAAAGTGGCCGGTGTTAATTGGATGACTAAAGCACTAGACAGGCAACAATGGAAAAATCTGGGGGAGACCTACATCCAGCAGTGGATTGAAAACGGTTGATGATGATGATGATGATATGTGTGTATTTATATATTCATAAGACTTAGATGTTTAGAGTTTGCATTAATTTGAAAATCTTGTTCTGTTATTATTTAGATTGATGAAGAGCTGACAGCTAGAGTCAATATGGCTGATGCTAAATTTTCATTTCAAGAAAAGGGGAAAATGTACAGCCCTGCATGGATGGCTCCTGAAGCTTTGCAAAAGAAGCAAGATGACATTAACGTAAAGGCAGCTGATATGTGGAGCTATGCAATATTGCTGTGGGAACTGGCTACAAGAGAAGTGCCTTTTGCTGACTTGTCGCCTATGGAATGTGGCATGAAAATTGCTTTGGAAGGTTTAAGGATCACCATTCCACCTGGAATCTCACAGCATATGTCCCGCCTTATACGAATTTGCATGAATGAAGATGCTGGGAAACGACCTACGTTTGATATGATTCTACCAATTCTTGAGAAAATGAAACAGTGACATTGAATACTGTAGATTGTTATTTTTCTAAGTGCCTCTCCATTAATGCTTTCAACTCTACATTTTGTTTTTTCATTTAATGTTTTGACTGAATTTGATTGTTTAAACGAAACATCTGTTTCTTGTTGTAATATTTTATGTCATACACCTCCCTTAATTTTCAGGATGTGCAAGAAAACATTAATGATCCATGTAATTCCTTTTCTAATGCCTTTATTGTTTGATTTCATGTAAAATACACATATCTGCAAATATGCAAGTTTGGACCACAAGCTCATATTTCTACCAGATTTTGGCTCTTACTGATATTTTAGTGATTACCAATGTACCCTAATTTTCTGCCTATAATCCGTGGCGGCATATAATCGGCAGGTGGCAATTTCATGATATTTTGAAAAAAATATAACATATAATCTGCAAGTGGAATTTTCGCTTTAAAAAAATCACAAGATCCATAGGACTGATGTTCAGCCATATTAGAAAAAATATTGAATCTAGTGTAAAATATTTTAATTTTTAACTTTTGTATTTAATATAACACTTGATAAATAAATAAATATTAAAAATTTAGTACAAAGATATTTGCAATTCTATTACACATAAGTAAGAATAAATTTAGAAGATTATTACATTACTTAGTATAGAAATTACAATTAACTAAGTTAATTAATTAAACATATGTTTAAATATCGAAAATCGAGCAAGCATCATCCTAGAATACACTAATATTATATTTCCTGATAAAAAATAAATAAATATACAAAACAAAAAGATGTTTTAATTTAATCAAAGGACTTCATTTAAAAATAAAAACAGTGCAACTTATTAAATCTGTATTAAATTTAATATTTATTCAAAAATGATAATAATGAAAATAAAAACTTACCCATTATGTTGCATCACAAACTTGTACAGCAAAAATATAAACAATACTTAATAATTTATTATGTAGACGTAAAAAATTGGATGCTCTTAATAATAAAATAATTTATTTAAATCTATCAGAAGAATCAGAATTGGATTCGAACAATTTTAACAATTCTTCTGGTAAATTTGTATCATTCTCATTTACAGAGTTATCATCACTAGAGCAGTCGTAATCAACTTCATTGACTATTTTATCCTTTTTAAAGGCATTTTTAAAAGTTTTCTCAGAAAGTTCGTCCCAAGCTTCTTTTATCCATTTGCATATTTTTATCACACAAAAGAATTTTTCCTGTGAATATGTATCAGGTAGCACCATCTGTTGATTTTTAAGAAAGATATTTGTAAATTTGCTTAAAAAAATTATGTTTATTGACATTTATGAAGATATTGTGTAGAAAAAAAAAATTGCAGATAATCCGTGGTAGCGTATAATCTACATTACAACAAGAAAAAAAAATTACTTATAATCCGTGAACTATAGGTAGGAAATTAGGGTAATCCCTGTACTAACAACTTTTGTTGTTTAAGTTTTAAGTTTAGTTTCATGCAAAGTACATTTCAATTGATTTTTCTAAAGATATGCTTATTTTATTGTTTATTTTGTTTTAAAGTGTTTGATGAACTGAAAGTTACCATGGCAAATTCAGAATTCATTGTTATGTGATCTGAGTAACTCTCAGATAATTTAAGGTACAATAAAATTCAGTACAAATATGATGTGCCACAATAAGCACCTGCTGCCAAAATCATTGTGACTAGTTTTAAATAATCTTTTTTTGTGTTTTGTTTAATGTTTTGATTGAATTTGACTATTTAAACAAAATTTCCATTTCTTATTTTAATGTTTTATATGTCACATAATACCTCTCTTAATTTTCATGAAGTGTAAGAAAACATTAATAATCCATATAAATCATTCTACTAACAATTTTTAGTGTTTAATTTCATATAAAATACATTTGATGATTTTCTAAAGCTATGCTTTTTCTGTGGTTTTGTTTTGTCTTAAAGTTTTCAATTAACTTGAAGTTACTATGGCAGATCTAGAATTTATTGTGTTACTTAAGTAACTTTTAGATAATTCAAGAATTTAAGACAAAATCCATCTCAGTGTAAATGTAGTTTTAAATATATGTGCTACAGTAAACAGCTGCCATCAAGCTCATTATACTATTTCTAGCTTATTTTGAGTGAAATGGGTTATTTTTAAAACACAATTTTCTCTTTAATTTTAATTAATCTTAATAAATGACACGTGCAAGCTAATGAATAATTGTTGTTATTATTGTTTTTTCTAAGCTGTTGTAGCTTGCAAAATATTTTAGAAAAATGATCACATTGATCAAGGTTGCATTTCTGTCCACAAATTGGTTATTTTATACTGTAAGTGAAAATTATCCCTTGTTTTATCACTTTTTCTAAATAGTTTAGGATTCTGGGTTGTATATTATCATCACATTTGCATTTGCTAACTGTGAAATTATCAATACATGCTTGTTCATTATTAAATGTTGATATAAAACTTTTATAACACATCTAATTTTTTCAGGGGAAAAAAAAAAAAAGCCTTATTTCAGCACATTTATATACAAAAACTTGTTCCCTTTTTTACCTCATAGTATGTCGTTTCTCATGTTTATTTGTAAACAAGAAATTTCGTTACCTCTTGTTGATAAAATCTTATATATATATATATATTTATTTTAATGGGGTGGAGTTACTCATAATATATGGAAATAAAATGTATTAATGATATTGCTAAAAATATAGATTTTGTCAAATTAAGCAGTGCCTAATCACTGAAAGAATTTATAATTTTTTAAAAGTAATAATTGTTATTTCTAGCAGACAAATGCCTATTTAACATTCTTATTTTTTATAAAAAGTATGCATAATTTCTTAAAACTGTTCATATTTTTTTCTTTAATTTCCCAAGGATTGATTTACTATAATAATATCTTGAATTTTGTTTTAAATTTTATTCAATAACAATTATAATGACAGTTTAGATGCAAGTTTTTAGTTTTAGAATACATTATACTAATGCAAGCATTAATTTTTTAGATCTATAAATTTGAAATCCTTTTTTAATTCATATGATATTAATTTTTGTGACATGTTTTTGATTGTGCAATCTGTTTAATAAATTTGCAAAGTCTTATTGTAAATATTATGATTGAAGATTGATATTGAAATTTTACATTTGTTTTATATTATTGTGAATGTGTTTGATAATTTTTATTTTAAAACTGTTAAATTCATGTGGATTCTTTGAAGTGCTAGAAGTTACAAATTCATATTTCATGCCTGATTTAAAGATTGCATGGTTTTCTTTTACTGTTTTTTTTTTTCAGCTATCCAATTTTTTTTATAAATTTCATAAAATGATTGCAGTTTAATGTTTAATTTATAACCAGGGGTCTGTCCAGGCTTTTCTCTCAAGGTCCTGTTTTTCTGAAATTGTGAATATTTTTTTTTTAATTTGTGAAAAGTGTAACATTAATTTTGTGAATTTGAAATTATCTTTATATTCAAGTCTTGTTTATACATTTTTAACAAGATCCTTTACATATCTAAAAGCTAGTTAATAGGTTCTTTGACGACTTCAGCTGTTTTCTCACACATCAGATTTAACTTTAAAATGATTCAGTTTGGAGATGGAAAGGTTTTTAAAAAGCTTATTATTAAGACCTAGAATTTTGTGAAGGGATTTGTTTTAAGATAAAATTTTTGTGAAGGATCCTATTTTAAGATGAAAAGTTTGTGAAGGGTCCTTTAAAGCGTCTAAATTTTTCCTGATCAGATCCCTGATAACTTACTGCATCATAAATTAATGTGACAATTTGATTATAAGACATTTTCCATCGAAACTGCTTCTTTCCTATTTAATCCTTTATGTCCTGACAGTAATACAATTTAAGATGAGTTCTATATACTTTGTCATTTTTCAGAAACATTACTTGATGTATAAAGCAAAAATATTTTTTAATGGATAATTTCTTTTCCAATATAACTATTCTGCTTTTTTGATATTAAAAGATATAGAGCAGAAAGTTTCAATTCGGAATAATTTCTATATTTATGTTATATTTGTACATTTTTTTTTAATGTTAAAAATAATACTTAAAGAAATTATTGGAGTAGAGTTGCAATTATTCCACAAAATCCCTATAATTACCGATTTAGCTTAGTAAGTTTCAAACAAAATATCTAAAATTCATTAAATGATTGCCTAAATCTTTTAAAGCAGGGATTCCCAAACCTTTAGACTGGTGTACCTCTATATTAAAATTTTTACTTTTGCTGTACCACATGTACTAACATAGACAGATTTACAGCAGAGCATTCATTGCACATGGATTTTGTTTTTTTACTGAAAATTTTTTTTAGTAATATATATATATAACTAAAAAATTGTTCCAGTAAAAAAACAAAATCTATTGTTAAATTTTCTAAAAAAAAAAAAAAAAAAAATCTTTAAAATTTGTCGTGTGGCATGCACACTATTCATTTATATCATTCATGAATGCAGAAAATGTTTTTGCTATATCATTCCCACCAAAGAAGTTGTACTAGAATAGAATATAAGATTTTGTTCATTTGCTCATCAGGTCTGTAATGGAGCATTAAAAAAAAAAAAAATCTGACAGGTTTTGTTTTATTATGATCTGAAAAAAAAAAATGTGGGGAAGCCAAAACAATCACTTTTATAGAGACCTTGAAAAGTCTTTTTAACTTCACTCCATTCAGAGCAGAGGGTTCATCTACCAGTGTCTGAGGTTTTACGTACCAGAACTAGTAGTTCATGATTTGGGAAACCCTTTTCTGTAGGATTTTTCAAAACTCCAGAATAAATGTTTTGGAAAGTGAAATTTTTATTAACGATAATTTGGGACATGAAGTGGTTAGTTGACTTTTATATTTATTGTAAAAGTTCAAGAAGTTGTACAGTTTTTATTTCCCTGTTATTCAGATTACAATCATACAGTTTTTTTTTTTTTTTTCATTTCATTTCTCTTACATTTTGTATTTTGCACAATTTTTCTTCATATTTTATGCTCACCATTTTTTTTTTATTATTGCATATACTTCTTGCAATATTGTTTTGCATTACTTGTTAGTTTAAAATATAAAAATCATTTATTATGTCTACCCATTTGTGTTTACGTTTTTGTTACTTTATGTCTTTATCAGGTTCTGTTTCAGTACCATCAGAATCTACAGGGTTGGCTTTTTCCCGTCCAAAACTTGTTTTTCCCATCCCACCGGGAAAAAGTGGTAAATACCGGGAAAAACTTCCAAATGACAATATGTAAGAAATATTCTGGCTTTCTGAATCTGATGTGTAAAGTTAAAGTTAGAAATACATAGTTATTTCAAAGTTCCCTTAGGTTTAAAATTATTTTGTTTTAAAGGAATATAAATAAATAAGAATTATTGCATAAAACATAAAATTTGCTCATAAAAATATTTAATAGTAATGAATTTTCTAAATCACACCTGATGAATCTGAAATATAAAGGCGAAAAGTTATCACAAGATCAGGAGGAATCTGCTCGTGAATATTTGCAGACTTTAAATCTAAAGTACTTACAATACACAATAGATTTCAAGTCAGAAGATGCACCTTTTCCGAAGACATTACAAACACTATTTTACCTGCACTATGGTGGAAGAATTTAAGTAAAACTGGAAAAGATGCAGAATTTCTCCAATGAAACATCTTCAGGGGTGTCCTGCATCATTAGTATCTCTGGAGCGTATTTTTCTTTCATCCAAAACAAGATTAGAAATAGACTGGGTTTACAAAAAAGCCTCTAAATTAATTACTATTTTGTTATATGATGCTAAAATACAACGTGGAAGTAGACGACTAAGAATATGAATACGATTGGTAAATGCTTGGGAATCTGTGAGGTGTGTAAATATTTAAATAAATCCACTCCATTGTCCGTTTTTGTAGATCTTCCTTTTTTTTTTTTTTTTTTTTTTTTTTTTTTTTTACCTTTCAAGCTATTTACTTAGAGCTCAATTTTGACATTTTTAAAGGTTGTTTTGAATTTATATTTATATGTTTTTAATAATCAGTTTTTCCCATGTGGGAAAAACATAGTATTTCCCAGGACAGTAAATACCGGTTTTTACCATGGTATTTACCGAGGGTGGGAAAAATCTTGCCAACCCTGCTGAATCATCAGAATTTTAATGTATTTATTTTGTTGAATCTACAAAAACAAAAAAGTAGTTTTTACTGCAAATTAACTGTCAATATGTTTCCAAATTATCCATTATATTGCATGGTTATTGTATTGTTTTGTACAAGTTAGTTCTTTTATAAAACAAAAAAAAATGTCTTGAATGTGCCTTATATTGTTCCTGCTTGTTCTTTTCTATTCCCTGTCATTTACACACTACCATTTTGTCTTATTACTATAAAAGCACACACAAAATAGTAGATGTCCCAAATATTTTTCAAAATTCATAAAAAACAAATACATTGATGGTAAAGAAATTCAGTTTTCAAGAAAATAACCAGGGAATCTCCCTTTTACACAAATAAATGCAAATTGTTGACAGCAGCCATTGGTGACAATTTTAAAGAAATGGGAAAAAAATGAAAATTACCTTCAATAATGCTGAAGTACCACTTTGTGTTTATTACAAATATGATCCCTGATGAAGAGTAGATCAGCCTAATAACTCAAAGAGCCTTAGTATTTTTCAAATCAATGCTGTCACTATATCTTTTATGTCAGTGAACTAATAAACTGTTAATTTGCTTCCAAATTATTCATTATATTGTATGCTTATTGTATTGTTTTGTACTATTGTAGTTTGTTCTTTTATAAAAATGTCTTTAATGTGTCTTATATTGTACCCATTCGTTCTTTTTTTAAAATTTCCTATCATTTATACACTGCCATTTTGTCTTATTACCATAAAAACATACACAAAATAATAGATGCCGAGCAATTCCTAATGCATCCTCTCAGATGTATATATTTTTCATGCAGTAATTCTTTTTAAAAAATGACACAGGCAAGTTCAGGCTATTGGCTTCTTGGGGAACTAATGAAAGTATTAATATCTAACCAACACTTGCTGTTATAGCCAAATGCTTTTTATAACTTTCAAAATTCCTCATGTCCTTTCAACAGTGCCTAAATTTAGTGTTTAACATGATTCACAAAAGGTAAGTAGCTATATTTTTTCATGATTTATTGCGAATAATTAGAAGTGTTGTGTATGAAAATTGTCAAGGAATTATTGTTCCAGTATACTGTACTGTAACAACCAAATTAAACAAAAATCATTAAAATTGCATATATTTGTCTTAGAAGCTAACAAATAAGTAAGAACATTTGAAAAATCTAAAATTGTTCCTTATAGGATCACTTTGTTGTCCATCTGTCTCAAGACCCTTCTTTTTCTTTTCTTTTCAAAAAACTCCGAAGATATCAAGTTGAAATTAATATCAATAAGATTAATGTTTTTAAATTTAATTAATTTGATGCATATTGGGGTGCATAAATACTATAAATCATATACAAGACTGCACAAAAGATCTCGAGTACATTTCCCTTTATTGATAGAAATTTGCTGAAAGGAAATTTTCAACTGTGCTGTGGTTTCCTAACTGAACTAATGTTTAGCATACTATGTAGTACATATACAAATCTATAGATCATATAGAGGGCTGCACAAAATAATTCAGATATTTTTCCAACTGTTGATGCTAATTACCGATATTCAGTTATTGAATGTGCTATGTATTTTCCAAATTGTTTACTAAGATATCCTCTTTTACCTTATTTAATGGTGAAGTTTTGTTACAGTACTCCGAATGTGTTGGAAAGTGTTTTATAATCTACGTTTGAAGCATGATTTTTCATTCTTGTTTATATTTGGAAAGGCGAAACTTGATAAAAAATATTAATTCATCTCTGGCTGGACATAATTTGCCTCATGAAGAAATTGCAGCAGTGGTGAATGTGAATCTTATAGACAGGATAAAAATTAATCTATCTTACTCATAAATAATTCAATTGAGAAATTGAGCATGCCCCCACAGACCTATAAGATTGCCATCATAGTTTGTTTACTTATGCATTGTTATGTTATATATGAGTTATACATTTTTATTCAAGCATTTTAGAAACATATTACTGCATTTCCATCCTGTGAAATTTTATGAATTCCGCCCACTGGTTAATAATAGTTCAGCATTTATTTCCAAGATTTTTCACTTTGTAATCCATTTTCTAGATGACCCTTTTCTTTACAGGTTTTGAGAAGTTTTAGTATCTTATGCTTTTTTTTTTAATATTAGGAACAAGAATCTCAAGTATATGAAGCATTGAAAGATTTCAGATTATTAAATTTGAAAAATAAAGTTTGTTATTGTTTGTATTTAATTTTATAATTATGTTTTTGGTTTATGTTTCCAGCAAAGCTTGTGCTAAGTTTTGTTTCAGACTGAGAAGATTTTTAATAGAATGTGTGTGCATATTTATAAATCAAAAAAAGAATAAATAAATTTATATTTTAACCATTTATTGTCTATTGATCTCTTTTTATGCTATCAATTTGTGTGTTTCAATGGTAGTAAATGATTAAGATTGTTTATAAAAAATCTATTAACTTTTAAAACCCGATTGCCCTCCCCCCACCCCCACCCCCCAAAAAAAAAATATATATATACATACATAATATAAATTATTATGATGTACTTTTTTATTAAGTCTGTTCCCAAATCCAAAAGATCTACTTTCTGACACATTTCTGAATTCATTTTTGTTTGGAAACACATGAAATCGGCAAATGTTCTTATTCAGAAACTATGTAATCGAAAGATGTTTTCCATTTTTTGGTAAAGTTTTGGTTTTATTTTATTTTTTTGGTAATTTTCTTTTAGAAAATACTCTCAAAGTTGGCATTTTGAACCAAATTCCTGATGCAGTAGCACGAAAAAGGCGAAAAGCTTGTCGTCATGGAATAAGAATTGTTTATAACTCGATAAATAATTTATCAAAATATGGAAAACCATATTCGATTCCAAATTGCTTCAATAGTCAGGCCTGCCAATTGGATGGATGCCTTTATGTTTAAAAATGTGTCAGAAAATTTTGCGTTGTTGAGCAGGGAATTCGAGAACTACCTTAACTGAATTGTGAAATGGAACTAAAATAAAGAATGTTTTGTGAAATAAGTATAAAATTAATCTCTACCAGTTTCTTTTCATTTGCAGGGTTTATGGATAACCACAGTCGTCTCATATGTTGTTTGTGAACAATTTGAACAGTTTCATTTGCCTCAAATTTATCTCTAAGTCATGCAGGGTGATCTGTTTGAAATTCTCTCCTAAACTGTCTCTGCACTTTAAAAAAACTTCCCTAACTGTCTCTGCACTTTAAAAAAACTTCCCTAACTGTCTCTGCACTTTCAAAAAACTTCCCTAACTGTCTCTGCACTTTCAAAAAACTTCCCTAACTGTCTCTGCACTTTCAAAAAACTTCCCTAACTGTCTCTGCACTCCAGCTATGTTTTCTAACTTCCAGTAACACTTTAGGATAAATTTGTTTTGCTTAAAGCTGAAAGTCTACTTTCAGTCAATATTTCGAGTTAGTTAAATCTGAAAGGGGGGAAAAAAATGCCAGTTATTAGCAAATAGGCTGCATATACATTTTTTGGAACTTGCGGTATATTTTAAAATTGTAATAAAGTAAATTGATTATTAAAAAAAGGGGGAAAGTATCTGAAGATAACAAATATACCCTTCCCCCTCCCCTCCCCCCCCCCAAAAAAAAGAGAGAGAGAGTAGGAAAATGTGTTTTGGTAGTTTTAATTAATGCTTATAATTAAGAAACATTTAAAAAACATTTTGATTTTATGTAAATGTATTTAAATATCGTATAAATATTCCAGCATATAGTGCTCACTTTGGATATAAGAGAATTAATTGAAATTTACAGGTGTGCATTATATGCCAGTTATAAAAATCAGTAACAAAAAAAAGCATTTATGATCATAAGAACTAAGATTTCTAATTTAATAAACACACTATTTATTTACAAAAAAAGAAAAAAATCTATATCAGATTACATGAAAAGTAATAGTTACTGTAATGTTATTCTTTATTTTATTTTTTTATGTATCTCCTGAAGGTTTGTTGCTCTGCAAAAAAATGAGGTGCACTGATAAAGAATGAATATACTTAAAATAAAAAAATAAGGACTAAAAGTTTAGGTGGGCATTGTATGCCAAAATTATACGGTATTTTAATAATGTGTAATTTCAGGATGAATAAACACTTTCTTTTTGTGTGTGTATGTGTATTGAGGAGGAGGAAGGGGGAAATTACCCAAATGGTTTTGATATATGGGGGTAGTGCAAAAATGGGAATACTACTGTAATTTAATGATTAATAAACAAGCATATAACTCCTTGGGATTTCGGTGTTTTGTTATACTAACTTTACCTATCAAAATGGTTTTGCTGCGTATATAATATGAAAGTGGGAAAACGGAATAATTACTTTTGCTTAATATGTGTAAACTTAGAAATAAAATTTTGATTAGTAGATAAACTAGCTTTTAGAATTTTATGAACGACAATAAAATAATGCAAAAACTAAATGTTTACTTAACTTTTAACAACTTTTGTTTAATTATTTTTTGCAGTTTATCTCATCTTTCATGTATTCTACATACGTAAAAAAATCCCTGACGGCTCGGCCTACAGGCACAGGTAGATTTCGAAGACGCAGTCCGTGGGGCACCTGTTTATTGGGAATTGCAGAAGAAAGACCTATTTGCCATGCTATGGCAGTTGGGACCACCCACTTCGAAATATACCTCTGCCTGTAGGCGCAGCCAGCGGGGATTTTTTTGTTTTTAATTTTTTTTTACCGTAAGAGTTGCTCCTATAAGAAACTTGACAGTATAAAAGTTGTATATAATATTAAGAAGATTTATAATAAATCTAAGCGGATTTGATATCTTGGGAATTGACGAAGTTATGAATTTTTTTTTCTGAAACGCCTATTAACCCCCCCCCCCCCCCCGGTCTTGGGGGCATTTTTAATGAAATCAGAAATCTGCCATACATAAGTTTTTGGCCCTTTTCCTAGAAGTAATAATAACTTTAAACGGATTCAATATGTATAAAAATTAAGAAGTTATGGTTTTTTTTTTCTGTTTTTACCTCTGCTTGTCAGCGAAGCCAGCAGGGATTTTTTTGCTTTTAATTTTTTTTTTTTTTTTTTTTACAGTAAGAGTTGGTCCTATCAAAAACTTGTCAATATAAAAGTTGTAGATAATTTTAAGGAGAATTACAATAAATTTAAACGGATTTGATATCTTGAGAATTGGTGAAGTTATGAATTTTTTTTTCTTCTGAAACCTCTATTTCCCCCCCCCCCCCTTGCGGGTATTTTTAATGAAATCAAAAATCTGTCATACACATAAATTTTTGGCCCTCTTCCTAGAAGTAATAATAACTTTAAAGGAATTCGATTTGTATAAAAATTAAGACGTTATGGGGGTTTTTTCTGTGTTCACAAAAGCCCCCCTTGGTTCGATTTTGCCCATTCACGAACTTGACCGAGATTTTATGCCGCTTGATTTTATGTATCAGTTTGGAAGAGATTTGTGCAGAATTATGGGAGTTATCGTGTCCATAAAAAAGTGACATAGATAGATAGATAAAGTTGTGAACTGGGGGTGGTTCTGGGAGTCATGATCGGCACAGATCTGCAAAATTTTTGAAAAATTCCAACTTAGGGGAGAATGTAATAGGTAGTATTTCTTACGAAATCTACCTAAAACATGCTAAATTGGTATAGAACTGGGTGCGGGATCCCGCAACATTACGGAATTGCAATTCCTATATCCTAGAAACTGTTTTCGTTTTACTTCAAAAATTTATTTATTCGCTTAATTCCCACACTCAAATGAGAAAATATTCGATGCGTATAGAGGAAAGTAAAAAAGAAGCTGAAGGAAATAAAAATGCAATTATAGATCTTGAAAAAAAGCTGGAAAAGATAGAAGAAAGTAAAAAGTGAAAATGGGAATTAGAGAGCCCTCTTCACAGTCGTTTTGGGGGCCCCTTTTAAATTTTAGAGGGGGAAGCATGTGTTTCACATGTCTTTTGGATAATCAAGCCCTAGTAGCTATTTCTGCAGTTTCATAACAGTAAAAACATCAGTTTTGGTTGTTACGTACTGTAACGTCTACAATTTAACCCTTCAATGCACATTGTAACTCTGATCAGCTACATACCTGTTTCTTCCACATGTGGCATGTATATCAAATGAAGCTTTTTTTTTTTTTTTTTTCAAAACATGTATTTTGTATACATTCATATTTTCCCATCTAATACTAGAGAGTAGGCACAGATTACAACACAAGACTACACTGTTAACCTTTTCAGAGGGAAAGTACTTTTATTTGTAAAAGCCTGGAATGAATGAATGATGCTAGATTAATTTTGACACAATTATTCAAATTGGTAAAGAAATCATATGATGAGATGTAATCTTCCCAACTGGGCGAAAAAGTCCGGGCCAGGATCAGGATTCGAACCCGGGATCCCTTGGCTCAAGCTGCCAATGCTCTACCTACTGAGCAATCCCGGACGCATATGGCTGAACAAATTCAGTCAATTTGAACCAGTTAACCGTTAACCTTAATCATCATATAGCATTTGGTCTGATATCTGGATCAACACAACTGTGAATAAATCACAGGTAATGGGAGCTCCAGTAAACGCTGGAAACGGGATTACACTAGATTCAAATTGGTAAAGAAATCATATGAGGCGTAATCTTCCCAACTGGGAGAAAAAGTCCGGGCCAGGATTCGAACCCGGGATCCCTTGGCTGAAGCTGCAGTGCCTCCGCCAAGTCGAGAAAGCACGGCCGTAAGCATACTTTTCTGGAAGCAACTCAGGGCACTTTTGACACCCCCCCCCCCCCCCCCCCCCCATATCTCCGCGCTGGAGTATCTCAAAAATTCAAAACTTCGTTTTTCTAGAGTATTTGGCACACAGGCCCAAAATTTAAAATTACAACTTTCTGTCTTTTCTAGTTCAGACGATATATGAACTCAAACATTCGATTTTTTCTCACTCACTCACTCACTCGTTCCGCGTCATCAAAAAGATTAGGTAGATCCCGTAGCCCTAGAAACTTGACATTTGGAAAAAAGGTAGTGTTTAGGATACAAAGAAAGGAAAAATTATAAAATCCGGAAAATTCGGAAAATAACATTCGAAAATTCAACAAATTCCATCAAAATTGAGAATTGGAAATAAGACGATCTTGTAGTCTTAGAAACTTAAGATTTGGTGTGAAGGTAGTGTTTAGCATCCAGAAAAAGAAAACATCAAAAACACCAAAAAAATCGAAAGCAAAATTGAAAAAATCGAAAATTATCAAATAATCCGATTTTGTCGCGCTAGAAACTTGGAACTCAGAATAAAGGTAGTATTTAGGATGCAAAATAAGGAAAAATTAAAAAATCCGGAAAATTCGAAAAAAAAAAATCAAAAATTCGAAAAAAATTAAAATAATTTAATCAAGCCTTAGAAACTTAAAATTTGCGGTTAAGATAGTGTTTAGGATTCAGAAAATGTTAAAATAAAAAATGCAATAAAATTCGAAAATAAAATCGAAAAATAAGGAAAATTTGAAAATAATTCGATTTTACAGTGCTAGAAACTTGAAATTTGGAATAAAGGTAATATTAAGATACTAAATAGGAAAAATTCAAAAATATGGATAATTCAAAAAATACCCATAAATTAGTGCAGACGGTATATGAACTCAAAGTTTCGATTTTTTGTCACTCACTCACTCACTCTCGCGTCATCAAAAAGATTGGGTAGATCCCGCAGCCACAGAAACTTAAAATTTGGAATAAAGCTAGTGTTTCGGATACAAAGAAAGAAAAAATTATAAAATCCGGAAAATTCAAAAAAACATTCGAAAATTAAACAAATTCGAGTATAATTGAAAATAACACGATCTTGTAGTCTTAAAAACTTAAAATTTGGTGTGAAGGTAGTGTTTAGAATTCAGAAAAAGAAAACATCAAAAACACACACAAAAAAAAATCGAAAAATCGAAGAAAACCGAAAATTTTCAAATAATCCGATTTTGTTGCGCTAGAAACTTGGAATTCGGAATAAAGGTAGTATTTAGGATGCAAAATAAGGAAAAATTCAAAAATCCGGAAAATTCGAAAAAAAAAATTCAAAAATTCGAAAAAAATAAAATAATTTGATCTTTTAGCCTTAGAAACCTAAAATTCGCGGTAAAGATAGTGTTTAGGATTCAGAATAAGTTAAAATAAAAACGCAATAAAATTCGAAAATAAAATAAAAAAATCGTAAAATAAAGAAAATTTGAAAATAATTCGATTTCATAGCGCTAGAAACTTGTAATTTGGAATAAAGGTAATATTTAAGATACTAAATAAGAGAACATTAAAAAATATGGATAATTCGAAAAAAAAAATCGAAATTAAAAAAAAAAAAAAGAAAAGAAAAGAAAAGTGAGAAATTGAAAATAATATGATCTCGCAGTCTTAGAAACTGAAAATTTGGTGTAAAGGTAGTGTTTAGGATTCAGAAAAAGAAATAAATAAAAACACAACAAACATCGAAAATAAAATTAAAAAAAACGAAAATTTGAAAATAATTCGATTTTGTAGAGCTTAAACTTAAAATTTGGAATAAAGGCAGTATTTAGGATACAAAAAAAGAAAATAAATAAAAAATCTGTAAAATTCGAAAAAACTTATTGTTTAGGATACAGAAAAAGGAAAAATTAAAACACAATAAATTCGAAAATAGAATTAAAAAAATCGAAAAAGATTGGAAATTTCAAAATAATTCGATTTTGTAGCGCTAGAAACTTGAAATTTGTAATAAAGGATTCAAAATAAGAAAAAATTAAAAAATCCAGAAAACTATTAAAAAAAAAAAAAAAAATCCAAAAAATCAAAAATTGAAGATAATTTTATCTTGTATTCTTAGAAACTTAAAACTTGGTGTAAAGGTAGTATTTACTATTCAATAAAAGGAACAATTAAAAAATTCGTTAAATTCGAAAATAAAATAGAAATATCTTTAAAAAATCGAAAATTCGAAAACAATTTGATTTTGTACTGCTACAAACATTAGTTTTAAGATAATTGTCCTATTATCTAGTACAGCGAACCTAATTGTTTTATGTTATTTCCCCCGGATTATGGTTTTCTTTTCTTTCGTTTACGAATTTCATTATAGAAAAGTTCCACTATAGACTGGCTACGTTATAGGCGATTTCTTTATAGACAGGTTTGTTTTCTTTCACAGGTTATACTCTATTTACTTCGCATATGAAATATGGATTGTTAAATGATGTTAGCCCCACAAAAATTTTCACAGCTCCCCCTACCCTCCCGACATTACTGGCTGGTTATGGTTTGATAGTTCTTTCTAAATAAAACCATGGTGACTCTAACATTCACTTGATTTACCTCTAAATTGAACCTAAATGATCCTAAGAAGACGAATCAAAAAATTACTATATTGGCATGACAATCCGGTAACGTAGAAGTAAAATCGAAAAATCAATAAATTTATAAAAAATCAAAAATTTGAAAATAATCCGATTTTGTAGTTCTAGAAGCTTGACATTTGGCAGAAAGGTAGGGTTTAGTATACAAAGTATGAAAAAATTAAAAAATCCGTAAATGTAAAAAAAAAAGCCAAAAAGAAACGAAAAAATAAAAAACATCAAAAAAATGAATATAGTTTGATTTATTAAAAATTTCCGGAAATTTTAATTTTGGCTTTCTTTTTATACTAAAAAGTTCTTTTACGCTAAATATCAAGTATCTAGGACTGCGAGTAATATCTCAGATGGATAGCACCTATCCTGGAAGCAATTGAGAGTACTTTTGACACTCCCCCTCCCATAACTTAGTGCTGACCTAGGAACCTGAAATCTCTTTTTATCTACAGTACTTTGCAAACGAAACTAAAGCTTCAAATTTTTGATACCTGTAAATAATAGGGACAGAGTGTGGGCTTAGCAAAAATCAGTGGATGATCTCCAAAAAGAACCCAAAATCAAGAAAAGGAGGATTACTTACAAAAAGAAGTGAAATCTCATCAAAAACGTCACCTGTAAAAAATGCAGCCAAGTCTCGTGGCTCTTTTTCCGTAAAAAGTTCTGAGATCGTGTAAAGACAAGTTTAGCTATCTTATTAACTCTGAAATTTTCATTCACAAATCACTCCTAGTCTCTACATCTTTAGTTAAATATTATTTTGTGACTTGGCAATTACGTAGCACGAGAATGTGATGTATATAATTAGTCTTAATCAAATAATACCATGCCATCCCAAAACATATTAAGGGGTAATAACTTCCCTGTGCGTATATAATTAGCCTTAATCATATTATCTCATACCTTCCCACATAACATAGTAAGGTGTAATAACTTCCCTGTGCTGCGTAATTGCCAAGTCACAAAATAATATTTAACTAAAGATGTAGAGACTAGGAGTGATTTGTGAATGAAAATTTCAGAGTTAATAAGATAGCTAAACTTGGCTTTACACGATCTCAGAACTTTTTACGGAAAAAGAGTCACGAGACTTGGCTGCATTTTTTACAGGTGACGTTTTTGATGAGATATGATGTTTATGATTATTAAGGGTCAAGTTTCCTTAAAAATAAATTAACGTTATTTACCAAAGAAAACACGATTACCTTATTAACGATGTATGGGCGTGAAGGACAGAATCCCGATATAATAAATACAAACTGATACACTAGGCTGATTATAAGACGCGAATAAACCAAAGTAAATAATAGAATAAACAAACTAAATTTAGCTTTTCAATATTCAAGACTTCATAAGAAAACTTTCTTTAGTAGGGAAAAAGAGGAGTTTCAAAAGTAGCAAGGACAACACATCACATGCTCTAAATTTAATTTGAATGTTTCTTTCTTTATGTTGGTTTGTATGTATTACATATTGATCATAAAACTAATTCTACATATACAAAACACTGGAATGTATTCATTTGCCAACATGGGCGCCCACAGAACAAAATTCATGAAGGGACAAGATATCGAATAGATGTAACAGCAATCCATTTTTTTTTCTTCTTTTAAATGGATACTATAATCATGAAATAAATTAAACTAAGATTTTTTTTTTATCAGAACCTCACATGAAAAACAATGTTTCAGCATATATGAATAAAAAACAATCTAGAAAAATAACATATGCTAAAAATCCCCACAAGACATATTAAAAATAAAAATGACGAATTGAAACAGTTTATTATTTTCTTCCTCTGAAACCTCGGTTACAATAATTGTTAAACACCTGAACATAACAGAAAAACTTAATTACAAATTATCTTCAATGAGGCGGGGGTGGTCAGACGAACTGTGACCCTGTCACGAAAATTCTTCATTCCTATTCCTTTTAAAGTTTAATTATCTTAAATTTTTTAAGAATAAATTTTACGGTAATTTTCAAAATCGACAGTGAAAAAAAAAAAAAAAAATGTGCAAATCCAGGACTTCCGAGAGCCCATGTTTCTCAAACTTTTAAAGAAATAGTAAAATTTTGAAATCCGTCCAGACGCTCCATTTCAGATTAATAATTATATACATATATATATATTTATAAACTAGTTTTTTTCTAACAAATATTGATTTTGGATAAAGGCTATATGCTTATGTGAAACGTTAAGAATATATTTTTTTAAAGCTAGGAATTCTCCCTACGAGCTACGCTCGCCAATCCCCAAACACACCCGCAGGCTCTAAAAACATACTACTAATTTACTCTGTTTTAAAAAGATTACCCGATTACGTAACATTGAATGATATTATCACGACCAGTGGCGGTCGTCTGTAATCGGGTTGACATTGATTTCTCTTTGATTGGGGGATGTTTTGGTTCCCAATGCCGCATCTACTACTGTCGTGACAGCTGACGATCGATTTCGCGAATAAGTAATATCTATTACACATTTAAAAATCAGCTTGTATAAATTAATTAAGTAAAAAATGTCGCTGGTTCCCGGACTTTTTTAACGTTCAGAAGAAAAGTATTCTTTTAGACACAATATGCAAATCGTTTTAAATATACTGTTTGAATTATGTAATTTCACAGTTAAAATGATTTGATGCACATGAGTTTTGCACTTTATAATTTAATCATTTTAAAGTTTTCTTTCATTTCAAAATCTACGCGTTAATATAGTTTTCAATTGAAAAGTGTTTGGATATAGTATTTGGCTTTTTTAAAATATGACAACATGAGATAAAAAACGGCTATTCCAAACTATAAATTAAATATATTCAGATAATAAATTAAAATAAATAAATAAACAGACAAATTTAATAAATATAATTGGACACTGCACACCACAACCTATCAAGTACATGCTTGCAAAAGACTGCGAAATTGCTACGAATAGTTTTTGGTTCTATAAAACTTATTTAACTAAACTATCTTGACCGATTCCAACATTAATTAACGCTTTAACAAATTCTCCATTTAAAAACGATCTGTATCAATGTATTTATCATATATTTATCTATAAAATTCCAGTTCTCATTTTTATATATGCTATAGTTTTTCCAGGACAACTAAAAAGGTCGCAACAACTTTAGTTGCGGTATCAGCAGCGTTAGTTGTTTTTTTTTTTTCCCTTAGAATAAGGAGAAATTATAGAATAGCCGTATACAAAATTTCATAAAAAATACTAATATTCCCTACCACAATATGCACACCAGTGGTGCCTCACTTCGAATATTGGCCAGGGATTTACGGCCACTTCGGTAATTGGCTGGCGTCAAAGCCCAAAACACTGTATTCGGCGAGGTTTTTCGGTCAATTCGCGAAATGGCCAAACTTCGGGCTTTGGCCGTAACATATACATTCCTTGTTCCTCAAGGATAAAGTGATTTTTTTTAATTATTATTGTAATAAGCTACCTTTAATTGGTGATGGCTTGCAAAATTTAATGCAGAACAATTGCGACTATCTTCACTTTTTTATTTTAAAAATCGCTTCCCCGATCCACTTCCGATTTGCTGTTAACATATTTTTTAACTTCATGCCGTAAAGCTAAAGGTTTCGATACGTTTTAAATGTAATGGAAAATTTTTAAGACATTTCAAGACATTTGAATTTTAGTGTGCGTATTTGCTGAATTGACTTTTATAAATTAATTATCTATTAAAAGGTCTTTGGTATGGCTTGTAAAATTTAATGGAAAACAATTGCAATTAACTATTTCATTGCTGAAGTGTGTTGAGAAAGCGACATTGCCAACAGTTTCTAGATTCTCTTAAATGCTTACAATTGTCCTTAAAAATGGTCCCTGAAAGACCCGATGTTCGCTCGTAAATTAAGCTATTTTATCGTTCCTATGCTACATACTTTGAAAATGCTGAAAAACTGTTCTCCCATAAAATTTTAAAAATGTGCTTTGTCAGTGAAGATTCTAGGGACTTTCTCCTACGTAAAAATTATATCCATAAAAATTTCTTATGTTTTTGTCAGTAAATTAAAAAATGTCAATCCAGTCAATTGTTCTATGTTATCACTTGATGTCAAATCGTTATTTACTAATGTTCCAATTGAAGGTGCTCTTTCGTGTTTAGAAACTAGATAAAGCGAATTTCATTATTCTGACTTTGAAGTCAAAGATTTTATTAACTTAACCAAACTTTGCATTACTCTTACTACTTTCGAATTTAATAGCAAATTTTACAAACAATCTGATGGCTTAAGCATCGGAAATCCTTTATCACCAATTCTCTGTGACATTTATATGCATTATTTTGAAGAAAAGTTATTGAGTCTTTAATAGTTGATGTTGATATAGTATTTTAAATGTTGAATGCGTTACGTTGACGATACTTTTGTTTTAGTTGATAATCCTTTTGATATATCCACCCTTCTTAACTCATTTGGGACCATGGGTGCATATATGCACCCTCAAAAAGAACATACATAATTTGTTTTAGGCACCAGTAAAAAATAAAAGTGATATTTGCTTTCTTTAATTAGAAAATTTTTGTTATAGTTTAAGTAAAGATAGCTGTTTTAAAAAAAAAAGTGGTGCCAACCGAATAAAATTTGTGTAAAAGCCGCTGGTCCCTAAGGGGTTAAAACTGTCAATTATATCAACCCACATATTCAGTTTATCAGGGGGGTGCAAAAGCAAAAAATGTTCTAGAAGTGCGATGTTTGTGATACTGAAGGGACAAGAAATTTGAAATTTGGCGTGGTAGTTAGTTACAATATGTAAAGAGATGACTAAAAACATTTTCTAAAAAATCTAAATTTAAAAAGGAGGAAATGAGCGAAAAGCGTTCTAAAAACGTTCTAAATTATGACTTCTATGGAATTTCTGAAACTACAGAACTGATTTCAAAAGTAATGGTGGCAAATTTATGGTGACAGTCACTGCTCTAACATAAACTATATGTTATGTCGCTGCCACTAACCCCATGAGGATGCAAGAGCAAAAAACGTTCTAAAAATGCAATGTTCGTGATACAGAAGGGGCTAGAAATTTGAAATTTGCCATGGTAGTTACTTATAAGATGCAGTTACTCTCTAAGAACAGTTTTAAAGAAAATTCGTAAATTAAAAGGGTAAAATACTCAAAAAGCGTTCTAAATTACGATTTCTATGGAATTAAGGATAGAAACTTGAAATTTGACATGGCTTCTATCTTACCGCCGCGACCTGATATATCCGTTCACTATGCTGTAGGTTTCACAGCAATACAAGGTTTGTTTAAATTAATATAATTCTACAAATATAACGCATTTTTAAAACATCAAGTAATGATTGATACTCTCAAGGATTATACTTATATACGTAATTAAGTTTTTTATCTCAAGTTTGAAAATTCAGATTTTTTTTAAGCATTTTAAAAAAATTACAGAGAAACAACATTACAAATTTGCCCTTTTGCTCGGCGGTCAGGGGGTTAAGACGTAAATACGCGCATAGAACCATTTAAAAAAAAATCGTATTTTAAAAGGGAGCAATTAAAAAAACGCTCTAAATTGCGATTTTTTGTGATACTGATGAAAGGACTAGAAACTTGAAATTTGTATTGACGGTTACTTTTAAGATACGAATGCTCGCTAAGAATGATTTCTAAAAAAATTGAAATTTAAATGAAGGAAATGAGCGAAAAGTGTTCTAAAAATATTCTAAATTATGACTTCTATGGAATTTCTGAAACTACAGAACTGATTTCAAAATGAATGGCGGCAAATTTATGGTGACAGTCACTGCTCTAACATGAGCTATATTTTATGTCGGTGCCACTAACCTGATGGGGATACAGGAGCAAAAAAACGTTCTAAAAATGCAATTTTCGTGATACTGAAGGGGCTAGAAATTTGCCATGGTAGTTACTTATAAGATGCAGTTACTCTCTAAGAACAGTTTTAAAGAAAATTCGTAAATTAAAAGGGTAAAATACTCAAAAAGCGTTCTAAATTAAAATTTCTATACAATTTTTAAGGATGGAAACTTGAAATTTGACATGGCTTCTATCTTTAAAACGCAAATATGTGCATAGAACCATTTTTTTAAAAAATTCAAATTTTAAGAGGGTGCAAATTAAAAAAACGCTCTAAATTGCGATTTTTTGTGATACTGATGAAAGGACTAGAAACTTGAAATTAGTCATAACGGTTACTTTTAAGATACGAATGCTCGCTAAGAATGATTTCTAAAAAAAATCGAAATTTAAAAGAAGGAAATGAGCAGAAAACGTTCTAAATTACAATTTCTATACAATTGTTAGGAATAGAGATTCGAAATTTGACATGTGTGTTAGTTTAAAGGCATGTTCGCACAGAACAGCTTTAAAGAAAATTCGAAATTTAAAAGGGTGAAATAAATGCACGGAAAACGATCTAAATTACGATGTCTTAAGGATAGAAACTTGAAAGTTGACATGTCTGCTATTTTTAAAATGCAAATACACACACAGAACAGTTTTTTTAAAAAAACAATTATTAATTTAAAACTGTGCAAAAACTTAAAAACGCTCTAAAATTGTGATTTTTGTTGTACTAAATGAGCTAGAAACTTGAAATTTGATATGGTGGTTAAATTACTTATCAGATGTAAATCCTCTCTAAGAACGGTTTCTAAGGAATTCGAAATTTAAAATGGTAAAATAAGATAATGTTAAGAAAGCGTGAAAAAAATGTTCTAAATTACGATTTCAATGGAATTGTTAAGGATTGAAACTTGAAATTTGACATGGTTGCTACTTTTAAGACGCAAATGCACACACAGAAGAGTTTTTTAAAAAATTCAAATTTAAAAAGGTGAAATGAACGGAAATAGTTATAAAAACGTTTTAAATTACGATTTCTATGGAATTGTTGGGGATAGAAACTTGAATTTTGACATGATTGTTGCCTTTAAACCGTAAATGCTCGTACAGAACAGTTTAAACAAAATTCGAAATTTAAAAGATTAAAATGCGTGAAAAGTGTTCTAAATTACGATTTCTATAGAATTGTTAAGGATAGAAACTTCAAATGGCTTCTCTCTTTAAGACGCAAATACACGCACAGAACAGTTTTTAAAAATAATTTCAAATCTAAAAGGATGCAGGAGTGACTGAGGGACTAGAAATTTGAAATTTGACATGGCAGTTACTTTTAAGATACAAATGCACGTTAAGAATGGTTTCTAATAAAATTCAAAATCTAAAAGGGTGAAATGAATGGGAAACGATCTAGTTCTAAATTGCGATTTATTTGGAACTGTTAATGCTAGAAACTGGAAATTTGGCATGACTGTTACTCTAGAGGCGTAAATGCTTCCCTAGAACAGGTTTCTAAAAATTTGGAAAAGTTCTAAAAATATTCTAAATTACGATTTAGTTGAATTTTTTCGGGTTAGAAACTTGAAATGTAGTTTAGTTGTTATTTTTGAGATGCAGATGTGCACTGTACAAACAGTTGACTGAAAATTCGAAATTTAAAATTTTAAAATGAGCTGAAAACGTTCTATATTACGATTTATTTAGAAATCTTAACGATGGAAACTTAAAATTTGACATGTCTGTTATTTTTAAGATGTAAATGCTCGCACAGAACAGTTTTTCGAATCTTTTAAAATTCGAAATTTAAAAAGATGCTGAAAAGCAAAAAAAGTTCTAAAATTGTGATTTTTGTGATGCTGCTGGGCTAGAAACTTGAAATTGGCACAGTGGTTATTTTTAATATTTACGTGCTCGCTAAAAACGGTTAAAAATAATAATTATTATTATTATTATTATTAATATTATTATTATTAAATTTAAAAGAGTGAAATGAGCGGAAACGTTCTAAAAACCTTCTAAACTATGATTTATCTGAAATTATTAAGGATAGAAACTTGAAATTTGATATGGTTGGTAATTTAAGGACATAAATGCACCCACAGAACAGTTTTAAAAATTTTAGAAACTTTAAAGTGTGCAGGAAAAAAATCGTTCTAAAATTGCGATTTCTGTAATATTGCTGTTAGCTTGGATAACTAGAAGCTTGGCATTGTGGTTACTTTTTAAATGTAAATGCTGGCTAATAACGATTTCTAAAAAGTCCGAAATTTCAAATAAAAATGAAATGAGTGCATTACCTTTCAAATACATTCTAAATTACCATTTGTTTGGAATTAATTTTAGTTCAACTCATTCATTTAAATCTCATGTTCGCTTAATGCAGTACAAGAATAAAGTTTACTTAAAATGTGGCTTAGTAATTAGTAATTTTTGAATTATCCATAGCAGTATAATTTCCTCTAATAAAAGTAGGTACACAAATACCTCTGGACATATTTCAACAATTACGCGAGCAAAGCCGCGAGTTTTGCTAGTAAATTATAATTTCAGTACAGTAATTAAGGAATATTATGGATACAGTGTTTTAATTAACATATAATAAAGAATATAATATCATGCACATACATTTACTTCAATTTTATTTTAGGACAGCGGAAACGTCTATTATTTTTCCAATATCTAAAGATTGCGTCACACTGAATTAGAGGGAAAGTAAACTCACGTTGCTTAATCTCTCTTGACCCCATAGTAGATCTTAAGTATTTTTTTACTACTTTCAGTCTTTTGAAAGACCTTTCCGAAGATGCAGTGATGGTTCATGGAATGCTTAGAAAAATCCTGTACTCTGTCTCCATGTTTTTGTAATTGCCTGTTAACTAAAAATTATGGAGCAATTGAAGGATTTCTAAATGATCCATTTTATAAAAGTTCTGATCCAATGGTCGGAAGCACTTAATGGTTTTTGCACTTAAAACCTCGCTTAACAATTCAAGTCCGTTTAAGTCAGCATCATATTTATTTGCAAGGTCAATGCAATATTTACTTACAGATTTTCGGTTACTGATTTTAAATTCGCACCAGTCAGAAACACAAAATGTTGTGATACATTTCGCAGTTTCGGGAACCTCCAGTTCAGATGCTCGATTATGGTGTCAATAACCTCTATGTATATAATACAAAATCCCCCTCTTTCATTTAAATTGCAACTTTCATCATGAGCTTCGTAGTCAAATTGTCTGCGAATTTTACGTTATCTGCTTTGCTCAAACAAGGGGGGAGGGGGGGCATTTAGGGACATAGGCAAATCTTTGCTTTCTTCTTCAAAAATTTGAAAATTTTCTTCTCTTATTGTCTGAATTTGTTTCTCAGTCAGTGTTTCAATCAGTTTGAAACAAACAAACAAACAAAAAAAAAAAAAAACCAGAAAGAGAAAAAAAATTCCCGTAAGATGATCGACGTCCACCCCCCCCCCCCCCCCACCAAAAAATAAATAAATACATAAAATTAAATTAAAATAAAATAACAATAATAAATAAATAAAAAGCCTAGATTGGTAGTATAAATTTGATGCCCCCTCAATTTCCGCCCCCTTCGCCCCCCCCCACCATTTCGCACAGGCCTGCCAGATGTGATTCTTTTTTCAAAACCTGTGTTTATAGAAAACCTTTTTCTGTCTGTAATCCCCCTCATGTACTCTCAAATCATCCAGCCAACCAAAAAATTGGTGACTTTTACTCTTATGGTAAACCGTGCCTTCAAAATTTGTTCAGATTCTGTTTCCTTTAATGATGAAATTAATTATTTAAAATGTGTTGCTGTCAAAAGAGGTTTCAACCCTTCTGTTATCGATAATGCTGTTATTAAATTCAATAAACCCTCTAGTAAATCTACCTTTTTTTCAATCTGTTAAAACCAAACCTGATAATTTAAGTGCTCTGCCTTTTTCTCCTCCTTTATGTTTCAAATTAGCTAAAGTTTTAAAACGTTTCAACTTTAGTGTTGTCTTTAAAACCTGTCAATAAATTTAAATTCCCCTCCACTACGTCTCCCGTTCCTTATCTTCGAAAATGGGGAATCAATAATTTTCCTTGTAATGGTTGTCATCTTTCTTATACAGGTCAAACTTAAAAGAAATAATATAAAACGACAGACGAAAACTACCAAGGGTCAAACCCATCTCATTAAAGAAAAAAAAAAAAAAACTTTATTACAGAGACCATACATTAAGTTTAAGTTTAGAAAAGTATTAACATTAAAAAAAGAGAGGTTAAAGGAGTTTTTTTTTTCCCCTTGAAATCCGCTTAAAAGAACACTCCCGTTATGTCACTAACCAGGAAATTTCTAAATCTTCTATTGGCAAGCATTTTTGGGATTCCGGCTATAGATTTTCAAAATGCTAAAATTATCTTTAATGCCAATAGCCCCTCTGAATTGGACTTTCTTGAAAATTTAGCTATTTATCTTAATCGCGAGGTTATAGTTAATGAAAAATCTGATTCGACCATGTTCTCTGTAGCTTGGAAAAAACCTGTTCAGCTCAACCATATAATAATAACAATTTTTTTTTCATTTTGGTATTAACTTTTATGTTTGTTTATATTTTTTATATTAAATCCCCATTTTACTTTCATATTTTAAGCATATATATATATATATATATATATATATATTATTATTATTATTGTGAGTTAAGTATTTTATCTACACTTTACGTGTTCTTATTTCCAATTTTATTATTTCAAAACTGTTATCTGGTGGTAATTTCGTGAAGTGATATATAGAGTTTTTGAGATAATCGATGTGAGTAAAATATTTTATATATTCTTAATGGTTTTTTATTTCCAATTTAAATATTTCCAATTTTAATATTTCCAATTGTTGTCTGGTAATAGTTCAGTATACCTGGATGATTCTACTGTTCTTAGCATTATGCCAGTAGAATTATGAAATACTGAACTATTTTTTAAAACACATGTGGGTGCATCCAGGCTGATGAGTACATCTACATGTGTTTTTTCATATCCAATTCATATTTAATATCCAATTCATATTTAATTCTCTTGTGGTCTAATTTTAAATTGTATAAGGTTCATATTTAATTTATTAATCCATTTGTATTTACTTAATAGCAACTCCAATTTATATATATATTTTTTTTTCCCCTTTCTCTCTTTTTCTTTTTAAATATTATTCAGGTATGAGTAAATTTGGCCTATTACCATTGAAGCACGAGCTATGGTAATATTATGATTGCACATGTTAAATATTAGATATGTGGTATTCTGTCTACACAATATCATTAATTATCTCTCTGGAGATTTAAGTAGAATGATAATAGAACTTGATATGTTTTTGAAATTCATAGATATTATAATTATATATATATATATATATTCATAATTTTTACCATATTTATTCCATTTTACTTTCATATTTTAAGCATATATATATATATATATATATATATATATATATATATATATATATTCATAATTTTTCTTATGTTCTGCATTCTATGCAATTCTCTTCTGTGATTGGCTGATGCCTTCTGCTTTCCTATTGGCTTTTCCCTTAACTTGTCCCTCTTTCCCTCCCATTTTCTTTCAGTCTTGCTCCTGACTTCAAAGTGGTTGCACGTCTTTTTTTCGCCTGACGAAGAAAGACAAAGTTCTTTCGAAAGGTCTAGCACATTCCTTTTTCTTTATGGTGTTATTAAGAAGTTTTTTTTATGCTTTTATAGTATCACACCAGTTTATTCAATACTTTAATATTCTGATACTTCCTGTTTATATCGGCCTTTGTGCGATAGAGAAAAAGGCGATTACAAATTTGGTGAGAAAACCAACTTTCCACAAGCACTTTTCGACAACCTTTATTGAAGTTTTAAAACATCCCCCAGACTGTCATATCTCTATGAAACAAATTATATATGTATCAAACGCACAATCAATGTAGCTCGATATTTACATCATTTCATTACATAATACACTGAACAGCAATTTTTTGAGTAGATACATAAATAAGCCATATAATAATGCCCATTACATCGTGTATATATAGCATCTTTTGCCAACGCTGGTAAATTAGAAATGATAAATATCTTGGTAAATTTAGAAACGTAAATATTGCTAATAGAGGCAAATTTCCTGAGCTGAAAGAAAAGCAAACTACTTGTTGAGTGGAAATTTTTATTTTTTTTCATTCTGGCCGTTTTTATTTTCGTGATTGTTTAAAATACTTTGCAATAAATTGCTATTTTATAAGGCTGAGCTATGTCAAGGTCCCTATAAAAAGGAATTAGCCATATTTTTTAACTTCATCATGCCGTAAAGCTAAAGATTCTGATACATTTTAAATGTAATGGCAATTTTTCAAGACAAGACGTTATTTGATTTTTGGTGTGCGTATTTGATGAATTGACTAATGCAAATTACATGAAAATAATTTGAAATTTCACACCAGAAAATATTTGAAATTTCATTATTTATATAATATATATATATACATTTGTTTACGTTTCATAGTGACATGATGTTTTGTTCTAATTAAAATAAACTATATCCCTAAGTGACGATATAGTTTGGGAAATTTGATGGATAACAAAACAATTGGGATTAACTGCTGTTTCATTGCTTAAACGTGTTGAGAAGCGACCAAATCGCGTATAAGGGATTATATATACACTCACTTTGGAAGCGACGTTGCGAAGAGTGTGCAGATTCTCCTTAATGCTTTTTTTTAACTGTCTTTAAAAATGGTCACTGAAAGTCCCGATATTCACTCGTAAATTAAGGTATATTATTGTTCTTATTCTATACCCTTTACTGAAAAACTGTTCACCCATAAAAATTTAAAATGTGCCTTATCAGTGAGTGTTCGGCGACTTTCCCCCACCTAAATCATCCCCTTTTTCTTTACCACTGATAGGAGACATAAATCATGATTGTTTCATCGTCGCGAACAAAAATGAATTAAAAAAATGTGTCAGAAAGAAGCCAGTTTGGATTTGAGAACAGCCTTAACCCCTTGGGGACGAGCGACACGTATACGTGACGCATAAGACTCTCAGAATCCTCGATTATTACCACCAGTAACTTTTTATTGTAAACTTTGCCTTATTTAATGACAGCATTTCTGCGATTCAATTAGGCGAAATTTTCTGCTCTGAAAAACCGGTGGTAAAATATTAAAAATTCTGTAAAGGACGCTCGTCGCGAAGGGGTTAACATTAGAATTCCTAGCAGGAGCCATTTCACCTCTGACAAAATGATTAAATGTCAATTCGAAAGAACAGTAGAGCATCAGTTGAGGGGTTTCCCAGTTGCGATCAACTTAACGCCCAGTCCAGTGATAAAATGTCTTGCTTATAAAATTGAGCCAATGGAAAAAAGATGAACTGTAGCAAAGATTCTATACACTCCTGGAATTTCTTTGACTGTAGTTTTAAAAGTACAAGGAAGAGATAGAATAATGGTTAAAATTTAACAATGGAGAAGGTAGAAAAATTTGGAATATAAATAGTAAAGTTAAAGGCTAGAAACTAGCATGATAATTAAGTGAAAATATAAAGAAAACGTGGTGTAGCTGTAGTAGAAACTACTGTGTGGAAAAAAGCATAAAAGAGAATTTGGAACATGTTCGTACCTAACAGTTGAAAATGCCTAGCAAATTCGAAAAGGAAATTTCTTCATAAAATAAGTTTAATAGTTTTAAATAAAATTTCTCGATCTCGAATTTTCGGGGGTTAACACATTGGCGACTGAAAATGTTGTATGAAATCTAGATTTTAAAACCATTAGAAACTCCTCTTTCTTAAATTGATTTCCTAGTTAGTTTTCTCAAGTTTATGCCTCAGTATATATCTTTCAATGTACGGATTTAATATGAAAAGTCTTACAACTCCAAAAAACTATAGAAAACATGATATAAATGCATTTTACTTAAGGTAGAAGCCACGCCTTTAGTCAATGTTGTTTCGTTAAATAAAAATGAGAAAAAGCAGATGGACGATTTTTTTTTCGTGAGATACAATACCAATCGTGCAGAAAATATAACCAATGCATTGTTTTTTAATGTATTTTAATTACTTAAAATATTATTCCTGGAAGCAATCTCTTAAAGTTCATAAATTTCTATTTGTGTAATGTTGAAATTTTATCATATTTATCTAAAATATTTATCCTCTGGAAAAATTTACCGTCTGTTTATTTAAATAGCATATTTTTGAGTAAAATCTGATGAAATCCTACTTTTTTTAATCTCCCTTTCAAGCTAATGAACTTTTATTTTCAAAAAAGCTGTGTCATTTTGAAATAAAATTATTTTGTCCCGCCCACTTTCTCTGAAAATTTTCTTTAAGGCGTGGCTTTATTCTTTTAATATGACGATTATTTTAATTTTACTTTCTTCTATATATATGAGGAGAAAGTATTGGAATCCTGAAAATTTTCAAATTTTAAACACTTTCCAACATAGTTGAAAAATATGCTCCGATTGCCATATAATTGATATACGTTATTGAGGTTTACCATGGCATGTCCGGTATTGAAAATGAAGTCTGTAGCAGTTATAGTTCATTTACAGTGGCAATCAAAATTATTCCATTACATTATGGTCTATGGGGGAATTCATTTGCGGTATATCTTAATGGTGTTGCACTATTTTAAACATATTGAAATATATATACATTATTGTGGTGCACTAGAACATGGTTACCATAGAATATGTTAAGTGTAGCACTTATGGTACGTGTACAAAGGAACATAAAAGTATTCTGTTATATTATGGTCTATGAAGTAAAATTGTTTTCGCGTATTTTTTAATGGTGTTACTGTTACTCTGTTACGAACATAATGAAATTAATATGAATTTCTCAGGTGCACTAAAACATACTTTCTGTAGAATATGGAGGCAAAGCATTTATCATTCCTACAGGATCCTTCAAAACAGGGCCGGCCCAAGGGGCGTGCGAAGTGTGCGACCGCACGGGGCGCCAAGTCGCGAAACGACTTAAGGGGCGCTCAAAAGTCAAAAGATCATCGATAAAAAATAATTTTAGATTCGTGTTTTTTTTTTTTTTTCTTTTCTTTTTTTTTTCCAGGCTGCGGTCTGTAGGAGTGGGTCTACCTTGGGTTTAAATAATAGTTCAAGGACACTGAAATCTTCCCATACAGCCATATGTCCCGTTCCTTTATCTGAAAAGACGAGGCTATTAACAATCAAATTACATCCTGCAAAGACATAACCAACCCTCTATTCAACACCAGGACTGAGGGAGATTAATTAATTACTACTGACATTTTTACAGTTCTGAACTCTTTCTTCTCCCGCTGGTCGGTCGACTCTGTCCCCTTGATGCAGCCGATAGTGGCAATTGTCCTTTGCAGGTAACATCTTGTAGTTGCAGAGAATCGTACAAATTACTTATTCTCGTTTTTTTTTTTATTAAACAATATTGATTTAAAGATTATACTCAAAATGCCGTGCATGAAAAAATAGGGAAATTATTACAGGGTCAAGAGGGCGCCGAGAAAAAAAGAAAAAAGTAAAAACCATGATGAAAAAAAAGATATAATCGGAGCGCCAAATCTTTTGTCGAAGACGCAAATGAAAGGTTAATAGAGGTAAATTTCTCTAACTAAAAATTATGTATGTAATTAATCTTATTAAAAAAATTAACTTCAGCACATCGTTTTATTTAGTTATTCTTAATTTAATCTGTATTAAATCAATAATAGTGTAATAGTATTTCAATACATGTTCGAAACTAGGAATTTTTCAGTCGCAAGCCTTCTGGCGCCCTCTCCAATCCTTTTGCAAACTAAATGTATGCAGAGAAGTTTTCAATCCATTCCCCTAATTTTTTTTTTAAAAATGAAATAATTGTTAGGAAGCATATTTATCTTAATATTTTTATATTGCTTTCTTTAGAAATGGATCTACTGTAATCGCTTCGTTTTTATCTATCTATATATAATCCAGATCTTGTTAACACGATAATGTTCCAAAATTGAATCATTTCGAACCTAATTGGAACAGTGTATTGATCTTACAAGTACCTTGGATCTGGGTGTGTTCATTAATCAAGTATGTAAATCGTATAGCTTGTTTACAGAGACACACAAAAGCAAATTTTGTCATCACGATGTCCGAAATATTGAACTAATTCAAATATAATTGGGAGAGTGTATAAATCTTACAGGTATCTTAGATGAATTCGTTAATCAAATATTATTCTCTGGCGCCCCTAAGCAGTCCCTTAATGGAAAAATAACGCCCTGTTCAAAACAAAGAGTATAAAATTAACGAATATATCTTTATTTTGGGTCGTCCGATTCCATGACATTTTTTCCTAAATTTCGTTATTTGTTTTTTGTACCGAAGGACGAACCAAATCTTCTTTTGGCGCCCCCTTCTACTCTTGTGCCCAGTACATCCCCCTCCCTCAGCCTTGCTTCAACAAGACAATGTGAAATGCACCACAAATAAGTTTAAAGTCAAAACATTTATTGATATGAAATTAGGACTATGTAACTATTTTTTCCTGGTCCGTACTTTCATTTTTTCTTTCTTTCTTTTTTTTTTTTTTTGTATTTTTTTTGTTTTCTCAGGAAATAAAAGAGATAAATTTAGTTCATTTTAGAAAAAAAAAATTTCTAGTTCAAATTTTAGAAAAAAATCAGACAATGTCGATGGAAACTTATTCTTAAGAGTGATGTTATTAACATTGAAGAAAACAATGCATTGTAAAATTTTTGTGAGGTCAGTTCATCTTATTAATTTTAATATTTATATATTTTTTAAGAAACATATCAATGATTTAAAATTGTTTCTTTTTTTCAATCTATTCTGAACAGCTTTTTCCGATGAGAGAGAGGTTTATTTTAAAACTCGTTGTGTAAGGCCAAAATCCAAACTGGCTGCGTTTTAGCACATTTTTTATCCCAAACGTGTCAAATTGGCAGATGCTCTTATTAAAAAACTAATGTAATCGAACCGTTTTTCAGTTTTTCGGTAAAAGCAGAAGAATTTTCAAAAAATGCCGTCAAAGTTGATATTTTGAACCGAATTTTCGGAAACGACGGCGCAGGAAATGAAAAAAAGCTGCTGTCCTGAGACAAAAATCACTTATAACTCAAGATAAAATTCTTTTAACAAAAAAAAAAAACTTTTCGATTTCATATTACATCAAAAAACATACCTGCAAGTCTCGTGCTTTTATGCTTAAAAACGAGTCAGAAATGTGTCAGATAGTTTTGTGTTGTTGAACGGGGAAATATATTTTAAATCTTTTTAGCACTTTCCAACCTAGTTGAAAAGTGCTTATGACTTCGGTTTGTCTGGCCGTCTGGCCGTCTGCCGTCTGGCCGTCTGGCCGTCTGCCGTCTGCCGTCTGCCGTCTGTCCGTGCTCTAACTCCCGTAAATATGCTCGGATTGCTCTGCAATTTTTATATGTTATTATCGTTATCTATAGCATGTTCCCTATTTCAACGGAAGTGTGTAGCACTTATAGTTTTTTTACAGGGACACTCAAAAGAATTCCGTTACATTGCGGTCTATGGGGAAAAATCATTTGCTGTTTATTTAAATAATGTTTCACTATTTTAAACGCATTGAAATTTATATATATCACTAAGGTGCATTAGAAGAAGCTTAATATGGAACAGGGTGTGCATAGCACTTATAGTTACTTTACAGGGACAGTAAAAATAATTCCGTTACATTACGTCTATGGAGAAAAATCGTCTGCGGTTTATTTAAATAATGTTTCACTATTTTAAACGCATTGAAATTTATATAGATCACTAAGGTGCATTACAAGAGACTTACTACGGAATATTGTGTGTATAGCAGTCATCGTTCATTTACAGGGACACGCAAAAGAATTATCTACTGTCTGTTAACAATAATTCCTGGAAGTGCGTTTTAAGTTACTGAACGCGATTTTAATGTTAACTTGCTTTTTGTCTATTACGTGGTGTGTATAAATTCTGTAGATCCTATACAGGGCAGCACAAAAGTTCGCGAACACATTTCTGTTTATTGACAAACTCCAGACGGAGAATTTTAAAATGTGCTACACGTTTCCTAACTGAACTAAAATTTAGCATCCTATGTAGTATATATACAATTCTATATATCCTATACAGGGCTGAATAAAAGTATTCGGATATTTTTCCGAATATTGTATATGTTGGAAATTCCTGAAATTATGTTTTTAAATATGTTATGCGTTTTCCAAATTGTTTACTTAGAAGTTATCTTTTAGCTTATTAAACGGTATGATTTGTACAATTATTTTGGAAGCGTTGGAAAGTGCTACATAATCTATGCTTGACGCATGATTTTTCGTTCTTGTTTTTTATTTAAATTGATATATTTAAATTTATATGAAAGATAAAACCGTGAAACTTTGTACATTGTTTTTCAGCTATAGTTTTGGGTTGGGTTGGGTTGGGTTGATTATTGACGGCCAATTATCTACACTTGGGATATAGGCCCGGTGGGAGTGCCCTTCGTGGGGGTCTTTCTAAGGGAACCTAACCCGTATTTACTCATGGATAAATCCACGGCTCGAAGAAAACCACGAAAACTCCGAACGATTAGGCCGACGGGCGCGATTGGGATCGAACCCAGCACCTCCCGTCTACCAGCTTCGAGAGCAGAACCTCTCAGCCACTGGTGGGGCTTGCTATAGTTTTGTGTTGTTGAGCGGGGAAATATTTTTTTTATCAAGACTTTTCAAATTTAAGTTTAATATGAAAGATAAAACCATGAAACTTTGTACAAAGTTTTTCAGCTATGTAATCTTTAAATTGGTTTCGTAATTTTTTATTTAAAGTGAAAATTTTTAAAATTTGTTCATCGTAGTAAAAAGTACTCATAAAAACTAGTCGTTGGGGGCCACCGTAATACTTACTCATCATGGATATGCATAATGTAAAATATTAAAATAAAAATGTGTAAACTACTTATAAAATGCATTGCAATTCAAATAAAATCGTGGCTTGATGACGTCATAAACTTTAAAGGCTCGATTACTGGATTGCTTGAAAGAAACATCCTTAAACTACTAAAATCCGATAACTCCAAAAATAATAATCCTATTAACTAGCGGTTTATTGCATCTAATTAAGCGTCAAATTTCCAATTAAAATATACCTTTAAAGTGAAATTTGGATGAAATACAGGGTCATGAAAAATCGAAGAGTGTGGAAAATAGGATTCCAAATATCTCGGCAACTAATTATCCGATTGACTTCATGCTTTATGCAAATTTTATGTTTTTTTATTGTCTTTTATATTCATTTCTTAAAATAAACAATTTCGAAAATTTTTATATACCTTTTATCAGAACGAATATTTCGAGAGTCCGAAAAAAATAGTTCCGGTTAATCGAGGTTATTGAAATTAAATAGGCTTCTTCCCATTATTACATACTAAGTACATACCAAATTGCAAGTCTCTATCTCAATTTTTTCAGGAGATAGAGCGTTTACAGACACACAGACGGACGGCAAATTTTTTTTTCTATAAAAGTATGTTTTTCGGAATCTCCAGTGTCTGAAACGTGTAAATCCGTCAAAAAAAAAATTCGATTTTCAAAACGATTACAAGACTTACCCTATACTACGTATGATGGGTAAGTAAAAACGTATGTTCTTTTAAAAATTTGTAATTTTTTTTAAATAAATATTTCTGTAAATCCCTTAGTCAAATCAATATTTATAATTTCCATATCAAATGTGAAAATGTATGCCAAAAAAAAAAAAAAAAATTATATATATATATAAGATAGAATATTTTAGAAAAGTTTAAAAAATAATAATTATCTTTAAAGAATTTACATTTAAAAGGGAATAGATATATAAATTTGTATTTCAAGAAAATAAAATTAGAAAAATATGATTATGAATATAAAGTAAAATCATATTTATAAATATTTTGTTTCCCGGCCATCACACTTTTTTTTTTTTTTCAAAATATAGCTAAAGAATTTTGTCAAAGTTTAACAGAAGAATGGGATAAAAGCATAGACCGGGGGAGGGGGGGGGGGCACGGCCCACCCCAGAATTTCAAATTCAAGTGAAAATGTTATGACACTGATTACTCAAAATTTTAATTTACAAATATTTGAAAGATTACACAAACAAATACAATTATTTCTGATTTGAGAACTAATGTAATCAAAACGAGTACACACACATAAGTGAATGTGTGTGTGAGGGAGGAGTCAAAGGATTAACAGTTATATGGCTTGGAGCAATAGGGAGCCAGAAGAAATAAAGTTAAATAATTTCTGAAGGCTCCGAGTCTGAGCGAGAGTTATCTTTTTTGTCACCAGGGTGGTGGTAACAAATCAGTTCTAAGAATTCCAGTTTCGTAGTCTTTCAACAAAGCTGTAAAATATTATGTGCTGTGGTCAGAGCCGGTGAGAGAGGGAACACTTCGGGTAGGGAAATGACCAATATAAGTATTTCTAAGAAGTGATAATTAATCTCTTTCGGGCAAACCAAGATATAGTTGTCAGTTGTTGGTCCATTAATTGTCCAGGAGTAGGTAATAAGAACATCTTGGCAGGGCCATCCTTTGAGGAAGGACGAATTTCTTGCAACTTCCCTGTGGCTTTAAACGTGTGGGGTAATTTCAGTTTCCATGCATAATTATCAGTGCACAAATAAATTCTGTAGTTTAAAATATGGGAAACTTTTTTTTGTGGTACTGCCACGTAGGCCTATGCTTCAGGTTCCAGAGTGTATTTTTTTTTTTTTTGAGTAAATTTTTCCTTATCAGATCTTTGAAATTCTGTATAAATGGAAGAGCTTTGAAGAAGATGTTATGTTACAAAAGTGAAATTGCAAGAAAATTGAAATAAAAACTTTTTGTCGTAAACTTTCTTGTTTTTAAGTTATCCAGAATCTATGATGGCTTTTGAAGATAAAATTTTGGTAATATTCTTCTTAAGAATATAAACATCAGATCGGATGATTTTTCTTTATTTTCTACCCTTGCCCCTCAAAGGAGGGGGTGGGGGGGGGGGGAGGAAGGCAATTGGTTGTCTGTTGGGGATCAGTCTCTTTGCCTCGTTTTTGTCCGCGTCCCCAGATTATTATATCGTATTTCAATCTGAGATCGTAATATTACATAGTAAAACTGTTATTTATTGTAAAATTAAAATTTTCCTTTTGAGACATTTTATAATACAAAAAGGGATTGAATTTTAATGCCTTTATGTATTCTTTAAATAATATCATAAGTAATTAGTAATAGTATGTTTAATAGTAACGAATATATAAAAAGTTAAGAATAATCCAAGAATATTTCCTTTTTTTCGGGGTTGGGGTGGGGGGGGGGGGGCGACGGATACTCGCACGGGCGCCAAAATACCGTTGGGCCGGCCCTGCTTCAAAAGAGTTAGAAATTGTTCGCAGCGTATTTTAATTATGTTGCATTTACAGCATGACAAAAATCAGATTGTTTCAAAATGTTAGCCACCCTAGAATTTCAAACTGCCATATCTCAGCCATTTTTTAAGATAAAGCCAAAACAAAAACAGTTCCAGAATCCTTGTATCACGATCTAACATTTAATGGAAACAACTTTTTCAATTTATAATTTTTTATACAGCTTTTTGATTAAAAAAAATAATAACTGGCCGTCATTTTTGGCCATCATTAACTGTCTCCATATTCTTTTGAAACAAGATGGCGCATGAAACCGGCCAACGAACTCTGTCGAGACCTTGGTATGTTCTGTACACATGATCAGTCACATTCATATCGGTTCATAAATACGAGAGTTACAGCATATTAGATTGTTTCGAAATTTTAGTCACCCTAGAATTTCAAACTGCCGTATCTCAGCCAGTGGTGTAGTCGAGGGGGGACGCGGGGTGACGGCGTCCCCTCACTTATTTATTTTATCTAAAGCGTCCCCCCACTTTTTATTTTCAAGGGGACGCGGAAGGACGCAGACTTTCCAAACTTTTTTTTTTTTTTTTAAGTGATAAGCACACTAATAAATTAACAATTTAAAAAAAAATAAAGCACTGAATTTTAATACTTTCCAACTAAGTTCAAAAGAGTTTATAACTTCGGATCGTCTGTCATTCTCTCTATTTATCTGAACTCTCTCTAACTTCTGTAACTTTGTTTGAATCCTGACAAAATTTATGTATGTTTTTCAGTTTCTTTGATAACTATTGAAAATGATATAACTTAATTGTATAGCTTCAATCTAAACCCTTTAATTCCAGACCCAGGCTCGGTGTGGCACGAACGAAAGCTATTTTGGACCGGTCCGGGATAAAAACTAAAAGTTCGGCCTGGACCCGGTCCGTTTATATTTTCGCAATTCGCGGCCCGCCCCGGCCCAACTTAATTTCTACAAAAAAAAAATCTGATTTTTTTTAACATGCAATTAAGATTCTTTTAAAGAATACTGCATTATTTATGCGCAAATTTTACAGTAAATTTAAATTATGAAAGACTATATGTCCGCAAGCCATACAATACAGGATGGAAACATTAATGATTAAGTGATCATTAAATAAAACTCTTAGACTATTATGTTCAAATAAAAAATTCCATTAAAAAAATTCATACAGTTTAGAATAAAATAAAAAAAGATTGTTAAAACATCTTTAAAGTAGTTGTAATAAAGAAAAAGTAGATTTTTGAAAATATTTCTCTGTAATTTTTTAAAGTATTGTAATTCCCTAGATTCCTTTAACAAAAGCCACTACTAACTCCACTATAAAAATCACTATTATTTTTACAAAAAAAAAGAATTGCCTGCCCGACACGTCCTGAGAACAATTAAGTGCAAACCCGACCCGGTTCGAGTATGTAGAAAAAAAAGTAAGCCTGGGCCCGTCCGAGTCTACTGAAAAAATTAAGTCCGGGCACAGACAAGATGCAACTGTTCGATGCAGATCTCTACGCTTAAGCTGGACATGTTAAATTTCTGTTACAGCGTTGTCAAATTAGCATAGGCTGATGCAGTACATTTATAATTTATTCTTGGCCCAGCAAGGTCCATTGAAAATTATTCTTTTTGTTTAAATTTTTAATGTCTAGTCTTTCAGCCCACTTAATTTTTTTTATCGTCCTGGCTGGCTTCTTAATTATTTTAGCGGCCCGGCTCTACACGTTTAAAATTTTGTCTTTAATCTGCCGGACCGGCTCGGTAAATTAAAAAAATTGTGTTTATTCTGTCGTCCCGGTCCGGTCCTTTTGAAAGTTTGTCTTCATTTTTCCAAGCCGCGTATGGGCTGGAGGTCTGTACGGGCCTGGCCGTCACAACGAAGACAAATTTGCAAACGGGGGACCTGGCCAATAATAAAAATTAAACGGGTAAGCCAGGCCGACAAAAAATTAGCAGGCCAACTGGCCCACTATAACAAATTTAAAATGATCAAGCTAAATTAAAATCATGGGGCGAAATGCAAATATTCACCTTGCATTATTTATAAAATGCTAAATACGAAACTCAAAAGAGCTTAACTTTTACTTAAAGGGTGACATTTAAATATCGAAATAGATGTGATAGGAGGATTTTAACATCTATTTCCATATTTCAGTGTCACTTTTTAAGTAAAAGTTGAGCTATTTTGAATGTCATATTAGTATGTTAAGATCAAACTATGATAAAATATGAACAATTTTACATGGACGATAATAAGTCTAAATCTGCTGCACGAGCCAATATTAGCTTGACAACATCAATACAAAAACATAACATGTTCAGATTAGAAATCGGCATCGGACAGTTACATCGCGTGTCTGATTTCGGGTTTAATTTTTTAAGTAGACTCGGACAGAGTGCGATCAAGCTTACATTTTATTCTATGTACTCGGACCGGGCCGGAACTGGACTTAATTGTTTTCAGGGCGTGTCGAGCAAGCAATTTGTTTTGTAAAAATAGTAATCGGGATAATGACCTTTTGTGAACGGAATCTTGGAAATATACTTTATTAAATTATAGAGAAACATTTTCAAAAATCTACTTTTTTACTATACAGAAACAAAATTTATGATGTTTTTAACCATCTTTTTTTCTTTTATTCTAAATTATTATTATCTAAATTATTATTTATTAATTTTTTTAATGTCTCTATTTGAATGTAATAGACTAAGAGTCTAAGTGATCATTAATGTTGATATTCTGTTTTCTATGGCTTTTAAAGATATAATAGTCTAAAATATACTGTAAAAATTCCCCATAAATATGTATACAATTCATTAAAGAAACTTAATTGTATATTAAGAAAAATCTGATTTTTTTTTTTTGTAGAAATTGAGTCGGGTAGGACCTGATTTCATTGATTTTTGCACGGGCCGAGGTTGTTTTCACTGATTTTTGCACGGGTCGAACTGGGCCGTGAACTGAAAAATCATAAACAGGCCGGGACGGACTTTTAGTGTTTACACCAGGCCGATCCGAGCCAAGATAGCTTTTATTCGGTCCCGGACCTGGAAAATCCAGCCCGTCTAGACCTCTAGTTCGGGCCTCGGTCCAAGATAGGTCCCGTACAGACCTTTATTTCGTTCAGTCTTTCGTTTACGGTGGCACAAAAGTGTTCTTTCATAATGGGATGTATGTTCGAAAATTGTTTGAAATACACTTTAGTAAAAATATACAGTATATTCCCGTTACAACGAATTCCATTACAACGAAAAATCCTGTTAATACGAAATTTGACAAATCCCCTTTTCAAATTTCATTAACCCCAATGTATTAAGAATTCAGATTTAACGAAGTGCATTTTACTAGCAATTCCGTTACAACGAAAAATCTTCATCGAGCTTTTTTTTCTTTTTTCTCAATTGCTTAACAGAAATGAAATATACTTCGAATAGCACGTCGAAGTTAAAAAATAACGTTGTTTTGAGGACAGGTGCTATTTCATATTTTTCTTTCCTTTGCTATTTTTTCGTTTGTTTACTTCTGTTTCCGAATTCCTTTTTTTTTTTTCATTAGCCCATACGCTTCAAAATGATCACCTGACAGACAGCAGGTGCACTTCACTGTGAAAGAAGTGTTTGTGCTTGTTCTGAGATGTCTTTGTCGCCAATACCTGTTGCGCCAATACCTGTGTTTCTTGCTTCGTTCATTGATAAAATATGGCTTGTGTGAAACGAAAACAATTTTCGTTGGAAGAAAAGAAAGCTATAATTTCTGAGATTGATAAAGGATTGCGGAAAGCTGATGTGGCCAAAAAATATGGAATAACACCATCGAGTTTATCGACGTTTCTAAAAGATAAGGAAAATATTGACAGACAATTCCAAATTGCAAGCATTTGTTCCCATAGAAAACGAATGCGACAGTCCCAATTTCAAGATGTCGATAAAGCCCTGTTCAAGTGATTGTGCCGATGTTCGTTCACGCAATGGGATCCTCTGATAAGGCAAAAAGCTCAAGAGTTCGGAATAATGCTTGGTATTGAAAATTTCCAAGTCAGTGTTGGATGGCCCAATCGCTTCCGTACTCACCATGGAATTGTAATAAAATCAATTTGAGGCGACGCAAGTGATGTACCTACAAAGGCTGTAAATGAATGGAGAGCTGGAAAAGCAACTGCCATTATAAAGACATACAGCTCCGATGATATTTTTAATGCTGACGACGCTGGAATATTTTATCAACTTGAACCGAGAAAAACATTAACATTTAATGACGACAAATGCATTGGAGGGAAAACTTCAAAGAAACGAATTACAGCACTTTTTTTTGTAACAAATCTGGAACCGAGAACAGAAAAATATTAATTGTTGGTCACTCTGGCAAGCCCCGTTGCTTTAAGAACTGTCATTCGCCTTGTGATTATAAATTCAATTAGAAGGTATGTATGACACAAGATATCTTTAATGATTGGCTAGTGCAATTTGTCATAGAAATGAAAGCTAAAAAACGGAAAATTCTTCTCCTGATTGATAACTGCATGCCTCATGATAATTCCCCCAAATTAGACTGCATCCAATTTGAGTATTTTCCGCCAAATTGCACTTCTATTCTTCAGCCTCTAGACCATGGCATCATCCGTGCTGTAAAATCTCGCAACTGAGCTCTTTTGCTAAAAGAAATACCAAAAATAAATCTCAAAGAAGCTATTGAATTGATCTCTGATTCGTGGCAAGAAATTAGCCAGAAAACAATTTCTAACTGTTGGAAACATGCCCGATTAATTGACACCGAAGAAAATTAATCAGAAGTTTTAGATTTGGATATGAGTCCTCTGAGTTAAACACAATTTGGAAGGCTACCACAAAATTAACATCAATCCCTGATCAGGTGGATTGGGAGGATTTCTTATCTGTGGATGACAATATTCAAACATGCTCTGAAGTGACTGATGAAAATATTATTTTAACCATTAAAACTACATTAGACCAACAAAATGACGAAAGCAGTGATGACGATATTGGTGTCTCCGACGATTCAAAAGTTACCTCTTCGGAAGCTCTCTCATGCTTGGAGAAAATGCGTGCTTTTGTTTCTCATCAAAAGAATGTTCTAGAGGAGGTATTTTCTCACATTCATTCGTTGCACACGTTTTTGTTATAATCAACTACACACTCCTTTGTACAAACTAAAATTACAGATTTTCTGCAATAATGTATTACTAAATAAAGGTTAGTCCGTAATTTTGTAATTTTAATATTGAATTTTAACTTACTAACTTTTACTATGTTAATTTAACTAGTCTTCCATTAAAATCCTCTATAATGAAAGGTACATTTATCTTACATAATTTATTTACGTGTACATGTAATTCATTAGATAAATAGGAGTAATTCCGTTACAACGAAAAAATCGTTACAACGAAATATTTTAGTGGTCCCGTGGAGTTCGTTGTAACGGAAATCTACTGTAGTACTTTAAATAAAACGAAAACCAAAAATGGTATCGAGATTAAAACATGTTCCCTATAAAAATAAACATTTATCGTTCCTTTATAGTTACAGTCAAAAATACTTGTAACACCATTAACGGTAATTGTTTTAAATTCACTTTAATGATGATATAATTTTTCAAACTAAAAGAAATTAATATGTATGTTACTCTTAAGGACCACTGCTCCACGTTTGCTATAGAAAACGGTGCGTGAAGTATTTTACTTTTACAAGAACACACAACAGATTCTGGATACATTGTCGACTATCGATGCTTTTCTAGAAACGTGTTTTCGATTTTAATTTTGCTGAGTAGTACGGGAAAGCTATTTGCATACAGGGACGCACAAAATAATTCAACTACATTTTCGTCTACTGGCGGTTATTTCTTGAAATGAGTTTTGCTTTTGCAGCTGAATTAAATTTTAGTGTTTTATGTATAGTTTATCTATGTTAGTTAGTTTGATATATAGTTATAGTGTTTTGTATCTAATCAGTAATAATATAATCCTATACAGGGGCACTCAAAATAATTCGAATACATTACCATCTGTAGGCAATTATCGCTTGATACGTGTTTAAACTGAACGCAATTTTCTTTTTCTTAAAAAAAACTCTAGAAATGCCTCGCACATGATTTGTTGCTGTAAAGTTAATTTTACAGGCATTTATAAGTTTAATGTATTAACCGGTTTTCCAGAGTGTCCAATAAAAATTGAAATAAGCTTAATTTTTTTAACTGTTGGAAATAAGTAGGTCATGTAAACTGTAAAAGAGTTTAAAATTAGGTTGGAAGTAATATTGTTAATGATAGCCCTCTCGTTAATTTTCAACAACTTATACGTTTTAAATTCTTAGGGATTTTTCTATATAAAATTGGTCAGTCAGATTTTTTTTTCTTTTTGTTGTAGCAATATCCCTCTAAAAAAAAAACTGCAGACCTGTATCTTTAAAGTTAAATGAGTAAAAGGGGAAAACAGCTGTCTTATATAATTATTACGAACTATTTAAACATTATTTTATTAAGGAAAATAGGGACTATATACAAATTCATGATGGCATTGTTGAGTGTAAAAATTGTATCACAACTGCATCTAAATAAAGAGTTACACGGGAAAAGACCACGGGAGAAAAATACAGCTTTAAAACTTTGAAACATAATTATAAATAATTAAATAAATAATAAATATAATTAGCTAAGCATTTTCTAAGTGTTTTCCATCGACTCCAATACATATCTGAGCTTTTTTAATAACGCTTTTGCAACTATTTTGGAGTTCTTCATCACTGATATTGTTGCAAACATATAATTTGCTTAATGTGAACTGCATAGATATTACCAGTTGTGTTGCCTCTTTCTTGATATATCTCACAAACTTTTGAATTTGTAATTTGTTATATTAACAAAAACCGACACACAGACCGAAACTTTCTTTTATTTGTATAGATTAAAGTAATTGATTAGGAAAGTACTTTTTAAATAAGTCATCTGGTGCAAGTATAAGTACTACTTGCTATTGAAATTCTACTTCAAAATTAAAAAAAAAAAAAAAAAAACTGGAATCATTCCACTAGACTTTCCGAGTTATAAAATACTGTGCATTGCATTCAAATAAATTTATAATTAGATTAGACTGTTTTTTCTGTTATATGGGCAATAACATTTATTGCAGCGATTCACACATTAAAATTCCAACTCTTAGCGAATATCAATGCGTTAAAAATAACTTCTATGTTAAGTTTTTAGCCTCGATAGTTTCAGAAGAATTGCGACTTTGGAATGTTTTCCGCTTATTTCATCACTTAAATTTTAGATTTTTAAAACATTTTAACACCGTCACAACGTTAAGTTATAAAATCCCTGTATTCCTTTTAATGTTTCTTACAAAAAATCCCTTCGTAAAAATCGTGGTGATAAGCTGATTTTAGTACGTATAACCGTCGCTTCACCTTTGTAAAATACGATTAAAAAAAAATGTTTTTAGCAAGTATGTAAGTCCGGAAGATACCTTCATACAATATTTTAAGTTCCTTGCTCGAATAGTTCCAGAAATCGTGATGAAATTACTATTTTAGAAGATTCTACCCGTATTTTTTACCCCTTCAAAATTCTAATTATTGAAAAATCTTTCACGAATTACATTTACATACTAGAAATAATCTCCTTACTAATTCAAAATTTGTCGCCCAAGTATTTTAATAAATATCCTGAGGAAACGCCATTTTCAGCAGCGCTCTTTAGAAGCCTCTTTACCTACTTCACTTACTTAAAATTTGCATTTTTAAAAATCTGTTCTAGGACAGCATTTGAATTTTAAAAGTAGTCTTCGAGTAAATAAAAAGTATTATTTATTAGTTATTGTTGGCCTCGGTCACATTTCTTTGATGAATTTCTCTCATACGAACGGTATATTTCTGACCACAAAATAGTTTAAAAATTGTTTTGATACGAAGCCCGATGGTTCATGATAATTTGTCCCAAATTCCACACAGTTCTTGTGACAGCGGCATAAAACATCAAATCATTGAATACTCTGTTCATACATATAAGGCTTTTACAATCCGGGCTGACTCATGTCGCCATTTAATTGCCCGTAGGAGAACGATTGGCCACGCCGCGCTGATTGCTCTCTGTGGGAATCAAAATGCTTGATGATTCAGCCTGTATTATAGTAGCCCTACATACATACATAACGTAACGTGCCTTCAAAATATGAGCTCCATCGAAAGCAACGTTTGAATGCTATCATGTTTACTCTCTCTCTCTCTCTCTCTCTCTCTCTCTCTCTCTCACACACACACACATACAAACTCATCATAAAAACACCCATAACCGAACATTGGGACCTAAAACAGTAAAGAAATAATAGCAACCTACACAAATGCATGCGCACATAACATGCAAAAAATAGCACAATCGGACTTAGAAGACCTCAAAACGTAAAGATATTGTGATGATTTCATATTTTGCGTTATAAAATTTGAAAGGTAGCTATAAACGTAAAACTCTAATCTTTAATCCTTAGAAATATTTTTATTTCTTTGTAAATTAACACTGAAATCACTTTTGTTTTACGGAATGTAAATAGTTGTTTCGATGTCTATTTCCATTAACTAATTGCCAGTATTACTTCTAGGATGCGAGTTCTAGTTCCGAAGAAAAAATTCGAGGTAACGAAGTCTCGGTTAACCCAGGTTTCTCTCGCTCAGCCAGCGATCCGAAATAAGTTCGATTTTTGTGTGGTGACAGGGTGTCCAACCAGTTGCAATCACTCTGACGGTGAGCTGCAACTATTCCAGAACAAAGACGTGATGTCTCTCTTATTTTCTCCCTCCTCTGGTGTTCAGCTAATTTCACCCTCGGGACGGGATGCCTGGACGATGATCCTCTTTCCTCTTCCGAGAGATGACTCTCTCCCCTTCGCAGGTCAGAAAATTCCCGACCTCCACAGTTGATCTCCAACTTTCAACTCCCTTCCCCAAAGTCATCTTTTTCGCTGCTCGCCACAGGAGAGGGGGTGGGGTTTTTTTTCGGGCGTTTGCCGCTTTCTCAAAGTCCAATAAAATCCGTTCACCTTCTTTGATTGGTAAATGAGAGTTCGTACCTGGCGCCTTATTGCCAATTTTTGTCTTCTCATAAAACAGGGGAATCCCCTCGCTACATTGTCTCTAGAGAAGAACCAGATCGATCAACTTCCCGCCATAATGAATTCTCGATGTCACCTTTCTTTTGAGCACGCTAGACCCCGCGTCGACGACTTGCTCGTGGGAAAAAACCTTTCCTAACGTGAGAAAATAAAGTCTTGGATGGAAAGTTTCATTCAATATTCCCACATAATTTAATGAAATCTTTACAATATATACCATTCTTTTTTTTCTTTCTTCCATGGTTACAATATTTGTTTTGCACTCCAAAAAGTAAAAATGCAGTATTGTTAAACGTTGCCTGTGGACAGCTGTTTCCTGTTATATACAACTATTTCCAAAACCAATTAAAACAAGAATCTCGTTGCGTGAAATAGTGTTACTGAATTCCAAATTCTATTCCAAAAATTTTCAGACATGAAATAAATTTCTCAATTTTTCAATTAGAGGCAAGCTATTAAAAAAAGTACAAGTAAAAGAACTTTAATTAAATTAAATTAAACTGTTTAAATTTTCAATTACTTTTCTCTGCAGTTAAAAATGATCGGCAAAATTCAGCATCAAGTTTTCTGTCAGTGACAGAGACTCTTATGTTCCGAACTATGAGCGTCCCCCCACTTTTTTTCCCAGGACTACACCACTGATCTCAGCCATTTTTTAAGATGCCGGATGAAGCTGGCCAACGAACTCGGTCGAGACATTGGTGAGCTTAATACACACAATTAGTTTCATCCAAATTGGTTGATAAATACGAGTGCTGTACAAAAGAATTCAGATATGTCTCCGTCTATTGGTAGAAATTGCTGCAAGGGAATTTTCAACTGTGTCATACGTTTTCTTACAAAATAAAATTTTAGCATATTAGGTAGAATATATACAAATCAACAAATGTAATTATCTTTGTTTTGCAGACGGATACTCATTTATGTGAAAAATAAAACAATTAATACATTTGTAAAAAGTGATGGGAGAAAAATTAGTTCAGATGACCGTAAACAGTCGACAAAGTCAGAGGAGGCTTTGAAATTTTTTGATGGGGCTAATTCACAGCTTATCTTTTCCTCTCTATTTTAAGGATATAGAAATATAGACAGTAGTAGAAAACAAGTCCACACTGTCATAAAACTTTGGATTAGAAAGTTTTAAAATTCTTAAATGTAATAAATACTGTTATTCGTATTAAAAGAATATGAATTCTAGAAGCGGCTCAAAGAATTTGCTAGGACTGGTCACGATCCTGCATTGTTTAGAGGTGAGATTTTAAAACCATGTAAAACTAGTTCAAAACATGATTGGGTTGAAATATCACTCTAACTAATTTAGGTAAATAATGAAAAATTATCAAACGAAAGTAAAATCAAACATTGACATTTGTTGGAGTTTTATTTATTTATTTATTAAGTTTATTTCCAGTCTTTGCCATGCCCTGTAAGGATGGCAATGCACTTAACTTATACATTTTAACTTATTTAAGCGAAAACCTATCAATTGCACTTTTTTTTTCTTCTCTTTCGAATACATCTTGCGGAAAATTCGATTTTCTAAATTTCAGTGCACTTTTATACTTGTACTGATGTCTGGTATCTATCAAATAGTGTTTACGGAGCTCTAATTTTTGAAAAGCTTCTTCGAATTTTTGTTGCTATTTTTTTTTTAAACATTTTCAAAAATTCGACGTCATCTTGCAAGCATAGAAAAAAAAAGGAACACCCATTTTGTACTTTGCGCAAAATGTAATAAATGTTTTGTAATAAATGTAAAACAATTGTACTGCAACAGCACTATTGAAAACGGCACTAATCAAGGGAAACGGGAAAACTGCATTTTGTTATTTTCCATTCGCTCGCACTTAGAGATGCTGGCGAAGTTGTTTAATAGATAGGAGGTAATCTCTGAGGCAAGTTTAAACTATTTTATTATAATAATAAGTCACTTATGAAATATTTATGGTGTGAGTTATATTATTTTTCGCAGTATAAAAATTTGTTTTTAGTAGCAAAGAAGGTAAGGTCTATGGTAGTTGGGTGGAGAGAACACTGTCTTTATAGAAAATAGAAAGGAAAGCAAATATAAATGAGTATAATGAGTATGTTCTTTCAGTTACATCTTATTAATTGCTTAATAATCATAAAATAAACAGTAAGCTGAATGAAAGTCTGTGCGATACTTACTTTCTTTATTGTTGCTATAGCATTGGCGACCGAGAACGAGAATTCTCGTTTTTATTTAACCTAAAATCATTGACTAAGGGCGTGGCTTACAGAAAATGAATTTATATTATAGTGTCCGTATATTTAGATTGTAAGACTTATATTAGGTACGTACATTCAAAGATATTTACAGATGCATAAATTTGAGAAATATATGAAAACCAATTTACGAAAGACTTTCAGAAGAGGGAGTGTTTTAAAATCCAGATTTCATACGAAATTGCCGTCGCCAATGTATTACAAAGAAGAATCTGAGTAAAAATTATAATATACTTTTTTAAAAATTCATTAATTTTGTACCTTTAATAGGTAGTCTTTATGTGGAAATGCGCCTTCCGATAAAGAACGTAAATTTTCAATGAAAAGCGAGTTTTTTCATCTTTTCACTCTCTTCTATCTTTACAAGAAGAAAGTATTGGATTCATGAAAATTTTCGACTTCCGGTTTTCGACGAATTTATACGTTTTAGAAGGTCCTGAACACGATTTGACCATTTTTAGAAAATGTCTGTCTGTCTGTATGTGACAAAAATTTTGTGGGCGCTCTACCTCAAGAACTAATGCACGAAATTTAATAAAACTTTATATTCAGGTAGTCCTTGATATAAATGGGTGTTGATTAGTTTTTGGTGAAAATCACCCGACAGGTGGCGCTGCTATGCTGCATTTTTTGCGATTTTCACAATAGCTCTATCTCAAAATTAATGCACTTATTTTCATCAAACTTCAGGTTCAGTTAGACCTTGACATAAATAGACGCTGATTACGTTTTGGTGTAGATATCCCAACAGGTGGCGCTGCTATACCACTTTTTTCTCGATTTCCATAATAGCTCTATCTCACGAACTAATGCACTTATTTTCATCAAACTTTAGATTCTGTTAGACCTTGACATAAATAGATGCTGCTTACGTTTTGGTATAAATTTCCCAGCAGGTGGCGCTGCTATACCACTTTTTTCTCCATTTCCATAATAGCTCTATCTCACGAACTAATGCACTTATTTTCATCAAACTTTAGATTCTGTTAGAGCTTGACATAAATAGATGCTGCTTACGTTTTGGTATAAATTTCCCAGCAGGTGGCGCTGCTATACCACTTTTTTCTCGATTTCCATAATAGCTCTATAACACGAACTAATGCACTTATTTTCATCAAACTTTAGATTCTGTTAGACCTTGACATAAATAGATGCTGCTTACGTTTTGGTATAAATTTCCCAGCAGGTGGCGCTGCTATACCACTTTTTTCTCGATTTCCATAATAGCTCTATCTCGCGAACTAATGCACTTATTTTCATCAAACTTTAGATTCTGTTAGACCTTGACATAAATAGATGCTGCTTACGTTTTGGTATAAATTTCCCAGCAGGTGGCGCTGCTATACCACTTTTTTCTCGATTTCCATAAATGCGTATTTTTCATCAAAAACTACGAATAATACGAACTTTGAGCTTGTGTAAGTTATATAAATTCGAGCAAAATGCAAAAAATACTGTTGAAATCGTACAGGATGAATCTTCTAGTAATATTAAAAAGTGAAATAATTAAGTCAGTATAACAAAATCGAATTTTAGTCTTATTTCATGGGTCAAAAACACGGCTTATGGACCTTGATCCTTTCAATGCTGCAGCATGAAAAAGGAAAAAAAATGTTAAATGACACAAATCACTCAAAACTCGATAAGTAATTTATTTATCAAAAAATAGAAAACTCATTTTGATTCCAAATTGTTTCAATAGACAGGCCTGCCAATTTTATGCTTTGCCTTTATAAATGAATCTGAAATGTTTCAGAAAGTTTTGCATTGTTCAACAGGTCATTTAAGAACCACCTTAATGCCATCTAATTAGATGTTTAGTTGTTTTAGAAACTTACAAATTTTGACGGCCGTTCTATACTTTAATGCAGAAAAAATTATAAAAATTCTGTGTAAATAAATAAAAATCTGATTTTAATATTTAAAAATAAAAAAATCGATTTTGTTGCTCTCTACATCCTGTATGTGACATTCTATATAATTTTTCACATATTTTGTACAGTAAATAAATTAATTAGTAATTTTAAGTTACAACATCATTGATAAAATAAAAGTAAACCTATACATCAATAAAGTTAAATATAACCTGATCATATATCGTAATTTACATATTGAATATGTAAGAAGAGGTTGTCTTTGATATGAAAATTAAAGAATTAAATGTAAACAAAGATTTTTTTATATATATATTGGTGTTTTTCTGCTTCTGAATTTGGTATTTAAGAATCAATAGAGTTAAAAACAAAAAAATCTGTTTTAAAATTATACTTATTGAAATTAATATTTTTAATTTCATTTTTCTGTGTAATCATCTTGAACGATGTCTTTTTTTTTTCTTGTCAAAATATTTCAAAAATATAATTTATAATTTTATGTGTTAAAATGTTAGCAAAACTTAGTAAGAGTTTAACACATAAAATAAAATTAGTACTATATTTTAGGAAGATTTTGACAACAAATCAAAAAGAACATCTTTCAAGAAAAATACAAAAAATAAATAAAAGTATTAGTTTTCTGTGGAGGTATTTTAAGAATACAAATGCATCACATGCCTATAAAACATTATTAGCAAGGAGAAATTGAGATCTCGATCTCACTGACCAACAACCTTTATATATGTATATAAATTAGATTTTTAATTAATAATGCTTTATTTGTTCTTGTATTTTAAATACAAAAAAAATAATAATAACAGATGGTTAATTAACTCCAGTGAATAATTAATTATGTTTTAATATTCACCTCTCACTGATTGAAAAATGAATTTGCAGATTGTTGTATTTAAAAAGGATATTTCTATTTATTTTAATTGGAAACTGTATTAATATCATGGATTAATATTGTATTTCTACTTTTTTGCATTATTTGCTCTATAAATCCTCATTTAAAAGAAACTAGAATCCAGTATATGTAATTTGTTTTATATAAATGGTTAGCCATTTTTGCTGATTTTTAAATAGTCAATATATTTGATAATCACTTTTTTATATATGTTATTTAAAAAAAAAAAATATGTATATATATATATTTCTAACTATTTCAAAGCATTTTGCAGAACAGAAGACAACAAAAACAGGGGGGGGGGGGGAATCTTTTACTTTAAAAAATATCTTATAATTTTAATGGCCAGTTGAGAAAGTTAAAATTGAAACTTAATTGAAAATAAAAATGTTTGCTGGATAATAAAATAATATATTTTACAGAAAAACTTAATGTTTTGCTGTGTTGTTTCATTTTTAGGTATACTTTTATGTTAGCCAGGTACCAGTGATATATATATATATGTAATATGTGTATTTATATATGTATATCACTAGCTCCCGTCTAACATAAAAGAACCCATTTTTTTATTTTATTAACTATTTCCTGAAAAGAAAAAATCATTTTAAAATGGAAGTGAATGTTCTGTTCTGTTCTGTTTTGACACACACACACACACACACACACACACATATATATATATATATATATATATATATATATATATATATATATATATATATATATATATATCTTTTAATTCTAATCCTTAAAATTTTATAGTTTTAAATTAATATATCATAAAAAAAATTTGGTATTTATAACTTTCTGTTTTTTGTTATTTACACATTTTTTATCTGATGAAATATTTTAAAATCATGCTATTATTTAACACCATTATTTACAAAAGGTAGCTATAAAAAATTTAATGTTTGAACTGGTTTTCACTCTAGAAAGAAAAAGAACAGGATGCTAGCCACAAAAAAGTTCACTAATTCAGTAGAAAAGGGCATTGAAAGAGAAAACACATTAATCCTTCAGTTATGATTTTTTAAAAAAAGGGGAGGGGTTTGTAATTTTTAGGTATGATAAATAAAATAACATTAATTTTGAATTATTTTATGAATTTATACAATTAAATTACAACATAGTTAAATAATATTCAGCCTTGCCTCTTTTCTTTCCCCTAAAGAAATAAGAGAATCCTATCGTTTTCCCAAGTTATCGAGCACATGAATTTTGAAATATTTTGCTGTGTGGATTATTTGTACTAGAAATCTCTGAGTGTAACTAGTGATGGATTTTATGACTTTTAAAAAGAGCAGGGTTATATGCACCCTTAAAAAATGGCCTAGAGGAAACTTTAGTTTTAACTTTAATGTTAAGTGTCAATTCTTATGTTTTAAAGGAAGTAAACTTTTTTCCTCTGTACTTTATTTAGAACTGAATTAAGGTGTTAAAGAAAACTTTGTTGTTTTGAAGTTAAAGTCTGTAGATAATTTTCATATTGTATTTACCAAGTTACTGCATCTTTTCAAATTAACACAACACTTCAAAGTATTATTCTGTTTTTTATTTATTTATTTACTTACTTAATACAGGTCAATAAATTTCTGCACTATCACGTACAAATCATATCTCAAAGATGGATTCAAACTATTATATTGAAATTATCTTTGTCAGTGAAAACAGCTCTCATTTCATTGTACCGATTTGTTTAATATCAATGGCAATCTTAAACATTGAGAATGTAATGTAAAAGTGTATCATAACATTTACCATACAATGACTCCAAAAATTAAAAAACAAACTGTTATACAGTACAGGCTTTTTTTTATTTATTGTGTAGGAGATTGTAATAGAGCTATTGCAAGAGAGGAATTTTATATAAGTAAGTGAAACACATACATAAACATTTGTTTTCTTGCTGTTATTTTAAAAAGAATAAAATTGAATTGGATTAAGAAGAGTTGGAAACTTAACATTTCATATCTGAATTCTGTTTCAGTGTAATGGTAGATGGGGAATAAAATCCACATTAAAATGTTTTATAATAAATTCATTTATGGAACCTTTTTTTATTTTACAGCATTGAAAGAATCATATGACATGTCAATCATAATAGTATTAGTAGAACAATCCGCATCTGCTTGAGTTAACCTTGGAAACCTTCTAGGTAGAATAAATAAAATTTCAAAAATATGAATATCACAGTAACAGTTATTCACGCCCATGCAACATTAAAAAGACAAACAGAAAAAAAATCTCGTTACTTTAAAGCAATCAAAGTAATCTAAGAATTCCCCAGTTTTATAAATGAAATTAATGTTTTATTTCGCATGACTAATGGTGAAATATACGGTTTCTTTTACAATACAGAGAAAAGTCATAGCATTTAATGAAATTTTATTTTGTGTGGAAACTTTCATTTTCATCCATAAAAATTAAATTTACAATGGTTACATGCAAGTTATGCCATTTACTAGAAGCTTTCAGTCGTGACACTCATGAAATGAAGCTTTTGAACTGTCTAAAAAAACTATTTCTATGTTTCATTTCTTATTTAATATAAATCGTAGAAATGTTACCATTGCTTCTAAAGTATTAAAACACTTAGCTATAACATACAAATATGTAATATACAAATGAAATTATACATAGTAGATGTTTGTTTAGAGTCGGTTTAATGTCACACTGAAATCATCATAAAGAAAATGACGTCATAATTAGTAAATTAATGGTTTAAAAAAAAAAAAAATTCCTTATTTCTTTCTTGAAATGTCTGTATTATAATACATGGTTTAAATTCAAGTATATTTAAATAGTTTTACTACACCATAAAGTATAAGATATTGATGACATTACACAACCTCTTTTATACATCAGTTGTGAACACAGGTGATGTAGTTCAGTGTTAGACGATGATTAGATTTTTTATTAATTCTCTCGATGACTCCAATCTGCCAATTGCTATTCGTATCTGTTTAGATCTCATCAAGAATTGTCTGTGATGGAAGAATACAGACAAATTGTAATTTAATGAGGCTTTTTCTGTATTATGTAAAATTATTTATTTGAAATTTGTATGCATATTTCATAATTTTTCATTGCTTTTAAGTATAAAAAATTTATATAATATGCATGCATTGAAAAATGAAGTTAGGAATAAGATTGCTTTAGCTTTTATTTCTTTAATTTAAACATGTAGCTTTGTATGATGTAATTATTTAAGGATAATATAAGATCAAATATCAATTTTTTGTTGTGTAATTTTAAGAAAATCAGATTTTTATGATGTAATGTATGAATGTTATTTTATCTTTGACTAATCGAAATTCTTTTATATTTTACTGTAATTCTTTGATTACTTAATAAAACTGTGACTATTGAGTAAACTACCTTATTTTCTTAAATCTCCCTAACATAAATGGTTTCTAGGTATACTAATAATTTTGAAACAATTTTAAATTTTACTATGTACAAAAACAAAAATTGTTCTAATCTTGTAAGTTTCCTTCATAAAAATTCCTACAAATTGAATTCAATATTCAATGTCAATCTTAATACTTTTTATTTGAAGAATAATTATCAAGGAAATCCCTTTGAACATATGAAAATAGATTTATATCGGGAAAAAATATAGATGGATGTGATAAGTTCACTTAGGAGATATATGATAAAATTTTAATCTGAATTTGCAGTAGGTAACCTGTGATAAATAGAAACTCATAAATATGTTACTGTAAGTTCTGAAATTATTGATCATAGTGGAGTAGTATTGTTTGTAACACTTTTTCTTTATTGCTAGATACTAATACAAACTCTTTTCTTGTAACACATGTTTATCTTTTTTTTTTATCCTCTAAGTGCATAGCTGCCTCCTACTGAGCCTTTTATAATATTTTTATACTCCTGTTCTGAAATAACAATTTTCGCAATATATTTAAAACTGGAATATGACAACAATAACTGTCTTAAAATAGTGGCATAAAATAAATATAAAAAGGTGTAGTTGGTAATGTAAATAGCTATGTAAGTGTAATTGTGCACTTCATTGTTTTTAGTTACATTTTAAACCATAAAACATTTTTTTTATTTCAACAATTGTACAGAGTGACAGATAAAAATCTTTTGAAAGAAATGCAGAAAATTTAATATTTATGAAAATAAAAATGAAGATTTTATATACTATACAAATGCTACATTGTTTGTTTTTCATTTATAAACAACATTGATTAATCCAGAGTAAATTGAATTTTACTAAAAGGTATTTTTCATTACCAGTATACGTATCTTTACACAAATTGATAACCTACAAGTGATCTTATTAAAAGCTTTATAAAAATATTTAAATGTATCCACACATATATCTAATAATATTTTTCCCCGTAATAAATTTTTATAATAAGGGTAAGACTGTGCTCTCCCTGTATATTCATCGATTCTGACTACAGAATAACCCATAAGAATCTCCCACATTTGACAGAATATAAAACAAAAAGGATTGGAAAGGTTTGGGAAACTTGTTTGTTTTAAAATATACAATGGTCAAATAATTTTGTGAAGGGTCCTGTTTTGAAATGAAAAATTTTGTGAAGAGTCCTTTAAAGGACCCTATTTTTTCCTAAACAGATCCCTGATTATATATTTATTTTTTATTTTAGTCAATTCCTGACAAATAAACAGTACATGACAGTAAAGTTTTTCTTCTAAATCCTTCAAAATTTCTCTTTGATTTTAAAATATTTGTTTTAGAATATGAATAAGAAAATTTCATTTGTTTGTTTTAATTCACAGAAGAAGCCATAGAATTTAAAATTTTATTAATTAAAAAGGTTTTTAAACTTATCATCTTCTTAAATAACAACTCAAAGCATATTTTTTGTGTAAAGTTTAATCGTAAAATAGGTTTTGTTTATCAAAATGGAAATATCTGTGGTAAAATATAATGTAAAATTGTTTTAAAATTTAACTTTTTAATACCTTTAAACTCTGAAATATAAAAATATTCGGTATTTGGCCTAACAGTTACTATTCGGCTTACCTGTATGCCCAATATTTGGTATTGGGTGCTCAGCCAAAATCTTTATTCGGTGCATCCCGAAATTTAAGAATTTAATTATAATTCAATAAAGTAATTTTAAGGCATTTCTCTGACCATGGGCAATAAATTGGCAAAATGACCTTTCAGGGGTCGATTCAGGTTTTTTTTTTTTCTTGGGGCCCATTTTGTGAAAAATAACATTTTGTAACAAAAGTTGAAATCCAGTTACTCAAATTCGAACCAAGCATTTATTAACAAAAACTTTTAAATCCTTTTGATGAAGTTTTCTTTTCTGGTGAACTTGTTTGTTTACAAATTACACATTTTAAAACATCATAAAATAATTAATAAATAGTAAGTTTTTATGGAATAGAATTTTGTGAAAGGGCCTATTTTATTAAATTGATTTTTGTGAAGTGGCCCATTTTATTAAGTTGATTTTTGTAAAGGGGCCCTAAATAAGGCCCCAAATTTTGCCTGGATCGACCCCTGCCTTTATGGTCACCAGTACAGGTTTTGAGGAATCCAAACATGCACCACGCGTCAAATTAAAATAAAACAAGTACAAAATTATTAAAAAAAAATTTAATGAAAGAACTACAAATAACAAGAAATACATGAAACAAAAGTTTGGCACATAATGCAGTCATCATCAGTAAATTACATCAAGTATAGAAAATACTAGCTAAAGTTCTATAAGTGATAGTGGGTATATGTTGCCAAACAATAGCGATGTTTGCAACAATGTGGTGGTGATTTCAACACCCACTAGTCTCTGTCAATCACATATAATATAGTTTGAAGTTAAGGCATCAATTTCCTTTAGCCATTTCTAGAACTCCCTCCTGTCTTAGCCATTTCCAAAGCTTTAAGTCCTGTCTCAGCCATTTCCAAAGCTTTACGTTTTATTTCAAGCATTGCTTTACTGTTTTCAACAGATTTCTCGGCAAGATTGACAGCTTCTATTTTGTCAATCAAACTACTTTCTGAAAGAATAATCGATTTCTTCATGTCTCTTAAATTATCTGCCAACATCTTGCTAGTTAATGTATCTATTCCAATATCTATAAATTTTTCTGCACTCTCTAAAGCTTGTTTTTTTATTTTAAGAAGATATTTTGCGTTATCAACAATTTCTTTTGTTAGATCAACAGCCTCCATTTTATGAATTAAATTATTTTCTGAAATAGTAATACCTTTTTTAAAATGAAGTAATGGATCTTTCTGTATCTCATAGCCTTTGTTAAACACCTCCCTTGAAAGTTTCTCATTAGTATGAATTCGCAGGTGGTCATTCAAATGAGAGTTGCGAGAAAACACTTCGTGACATACCTCGCAAGAAAAACGTTTCTCTTTAGCATGAATTTGGCTATGAATTTTTAGAGTGTATTTCCTCGAAAATCCTTTGTTGCACAGATCACAAAAAAAACGTTTATTTTTGGTTTGAACACGACAGTTATCTAAATTAGACATCGCAGAAAATATTTGGTTATGCACAAGTGAGAAAGTTTTATATATTATGAAACTCCTGCACTAAAAAAGTTATATAATTTGCATTAATTGATGTACAAAAAATTAGATTTTTCTCAGTAGTTGAAATTTTTCGATGTAAATATACACATTGAAAAAATATAGTATTACTCACAGCACAGTATAGTACTCTTCAGCAATAGACAATTCAGAACAAATGTGATCAAATAATCTGCAATACAAATAAAAACATATGCATTAAATTACAAAAAATAATCGCTAAATAAATATTTAGACATTTTACTTCGGTTAATATAATTGAAATTAAATGAGCTATAGGGGAAAAAAAATATATAGATATATTATAATAAGATTTAAGTTTTATGTTTTCATTGATCTTGGTGCTAGATATGGCCAAAGAGTTGAAGAGTCGACTCTTCAACTCTTTGTCGAGTTTTACTTGTAAACAAACAAGTTCACCAGAGAAGAAAACTTCAGCAAAAGGATTTGAAAAAGATTTTGTTAATAAATGCTTGGTTCGAATTTGAGTAACTAACTGGATTTCGACTTTAGTTACACAAAATGTTATTTTTCACAAAAATAACCTTTTCTTCTCACAAAATGCCTAGCCCCCCCACCCCCCTCAAAAAAAAAAAAAAAAAAAAAAAAAAGCCACTCCGGGAGTGCCGACAGAAGTGAAAACTTGAACAATTACGTGTGTATTTTTTGAATCGTCAGGAAACGTTTTATTGCGCAGGAAATACTTTTAAATGAATGGTTTTTTTAATTCATTATTATAAACTACTACTACAAAAAGTATATTACAATTTTCATTTAATGCGTTATTGTACATGAAAAATAATGCATATTATTTTACATACAAAAATTGCAATCTATTGCTTAAAACGTAAATTTACAAATAAATGAAATATAAAATTTAATTAATTGGTATTCTTTGAAATGAATACCAATGAAACTTATGAATTTTCATCCACAATTTAAACAACTCTCAATACATTCATCATTTCTTCCATGAGATTTAGTTTCATATCTTTTGTAATAACATTTATCTGCAAAATAGGGTTCCCGCTTCCTATCACTCCAAAAATGACTTCTTTGCTGCCTGTCTTGTTTATGGTATTCGTGAACATTATGCTTTTTTCTATCTTCATACTGCGCGTATTGTTTGCGGTATCTATAATTTCTATCAACATCAACAAACTTTTCTTTTCTATAAAATGATTTCACTTCATTTCTGTATCGGTAACCACGTTTCTTAAAACTTTCGTGAAATATTTCATTATTTTCATTTTTTTTTTTAATATTACTTCAGTCTATTTTTCTCGTGCTCGTTAAATTATAATATTTTCCGTGTTTTGTTATTTCATTTTCATCTTTTGATTTGGTCTCACGAGTTGAGTCACTTTTATCTGTTTTCACCGTGCGTGCTAAATTTATCTTGAAATTATTTTCTGAATTATTTTTATTCATAATACCAATCATTTCGCTTTCTGCACGTGAACTATTTCCTTTTGATACTTTCGCTTCATTGTATGAATTGGCAACATATACAGTGGTGTCGGTAACAGTGTCGCGAATTCAGGGTTTTTTCCCCATCTCAAAAATGCCCAACGCGCCTAAAGAAGTTTTCACTTCAAAAACCCTGCATCGACTCTTATTTTTTAAATTACATTATAAATTACATTTACCTATCTTACTAATATACTACTTTTAATATTTATTCTACAACTTAATTAAAATTACATAAATAATATTCCAAACAACTATATCATTCACTTAATCTTTAAACCATTAATAAATATGCCAGATATTATTGTATGCAATGCTATTTTAGTAACTATCAATAATGAATATTTTATTATCTGAATAAGACACATAAATAGAATAATAAATTTAAATTAATTTCCTAAAGTTTTAAAATATCTTAAGGTACAATAACTAGTTACCTTAAAGACAAAAATTTATGCTGTTAAAGGTTTGAGTTAAAATATAATATAGTAAAATAAATAAATTGCAATAATTTTTTTCATGAAAACTGACAGTTTCTGAGATTTGTAAAAAACTAAAAAGTATTTTGCCCCCTCCTTCCTACCCTCGTTCATCTCTTATCCATCAAGACTTTTTACATAGTCATCAGTAGCCATCAATGAACAACTGTACCAATTTTTATATCCTTAGCATTTATTATGGCAAACTTTCCTAATTTGACTGGACTAATACGTAAACTGTAATTTCTCAAAAAGCTATATTGAAATATCACTATAAAAATTAAATTGCAAGTTATTGACTCATAACTTATGAAAAATATATAATATATCTTAGTCTTAGATTTTAGTTTTCATCTTCACTACTGGCATACAAATTACGTGTACACAGAAAATACATATATATGCGACAGAATTTACTGTAGATTGCTTTACGTATTGGTCTAAATTTCACAAAATTTTACCATAAACTCCTCAATTTACCTAAATGTAATCAATGTATGGACTATATTTTCCTTTTCATCGTAGTTTAGAGTCAAAATCTTCCTAAACATAAGCGTAAATTATAATTAAAGTTTTTTCTAAAAATTTGCTCCGAACGCTGCTAGATAACTTAAAAATAACAATTTGTGGACAATCCCTTATCATTCAGCGAGTTATAGTCAGTAACTGAAAAACAGCTCACTCTAACGCCGATATCTCTCTGAATTTTTACGATATTTGACTGATGAGACTATATACAAAATTTGAAGAAAATCTGATAATTCTCCATGAAAAACACATTAATCTAAATTAAGGTGGGAGGATAACCCCCCACCCCCCTTTACCTTCTTTATACTTAACCAAAGAACCTCCAAAACTAATCAGGAAAGCGCCTTATCACAATGAACCTATATACAAAATTTGAAGAAAATCGCATAATTCTGCATAAAAAATCTAAATTAATCCTAAAAAAATCTAAATTAATCATTTAAATTAAAGGGGGGGGGGGGTCAGCCCCCGTTCCACCCTTTATACTTCACCAATGAATCCCCAGAACTATTCGGGGAAGCGCCTTACCACAATGAGCCTACATACAAAATTTGTCGAAAATCGGATAATTCTGTATGAAAAACCCATTTATCTAAATTAAGGGGGGGGATTAGCCCCCCATTATACTTATACAATGAATCCCCAAAACCAATCAGGAAAGCGCCTTATCACCATTAACCTATATACAAAATTTGAAGAAAATCGGATAATTCTTCATTAAAAACCCATTTATCTAAATTTAAGGGGGGGGGTATTGGCCCCTCTTTTCCCCTTTGTACTTAACCAAAGAACCCCCAAAACTAATCAGGGAAGCACCTTATCATAAGGAACCTATATCCAAAATTTGAAGCAAAACGCTTATTTCTATCAAGAGTTATCGCGTTACGTACATACAGAATGGGCGGGCACATTAGCTCTCAGGCTTTGATAGCCTGTGAGCTAAAAATAACAATTTGTGGACAATTTCTTATCATTCAACGAATTTTAGTCAGAAACTAAAAAAATAAAAAGCTCACTCTAACGCCGATATCTCTCTGAATTTTTACGATATTTGACTAATTTTTTTTTTATAAAGTTGCTCCATAGTGTTACTATTAAATTAGGCAAAAAGTTTTTTTGTTATCGTTCGCGCATGCGCAGATAAAATTATTCCTTATTTCCTTAAATATTTAATATATTTATATTTCAATCACACTATTTGATTTCTACTACATTTTGTCGATTTTTCTGAAACTGGCGTTAAATTTGGTTAAAAACCCTGTATTTTATAAGCAAAAAACATGCAAGAATTTTTTTTAAAAATCGCTATATCTCTATTAATATGCATGCTATTCTTACACAAATGAATACACGTATTATACAATGTCTGCCTATGTATATCCTGTAGCGATAGATCATTTCGTGCATTTTATTTTACAGGGTGATCCCAAGTATTATTTTTTTCTTTAATTTTTTGTTGGTCCCCGAATTGTCCTCCTTATGAAATCGACGTTGATAAATATGAAGTCAAAACTGTTCTTTTTAATCCTAAAATTCCAAAAGAATCTAACATGTATATTTTAAAATATATTCGAAAAAATGTCTAAAACTGAAAGTTCCCATCAATTATGGCATTATAGTGTAATTGTGTTTTTAAAAATAAAAACATTAACAAACATATTACAAGGCGCGCGTTTGTAACAAAATGCTCGCCCTCTGGCGGTCTACAGGAGAATTACAATACCACTGCTTCTTTCATCGCGTTAGCATTGCTTACTGAGCGTCAAACATCATTTGAGATTAATAAATTTAATTAAAATTACTAAACCTGCGAAAAACGACAATATGTATATTGCTGTTTGCTACAATGAACTCTAGAGGCTCCGATAATCCCGATTTAAGTTTTAATTTTTTCCCAAATGAAAATACCAATAATGCCTGCTGACTGTATAATCAGAGGTCTATGCATGTTTTTTTTTTCTCTTGGGACCAATTTTGTGAAATTTATTATATTTCTATGAAAAATAATATTTTGTAACGAAATATGAAATCTGTTTACTCAAATTCAAGCCAAGCATTTATTAATTCTTAAAGTCCTTCTGCAAAAGTTTTTCTTTCTAGTTTGCAAATTACACATTTGAAAACGTAACAAAATAAATATATATCTTAAACTAAATAAAAATAAAAATATATATTAAACGAAATAAAAATAAAAATATATTAAATAATTAACGAAGGGTGTTTTTATGGAATGGAATTTTGTGAAGGAGCATATTTTATAAAAGGAATTTTGTGAAAGGCTCTGTATCATTAAGAAGAATTTTGCAAAGGGGCCTGTTTCATTAAAAGAATTTTCGTAAAGGGGTCATGTTTTATTGTTTGGATTTTTGTGAAGGGGTACTATAGGCCCCAAATTTTGCCTGGATCGACCCCTGGTAAAAATGTTATTTAATATTCATTACCTTAACATAGGAAAACAATAAAAAATACAATTTTAATTTAAAAAATCAGATGCATATGATTCCTTTTACACCCTACATTATAAACATAAAAATTTTCAATTCTGCAGAATTAGATTGAAATGATGAAATTACATATGTAAGGTATGTTATAATCAAGAATGTGAAAAAAAAGTACTTTTATCGTAATTTAAAAAAAAAAAAAATACTATTTTTGACAATTTTAATAAATAATGTTTGTAAATATTAAAACGAAATACCAATTTTTTTTTTTTTTTTTTTAATTCAATTAGGGTTCACCGTTAAATTTCCAATTTACACAATAACATGCATAATACAAAAAGCTACACGAGCTTAGACTGCATTAAATTTTCTTGAAGGGCAGTGAAACGTTTTGCATGATTATAAAACACTTCTTTAAAAATAAATACATTATTTTAAAAAATGCATACAAAGCAAATTTATACAGACGATATATGAAATACACAAAATATTACTTACCTGTTACAACAGAGATCTGTTTAGGAAGAAATTGGGTCCTTTATTAAACCCTTCACAAAATTTTTCCTTCCAAAACCAACCCTTCACAAAATTTTTCATTTCAAAACACGGCCTTCACAAAATTTTTCATCCTAAAAAAGGATCATTCACAAAATTCTTTGTCTTAAAAGTAAACCGTGAACAAAACTTTCCACTTCCATGGGATTAAAGAAAAAAAAAAAATATATTGCACGATTAACTAATTCACACGAGGCAATCACTAGCAAAAGCAAGCAGTGATATCCGCATGCACATGGATTTGTTTGCAAACATCAGCAGGTCTAAAAGCGTCACCTGTCGTTGATTACAAACGCGATATAAAAAACAGGCAAAAATATGAGAAGTAATTAATATTAATAAGTGAATGCATACACACAGGTTTCAGATTTATAAGTATAAAAAATTTACCTTCTTATAAATTTATTTTGTAATTGTCGATCGAATCTATTATCTATTAAAAGAACTTGCTAATACGATTCCACTTCATTCACCGTGAGAGACAATGTGGAGATAATGTTGCAGTTGCTGCATTGCATATGGAGGGAGTACACCATGAACCTGGAGTACACGAAATGTCGAAAACACATGGTAATTTAAAAATCTATTTATATCTCCCTGCGAAAACCAGGGAGATATAAATAGATTTTAGGTATTCTATTACCATGGCGAAAACACTACACTAGCCCTTCAATGACAACAGTGTTGCCAGATTTTTAAAAGGAAAAATACTACAAGCACCTTTGGGAATTCAAGCGCTCGAATACGCCATCTGGTGAAGAAAAGATATAACTTCTCGCTTCAGGAAAATTCCTTGCAAGCCCATTGCATTACATGCAGTTTTAATTTGTTCATAATGATTATTGTTGTGCACAATTTTAGATTTCTTGTGATATTTGTGTTCTGTGTTTATATAGCATTTATATATAATAATCATTCATCGGTCCGTAATAATTAATTACGGACCGATGAATGATTATTCATTGTATTATGTCATCTGATGCTGCAAAACTGTGGCCGATGACTGTTCCCAACATGAATAAAGTGAGAGGTTGCCTGGCTAGGATGTCGATCTGGGTAGCTTAGTGGTAGAGCGTGAGCACGGTACGCTGAGGTCCCAGGTTTGAGTCCTGGCCCAGGTCAATTTTTCACTCATGTTGGTTTAATGTAATTAATTGTCTGATAAAATATGATATTGTGTATAAGTAAAAAAGTGATCAGACGTAGTGTTTATGATGTGAAATATTATGTATAATTTATTTCTTTATTTGTAATAGTAAAATAAAATCTTTGTTAAAATTTGATAAAAAAGCTTTTGAACATTTTATTAAAATATATTTTTCGATAACATTGTTGAAACATAATTATTAATTTCTAAAAATATTTTTTTCTTGAAATTCATTTTTTGATGTAAATTGCATTATTTATTATATTGCAATAAACATGACAAAACACGAGAAACAAATTTTAAAATACTTATACATTCAGTAGAAAATTTATAAACATTCTAACTAGATTTTATGCATATTCATTAAAACGGTAAACCACATGCATTTTACCCTTGATTTTACCTCTTTACAAAAATAGGCACTGATATTTCTAGTTTAAAATAATGTATATTTTTTACATTTTATTTTTATAATTTTTTTACATTGTAAAATATGCTTTGCATTCTATTCGTACTAAAAATTCACTGTTGAAGTACTCATTATAAAAACCTGGAATAATTCGTGCAAATTGATTATATTTTCATTACTTATTTTACATTTGCTAAAAGAAAGAAAGAAAAAAATAATAATGTTTAAATATTAAAAGGCACTGTAATGTAAAATTTTAATCGTAAAATAGCTGAATTTGTCGTATTTAATTAAATAAGTAATTGTTAATAATATGAAATTTTACTTTTATAAAATATATTCCATTAATCATGAAAAATACAAAGCAACCGATAAAACATTTTTAAATGGAAAAATCAAACAGAAATTTAGGGGAATCGAACCCGCAATCTCCAGAGTCTAGAGCAGTGCTCTAACCATTCGGCTATCAAGTTCACTTCAAAACTTCAACAAAATATCATTAAAATGCGAAATTAGTCAAATGAAGGCCCGCGTTCATTATCATTGATTTGGACGTCCAAATCAATGATAATGAACGCAGGCCTTTCAATTTCATTCACAGTATAGACTCACTCTATATTTAAATCTCCATCGCCCGCGCGCCGCCTGATCTTCTTTTCTGAACAGCCCCACGGTGTGTTTATTTATTTACATTTTATAGTAAGAGTAGACTAGACGGTATCTGGAGTTGTTTTACATTTAAGCCCAATTTGCAAATATGACTCGGTCAAAGAAAAATAAAAAGAAATCACAAAGTAAATTATTATTTATTTACTTATGATAAGTTGCAATTTTAATTTTATCTATTTATTTTGATGTCCACGTGAGAGAGAAGTTTTAAAACATGTTTTTTTCCCTCTAATTCTCAGTTAAATGTATTAAAGATGCTAAGAAATATAACTTAAATTACTGTATATTTTGAATCGGCCAACGTAATCGAGAATAATTCATCACGGGAAATATAGTATTAATTATTGTTATGATTAATTTTAAATTAGACCGTTACATATACTGTTGAATTTTGCTATGATCTATGATGTCATAATCTTCTGTATTCATGTACTGTAATTATTAATTTTTAGAAATAGATACCGTGGTTCCTGCTGAGGATACAAATTCGAGAATAGAAAAATTAGAATCTCTCATTGAAGAAGTAAGTTTTTTATACACAAGATCTTTATTTTACAAAATAACTTTCCTATTTTCAGTAATATTTAAAAAACCATAAGCATTGTGTAGTTTGACTCAATATTACTTAAATCTAAATAATATGATCAACTTTATAAATATTGTTAGAATTTTCAATGAATACATATAAAATTGGTTTTACTAAAAATATATTTATTCTTTGTCATATTTATTTTACTTTATATATAAGTAGAGAATATGGATATTTATAACTATAACATTAAGTGCATAACAGTATTATATAAATTCCTTTGCTGTCATAATATTTTGGTCTGATTAATTGCATAAATCTATTTTAATATTTTTCTCCTCCTATATTGCTCAATCCATGTGGACAGGTATGGGAGTGTCTGACACTTTTATACCTGAAATAATTTTGTACTAAAAGGGCTTAACCACTTTACCAGCGACAGGTATGGGGGAAACAGTGCTTTTACCCCCGACTTATCTCGGGGCAATTGGTGAAGTGGTTAAGGGTCCTCTCTCCTCACACGAAAACACCCGCATTTCGAAAGTGAAAGTATCTTTGTAAAATCCGCAAAGAAAATCAAAAATAGAGAATAGAAGATTATAAGGTACTACTTTATTATCCCATCGATCACGCTTCACAACAAAAACTATCGCCAAACTGTAAGATTAAACGCCAAAAATGCAGTCCCATTTACTTGATGTCAGAAGCATTATACGTGTTTGTTATGTCATCAAGTGGTTTTTAATTCGACATTTGCGTGTATTTTTCATTAGATTTTACTGATTTATTAGTTATTTCATTCATTAAAATAACAATTGTGTCCTTAAATTCTTATATTTTATTTATTTATTTAATTTGATATTCCAATGGCAACGTTCTCCCGTTTATTTGGCATTACAGGTTGGCGATAACTTTTTGTTATGAAAAGTGGTCGACGGAATAATAGAGTAGTACTGATTATAATAATAGCAGAAATAGAGATTGATCTCTGCTATCCAATGCAAAAAAAAAAAAAAAAAAAATTGTTTAGAAAGCTATCGTATCTCGCTAACGTTAATCCTATAGGGGAAATATTTCACGATATCTCGTTTGCATTTCAATATTTTTAAATGATTTTTTTTGTATTGGATAGCTGGGATCAATCTCTATGCCAGGCCCTTTTGTACTTTATTGATTTTGATCACAAGTTTTTATTGTTAAGATACTTTCTTTCAGAACCGGTTTCGAAAGCGTAAGTATCCTCAATAAAATAAACTGCAACCAATATCAAAAAAGTAAAAAGAGGCCTGCATAGAAGAGATTGACCTCAGCTATCCAATGCAAAAAAAAAAATCATTTAAAAACATTGAAATATGAACAAGATATTGTAAAATAGGAACAGATGTGTTACACTCACGCACCAATGCTTGCTGACTTTTTGGTTGGCACGATTTTCAAGCCTGCGCCAAATCAATAACTTAATACAATAGTTAAGTTGCCATTAAAGGAAAAAATCCCCTAAATTTGGTGACTTTTTTCCTTTTTATAACCGATAAAAAAAATAAAAAAAACTGTGCGTGAGTGTATGACATCATAGCTGTAAAATATTTCCTTCATAGGATTAACATGAGTGAGCAGGTGGGTGTTTTCGACTGAGTGAAGTAGCCTCTTAACCAATTAATTTTCTTTCAGCCAAATATAAAAATAAATACAAATAATTTCATTAAAAAATATTCTTAAAATACTTTTTTTTTTTTTTAATGAAATAAATTCAATTCAATGTTGAACATTCAAATTCATAAAACTTATGTTTTATGCAAAAGTAAAGAAAATGCTTTTTCTTGATTTCATAAAATACACAGTTCACAAGTAATCTTACAGTAACTGTTCTTTTACATCAGACAGCTGGTTTGAAAAATTAAATGCAGAAAATATATTATAAGATTACTTTTTTTTCTTTTTCCTTTCAAGCTGTAGTGTAGTATTATATTACACTATCTGAGATTCCCTGCTTTGCTAATTTTTTTTCCGAAACAAATGTGGGATTGGGGGTTGATAGCCTTCGCCAGTGTACTACAGTGTGGTCTATGTTTGACTCTGGTCTCAAATCAAACAAACCTTAAATTATTGTGACTTTGTTATTTTGACCCAGATTAAATACAAATTTTCAGCATTGTCGTTCAGATTGAAGAATGGATTTGTCATTATTGTAACTTGAATTTAATCATGGCTATATCAAAATTTACCAGATAGTTCTTTCCATTTCAGAAGAAAATTGTCTAAAAATTACCACCAAACAGAAAAAACTTTAAAAATCATGAACAATTTAAAAGCTACAGAAGACAAAGTTTACTATATTAAGCTAAAAGATTGTAACTGGCTTCCTTTTATGAATGTCCAAAAATATCCACAAAATGCAAAAAAAAACCAGTGAAAATCACGTAATATGTTTACAAAAAATTAAAAATCATCGTGCGAATTCCAAATTAAACTCTTTTGAAAAGAGGACAAAATTTACTTCATTAGATTAAAATTAAAGCCAAATTCCTTTTATGAATGCAGAAAAATTGCTGCAAAATGTGAAAAAAATCACATAAAACATTAAATACAAAGAAATCTAATAAAAAAAAAAAATCCAAAAATTTATTTCAAAGGGCATATTTTCAGATATACAGATACGTTCCTGCCATATCTTGTTGGTTTAAAAAATAGCAGCCTTCTTACACCTCATCCAAAAAATTGTGCCTTGATTGTTTTTTGTACCTAAAAAAATTGCTTGTATTGTAAAAATTGACTTGTGTTTTTTAAAGAGTGTTCTAACTTTTAATTTTAAATATTAAAAGTGCCTAACTCAAAAGAATAAATTAAAAAAATAAAAAACAGCATGCAGACAGACAGACATACAAACATCTGTCTATTATTATTATAAACTAGCAGTAAACCTGTTCTTCGCACAGAGAGAATGAAAAAAGTACTCATAAACCCTAAAAAAGATTCAGCACTTCCATCGATGAATATGATATATATAAAACAGGGCTGCCATTTGCAACTAAAATGCTACTAAAAGCGACTATTTTCAGCATCAGGCAACTATGGCTACTATTTTAGCCCAAAAACCTTCAAAAGCGACTATTTTAGAAGAAAACCAGAAAAAAGGAGACTATTTTCCAGTCCCAGCTACTATTTTTGTAAAAAAAAAAAAAAAAAAAAAAAAAAAACTCAGCACTGCAAATTTTTTAACCCACTACCCCAATCTAATATTTCCGTATAAATTTTTTAAGTTTTTTATGCAATTTTTAAAATATGTAAAAACTACCATTTGAAAAAAAAAAAAAAATACTCTTTCAATATAAATGTAGTGCAAAGATACCAACATCCAAATTTCAGTGGAAAACTAATTATTGATTTTTGGTTTGGCTACCACCCATAACCCTTATGCTTTACAGTATATTTGTCCAATTTGTGATTGTTTTTAAAGGCATTTAACCCTTTAACTGTCATATGAACCACAAACGATTAACTGTAGATTTGTTCACTATGCTGCGTGAATTCTAACCTCGTATAAATGCTTCATTCCAAAAATTTAAATTAATAAACGAGCTGAAATAAATGCTACTTAGAAATAAGAAAATGTTGTTTTCTATCGCAGTTTTTCAATTTAATAACAGATTTAAAATGTTGAGAAAAACATTTAGAATATTGCCTTTTTTACTTATTTAGATAGATAGCTTTATTTGGCCCATTGGTGTCTATAAAATCATACTTTATTTTTTTCGGACGATTTTGCTATTTTATTTTACAAAAATTTCTTCTAAAGAATAGGTTAGTATGTACACGTATTTTCTTTATCAAATGCATCCTTTTTTGATAAAACCACTTTCAATTGGTTCAGTTAATTTTTGTTTACAAAATGGAATTAAAATTGCAGCTAATAACATGCAATAAAAATTGTATTGTTTTTAGTTGCCTCACAGTAATGCTCAAGCACAAGATAAGAATATATTCAATTTAGTTTGGAAAAACCAAACTGCATTCTGATCGTATATCTCAGATGATAATTAAAAAAAATTCTTCTTTCTTTCTTTCCGTTTGTGTGTGTGATTTTATAATTAAAATACAAAAAGTAGAAAATTTGGATGGTAGTAGCATACCTGCCAACTCTTCTGATTTTTTCAGAATTCTTCTTAATTTCAACTCTACCTTCTGATTTTCTGATCAGAAGATGAAATCTTCTGATTTCTTTTTCTTTTTTAAATGAAAAAATGGTGTTCAGAAATATTTGAAGAAATTGCAGAAGTAAATTTTTTTAGTGGCTGTTTCTTGTCATCTGTTAAATTTAGCAGCCCAGCCACCAAAGCAACTTATAGTATATATTTGGAATTCGGTGCCAATAGGAAGGAGGAGGGGGGGGGGGGGGGGGGGTGGAATTTTCAATCATTATGATGTTGAAGTTAGGAAAACTCGATAGCTGTCTCTCAGCTGATGCTTGCAGAGGATCCAGTATAACCATTAGCACGCTTTCTCTTAATAATAATAATAAATTTGCTGAACTTTGAATTTAAATTTTCGAAATTAATAGATCATCTATTTGATAACAAATTTATCTAAATAATGAAGAACAAGTGGTACATTATCTATTAACAGGAATTTTTTTTATCAGTTGCTTAAAAAATGAAACTACCTTTAGTTTTCTAAAAGGAGAAGAATTCAGATTTAAATAAAGTTTACTTTGCTTTCATTTAAAATAGGAGTAGTGAATTAAAAAAAAAAATCTTACAATGTAACTTTTTCTTTTTTGTGGAAAAATTTCCATTTTTTAAATAAAATGATGAAGATGATGATGTAGCCTGGAACTTATTACAGAATCAGTTCACAAGACTTCAATGTCAAAAAAATACCTATTATGGCACATGCAAATTCGTGCATTGCCATGTTAGGAAAGATGTGTTCCATTGATGAAATTTTGAAATATGGTAGGATTTGCAAAGTATTAAAAGCTGTATTGACTATTCCTCACAGCAATGCTGAATGCAAATGTATTTTCAGTTTGATTAAGAAAAATATGACTCTGTTCAGCTCATCAATGATGACGAAAACTCTAGAAAATATTTTGTTAGCGAAATCATTTACTGACAATTTTCTAATAACTTTTGTAAAAAAGCTAAGCAATCTACTATGAACATGTTGTCAAAATAATTTTTTTCTACTCATTTTTTTTTAGTAATATATAATAAAGTTTTAGTAAATTTTCTATTCACGCGTGTTTTTTTTTTCTATCATATAATATACAGTATTTATTGCAAATATTTTAATGGTTCATGTGTTGTCAATTTTGAATAATATAAATATTTTTACTTAGTTTTGGTTGTATATGGCGACAAAAAATATTTTACTGGTTGAATTGTTTAAGTGGTGTTGCATAACACCACCAGTTAACTAGTTTAACACCAATATTCAAATCACGGCCCTCAGCATCAACATCAGTTATCCTTGGTTACTAAATGTTAGGAAGCTGAAATTTTAAGTGTATTTTAATGAAAAGTAAAAAATCTATTATCAATGTTGTTTTTTTTTGTAGAAGTAATTTTTTTTATGTATTGAAGTTATTCTTTTCTGTCTGTAATATACATTGTTTACTTGCAAATTAGTGACTATTTTATTTTACTCTTGCTTGTCTTTTAAATTTGCTCATTTATTATGATCCCAGCTAGTTTTATTTTATCCATGTTGAAAGTTTTATAAAAATTTTAAAATCTTCTTATTTCTTCTGATTTTTTGTCAAAATCTTCTGATTTTTTGTCAAAATCTTCTGATTTTTTTGTCAAAATCTTCTGATTTTTGGTCCAAAATCTTCTGATTTTCAATGAAATTTAGTTGGCAGTTATGTAGTAGGGAAAATGTGGATTTTCATGATGTTATTTTTATGGGAAATAAGGATTCTTGCCCCTCTTTTCTTAAGTAAGCATGCAACTATTTTGGCTACTATTTTTGTGCAAATGCTACTATTTTGGCTACTATTTTTTTCATTGTAGGCTACTAAAGCAACTATTTTGTATGCCATTTGGCAGTGGCAGCCCTGATAAAAGTATACTGGCGATTTCAACCCTAAAAATGAAACACATTTCCAGGGGTGTATGTAGTGGAGGCTATTCACCTATCACCTTATACTGTCTGAAATTTTTAAAGAAACTTCATATACAGTGTTGCAGTCGTAAAAAAAAGCTGAGAGTATATACTATAGGAAGAGGGTATATATACGCTAGAGTCAAGAACGTTCATGGCTAGAATATATGCTATAGCTTTATTTGAGAAACAGAGGAGAAGGTATAAAGAGCTTTTTAATAAAATACAGTGAGTATATGGCATATACCTCCGTATACCTTCCACTACATCCCTGTTCGTATACCTCATGCTTCTCAAATAATATTATAGAGTATATGCTATGGGTAATTTTACGACTATAGCACTGCATATTACATTGCTTATTTAAAGAAAATGTACTTTTCACTTTTATTTTCTGTATGAATTAAAACCTAACATCACAAAGGTAATTTTTTTTTAATTTTCACATATAAAACCAAGCAGTGAAACTATTAAAGGGGCTGAATTGTGAAAATCCATCATTAATACTGAGTCGTTTTAAAAAGAAAACATGCATTTTCAGGCATGAATTTGAAGCATTTTACTTGTGACTGCATGAAAATGAAGCTTTTCCCTTTAAGAACCTACGCTAGTCATCCGAATAAACTCCAACATTAATGTTAAGTTTATGGGAAGGTTCTTGACAGATTTCTCGCTTGCATATTAATATTTTTAAATGATTTCTTTTGCATATGATAGCTGAGGCCTATCCCTAACGTTGTTAGTTTTTACTTTTTCGATTTTGGTTCCAGTTTTCTTATATAAGGGTACTTTCACTTTCACAACCGGTTCCAACTGGTTCTGAAATTGAAAATGTCCGCTTATAAAAAATCTGTAACTAAAGTCCAAAAAGTAAACACTAACAATGTTAGGGATCGGCCTCAGCTATCATATGGAAAAAAAATTATTTAAAAATATTAAAATGTGAGCGAGAAATATGCCAAGAGCCTTCCCATAGACTTAACATTAGCTTGAGTCTTTCTTCCCGTGACTAGTGTAGGCTCTTAAGTCTCAGAACTCTTACTATAAGAACCAAAATGGCACATATAGGGTTTGGCATTTTTTATTTTCCCAAAATTTAGAAAAACAAAATAACATATCACTATTAGTATCTCAGTGTGTTGCAAAGAAACAAAATATTCATTTGAAGTTTGACATTTATTGAAATTAAAAGCAAAAAATTACATGTTTAAATATTTTTTTTTAAAAATTCATAAATGACTGTGCAGTTCTGAGATAAACTTTATCTAAAAGTACATTTTGTGTTCTATTCTGTGCTGTAAAGACTGAAATTATGCAATGTTTAAAAACAAAGATGTGAATGTTGAAAAAAAAAAAAAAACCTAGTGCAAAAATATCCCTTAAAAAAAATCTAAATCAAATTTTGGAAAAATCTTTTTGAGGAGTTCTCATACCTCTGTGCCATTTGTTGTAGCACTGGCCTTATCCATCATAGCGTGCGACAGACAGACTCGCAAACTCTTTGTTTTGTTTTATTAATGTAGATTAAGATATAAACAAATCAAAAGCTTGCGAAAGAAGGGGTTAAGTTTTCCATTTTTAATCCATGTAGTGTATTTGTATATTATATTATATCAACATCTTTTAATAAATTTTTAATGCAATTAATAAACTAGTCGTTGGGGGCCACCGTAATACTTACCCATCATGGATATGCATAATGTAAAATATTAAAATAAAAATGTATAAACTACTTATAAAATGCATTGCAATTCAAATAAAATCGTGGCTTGATGACGTCATAAACTTTAAAGGCTCGATTACTGAATTGCTTGAAAGAGGTTTTTCCTTATAACACCAAAAATAATAATCCTATTAACTAGCGGTTTATTGCATCTGATTAAGCGTCAAATTTCCAATTAAAATATATCTTTAAAGTGAAATTTGGATGAAATACAGGGTCATGAAAAATCGAAGAGTGTGGAAAATAGGATTCCAAATATCTCGGCAACTAATTATTCGATCGACTTCATGCTTTATGTAAAATTTATGCTTTTTTACTGTTTTTTATATTCATTTCTTAAAATAAACAATTTCGAAAATTTTTATATACCTTTTATCAGAACGAATATTTCGAGAGTCCGAAAAAAATAGTTCCGGTTAATCGAGGTTATTGAAATGAAATAGGCTTCTTCCCATTATTACATACTAAGTACATACAAAATTGCAAGTCTCTATCTCAATTTTTTCGGGAGATAGAGCGTTTACATACACACAGACAGACGGCAAAATTTTTTTTCTAAAAATATGTTTTTCGGAATCTCCAGTGTCTGAAACGTGTAAATCCGTCAAAATTTTTTTTTCGATTTTCAAAACGATTACAAGACTTACCCTATACTACGTATGATGGGTAAGTAAAACCATAATGAAACCAGATTACAGCAAAAATAGTATAGATAATGACCCAGCATCAGTTTACAAAGACACTTACTTAGGTATCCCTTTTAATAATTCAGCAATTAGTAAAAAAAATTTTGCATTTGGTACTAAATAAAGTTGCTGTGGTACTTATAAAATTAGATTATATGTGTTAAATATGCAAAGTATTTCCTTTTGTTAATTTATGTATTTCTTATATTCTAGGCTGAAGCTGCTGTTGATAGCTTTAATTATGATGAAGCTGAAACTAAGTTAAAAGAAGTATTACAAATTGATGCAAATAACTGTAAATGTTTAGAAATGCTGTCTGGTATCTACATAGAAAAGCTTAAATGGCCTGAGGCTCAAGATGTATCCCTTTTTTATGTGGGTAATTTATAAATACACAGTTATTTTTCTGTACTCACATTAGTAAATTTTAATAAATAATCTATAAGTAAGTACGTCACCTATTGGCATATGTATAACATTCATTATACATATTTCCTAAATATGCAAACATTTTTTGTTAATAGGTAACTGTTCTCGCACTCTTGCTACATTTGAAGGAAAAGACCATCACTTTGTTGCCAACATTGCTATTGTTTGAGGCCAAGCTTTGTGACATACCCACTTATGGAGCTTTAGTCCAAAATATAATTATTCTTTTTTGCTGATTTTTATCTAAGCTCAAAGCTAAAAAGCCTTTTAAATAATATATTAATTGCTCAAATCTATCATATTATCATTTCTAATAGAAATAATGCATGAAAAAATTAATTAATAATTACAGTATAAAAAAACTTTTTTTCTCTTTAAGTTTACATATTTTTTCTTTATTTCTGTGCATGTGATGAAAATTGAGTATACAATTTTATACACAATATTTTTATTTTTTTCTAATTACACTTTAAACATTAAAAATAAATAAATACAGAATTGTTAAAGAAAGTCAATTGTAATTATTTAAAACTTAAAATTAAAAAATGAACATATTTATTTAGTGAATTTTGTAGTCTGAGTGTGGAAAATGTTTCAGTCTTTAAAAATGCAAACTATTGCATTTATTTATTTATTTTTTGTTATAAATTTGACTTTCGCACAAAATTAACCAAGTTATTATTATAAAATAAAAATCCTTCTTTATTCTAAATTGTTTTTTCAGCTGATATACACAATATATTTGTATTTTGTGGCTTATTTTGATTATATGTGCTGACTAGTCTTGGTGGGAGGACAAAAAAACTGCAATGTTTCACAGGTTGACTCATTTTGAATGAGATGAAATTGACAACAAAAGAAATGCTGGACCTCCCTAGACTGACTTGTTGACTGACTTGTTACCTTCTCAACAGGTTCTAGGTGAGATCGGTTCCCGGGTTTTTCTTATGGAAGCCAGGCAGTGGATTTACTTCAAAATAATTTTGAGTGATCAGATACGAAAATAACAATTTGGTACAGTAACAAACAGTACTTTTGTGTTAGACGGATGCAAGTGATAAATCACCGAATATTATTCTCATCACCATTATTCATATTGCATTCATTTCATCTAAAATATAAACCTTTCATACATTTCATTCAAAATGTATTTAAAAACACATGGCTTTCATTCATTTCATTAAAAATACCAAAGGAAAAAGAGAAAATAATAATGGTAATAATAAGTAATAATGCCATTAATGAAAATATTTTATTTCAACATCAAAGCATTCTTTTTAATTACATACATGGGAAATAAAACCTGTTATTGAAAAGATTTACATCCAGCTAGCATAAACGTACCCAATTCATTTAAATTACTGCTTAGAAATACATTTCTGAGTTTATTTTTTAGGCAATGTTATTTCATTTTTTTTACATTGAAAAATTCTAATGTGCCTATTATTATGCTATTTCTACCAACAGTATCAGTGGACACCTTTTATAATTCATCTGTTTTTGTCATTGATATGATACCTTTTGATCAAAAAAGTTTTATTTAAGGCAGTAGAAATAGAGTAAAATTATTTTCCTTGAAATAAGGTCAAAATTAACTTTATTTAGCTTAAATATTTTAGGATTAATAAGAAAAAAATACTTATTATCATTAAAATAAAGTTATATATGATAAATGTGACAACAATAAACAAAAAGGCTTTAAAAAAAAAAACCTTTTAATAAACAGTTCTACTAATTTCGTACACAATCAGTGACATTTTAAAGATCAGTAATTGTAAAATAAACTTTTTTCACAAAATAATTTTAAGTATGAACTTGATAAATAAACATCACGAGATATCAAGTATCACAAAAACAGATGCTTTAACAAAAAAATGATCATCTGTAAACAGGATTTATTTTACTTTTTAAAAAATTTGTGAAGAATTTTGTGCAAAATTCTAGATAACTCGTAGGAGGCCGATTGTGCATATGCTCTCACTGTGCATCTATTGACTCATGGATTAATGGATGAAAAATAAAATATTGATGGATAAATTATTTTACTATTTTTAAAATCTGTAAATCTATTTTATGTAGTCTGGCTAAAGCTGTAGTTTTCTTGTGGTATTTTATATCATCTGCTATATGTTCTCCCTCTGCCGTTTTCATAAATTTATAAATAAGATGAAATAAATCACATTTACAGATGATAATTTTTATTAAAGCACCTGCTTTCATGATACCTGATATTTCACGATGTTTATTTATAAAGTTCATATTTAAAAATTTTACTGATCTATTGTCACCTATTGTGTGTACAAAATTTTCTGCACAATAAAAGTTTTTTTTTTTTCAAGTCTTTATGCATAATGTAAACATTTTTGGCATATATATTTTTTATTTTAAACCATTTATTGATCCCTCCGACACAATTTTACTGAATGTTTAAAAAGTTTTTTGTTTCTGTGTATGAAAAATCTTTAACTAGAGTTTAGCTTTTGAAACGCTGTATAGATATCTCTCCAGAACATGGGTTTCCCAAATATTTTTCATTAGCACAGCTCTGTGAAGGATTAGAATCTGTAAGACTTTATGAAAAAGGAATTGAAATATTACAGAAGGAGCTAGAAAACAGTGAAAATATTGAGCCATCCAAGGTAAAATAATCAATTTTTTTCCTTTTAAAATTAATGTAAGTAAATAAATACATCATTTATACGAGTTGTAATTTTCTAACTGAGTGAAAAAGTGTCCAGTCTGGTTTCTGAACCCAAGACCATGGCTTGGTGGGCACATTTTGCCCAGACAGCCGTTTGACAAAGACATCTGGTCTGTTACCTTAAACAGCTTGACAGAATTAACTGCAGATAAAGGAATTCCAATAAACATTGGATATGTACATAACTGCAGTTTTATTTTTAACACAATAATAATGATTTGATAAACAAATCATATGAGTTGTAATATTTGAAATTGAGTGAAAAAGTCAGGCCATTTTCACTCAGTTGGAAAATTACAACTCGTATGATTTGTTTATCAATCACTATGATTGTGTTAAAAATTAAAAAAATGATACTATATATTCCAAAGAGTACATTTACCAATTTTTAGGTATTTTCATTGTCTAGTTTGCCCTCCTTTCTTTACAAAGACATCTTCGTGAGATTTGTAATAATAATATTAATAATAATAAAGAACTTTTAAAAGCATAATAGTTAGTATTTTTCATGCAATCTGATAACAAGAATTATTTAAGCTCATAACGTAAGCATTTTTAATTTTCTTTGTAAATAAATAGAAAATTTTTTAATGTAAAAATTTCAATTCTTATGATCATCTCTTTTTCTCAATTTTTAATCTGTCAATTTTATAACTGCCATATAATGCATATCTGTAAAGTTCAATCAAATTTCTTGTACCAAAGTGCACATTGTATGCCAAAATATACGGTAATTGAAATTTGTCAAATACTTTTTTTTCTAATTATTTTACTGTATTATTGCATGAATTTTGTTATATAAAACAATCCATTTTTATATTGCATATATTTTGCAATAATAATACCTTTTTCAGTGTTGTAAATGTCTCAAATTTTACGTTCTTTCTTTTTTAAATAAATATATATGTATATATTGTACTTTTGAATATACTGATACATGTTTGAATGGTTTACAATGAAAAATTTTCTGCAGTAAAGATTGAATTTATACTAAATCATAAATCAACATAATTTAAAAAATATAAATTATTTGTTATCATCACAGCTAAATTGCTATATATATGCTAAGTAAAATAGAAATTCGAAAAGAACAGAATGAATTTTAAAATATCAAGAATTAAAAATAATTATTTAAAGTTTATGGCTATCGTTGCATATAATCCCTTAGTCTGCCATCTTTTTTTTTTCTTAAACTTTTATTATTAAATATAAATAAATTAGCAAATTAAATTAAATAACATGTTTATAATAATTATAAGTAAATATGAATGAAAATTATTTTGGAAATAAGAAACAAAACAAATGTGTTTTGATTTAGAAAACAGGAAGGTGGACTGCCGACTAAGCTGTTCCAATTTTCTTTAAATGTTTGTTTTATTTCTTCTTCTTTTTTTTTTTTTTTTTTAATAGTTTTTACAAGTAATTTATAAACACTTATAGAGAATTGAATGTTTTAAGTTGATTTCATTAAAAAAAATGTTGATATGATTTACTATAACATTAGTAAAAAACTAATTTTGAGTAGCCTTAAATATCATATTTTTTACTAATATGTTTTTCTGTTATGTTAGTTTGATCTATATTTGATTCAGAATTTTTTAAAGAGACTTTATTTCTTGAGCTGTACCTAGCCGTGTAAAAAGATTTCAGCTATTCTAATTCAGTTCTCAAATAATTAAACTAGTTTTTTGTTTACCTATTGAATTAGTGTATCTTTTATAGTTACATTTACTTACACCTTTATGTTCCAAATTATGAATTAATGAAAAATTCTTTTTTTCTATACTACATTAGATGATTTCTGCAATCATTAAATAAATTTTAGGAAGATTTTGTCAATTATAATGTATACACTAGATCGATATTTATATGGGGGTTTTGTGCAATATTTCCAATTCTACTCAGATTATTTCTTTAAAATATTGTTTTTAGTATTTTATGGAATTGGAAAATATGCAAATGTAGAGCCTTACAATGTAGATATTGAGCATTTTCAGAACTGAGATATTTCTTTTCACTCATCAAGAGAACTGAATAGTTATAATTTGGAAATAAATTATCTATTTAAAAATATTTTTGTTTTGTACAACAAATAATGTTTTTGTGACATGATGAAGTAAAATATCTTAATCTGTTACTCATCCTAAATTGTTTTACTGTGAATCGATTTGTTAAAGGAATTTTACAGCAATTAAAAAAAAAAAAAAAAAAAAAAAAAATATTTCAAAGTACCATTGAGGCATAAAGAGTCAAATTGAACTATTCAATAAGAATTTTTAGTTAATCAGAAAAACATTCAGTTCTTAATAAATTATAATTAAAAGATTTATATTGATGTATAAACATGCTTTTTTATTGTTTGATTCCTGAATTAAAATATCTAAAATTTTTATGTACAGATAGATGAAAGTTACTTTTTAATGGTGGCATTATATTTAGATTTAGTTAAGGAAATGTTATTGATGAATGATCTTTGAGCACAGGTTATAAATATTGTATGAAGTGACAATATTTATAACCTGTTATTGGCTGCTAGGACAGGGTGATGTAAAAAATTCTTAAATCGATTTATCATCCATCTAATATCACATTGTATTGTGATAAATTGATTTAATCCTGATTTTGCCTTTAGAATATGGAACCTATTTTTTAATTGATTGTGATAAAATAAGGTATTTGTATAGCCCCCTCTTCTCCTCCTCCCACCCACACCTGTATTATATAGTATACTTAATCTTTATTTTTTCAAATATTTTGAGAAGAGGCTTATAGAAAAAAGTTCATATCGTATATAATTTTCTTTTCTTTATTACACTTCAAAAAATTTAATATAGGATCATCAACTGATCAATAGGCATGAACAATGCTGACAACACTTTGGATTCAATGTGAATAATAATAAAAGGTTGTCACAAAAAAAAGTGTCATTCAAACACCCTCTTTAAAATAAGCCAACTGGCGTTCAATAAATAGCTTGCAATAAATTAAGAAACAATCACTTGAAGTCTGTTTATTTTTTCACATAAAAAATTACTTGTCACTGATGCTAATGAAAGAGCATGTATAGAATTCTTGTAAGCAATTCACTTGGCTTAAAAAACTCATGCCAAAAAATTCTCCTAATTTTGGGGTATGAAGTATAGTATCTGCACTTTTTGATTTAGGCATCTTAATTAATTCTTATTCTTAATTCTTTCGCCCATCAATTATTAATTTTTATTCTTAATTCTTTCGCCCATCAATTAATTCACTTTTTTAAATATCAGTAACTCATCTGAATGATTTCTGATTTTCTAGGATTCTTTTTATAATGAATATAATAATAAGATCAGCTTTGTAATTCATTAAATGCTTTAAATCTCCCATAATTTGTATTTATACTAGTTAAAAGGAATTAGCTCTGCACATTGTGTTTGTTTCTTTCTTTTCTTTTTCTTTCCTTCCTTTCTTTTTGTGGGGGAGGGGAGAGGAGAGGAGTAAGTGTTTAATATTTAATTACAGAAAGTAAGTCCAAAATTTAAAAATTAATGTATAAATTAGTTACCTCAGATTTGTTTTTAGAATATCTTTCAAAATTCTTCTATGACAATGTTTGTAGTGGCCTGATTGACCTGATTCTCAAATTTAATCACTAATAGATATTGACCTACTAATAAATGTTTCGTACTTGTCTCCAAAACATTTATTCACATGCCTATTACAATTTTTTAAAAATAAAATTAACGATAGAAAATTACACTTATTGTAATCTACAAATATATTTCTTAAAAAGTGTGAATGTGATTAAGATTGAACTTATGGAAAAGAGTTATAATAAGGCATGCTATAACTAGGGGTTACTGTATTTTAAATAATGATCAAGTTTTGATTTATAAGTACTTCTTATTTATTTATTTTATAGTTTTAGATATTTCTTAAAAACAAAATTATATGCAAAAAATAAAACTACATTATTTATGTTGGGAGCGAGGTATTATTGTTATAATTTAAAATTTGATTTTTTTTTCTTTTAGGAGCAAAATAAGAGTACTTTGCTAAGAAGCTTATCTGATGCATATTGTTCTATTTCTGAATTATTTATGTCTGATTGCTGGTAAGAATATAATTTTGTTGGCAGTTAAATAAAATGAGAATTGCAAATTTGTAAAATTAGAAATCATACACAAATAACCTACATATATAATTGAATATTCCTGTATTGTTATAATGATAATTTTTAACTGAGATATTTTAAAAGTAGATTTTACTATCATTCTAGTTGCTTTAGCAATAAGCAATTTACATTCCATTGTTGTTTTTTTAATATATATTACTGGAGATGTTTGCATATTACACTTTTCATTGCACTTTGTCTTTAATTTGATTTTTTGGAAGATAAATTGAAAGCTATGTTTTTTGAAAAGTCTATAGAACACAAAAATTTTTACAGGTAGGATCCTTTTCCAAAGTTGGCATAGTTTCACTATATTTTTAATTATAATTCAATTACTTTTTTATTTCTTTAGCCAATAGCACTTCACAACTATTTCTTTTATGACACAGATGAAAGTCTTATTTTTAATTTTTTTTTTTTATTTACTCTTTTTATAATGCAGGCCTTTTCAGCACATTATGGGTTCCATACTATCATATTTTTTATTCAAATATTGCGCACAGTTTCATGCAATTAATCTAAATTATATTAGTTATTTGTTTATAGAATTCGATATAAGTGTGAACACAAATTAGTTGTGCTATTTTGTATCTGTATAATTTTTTAAATAATAGTTGTAAGGTCAGGGCTCTAACATCTGAAGTTACGGGAAACGTAGTCCCATTGTATTCAAGGAATGTTTCCTAAATCTGAAAATCTCCATTCACAGAAACTCATCCATGCTACAAATGTTTTTCCTTCGGCTAGCTAGCTTAGCAGATATTTCTATCTCATTAAACAGTTCCCTGTATAAAAATATTATAGAGTCTGTTTTATAGTTTACGTAGTAGTATGTTCAATCACTATGAAGTATTTCTAACCAGGATATCAAAATGCTGTATTATTGTTTGGTTTACATCTTGTTGATTAAGTTCAGATTTCCCAAAGTAGTATTGTTTATTTCTTGCATTCAGCAAACTTTCTCAAAAAATTGAAATGTAAAAATTAATAATGAGAATTGGAGGCCCTATTTTCATCTAATTTTGCCCGCCCTTAAATTTTAGAAGAGAAGCTAGTACTTCACATGTCTTTTGTGTAATCAAGCCCACTGTAAGATATTAATTCATAGCATGGCATATTAGTAGTATTGTATGATATGTTTGTGGATATATTTCTTATCTTAGTACTGAAGTATCCTTATTTTAGTACTGGATGGGCCACCCATAGCCATGATTCCATGGCTTGCATGATCACCAGAGCTTTTATCCTCAGATTTCAGTATATGGTTTTATTACAGATCAGGTTTACAGTCAGCCACTTGAAATCACGAATTATCGCTGCATATGATTTGATCGACATTATTTTAAACATATGGTAAGAACTGTTTTACTAATGAGGAACTTCCAGAATAACAAAGGGTAGACACATTGAACATTTGTAAAAAATGTTAACTTTCTGTGTTTCACTATTTTATAATCATGTGTACGCTCATGTTAGGCTGTATCCATATAATAAATATTATTTTTTGCCCAATTAATTTATGTCCACTCTGTATTTGTAGAATATTTGCTAAATTGAAAAAAAAAGTGATACTTGAAGCTGAATATGCAATAGTACATAAAAATGTTTGGCATACTGAGATTGCAGAATGCTTTTGGTAGCATTAAGCTTAATATCACTAATGACAATAAGACTAATGCTTTTAAAACCAGTCTGCAATCTTAATGGATTTAATTACCTTTTATATAGGAAAAATGTGGTGCTCAAAATGGTGTTTTATGTATGTACTATCATATATACACTAAATTATTTAGTTCTTATCAACTAAAAATTTGCACATGTTTTTATGTACAAGTGATATCTTAGCTAACAAATGCTTCTGGTAATGTATGTTTCAGCCAGGGGTAGAAAAAAACTACTTTTTTATTGCAGTGACCTACAACATCAAAAATGTAGTTTACTACAACTACTAGTTTTAAAAAGTAGTGACTACAAACTACTCTCCACAAGTAGTCACTTTTGCTATTGTCAGATTTTCTCAAAGTGTTCAGTTTACATTAGAAATTGAAGACACTGATTAAATAATAAAGCAACCCATCTTTATATTGTGTCTGCTGAGATAATGTGACATACAAACAATAAATAAATCTATAAATAAAACAACTCTGAATAATAAGAAATTAAAACATGTAGACCTCTTATCATTTGATATTTTACATGTAGTTTTTATTTGTGATTTTATTTGATTAGCTTTGAAGAAAATGCCGAAGATAGGTGTTCCACAGCAATTGAATCTGCTATTAAATCAGATCCCTCTAATCCTGAAGCATATCAAGCTCTCGCATCATTTCAAGTGGTGAAAGATCAGATAGAAGTATGTTTTGGAAATTTATTTATTTATTTTAATAAAGTTACCCTCCTCTTTCTATTTTCAGCAGTGAATTATGCCTGTAATCCTTGAATAATAACTAGTGAATTTTTTATCTTGCTTTTTTTCAGGTATAAACTGACAGAGTAAAAAATGTCCCAAGCTGGGAATCGAACCTGGGTTGTCTGACATATATAAGAGTGGGACATTGTTCCTTATGGCTCAGTGGTAGAGCCCCGGAGTGCTATTCTGAGAACCGAGGTTTGATTCCTGGCTTGGGACATTTTTCACTCTGTCGATTTATGCTTGGAAAAAAGCAGGATAAAAATTCACTGCTTATTATTCAAAGATTACAGGCATAATTTGCTGCTGAAAATGAATTAAAAATTAACTATGTGTTGTCATATGTTGGGTTTTGTATTGTTTGTCTCATGTTTGCTGCAGAAATTTGCATGCTCATGATGACATTTCCATCTTGTGCTGCAGTTGCAGCCTGTCCGACATGTTTAAGAGTGAGAAATGCTGAGTTGGGATATCGTTCCTTGTAGCTCAGTGGTAGAGCCTCAGAGTGCTATTCTGAGAACCCGGGTTCGATTCCCGGCTTGGGACATTTTTCACTCTGTCGGTTTACGCTTGGAAAAAAGCAGGATAAAAATTCGCTGGTTATTATTCAAGCATTATTTATTTTTAAGAATTGAATTTAAAAAAAAACATTTGTAAGAAATTACTATTGAGTAAAATATAATTGAAATGGGAGTGCTGTAGGAAAGACAGAATATTCTTACTTTTACGTTCTTTTTTCAGAATACATGATTATTAACTATAATATCATAATACTATTATAATGTTAAAAACAGGTGTTCACTTGTTAATGTCTGTACATTTATTATTTGTACATTTTACCAATTCTTTCAGACATTATTTAAAAAAGCTTGGTTAAAAATCCTTACTAAAAACGTCCCCCATTTAAAAAATGTAAAAACAGTCTTCAATAAAAATCTCTATCAGTTCACAAAAGCGCTTTCACCCCCCGCTAGGGCATCATCAGTTGTGATCTTTAACTATCCTCTTCTCCCTTGATGCACAGATGCACTTTTTTAAATAATGTCTGAAAGAATTGGTAAAATGTACAAATAATATTATAATGTTGTTCATCTGTTACAATTAAATCTAAAGAATATATATATATATATATTGTAAAGTGCTTTCTACATGTGATTGAAGTATAATTTATATTGTTAAAGTAAAAATTCACATCCAATTTGCTTAAATTTTATCAATTTAAAATAAATAAATGTTAAGAGGGATTGATTCTTTTTAAATTTAAAATATATGTTAACTTACAAATACAGGGTGGCCATAATTAAAGTGCATGTGTTTGAAAGGTTCTACAAGTTAAACTATCTGGAATATTTTTAAAACCTTTGGTATGTGGAAATGAGTTATGCAATAAAAATTATTAGTTTGAAATTTTACCGATAGATGTTTTATTATCAAATATCAACAAAAATAAATCATTTTAAATCAATATCTTTTGAGACAATGATTTTCTTTCATAGGAGAATTATAATTACTACTATTTTGATAAAAACATTTTATTAATAAAGCACCTTTTTCTTTTGTTAAAATTTTAAGGCTCGTGAGACTTTTTATGGCTAAAACCTTAAGCTTTGTGAAATTTGTGATAAAAAGTTTTAAAATTTAACAGGTAGGAAACTCTTTATTTTTCTTTTCATAAATTTATTTTAATGATATGCAGGGCCATCTGTCATAAATCTTACAATTTTTTTTTTTTTTTAAATCACAGAACTTGTTTCTGCATACTCTAAAAAGTATAAATACCAAATCTTTTAAAAATATTCCAAATAGTTTAGCTTGTAGAGCTCTTCAAACACATGCACTTTAACTATGGCCACCTGGTATTTATGTGTAGTAAATACTGGAATAAAAATAAAACTTTTCATTATTTGAATTGTTTAGTCAAGTATCTAAAGTGAAAGATGTATAAGTTATTAACAAATGTTTTTGTAAAAACGATGGGACTAAAAATAATTTTTGCTTTTATTTATGTCGCTTTTCACCTTTATAACCCACATTTAATTTTATTCATCGCAGGAAGCAAAACAATCTCTTCAGAAAAGTCTCTCATTTTGGCTGCCAACTTTAGAGGATGAAGATGATGATGATGAAAGTGCTGAGAAACGGCAGCAGGTTTGGAAATACTTTGCATATGATACACATTATTTTAACTTATATGTTATTTATTAAATTTAAACTTTTAAAATTTAATCTAAATGATTAAAAGATGTACTTCAGATGAACAATAGAGGGCACAGATGCACTTGGATTTCTTTTTGGCGCCAAAGTGGCGATTTTTTGCATATCTTTATTTAAAATATTGCGTTGTATTCGCTAGACCTTTAGCATTCTTTTTGGTCAAGCAGTGGTTAAAAATAAAAGGAAAAGAAACTTCTTACTTGAATGGTGTCAGCTGAAAACAAATGAAGAGGAGCCTTGTTAACGATATAATCAAATATCTTTATTCGTTTTTTTTTTTTAAGAGAAGAAAGAGGCCTTCATCCGTTGGTCACCTTTTTATTTTAATAAAAAAACGTTGGCCCATAAAAATGATCTTTTCCACTCGAAGAAACGTCTTTAAAAATTAAAATGCAGCATTAATCCAGATTTTAAAGATGAGAATTTCAATTAAAACTTTTACGTGCCATCAGGCAATAAATTCAGACAGGGAGACATCGTCGTAGAATTTCGCCGGACCACGCTTTGTCGGCCGCAGGCAGGCAGGGCCCGCGATCTTTTTGAAACGAAAACTACATCATGACAGTTCATCAACAAAACAGATTCTGATTTAAAATTAACGAAATTTTTAATTTATAGTAAGAAACGGGGACACCATAAGTATCTGGACGACAAGACTTAAATCTATTGGAGAATTTTAAAAATTAGACAATATCTTAATTAACAAATCTGAACAATTCATTTAAAAACATTTATTTTAATTTGCGCCAGCAATCGTCAAATAAACCACGCCTTCGAAAAATGAGCCTCCTTTTACCGCTACCTAATGCGTACGTCACAAGAGGGAGGGAGATAGCAGCTCGATGACGTCATCACAACACGAGCAGAACTGAGAGGGAGCACATCGGTGAAGAGAGCAAGGCAAACGCCGATTAATGCCCGATGTAAAACACTCGCGTAAAAATAAATACGGAATTGAATCCAAATAATATCAACGTGAAAGGCCGAAAGAAATAAAAACATAACATGATTTAAACATTGTGAGATTTCATATCACACCATCCGCAAAAAACTAGAGAATATCATAAATTTTAATGTTTTTTTTTTTTTTTTTGTCACAGATAAGCAGATTCTGAAATTCATCTGGTACCGTGGAATGCTTCAATTTTTGCACACCGCTGTATCAAAAGCTGCCAGAGAGCCATTTTTAAACCAGTTTAAAAAAAAATGTTTTTAAAACTTCAAGATATGTTCTTTCATTTGCAAGAAACTCCATTATTATTAGTGTATAATTGTGTTTAAAAAAATCGCAACAAAGTGGAGAAATTTTAAGTATTTTTTTTAAAAAAAGCTAACATGCCTTAAAGTCTATCTTGCAATCTTGACATAATTCATTTGATAAATTAAGGAATTGTTTTTGTATTTCCTAAATGATGAAAAACTATCTACATCACTTATAATATGGTAATGACTTATTAATGCATGTTAGTAAAATTTGACTTAAAAAAAATTCTACTTTCCAGTACCATTTTCTTCATTTTGCTATGTGTTAACTCTGAAATAAGGTTTGTTATGAAGTATTTTTGGTTTAAAAAGCAAATCTTTTTTTAAAAAAAATTATCATTTCTATTTATTGTAATTAAAAAATAAATTTTCTCATTTTGCTTAAACTAATATATTTTTACTGAAAGTCTATATATTTTTAAATATTTGTTATGTAAAAATTCACAACTTTACTGTTATTTCTTCTTTATTTTCAGGCTGTGCCTCTTTATGATAGTAGAATTAAAACAAGCAAATTGTTAATAGAAGTTGAAATGTTTTATGTAAGTTTGACATAGTATTTGAATGTACACATACACATTTTCTGAATTTTACTGTAATCTACATTTTGTTATCTTAAGAAATTTCATGTATATATTTAAAACATATTATTTTAGGTATTTTTTACATAATTAATATGCTATATGCCAGTAAAGTTTTAAAGTATCCTTAATCTCTTAGTTATCATAGTTCTCTACCCCCCCCCCCTCCTTTCATATTTCTTTTGTTTTCGCAGTCCCAAAAAATTTAAGGTTGAAATTATTGAATATAGAAACTAATTATTTGCAAGTTTTTTGTGTTCTTAGTTTTCCTTTTCAACTTCCTTGCAAGACTTATCCTTTATTCTAGGTAAATGAAACAATTTACATAGAACTGGAGAATTTTGCCTACCCCTTGACCTGTGGCTCTAATTGTTTTGGGTTCAAGTCGGTTTCAGGTTGAGAGTATTGTTGGTTGGATTCAACTTAAATTTTTAAAAAGAAAGACTATTGTTCCAGATGAAAAACTCTATATATTTGAATACAAATGAGTATTTACATGTTCAGTTTTCTACATAAAAGTTAAAATTGTGATACAGATATGATTATAGACTGTTTCTCTGTAATTGTATTAATTTATAGATTAGTTTTATTATTTTTTCTTTAGGTTGTGGGTTGAAGAAAATATTGTCATGATGTGGTTAGCCTGATTATTATGACTATTTTTTTAAAACTAGTATTTTTAAATTTAAATGCTTTAATATTTCTGTATTCTAGGAAGCTTCAAAGGTTTTAGAAAGTCTTCTAGAAGAAGATGATGAGGTTGTTGAAGTTTGGTATTTACTTGGTTGGTCCAATTATATCAGAGGAGAAGAAGAATATAAAAGGAATGCCCAGTTTTATTTAAGGAAAGCAAAAGAGGTGATGAATTTGTATATTTATTCTTATTTTTAACTAACTGCACAGACTTGTCTATAATGAATCTTTGTTATAAATTCTTATTATGATGATGGATTTTGCAGAACATCCATATCCTAAATGAAAATTATGATATTGGCAACACTATGAAGATTAAATCTAACTTGAATTAGGGACATTTAATTTCATATAATACTACTATTATAACATTGTACATGTAAAATCATACATGTTAAGACAATGATTACACTTTATCTTTTGACCATTTTCCTAGCCAAGAGATTAAGATAACTATCGCTTGCATTGCATTTTTTCTAGCTTGTGATTTTCCCTTTAACCCATTAATAGAAGAATCTGCCTGTTGTCACTTTTTAATGTATATATTGTAGATTTTTTTTTGTTTTAAATGTAGCATGACATTGTCATAGAATATTTCAGTGTACTAGTTGACAATTGCATTATTGAGAAGTCATTCCACTTCTTCACAAGTTTCTGTTTCTCAACCCAACTTGCCAACAATTCCTTGATGTTTGTCTTTAGAGTTGTTCTAACAGCTCTAAATGTTGTGATCTGAAGGTGATTGTGTTCTGGTTTTAGACTTGACTAGAATTGCAGTATTATTTATTTTTTTAAGGTCAGCTTTATTTTATCAGGAAACAAAAAAGCTGACCTTAAAAAACAATAATACTACAATTCTTTTATGCAGTGGCCCCTCTGAACACCCCATTTAAAATAATTTTAAACATGTAAACACAAAAACTGAATATTAATCAAAACTTGGGGATTCAGAGAAGCAGAGCAGCCGTGACAAAAAACTCAGAATTGATTTTTCTATTTAGTATTTAATTATTTTAAGTCACATTATAAGTTTTTTTTTTTTTTCAGAAACCATCAATTATATATATATATATATATAGTTAATTAAATTTCAAAATCCAGAGGGGGCAATGGCTGTCTCTTGCATATCTTTTTATTGGCATCCATGAGTATTTCTAATTACAGGTTTAAAAAAATGTTCAAAATAGCATAGTTACAACTCCTATGTATATGTTCTCCTACAATTTTCATTTATTGTTGTAGGTCAGTGTGAAAGTGGGATATGAGGATGATGAGTGCATAGAACATATAAATGAGCTTCTTCAAGAGTTAGACTCCCTTTATCCTGACAATTCTGACGAAGAAGAAATAGAAGATATAAATGATAATGAACTTTCTTCGGATTCTCAATCAGATGATGAAATGGAAACTTGAATAAATTTTTATTATGTTTATAAATGAAGCTGCCTGTTATTTTTGTAAATATTATTAAATGACAAAGAAATGCAAAAGCTGCTTTAAAAAAAAAAAAAACTTCTGATTGTCCAATATTATGAATTCACGACCAAATTCCCATATATATTGTACAGTAATAAGTAAAATAAAATTTTTATGATGACTTGCAAAAACTTTCAAATAAAATAAAATATAACTTGAAATAAAATTAAGTGATTTATGTAGATTACAGTAATTCTAAGCATATAAAAAATCATGGGAAAAGTGCCTAATAACTTATGCAACTCATCTACAAATTGAAAACTTTGCAGTGCTTTATTTTTTTTATATATATAAATGTGGAAGAATTCTATGTAATTTTAGAAACAAAATCATAATGTTAAAATTTACACCATTTCAACATGAGATTCAAAATAAATAATATTTTCATGTAAAATTACACTTTGTTGGCTCAATCAAACAAAATTATTTTATACAATGCCATATATACAAAAATAGTATGCACTTTTTGTTGTCAAATAAGGATTGTATAAAATATCAAAGTTAAAACATTATAAATATTTATTATGCAACTTAACATTCAAATTTCATTCAAAATAAGTTGTAAGATCAGTTTTTATTATTATTATTTTTAATTTAATAATACAAGTTAAATAGATTTTTCTCTATTGTTATCAAGAATGATTCATATACTTAATCTTCTATTATTTCATAATTCAAAACAATACAAAAAGTTTAATTTTGTTTTGATTTTAAATGAACATCCCACTAAAATATTTCAATCAGCAGTATTTTCAGTTACTAAATGACAAACGTTCAATTAACTTTTTTTTTTTTTAAGTGAATACATTTCTTCACCTTTATTGATGACTAGTTTACTTAGAAGCTTCACAACAATATTGTATCTTTATTTAGAGCTGTATACGTGTCCATAATAAATAGCAATGATTTTTAAAAAGATACCTCTGATGATGATTAAAACTCAAGTGTATAAAAATATATATTAATCTAAAATATTTAATACATTACAACTGTTTCACAACATTTAGTTTCTAATAATTTCAAGTATGTTTTAAGGAAAATGTCTACCCCAGCTTAATACTAACATCTCTTTCAACTTTACTTTTTTTTTTTTAATCTACATATTTTAGTTTTACAATACTTTAACAACCATTACAAAAATGCTTAACTTTTTTTTTTCTATTTTAGCAAGTTGAAGAAGTACCTGTTTCTTATACATTTTATAACAAAATTTCAAGCAAAAATAAACACAAATGATTTCTCATAAACTAATAGTATAAAACAATTTATTTACAGCTAATTTTACAGTATATTTACTAATGCAGATTAGCTCTCCATGTTATCACCTTGAGTCTGCTCCTGCAAAATATATTTTGTAAATGAATTTCATGAAACAAAAATAAATAAACAAAGACATAAAATAAAAATGATCAGAGAAAACATGTCTTGTTTTTTTCCATTTTGTATTATGTCTCCAATCTTTTAATTACTCTAAATGTTAAGTAATTTAATTTTACTTCATTTCTCTAGATCCTTAATAGAGATATGTAAGTTACCTCATACAGTTATAGTTAATGTTTTTACAGTAAATGAGATATGTAATCAGTTTAAGGTAATTTATATTTTTTTAATATACAAGGATGAGAACAGCTAAACAACAAAATAAGAACTATTTCATTTTACCCCCCCCCCCCCCCCCCTCCATACCTAGAAATCTATCTTTTTATTAGGGAAGGGGCAGTGCAGTGTAAAAGTGGAAGAAATTTTGTGGTGGGATAATTTAAATGTTTGATTATTTACTGTAAAGCAACAAATAAAGCAGAGTGTCTAAAAGATTTTAAACTGCATGCTATAGAAGCAGAAATTTTGAGGAAGGTGGTAATTTAGATTGAGTTATTATTTATTTATTGTTGCTACAAAATAACAAATAGTGCAAAAGTAAGTTTTAAAAATTTTAAACATTCGTATGCCGTGGAACAAAAGTGTAGTAGAAATTTAATGGGAAAGGTTTATTAGACGATTTTTTTTTTTTTTTTTTTTTTTGTGGTAATTTGCTGAAATGCAGAATATTTTCATCCCAGAATATATAGAACAGTGGTTTCCATACTTTATTGCAATGTGACCTGCCTTAAAGTTTAAACGTTTTTTGCAATCCATCTATATGTAGAAATATAAAGGCTTTTGTAATGCATCCTAGGAAATAGACCACAGTAATAGATATTTCTAATGTGAACAATCACAATATTATAATAAAAAAAATCTTTTAACTAAGCATCAAAAAAGTGTGATTATTAATTTTTTTTTTTTTTCTTTCCTAAATCTGGGCTTGAAATTTGTTAACTTTATCCCCAAGACACTCTCCACACTACAAGTTTAATAACACAAGTTTAATAAAATACTGTCATTTTACGAAGTTGCTAACTTACATTTCTTCAGGGGGATTTTTTTTTTCTCAAAAGATGTAACATACTGCATTTGTTATATTTTTTAAAGCAGATAAAATTAATGTATGTGTTTTTGAAAACTGATTGATCATTAAGTGATCTACCAAAATGCTGCCTGCGACCTACTGATGGGTCTCAACCTGTATCTTTGGAACTACTGATATAAAAACATTATACTGATTTAAGATCTGAGAATATATCCAGGGAGGTATAAGAAAAATTTGCAGCCTGACACATAATGGACATATAAGATATTTATGATACATATGTATTTTATCTAAAATAGTAACTCATTACAATTGTTAACTATTATCAAGGTTATTAATTATAAAGACATTGTAATTACTGATTCAAACAGATAGATGAAATTGGACTTAACAAAACTGCACTTTTTATCAAAAAATGCTGCAGAATTTATGAAAATATTGAAATTAGAGTCGGGTCAAATTTAAATTGAAAATGTGTATTTTAATAGCAGTTCTAATTGATTTTCAACTTGGCATGTGTTTTTCACTTTTTTTTTTTTTTACATGCACACATTTGTAAAAATAACTCATTTCCAGACAAATAATTTATTTTGTACAAGTATATATATTATTATACCTAAAATATCTGCCTACATTTTTGTCAATTAGACAATCTAAATTTTATTTGTTGTGATTAGAAAATGTTTTCAAATGTGATTAGATAGTTATTATGATTTAAAAATATTTATTATATAAGCTAATAAAATTAAATGTAGGTTTGTATTTATTGTATTTACTCTGATGAAAACCAAAAATTAGTCCATGCAGTTATAAAGCTACCAAGGTTGGCATGATTTAAATCAGCTGATTTAAAAAAAAACATTTGATTTAAATGATTTTTTTTTTTTTTTTTTTTTTTTTTTATGTTGGAAATTAGTCAGCATAGAAATAAGAAGTAGGTGTAAATAAGTAGCAGGTGTTTTTCTGGTATTTCCAGGATTGTTATCGGAAAGAATGTGGCAGGTGTCCAGGTCAAAGAATATTTACTCCGTAAAGAAGTTTCACTCCCATAGGTCAATGCATCCAGTCAAGTCGGTGAAACAAACAGTAATGCGCGATTAGACAACTTTACAAGAGAGTAGTGCAAACCAATCGGCGGTTTTAACTTTTATTTTTTTCCCGGTCATTTTGCTTTTTGTCATTTTTTATTCTGTTATTCTAAATTACGGAAAAAATTACTTCATTTAAGTAGGAACCCCTTTCAAAACATCAGATAATATTTACAATTTAAATTTCACTTAGTGTAGAGGAAAATAATGAAGGTTTGGCATTCATTAAAGAAAATTGTTCAAATCTTCTCACAACTGTAGCACATTTTCAAGCAAAAAATTGCCCATTCCAAAAATTACCATTGCTTGAGAAAAAAGTTTCAGATATTATGACAGATTATGATTTGTGGAAGTCCTTTTATGTAATGGGAGGTAAAGAGAGAATCAGCGAAATTGAAATTGAATTTATTTACCAAATAACAACAGCCGTGGCTTCATCTGCTGGAGTAGAAAGACAATTTTCTTCTTTTGGACTAGTTCATTCAAGCCTTCGTAATAAATTAGGAGTGGACAAAGCTTCTAAATTAGTGTTTTTGTTCAAACAATTAAATCCCTGATTTATTTCTATTTGCTTAAAATATATTGAATTGTGATTTTTATCCCTTAATAAATAGCTTGCATTAAATGATATTTAATTTGTTTTTTAAATTTTATCATTTTCTATTCATTTACAACATATTTAAGTTTATTTCTTATTTAGTGTGCACAATTCAATTACAAAATAATAGAATGGCTTTAGATTAAAGCCTAGATGTTTAATTTTTAGTACCAATCAGTAACTAGAATATAGTATTTTTTTAACTATATAATTATTTCTTATGTTATTTTTATAAATTATAAATATTATTTATTCTTTTTTAGTTATTTATTATAAAAAACTGCTCCATGTATTGTAAAAACATAAAAACACAATAATTAAAAATAGAATTCTAAAAAAATCAAATAAATCCGATTTAAATTTTAAAAAATCTGATTTAAATAAAAAAATCTGATTTAAATAAAAAAAATCCGATTTTTTTTAAAAAAACATGATTTTTTTTTTCCAACTTTGAAAGCTACATGTTTTATTTTTCCAATACATGTTGAATCTTTTGTGTTTTTAATAATTTTTTTTAATTGACATTATAATTAATAATGGAGTATATTAATCATCCTGTAAAGAACTAATTCTGAAGCATTTGTTTTAACCGAAAAAAATCTGAAGGTAAGAATGATGTGTGAAATGTAAGTAAATTTATTTTAAATTTTAGTATTAAACAAGTTGGAAATTGTATGTCAAACGTTACAAACGAGGTGTGTTCGTACGCACGTTTTAGAATTAAATTCATGATATCCCGTGCATAGAACGGGTTAAACAGCTAGTTAAGTATGTATTTTATGACACTGTTCATACAAATATCTTAACTAGTTATATAAATATTCAGATATATATGTATCAGCTAGTTATATAAATATTCAGATCTTGATGATTTTTAATTCTGTGAAATGAATTATATCATCTGCAGATTAATTTCTGTCATAAAATAAGTATCTCGGTCGCTTGACGATTAAACTTCGGAAGCTCCTATAACAAAAAAGCACCGATTTAAAAAAAAAAAAAAATCAAATTTCTTAATAAATATTTTTATTAATATCTCCTAAAGTTTTGATTCGATTTTAATAAAATTTGAAATGTCTCGACAAAATTCTGCAAAGATAATATATTTTAAATTGCAAACCATTTGGTTGGGTAGTTTTTGCGTTGTTATATGCGGACAGACAGACGGACGGACCAAACGACGACTATAGGTGCTACGTATTTATATAATTACGAATGCACCTAAAAACTGATGATTCCCCTTAAAATACACATCTATATAAATGTATTATGCAATTTAAAAATGAGTAAGCATTAGAAAATTTTCTAACAATTAATATAATGAATTATCAAACTGCAATATTCTTCTTTAAAAACATTTGAAAGCACATAATTTTTTTTTGTTTTGTTTTGTTTTGTTTTACCTTTAATTTATTTCATTTAAAATCTAACAGTTATTTGCCATATTTGGCGAACCACTGAATATTTAGCAAAAAAGCAGAATAGGCCAAATAGTGGGACTATATTAATTATATTCCTAGATAATACAGCACAGTACTTCAACCATGATAAGTTGGCTTACAAGTTACACACCTTTAGACTAATTTATTCGTTGATTATGGTGGTAACCAGAATTAGAATATAACAGAACTTAATTCATTAAGAGGCTACTTCACTCAGTGGAAAACATCTGCTCGCTAATGTTAATCCTATGAGGGAAATATTTTATGATATCTCGTTCGTATTTCAATATTTTCAAATAATTTTTTTTTTTTTTTTTTTTACATTGGATAGCTGAGGTCAATCTCTATGCAGCCCCTATTTTACATTTTTGATTCTGGTTGCAGTTTTTTTTTTCATTGAGGATACTTTCACTTTCGAAACCGGTTCCAAAAGTGAAAGTATACTTGTAATCAAAATAAAGCACAGCAAGCTCTTCAAGGCCAGAAGCCAACTTATAGTGGTTGTAGTAAGCACTGGAATAATTAAAGGAGATTTCTTCAGGATTCAGATTACTTCAAGAGATTTTTCTAAAATATAAGACTGTTTAAAACATTTCAGTTCTATTTAATTAAGCTGTTAGCTTTTTAAAATATTCATTGTCATTTAATTCAAATCAAGGCCATTTGGTTTTAAATCTACATTTTTTTTTAAATTTTTGTAAACAGACTAATTTTTTTATTATAATGCAGTTCTGGAAGACAGAAAGATAAAATTTTCTAAATTTAGATATAGTTTTATAAACATATAACATGACAGAAAAATACAAACCTTGAATTTATACAATTTTACATGATTATCTGCTCCACCACTGACTATCAAACTCTTTAAAGACCAATCAACACAGAATACTTTGTCCTCGTGTCCAGATATGTCAAATAATGGAGCTTTGGTACTGAAATAGGATATCAAAGAAAGGAAATAAGTGACAAAAACAAAGAAGATTAAATAAATACACACGTTAAAACTTATCATATGGTAATTTGTATATCTGATCTTACCTATGATTATAAAACTTTTTATAATAAATTTAAATTATGAAATTAAAAGGAAAAAAAAAGTACTATAAAGCATCCTTGTAAATAATTTCTAAACAGCAATAAATATATTTTGTAATTTAAAAAAATAATCTTTAACATTTTCTTAACTACTTAACAGTTTTGTCTGAATGATGCTCAGTGGAAGAAGAGTTTGCTTTCTTTGTTACTAAAAGTTTTTGGATACCACTAATTTTTAACTGTAATTTTCATTTTATTAATTGGCAGACATTTTTCGATTATATAAGGCTTAGGTATAATTGCTGTATTACTCACCCCCTCTTATTTGTATAGAAACCTTCATAAGATATGAACCACGGAAACACAATAAAGGACATTGAAAAGCATAATAATTAATACAAATATAAGGAAAAAATTTAACAAATTTTCATTAATGTAGAAATCTCAAATCTTTTACTTAATTTTTAATCTTCTATTTTTCTATCCAGTGTATAGCATGCACCAGTAAATTATGATGAATTCTCTTGTATCAAAAATGCACATTATATGCCAGGATATGTGATAATTTAAATATTTAAACAATAGCAGGAATTTATTACAAAAGGAAATCCAATTTATCATTTTACTTTACAGCATGACGCAAATAACAAGTGCTAAAAAGAAAATATACCTTCTTGTATCCCAGAGTTTGACAAGAGTATCCATTGATCCAGAAATAAACTGATATTCATCTACAGGAGACCACTGAACTGAGGTAATCCATAAATTGTGAGAAGAAAATGCAGCCTTCACAATGCTTCCATCTAAATGTACAGAAAATAATTTGATTTATAAAAAAAAATAAATTAAAAACATCAAGCAAAATTAGCAACAATTGAGTGCATATTAATAATTTTGTTAGGACGTCACCAATAATAATAATAATTTCAGACAAAAATATTCTACAGATACTCATATTTATAATTTTGAAGAACAAGTTTCAGATCACGTTGCACGAAGTAATAAATATGGCAGATTTTATTATTATTAAAAAACTGTAGAGATTTAAAATTTTGTGTGTGAGGAGGAAAAAGAGAGCAGAAATTTTGGTGGGGGTGATAATTTAAATAATTGATTATTTTTTTATTGTTATAAAGAAAATAAGTCAGCAAAATAAAAATATAAAAAATTGAGCATTAAGAATGTTCAACTTAATTTACTTGGGCAGGATGCAATAAAGAAAGCAAAAATTCACTGAAATGCCAGATTATCACTCCTGTAGTTAAAAGAAAAAACAATTTATGGTCTATCTGAATTTGCAAGCTTAAGGAAAAAGAAAGAAAGCCATACTTAAAACCAAAACTTCATTTTAATTAAAAATGGACAAAACTTACTTCTTGGGACTAAAAGCCAAAAAATAGACTTTGGAAACTTAACTAACAAGTGAATGGCTACAGAAATTGTGAAAAAAAAGTTCCCCGATTTTTCCCTGACTGTCTTTATCAGATTTCCTTTATTTCCATTATTAACGATACACATACAGTATTTTTAAATATAAGTCACTTGCTAATACCTCATTAAGGAGAAAAACAAAAATTGCACAATATTCACAAAGTACTGATTTGGCGACCCTAAAATTTCCTCCTTTTTATGAGGAACGTTCAATTCTAAGACACATCTATATCTGACGGGATAGCTAATTGGATTAAGCTGGCCACCTGGTCAGCTAATGTATCATAAAATTTTCAAAAATGGGTAAATTGCCTTCAATATAAGCACTATACACAGAAAATGAAAACATCTGATCACCTTATTTTGTGTTAAATACTAAAAACTCATATCATATATGCATTTTTAAATATATATATATATATATATAAATTTTACTTTTCTTTATCACATATTATTACTGGCGTAAATATCATCTCTTTGCTGACGAATCAGTCTCATGTGAAAACACAAATATTTTTGCATATATTTCCCTGATTTTCAAATACTTTTATGAAATTCACTAACTTTTCCAGACTGATAAACTTCCCCGATTTCCAGAATCTGAACCCACCCTGTTTCTGTAAGTCAGAATTGGCAATCAAGGTTCATACTTATTTTCACACACATACAAAAAAAAGATAGTTTTCCCTTGGTAATTTTTCAATATCAACAATTAGTGATGAAGAATGGAGAATAGTAATAATTTCTGACTAATGTGAATTCGATCGGATGTTTTTTCAGAGTAACTGAAGAGTTTTCCAGGTTTTGGGTAGGGAAATTACTGAGTTTTCACTGATATTTTAATAGCAAAACAATTTCCCCCAGGACTATGAATCCTAGTAATGAAACACCTACAGCTAACCTATGTAGATGTAATAATTTATAAGTTTGATAATAATCAAGGACTTGATATTAACCTCACCTTTAGATCTCGGATCCCATAGTCGTACAAATCTATCTGATGATCCAGAAACTATTAACTTTGATAATGGTGAATAAGATATACCAAGAAATGCTTTTGATCCATTCTAAAATTAAAAATATATAGTGTTAAAAAATTATAAAATATATTCAAACATATATTTTTCCTTAAATTACATTTTTTTTTTTTAAATCCTTAAAAGTATAAGTTTCATGAACAGAAAACACAAATACTTGTAACTAAGCATTCATCTTGTCCTTAAAATAGAAAGAATGTAACATGGCAAATTTTGGATGAAATATTTCAGTTAATTAATAATTTGAACATTTGCTGCTTAATTGAGTCAAAGTAAAGAAGTAACTGCAATGTTTTGCAAGGAGAAATAAAAAGAATAAGTAAATAAATTATAAAACTTAGAGCACTTGAAATTACATAAATTAAATAGAATTATTCGCTAACAGTTGTTTTAAAGCAGACTTTGGTGCATAGTGTTACTAGTTGGCGCTGTTACCCATAGAGTACTGGCGAATCTCATCAATACTCTCAACACAGTAGATCCAGGAGTAACACTTGTTTCTTTTGTGTCCAAGTAATCCCAATTTACAGTATAAAAATAGTTTTTTATTATTTTTTTAAGTTACAGCAAAGTTTTCTCTTTCTTTTAAAATTTAATAACTGCATACTAGAATTTTTTAAATTATATTTTATAACAGTAGTTTTGAATTATTTAAATTAAAACACTTAAAATTCCTTCTTAATTTTGAAACAAAAATAAACAAACTAGTACATTATATTTTTTAGCATAACACACCAAGTTCTAAGGTAAAATGAATGCATCTGTGCTTTAAAGTGATTTACCAACTTAGCCAAATATTAGCTCATGCAAATACAATGAAACAGGTCTATAACAATACAATAATGATAACGGGATAAAAGATCATGCAAAAGCAGGGCCTGAAATTCAGTATGAGATAGCAGGATTCATGGACAAAATTTTAAAATCCCACCAAAGAGAATTACGGAGGAAGCAGTTTTTTTTTTTAAATTTTTATCCTCCACCTACGAAACTGTTGTACCTATCTCAGTGCCATAGCTTCAAACTCAAAAAATTTCAAGTTTTAGAAAATTTCCTCTTGTAGAACAACAACAAATGTGAGAAGCAATGCAATGTATATTATGAAATTAAGACCAAATTCAATTAGAGAGGTTTATATACACACAAAATAAAATAAATAAATCACTACAGACAGGTTTCACAGTATAAAATCTTATTATTATTATTTTTTTAAATAAGCTCTTTATTATAAATTTTAACTTAAATTATTAATAAGAAAAGTTTTTACCAACTGTCCTTTCAATCCTCCTAATTCAGTGTTCCATATTCTTAAAGTGCAATCTAAACTGCAAGTACAAATTTCATTTGTATCAATCCACTGTAATCCACTGACTCCATCAGTATGTCCACTTAAAGTCATTAATGGAGTCTACAAAACAACAAACAGAACTTTAATACACAGACAGACATACAATAAGAAAAGTACAAGTGAATATACAGGGGTGTGTCCCCTTATCATTGACTCATAGATAATTCTTAAATAGTTTGTTTTAGAGATATAGCCCCAATTGCAAAAAAAAAAATGTTTCAAATCTTTTTCATCAAATGAAAATCTACCTATGTCAAAACAGTTATTTCTTAAAAAGTGATGAAATTTAAAATTTTATACAATCCTTGGGTCCTATAAGTTATATTCAGAAAAGCTTTCTTCATGCTCCAACAACTAAAATATTAACAATACTATTTTTGTATGACCAAAACTTACTGAGTCATGATACTGTGAATTTTTAGTGTTTTCTGGCACTAAAAACAGTATTTAAATTTCATCACTTTTAAAAAATAACCATTTTGACAGAAATGGATTTTCATATGATTACGATGAACATTTGAAATATTTTTGAAATTGGCACTATACCTCTGAAACTAACAGTTCAGAAATTATTGGTCAATGATAAGAGCGGGCATCCTGTATAGTAATAAAAATTCATTACTTAAATATGATTGCCATATGAGAGAGAAAATTAATTTGTAATTATTTATTTTTATTAGAAAATTTAACAGTAATTATACTCTTTTGTTTAAAGGTAGTTTCAAGAACACCAGCAAGTATTTCTGATAAAATGTGAAATAAGGTGAAGTGGGGGTAAGTGTAATCATGGGACTAGTGTACCTTGACTTGTAAATGATAAAATGATATTTTACTTAACCAATTAACTGGCATGTTTCTCCAGCAACTTTTTCACATTATTCGAATGAGAGTGGTCAAATAAAGTTCCATTGAATTTTTTTAAATACAGTTTAAAAAATAGTCTAAACTTCGATGTTCAATGATAGTAGCTTTATCAGATTTCAGCTTTCTTGATTTTTTATATTCTTAGTTAACTTTAGAAAATACATTTTAGAAATTTGTTCATCTTTCCTGTAGCTTTTTATTTTCTTTTTTAATAGTTGTGGTTTTATACTGATGTCTGGAAATTAAGGGGTAGTGACCGATTTCAGACGATTTGTCGAATATCCACTCAAATTCATGAGGAAATGCCCGAAATGCTCTTGAACTTTGAGGATGTAAAGAACATGTTTGACTTCATGTTTTTCCGTGAAGGTTTAGTCCCGGGGACAATTAGGGGTTAATAATAAATTTAATAATAAAATAATATTTGCGTTTCCCCAAGAAACAGAAAATGCTCAAAATGATAGCAAATGACTATGTAGGTCTTGTTCAAAGTTTTTGCGCATTTGTATAAGAATATTCTTGAAGATGCTAATGTTTCTGTGAAAAATTCAATGTGTTTTTATATAGCATGGAGGGTTTTCAACCAAATTTAACACCGCTTTTCAAAAACTTGACAAAAGACTGTAGAAATAGTATACTGCAATTAAAATATTAATATATTGAATATTTGATGAAATATGGGTATTTGTATGAAATAAATTTTAACTGCACATGCGCAAACTATAGCAAAGATTTTTTGTCATGATTTGATAGTCAATAGTATAGAGCTACTCATATAAAAAGACCAGTCACATATCGTGAAAACTCAAAAAGATACAGACAAAACAGTGAGCTAATTGATAAATTGAAGAGGAAATCCCATATATAAGAAACATTTTAATTTTCCACAGAAACGTTAGCATCTTCAAGAATATTGCATGCTATTCTTATACTAGTGACAGATTATTTTGAGTATTTTTTGTTTCTTGGGGAAACACAAATATTATTTTATTATTAAATTTATTATTACCCCTCCTAATTGTCCTCGGAACTAAATCTTCACTGAAAAATATGAAATCAAACATGTTCTTTACATACTCATAGTTCAAGGGCATTTCAGGCATTTCCTTACAAATTCCTTACAGATATTCAACAAAACGTCTGAAATTGGTCACTGCCCCTTAATTTCTGGACATCAGTGTATTTACCCCTTCAATATTGCATGTGGGGCAAATGTAACCACATGAATTGGGGGAAGTGTAACCACACTAGTTATACTTTCCCCAACACTTCTAATTGTCCTTTTTATTCAGATCAAGTCAGGGTAATATGCATAAAGGATAGTAAATAATTTTATTTGTTTTTTGTTAAGTGATTGTCTAAGATTGTGTAAGAATTGCAGTAGAAATCACAGTGATTTTCTTTTCTAATGCAACATTCTTCTTACTGATAAAGTGGTAGAGTGCTTACAATAAAATATTTTTTATAATTCTTAAGATATTATTTTTGGTTTAAAAACTATTGTTTGAACAGAAAAAAACCTATTTCATACTAATGAAAAAAAAATTACATAGCTGTATGTAATTTAACTGACATTTTCGTGTGTATGTCCCCCGCCCCCCCCAATAAACCAGTGTCCTTTTACTTTTTCACATTATTCTTTTACTCTGTATCTGATCGATTGAAGAAATTTGTGATTTTTTTCAAAGGCAGATTAACAAAATTCGTGATTTCTTTTTATGTCTTATTGACGAAATTCACGATTGACAAAATTCGTAATTTTCTTTTCTGAAAGTGTTTGTTAAACAAAAAAAAAAAAAAAAAAAAAAAAAAGAAAAAGCTAGGCATTAAATTTGATTATTAGGCATAATTTTGTGGTCTTGAAATGTAATAGTTTAGATGCATTTGATGACCAATAATTGCTAATTTTTAACCCTGGTCAGACATTAAGAAAATATCAAAATTAAACAATGCATGTTTGAAGATGAAAAACTCCCAAAAATCCTTAAGTACTTTGCAAAATGAAAAGCCACTATAAGGACTTACCTTAACTTTGGATTTCATGTTGTCAGATTTAAACCTTTTTTTATCATCATCTCCACTAGCACTTTCAAACTCATTATCTGTCAATAATTGGAAGGAATAATGTTAATATTATTCTATAACATATAAAATATTTCTATACAAAATATAAACAATCAAGCATAAAATTAGTAAAGAATAGTTCACAACCTTTCTACTTTTTCCTGAAGTAAAATAGTAAAATAACCATATTTTGTAAAAGAAATTTTACTTAAGAAAATAAATTACGTACTTATCACACAGAAAAACAAGATACATTTTGTAAAAAAAAAAAAAAACATTGGGCTCAAGGGCTCAAAATATGTTTATTTGACTTGGGGAAAAAATAACACGCTTGGCAGATATGGTAAAGTAATAATGTGATGCCAATGCCACAACTATAAATTGCTATCATGAAAATTTAAACAAAAGAATAGGTAATTTGAGAAAAAAAATTAATATGCTAGAAATTAATCACCATATGTGATTTTTGTGTGTAAGCATAATCTTGTAGAAATACAAATAACTTCAAAATAATTTAACACAATTACCAAAAAAAAAAAAAAAAAAATCTGGAGTGACTCCACTAAACTTTCTGAACACTTTGCAGAATAGTATACATTCAAATAAATAGTAACATAAAATTAAATAAAAACAGATCCTAATTTTACAAAGTAGAAAATTTTCCACTTGTGAAAATGAGCTTATATTCTAAAAAGAAAATGTCACTTTCTTTCATAAAGCTCAATCTTTTTTAAAAAATGACGTAATTTTCAACAAGTTTTCATTTCACCTGTGCTGAAATTAAGACCTGTTAATTAAAATAAATACTGAAATTGAATTTACATAGTGCTAATGGGACTTTTAAGCTGTTTTAAATATAGATATGTTCCTCAACAACATACACTACTTAAATCTTCGTATGTTTTTATCAGATTAATAAAACTCGCTCTAATTTTTTTCTTTCTTTTTTAAAGGAAAATAAAAATGTTTCACAAAATTAAGTCACTTTCTAGTGAAATATGACAGTTGTATCAAAATAAGAAGAGCATGAACCATAAAAATATTGAACTGAATAATTGAGTTAAAAACGAAAATACTTATTATTATTTGTCATAAAAAGGTTGATACAATGGTTATGATACCAAATCTGTTGAACAATTTGTAACGAACACAGCACTTGACCTGTAACATATTCACCAAATGGAAACTCAATCAAAAGCATAGTCTGGGTGCAATTGTAGTTTACTTACACATATACATACATGCATACATACTAGCATCATCGAAAACACAACAAAAACAGACTCTGGAGACAAGATAACATAAAAAAAAATATCAACATGCACTCATACTTAAATATTGAATCATTGTAAAAGCAGTGAAAATAGATTCAGGGAAACTCAAAATGTAAAAATATTTCCATATTCGGGATTTTATCATGATTACAATACTTTCTTTACAATGTGTAAAGTAAAAATTTATACAATTAAACAAATTTATTAGACAGGCATGAATAGAAGTATAGCCCGCTGAAAATTCTGTTTTTGAATGAAAGATAAAAGATTTTAGAAATCCTTCTAAATTTTAATATTTGTGTGTGCCCCTTTATGGACATAATATCTGATCTCAGAAAATACTGTCAGAGTTATTACGATAAAAGATATTTTGACAGTTTCAAGTTATACAAAACATATAGTAAACTGAAGTTTAACCCTATGGTTAGATTGAAAATCTAAATAAAATAAAGAAACATAATTGCATATCAATATATTTATGTTCTTCTCTTAAATTACAGCTAAAATATTTGAATTTAAATTGTATGTTTTCTTTTTAATAATTTATGCTCAATTCTATTTGACTAAAGTTGCCAAAGACATACACAGAAAGTGCAGTTGTTAATAAAATTATTTAAAGATATGGAAAATCCTCTATCTATGCTAATAAAAGAAAGATGTTTGTGTGTCTATCTGTCTGTGATGGCTAGGAAAATCTACTGAGCATAGATGTCTGAAAATTTGGATGAGGATAGTCTAAACCAGGCCAGGCCCTAATGCACCTGAGGCTCAGATTTTTCATTTTTTGTTAATTAACAGACATTAATTAAAAATCATTATGAATGTTGCAAAAACTCCCACACAGCAGCTGGAGCACTGCATCAAAGAATTCAAAAGTGCAAAAGCAGTCCCCCCCCTCCCCCCGTCTTTCTAAATGTGCATCGCCAAACTGTTCGAAATATGGGCAAACTAAAAACATATTCTTAAATTTCATACTTTTTAGTTTCTAAAACTGTATAAAAAAAATATGAATTTTAACCATTTCAAAAAAGTTTGATATTACTGGGGTTCAAAACTTGTTCTACTTAAATTTATAAAGTTGCAAACTTGATATCAAACTAATTGCTTTCAATGAAGCCATTCAAAGTAATGATGCATTTTCTAGTATAATCGATATTTTTAATTAATTTTAATGTTAATTATATTTAGTTTAATGAAAAGTTGAAATATGCTATAAAATTAGTTCACACATTCTTTCCCCACTTTTTAAGATTTTTATGGCTTGATCCTAGGTTTTTGATGGTTTGAGTCAGTTTTTGAAGCCTATCATGCCAAAAAATAATTTTGATATAAAAAATTCAACCCTGATTGGTATATTACTTTATGTTAAAGTCTACTACTAAACAATATAAGAAAGAAATTGCTTTGATTAAAAATAAATGATAAAGAATCAAATTTGACAGTATGAATAATCATTTGGAATCAAAAATGAATTGCTGTTATTTTGCATTATCTTTTCTCAATCATGTAAAACTTTTCAGCATATCAAATAAACAGTATTTTCGTTGTGACCTTTAATATCAGTTAAAATTTTAAATGTTATATGCAATGCACACCTTTCATCAAATCAATATTGCAATGTAAAAGCATATAAATCAGATTACCTGCAGACCAAATTTTCAACATTTGATCATATGACCCTGTTGCAAACTAAAGGGGAGAAAAAAAAAAAAAAAATCAACATTAAACTTTTCAAACAAAATCACATATTTTTTTTAAATTTTTTAAATAGAAAAGCAAATGATATATAATTATATTCAAAATATGTTCATTGACTAATGTATTTTCAAACACAGGTGTGTGAAGAACAAAACTGCAATAAGAGGAAGATTTTTGCTTTCTCCACATATCTACTGGTGGGTAAAGTAAAGGGGTGGGGAGAGGATTGTGATGATAGATAATTTATATATTATTACAAAAAGCAACAAATTGAGCTGGAAATTAAAATAATTTTAAACTTTGTGAGCTGGTAAGGCAATTGGAGAGGGGGGGGGGGAGGAGCAGCTTTTTAGGAGAATTTTGATGAAAGAGGTAAAACAGTGAAAATGCACTGGAACACAGGGAATTCTTATCCCTGTTTTAAGTAAATGGTTTCAATGAATGTTATATGATATGTAATAAGAAAGAACACAAGCTTAAAATAAATATAACACCATATTTAACATTTCATTCGAAACATTTTTCTTCTAGTATATTTAAAGGCACAGTGTCATATATTTATGTAATCATAGGGTAAATTATAAGATCAAGAGGTGTAAAAAATTCTTTTCCACAGAGAATTATAAACTAGTTGGATGTGCCAATACCAAAACTTTCTTACATCTTATACATGTTAACACTTTTAAAAGCATATTTTTTTTTAATTATGCATTTTAGAAACAAACACGATGTGGAAGTGTGCATTGCTGCATGAGCATGCAGTGCAAAACACAACTAAACCAACTTTGATTTTCATCTTACATTTCTGCTTCCTGTTATTAATCAGAGTAAATATGAGTTAATCTCAATAGTATTTTTCAATAAAAGACATTTTTCGGCATTCTGTTGTATGTCAGCTGCTTGCAAATTGCTGGGTTACATGGATGCAAAGAACCCTTCCCTGTATGAGTAGCCAATGTACAACACAACTACAAAAAAATTGCTGTCACAGAAGTATATATGAAGTTTGGTTCAAGTCTATCAGTAACTTCATATATTTTCTGATGATAAAAAAACCCCACAAAAATTGGTATCACAGCGTTCCGTTCTGGGAGAACACCCCCAATTTAACATATATATGAATTTTGGTTCAATTCTATTCCTACTTCATACACTTTTCGATGCTACAAAGAAAACACATACATGGACAGACTTTTTTCTACTATAGATAGAAGAAAGTAATATGGGAAATATATGGGGAATGATGATTATCAATTTTTGGTGAGAGTAAGTAAAATGTTGCTTCAAAGATCTGAAAGTGACAGTGTATTTCCATAGGCTGTTTTCTAATTGCCAATGATGATCAGAAATTTTGCACCCTGCTTTAGAACTGTGTTTTGTACAAGTATTTTAATAACTATAGGATTAAATCATTAAAATTACAGACATTACATAAAATTAAGTCATATTTAAATTGATATTTCAGATTTACATAAAATCCCTCATCAACAAAATTTTTAACGCAAGAAGTTGTAAAACATCAACACACAGAAAATATATTGCATCAAACTAATAAAATCATGGGTATCCCATGCCAACAGTGCAATGCAGTTTATATAGGGGAAACAGGTTGAACATTTAGGATAAGACTCAAGGAGCACAGGCATGCATTTGAAAATAAAAATTTTAACTCCAAGATAGTGGGTCATGCATTAAAAACTGACCATTTTCCAGATTTTGCTAAATCTTTTATAATAAGATCTCGAGGTGCAGCAACTATAGAACTCGTACTTTCTTAGAAGCATGGTATACTAGAATTACAGATTTAACGCATAACGAAGCAGGTTCAATTGCGAATGAATACTCAATGCTAATATAACTAACTTTGGCCTCGACAGTTTGATGCAATATATTTTCTGTGTGTTGATGTTTTACAAATTCTTGCAACTTACATTAAAAATTTTGCTCATGAGGGATGTTATGTAAATCTGAAATGTCCAATTTAAATATGCTTTTAATATTTTATGTAATTGTAATGTAATGTAATGTACATAATTTTAATGATTTTAATATATATAATGATAAATATGTTCAGACGTGATATTTTTGATTACATGAAGTATTTTAATGTTTATTTTGCTGGTGTATAAACAATTTTGGCCTATAGGCTTCCAGAACTTACAAAAAAATAATCATATGCGAAGTGTGAAAACTACTAGGATCTTGTACATCTCATAAGAAAAATTAACAATAATTTCGTACCATATGCAATATTACTATCCCATTCATAAAAAAGCAAATCTTCTCTAATAGTAAAAATATATTTTGTAAGAATAGCAGCAGCAGAAGAAGAAATATACCCTGTTTGTTTCTGGACTAACTGCTACGCAGTCTACACTTCGAGAATGGCCTTTACAAACATTTATACAATCGACAGCATTAGTAGCTTGATTCCAATGCCATAGTAAAGCTGTTTCATCATGTGAGGTACTCACAAATGAGCTTACTGGATCGTCTGTAAGAAAAAAACAAAAAAACAATAATGAATACATAATGAATATATTATATAGATAGGCATGACTTTATAAATAAAACTGGAAGTATTCAGTCAGAAATGAAGCACTATTTGCTAGAAAGTTGCATGCCTCAGACATTAAATCATACAACAACACTTCATGAATACAGATTACTTTTATCAAAAACCAATTTTTTTATCTCTGACAAATTTTATATGTGTTTACATACAAATTTATGTAAATTAATAATTTGCCCCTATAAGAAAATTGAACTTTTAACATGAACAAGCTTACTCAGTAGATTGAAAAATAAATTAAATTTCTTATTGCTTCCCTGACCTTTAAAACCAGAAACATACAATTTTAATGCCATGTGTCTTTTATCACAATTCTTCTATTGCTAAAGGCTTTATTTTTCTTTTACAACTTTTACTCACTTCCAGAACAAAATCTGGGAGGTGGAGGAAAGACAAGATGCTTTTGAAGGGAGTTTTGTTTTGTCATTATTATAATATATAAAAATACTTTTATCTTTCTTATTGATATATATATATATATATATATATATATATATATATAAAATAAAAAAAAACAGAAAAAGATTGAAGTAATTTTTGCAAGTAGAGATGTTGAATCAGTTTGTAAGAACTGCAAAAAATGAAGATGTTCAAGTTGCCCTGCTGAAATGGATAAATGAAGCTCAAAATCAAAAAGTGACAATAATTGAAGCAGTCTTATAAGAGAAATCTAAACATTTCTTAGATGATTTAAATACTCCAGAATTTCTGAAGCCAACCAAGAACACAGAAATTCTGGAACATTTAAATCATCTAAGAATTTCTTTGTTCTTCCGGTTGGCTTCAGAAATTTAGAGACTCAATGGTGAAAAAACTGCAGTGGATGATGAAATACAAAAATATAAAATGTTCTCAATCTTACAAATTATTCCCTTGTGACATATTTAAAGCAGATGAGACTGCTTTACTCTGGAAAGCCATGGCCAACCAAACCTTTGAAAGAAGAAAAATGCTCTGGAGGTAATATAGCAAAGAAAGACTAATTGTCTTTTTTAGCCTGGAAAATGAACGTCTCTAAAAAAGTATCTTTGCACACAATCAGAAAATATGCAAAAGTGTATATTTATTTAATGTAAAGAAATCATTTATCTATTTTTATACATACAAACATAAGTAAATTATATATAAAAAACAATAATAATAAAAAGTAATAATAATTCAAATAAGTAAAATTATATATATATAAAGCATAAAAGTTCATCAGATTTGATTTCATAGCTGTTTGTATCATTTGGCAACAAACCTCAGTTTCTGAAGCACGAATTGCGACAAGCTTTTAAAGAAAAGTCCCATGTAAAAGAAATGTACCCAATTTAAATGTTTTTTTTTAAATTTTGCTTATTTAAATGCACTTTTATAGTTCAACTGATCTAAGAAACGACAACAACACAGCATCTCACAAAAACTGCCTTTAAAAGCAGTAACTCTTTATTAAATCCTAAATAGTAAATAAGATATAATTATATAACAAACACCAACACAATAAAATTATTAGCAATTAGTCAGCTTTGCAGCCTTAAAATATGTATGCTATGCATTGTAATATGTAGCCTGTACTATAAATTGAATTTAATTGCATCATCATTCACCACACAGAAAGTTTTTGAAAGGGATGACAAGAATACTTTGTGATTGTGACAGCATTATGCATATTTTTTTTGCTGCTATTTACTTCAACTTGCCATTACACAGCTTGTAAAAAACTGCATAACCAGGGGGTGCAGCAAATATTTTTAAAAATTTAGGGAAGAATTTTAGGATTAGACAATGAAATTTTAGGGATATTTTAGGGTTAATTTACGTCCACCATCCCCGGTGATTTTTCACTGCACTTGTATTATAACACAAGTAATTTAATTTAAGAAACACAGCAAATAAATTCTTAGAAAATTCTTGATTAAAATTTTTTGTCATGTTCAAAATTTTAAAGTAAACATTCAAATGTTCTAAAAATGTCTCAAATACAGAGCAAATAATAATAACAACAACAATAATGTAAAGAAATGGTGTTACCTTAACTTTTCTATATATAACATCTTTATAAGATGTTTCTTTAATAAATCTTATATGATTTCTTGCAATCTTGTTCAGTATTTTCACAAAAAACTTTTTTTACTTTAATTTTGTATATTTGATTGAAAAACAAAATTATTTAAATTTGGCTGAGGCTAAATGTATAAATGTATTCCTTGCTAAATTTTTATCATCTCAAATGTATAGTTAAGTGAAATACAAAAAAATACTCAATTGTAAAAAAGAGACAATGAAATATCCATAATATGCTGTATTGTACCATAGAAAATAAATTTCGAAATTTTATTTTGTTTCACATTTAATTCTCCTCATCAAAAGTTAGGATTTCTCAATTTCAATTACTTAGAGGATAAATGTATTCCTTGCTAAATTTGTAGCATCTCAAAGGCAGTTAAATGAAACACAAAGAATATTCAATTGTTTAAAAATAAATAAATAAAATGCTGTATTGTATCAGAGAAAATAAATTTCGATTTTATTTAGTTTCACATTTATTTTTTTTTTTTTTTTTAAATCTGGGCTTTCTCTATTTCAATCTCTGAGCTTTTTTTTTTTTTCTTTTGACTTTCTGTTTTTCCATGTATACTGCTGATAATCTTTATGTGAATTCTTAATATCATTTAACAAAGAAGTTGAAATAGGTACTTTACTCATACCTCTATAATTTTTAACAGCATCTTTTACAAATCTCAAAATTTTTATCGTATGTTCATTGAAACCACCTTATAGCATACAATTGTTTATAGAAAATCCCTTCTCAGGATCAGCATTATCATGAGGTAAAACAAATGCAATTTTAATTAAACTTAAAAGTTATGATACTTTATTTCTTTGTTGTTGTTTACCACTTACTTTTGAACAACCAATGAAAATGTCTAACAAGAATCAGATTTGGCAATCACGATACAAAGCAAAACTAACTTTGTTTATCAGTCATTTGTAAACGGAAACAGTTATCAGAAGCAAGTTTTAGGGAAACAAGAAAAATTTTAGTAGAATTTTTGGGCTATAAGAAAATTTTAGGAATTATAGGAATTACAGGGCGAATGCGATCCCTGCATAACACACTCAAACTTTAACAATTATATTTGGGAATTAACACTGTATTGTCTCAAATTATGAATAAAGAGAAATTATTATATAATAATAACATATTTAGAAAGCATTGTTAATTAAAACTGATATTAAATCAGAAATTATAGCCCTTTTTGTAAAATATTTACAACACTACTTAATATTGTTACATAAAAGTTTTTATTTTTTTATTTTTTTTTATTATTTCTCAATTCTTATAAAACGATAAAAATACATACATATTAATTTTATTTGTAAGTAAAATATATATTTGTTTTTGGTAAAAGATTTTCCACTTCACATCTTTCAACAACATAAAAAACTATCCACATATAAATGGTTGAAAAAGCATCGATTCAAAAAGTATTTAACTTTGTAAAATTGGTTGTACTTGCTACACTCATGAAGCAAAGTATTTTACATTTACATTAAAAGTATACAGTAGATGCTGCTTAATGTGATCACCTTGGGGCCACGGTTTATTGATAACAATAAACAATTTTGAAAAACACTTAATGATAACCTTTAGCATTAGTGAGAAAATAACCTTACCCCTGTTGAAATGATGGCTTAAAAAAAGGTGCAGAATTTGATAATTTTGTTCGTTTTTGATTCTCCTTTAAAATATTATTAACTAGCTAACCCGCCCGGCGTTGCCCAGGCCCGAGATAATTACAATCTCAGAGAAAGGCGTTAACCCCTTCCCTCCCCATACCCGCAAATATAATGAATAATTTGTTCAAGAGAACCACCGTCACCTACATTAACGCGATCATTAAAAAAAGAATTACATTTTTCTGATAATTAGAACATAACGAAGACGCTACGCTAAAATAGCCGACAGATGACACCCCTTCCCGACCTCAATTTCAAATCTATATCTTAATTAGTTACCTAAATATTTGTTCATTAGTAAAATTTGGCAATTATTTCCTTTCATTTTCGCAAACTAAATGAGAGGGATCGGCCAGAGAAACAGATCTATTTGTAGTTCAGTTTTTAATGAAAGCCGATCCCTGTCTGAAAATTTCTCGGATCCTTTTCACTGGCGCCAGTAGATTTTTGGCAGTTTTTTGCGTAAATTAAAAAAAATTACCCACCGAATTTTTCAAAAATCACATAGTCAGATACAGAATATTTTTTTACATATGCTCAGAAATTTTCAAATTGATATCTCAATTAGTTTTCTTAAAATTCGCTAATTAGTAAAATAATTTGGAATTTGTTCATTTCTGCTGGCAAATCCAACGCGCCAGCCCGTTTCATTCACCATTTTGTTTCAAAAGATGACATTTTAGAAGCGATGGTTAATGAGAATCTAATTAATATCTAGGCTAATTATCAAAATATTAAAATTCTGAGGCTCAGGTGCACATGGTCAGACCTTGGACTATCCACACCTAAATTTCCAGCCTTCTAGGTGGGCTAGATTTTCCTAGCCATCGCCAACAGACACACACACACACACACACAGAGCGAAACTTTATTTTATTAGTATAGATGAATTGTTCATACTCATATTGTTTTTGAAAATGATACAAACAATGTTGTATACCTTGTTTCAAAAATCTCAACATGTTACACAATTTTGCATTTGTAGGTGACTTTTCAATAAAATTTCTAACATCATCTTCCTGATTAACATCATTACTTTGCAGTTCTTTGCAAACTGCTTGGCAATTTTTTGATTTTGTGAGTTTTTCAGCGATAGGAATGTCATTGTAAATCGCCATCCAGGATTTATAGTCTTCTTTCATAATATTATCGGGACACTTTCCAGTGTTCTTAAAGTTTTCATTTCATCATTTTATTCAACTACACAAAATTTCAAAAACTGGTCTGCTGAGAAAGCGATAACATTAAATGAAAAACTGATCACATAAAGTGACGGATTTTAATACAGTATGGTATATAGGTGGTTGGTACTGGCTGATTTCACTAACATTAAGCAATTGATAACAAAACAATAATCATGATCACATTAAGCAACTTCTATTGTATTATTATTAATGAAAATACTATGTAAATTTTATATAAAACTAGGATGAAAGTCCCATAGATCAAAGATATAAGTCTATTTGAATTATTTTTGAAGCATTCTCATAGATGTCATTCTCTATCTATTTGATGTCTCTTTGCTCTCGTTTCTTTATATTATTCAGGAGTTCCAATAACATGTGTAAAGCTTGCTTTCAAGATTTTCTGAAAATATTCTGACAATCCATTTCAAATTTAATTACATGCAGAAGCAAACCAATAATAACAAACATACATGCACAAAAAAGTAGCAGTCTAGAGTATGTTTATTTATATTCTGTTATTAGCATTTGATTCTGATCTCTGTGCTATGTACATTAATATAATATACATATACAGTATTTACTCGCGTAATGCCTGCATATGTGTCACATCCCTACTTTTAAAGAAAATTTGGATAAAAAACAAAGATTCGCCTAAATTTCACATATAGAATATGTGATAATTTAAATTAATGAAATGATTAATACCATTACATATATCCCAACAATTTTCATTTTACAATATTTCAGTTAGGATATTAGAAACAAATTCTATACTTTTTCCAGCGACTTTCCCTTAATAGTAGCTCACTGTGTGCAGATGTTATTGTAACTATAATTCAGTTTCATCAATTCAGTAATACATTTATGCCAATTTGTTTATATTCACATCGTTTAGAAAATTAACAATCTTATGATATACTGCTTTGTCTGGAAGGGAGGGGGAGGCACATAAAATGAAAAGCAGCCGGAACAGAATTAGGAGGGAATGAAAGCTTGAAACAAAGCAATTATATGAGGATTTTGTGGTCCTAAATTTGGGAAATACATCTCAGTAAGAGGTGCTAAAATATTTTCCTACATAAAACAGCTAAAGATTTAGTTATACTAAATGCTTCTATCAAGCAAATTAATATTTTGTGTTTACTAATTTAGTGTGGAATTTTTTTCAATGCTTCTGAGATTGTTTTATTCCTGTTCAAAAAATATTTATCAACTGTTGAAATTCTTATACACTTTGTATCTATTATTCATTAATTCATTAAAATCAGGGATGAGATTGACAAAAAGGCAAAAAAGCTGAAAACTGCGCGAACGACGTTTGAGCAATAAGTTATGAATTTCAAGCGCAACAAATATTATAATTGCTATTAAAAAATATATTTAAAATATATATATTACATCAATTTAGCTTTGAGTAAATTAAAAAGAAATTATTTACTTACTCTAATAAAAAGTCTATTTTACCAAGATACAGAACATTAATAAAACCCTTCAATAGCATGAACATTTTTTAAATTTAAATTTTGAAAAATTGTAAAACATTTTTCTTGAAAGAGAAAATTAAGTATATGCTAATAATTGCAACCACCTTAAATAAATGATAGAACAGAGTTCCCACCCTTTTTAAAAATAAAAATAATCTTTTAAGGAATTAAAGAAATTTAAGGACATTATCAGTGGCACCAACTAGTCAGTGCCATGGTTATTCCAGATTCCAGGTCATTTTTACCAGTCAGCTGGAATCTAATTTTTGGATTTTTTGAATATTTTTAAAATTTGAAAAATTTGGAATATTTTTTGTTTCTGCATTCCATAGCGAATTTTCTACATTACTAAAAGAAATTTGGTTTCAATCTTTTAACACAATGCAGTAAATTCTGACGAAATTTGCGTTTTTACGGCGATCTTTTAGCGAAATTTGCATTTTTATGGCAGTCTTTTGGCTAAATTTGCGTTTTTATGGCAATCCTTTGGCTAAATTCGAGTTTTTTTCAGCGAGTTTTTGGCTAAATTCGAGCTTTTACGGCGACCTTTTGGCTATATTCGCGTTTTTACGGCGATCTTTTGGTTAAATTCGCGTTTTTACGGCGATCTTTTGGTTAAATTCGCGTTTTTACGGCGATCTTTTGGCTAAATTCGCGTTTTTACGGCGATCTTTTGGCTAAATTCGCGTTTTTACGGCGATCTTTTGGCTAAGTTTCCGTTTTGACGACGATCTTTTGGCTAAATTCGCGTTTTTTTCAACGACTTTTTGGCTAAATTTTTCAGCGATTTTTTGTCGAAAATTGCGTTTTTTCAGCAAAAGTTTGACTAAATTCACGTCTCTTTAGCAATCTTCTGGCAATTTTCACAGGATTCTTTGAAGAAATTCGCGTTTTTTCAGCGATCCTTTGACGAAATTTTGCGTTTTTCACACGATTTTTTGACAGAATTCGCGTTTTTCCGAGATCCATTGACGAAATTTTCGGGGTTTTTTTTCGCGATCTTTAGGCAAATTTCGCGTTTTTTCGGAAAATCTGAAAATGACGAAAAAGCGGAAAATGGAAAATAACAAAAAAGCGGAAAACCGCGGAAGAATCTCATGCCTGTTAAAATGCTATATAATTGCATTCATATTGTATCAAATTAATTTTATCTAAAAAACGGCTGTAACAATTTTGATTAAATTTTGTGTCCTACGAGTTTAGGGCTCGCGAAAATCATTGGGCTAGATCACATGTTCGAGAAAATTCGATTAGTGGGGAATTTTTGGGTCATTGTGGGTCCAGATCTAAAAAGCGGCTCAATTTACACCAAATTTTGCATCCAATGGTTTTCGAGCACGAGAAGACTATTGGGCTGGGTCACATGTTCGAGAATTTTCGATTAGTGGGTCATTTTTGGGTCAACGCGGGTCAAATTAATTTTATCTAATAAACGGCTCTAGCGATTTTGATTACATTTTGTGTGCTACGAGTTTCGAGCACGATAAAATCATTGAGCTAGGTCACATGTCCGAGAAAATTCGATTAGCGGGTCATTTCTGGGTCATTGTGGGTCAAGATCTAAAAAGCGGCTCAATTTACACTAAATTTTGCATCCAATGTTTTCGGGCACGAGAAGACTATTGGGCTGGGTCACATGTTCGAGAATTTTCGATTAGTGGGTCATTTTTGGGTCAACGCGGGTCAAATTAATTTTATCTAATAAACGGCTCTAGCGATTTTGATTACATTTTGTGTGCTACGAGTTTCGAGCACGATAAAATCATTGAGCTAGGTCACATGTCCGAGAAAATTCGATTAGCGGGTCATTTCTGGGTCATTGTGGGTCAAGATCTAAAAAGCGGCTCAATTTACACTAAATTTTGCATCCAATGTTTTCGGGCACGAGAAGACTGTTGGGATAGGTCACATGTTCAAGAAAATTCAATTAGTGGGTCATTTTGGTCATGGAACTCAAATTTAATTTTGACCGAGCATAGCTCAGTCTTCCCTGTTCGTTTAAATATAAATAATACAGAAAACTAATAAGCTAGAAAAATGGTGCTGCAAAATATAGTTTAATTAAATTACCAGTTTTAAGCCAGGCAACAGATTTAACAGGAGCAGCATGGCCAGGAATAGTTAATTTATGTTCTCCCTGGATATTCCAAATATGAACTGTGTTATCATAGCAGCCTGATAAAATCCTGTAAATGTAAAAAACATATTTCTATTATATTTTCATCTTAAAACATGCTATTTATTTACAAAAAATTGCATACTTTACAAGGTTAGCAATGTTTGATTCCGACATCGGCTTGATACCAGATTGCATGAAAAATACTAACTACAGTAAAACCTCCATAACGGACACTCCCGAATAGCGGACACCTCTATTTAGCGGACACTTTTGTGATCCCTAAAACCTGTATATTTGTACATTTTTAACTCTCAATAGCGGACACCTCCAAATAACGGACAAATTCTGCGCTGCCGAGGTGTCCGTTATTTAGAGGTTTTACTGTATTAGGCTTTTAAATTTTAATGATCTTTATTATTGTTTTTATTTAATAATTTATTTGGCTACAAATCTCATGAAGATTTCTTTGAAAAGGAGGAGGGTGCACGCTGTATGGCGAAAATACCCAAGAACTTTTTAAGTTTAGACATGCATTATACACAGGAATAAACAGTATTTCAAATGTTGGCTCCACAGTCTACAACTTAAATTATCTATTTAAACTTTGTCAGCTTTCAACCTTTTTTTAAATGTAAATTTATTATTATTATTATTATTATTAAGTAAATCTTTTACTACATTTTAGTTGCAGTCTATAAACTCCACTTATCAGTCTCTGTTGTCAGCTATGCAACTGAGGGTTTTTTTTTTTTTTTTTTTTTTTTTTTAAATCAGCTTTGCTTGTGGCTTTTTTTTTTAGAAATGCACAATCTTTTAGTTAATATATATATTCTAAACTATACAAAATATTGTTATATAAATTACACTATTATGTTCAGAAAGAACCATAAAATTAAACTTTCTAATAAAGAATTGACAATTTAATCACTAAAATGAGACTGTTAAGTTGTGGAACTGGTTTAAACATACAGGTTATCCCAAACAGATTGAAACACACTTTACTTTTTTACATGCTGGAGATATGTAGGCAATGTAAATTGCAAAAGAGCTCAAAATAAGGAAGGAATTAAGATTATATGGAGGAAATAGGCCTGCCATTAGATTTTAAAAAATTACACTTTTTAAATTTTTACACAGTCTTTGTGCACTAAGATATTGTGTGATAAGTTATATTTAGAAAATTTTTCTCCATGTTCCAAGAAGTACGACAGTAAATATTCCATTCTTGTATGATCAAAATTCAGCAAGTTAAGATACTTTAAAATTTATGAACTTTCATAGCTTTCCAAACATTAAAAACAGACAGATGTTTATTCTGAAATTTCATAGAATTCAATATATCATAACTCAGTAAGTTTTAATCATAGAAGATTAGAATTTTTACTGTTGTACTTGTCAGAGCACAGAGAAAAATTTCTAAATATAACGTACAGGGCCCAGGGACTGTACAAAAACTTAAAAACCTTTTGAAAATTAATGCAGAATTATTTCATCAGCATACTCTTAATTACTACTTTATTTTGAACACTTTTGTAATTTACATTCCCTACATATCTCGCACAGGTAAAAAATTAAAGCATGTTTCAGTCTTTTTTTAGATACCCTGTGTGTATAAACATATATTTCAATCAAACACTACCATGCAGATTCTGTAGAAAGATTGAATATAACAAATTTGGAGAGAAAAATTAAAGGGAGATTCTTGTACTGACATTTCTGTGTTTGTGTGCAGTTTAAAAAACACAGATAAACATAAAAATTACAAAGAGAGAGAAGGGTAACATGGAGATCTTTTTTAAATGGATATGTATTAACTTTCTAAACAACAACAACAACAAAAAATTAAATAGAGATTTAGGCACACAAAATAATCTAAAAAAATATTTGCTTTAACAGCAATCACTTAATGCCAAGCACTAAACTCTTTTTTTAAAAACTCTATGATTTAAAAAGAACACAGCTCATGTAGACTTTTTTAGGTTCTATTATTATTTTTTTTTTAAACCACAGGTCTTTTAAAAATCCTTTGGCTAACTGAAGTTATTTTTTAGAAAAATAAATTTACATATGATTATGTACTGTAACAACAGATTTGGATTTAGATAAAAATTCTTCATAGAAATTTGAGTTACATGTTTAGTTAGTTTTGTTATGAAAATCTATAAAATTATTACATATATTTTTTAAATACTCAAGAAAAAGGCGAGAAATGTTTGATTGAAAGGGAGATAGTGTCAAAATAAGGGAGGCTTTCTTGAAAAAAAAGAGAGACAGCACGGCAGGTATGCATTCAATGCTTTACTATTAATGTTGTTCTTTTGACAATGAATATTGTCTAGTTCGGCTAACATAACATGCATAGTGAAGAAGAATTGAACAATGAAAAACTAGGTTCTACTTTCAGGTGTCTGTCCAGACTTTTCTCTCAGGGCCCTGTTTTATGTGAAATTGTAAATAGTTTTTTATATTTGTGAAAAATATACTCACAATTTTATGAATTTGAAATGATCATTAAATTCAGCTTCTTGTTTATACATTTTTAACAAGATCCTTTATATATGTAAAAGCTAGATAATAGGTTCTTTGGCGACTTCAGCTGTTTTGCGGCAGGTCAGTTTTTTAACTTTTAAATGATTAAATTTGTGAAAGATTCAGTTTGGAGATGGAAAAGTTTTGTGAAAAGCTTATTTTTAAGAGAAAGAATTTTGTGAAGGGCTGTGTTTTAGGATAAAAATTTTTGTGAAGGGCGCTGTTTTAAGATGAAAAAGTTTGTGAAGGGTCCTGTTTTAAAAAAGTTTGTGAAGGGTCCTTTAAAGGAGTCCATATTTTCCCATAAACAGATCCCTAAATTATTACCTTATAAATGAATAAACCTCGCTAAAGTCATATAAGTTATATGTTAATTAACAATGGTCAAATAGTATTAATCATTCCACCATGACTGTTGATCTTCAATGAAGAAAAATGTTTTAAATTGGCTATCTTCATCTTTTTGGAATCTCGATCCATGTCACTTCATGCACCTGGCTCATTTTTGTTTGACTAACAACTGCATTTTACAGTACAGCTGGGAGTGATTTTGCACAATTAATTATATATGTACTTATTAAAATAAAAAATATCATAATCCTTTTACAAAATAAACTTTTGCAAAATTTTATGGACATTTATGAAAATAAAAGTATAGGAAAGCAGATAAACAGATAAGAGTAATAAGAAACTTTTATTTGTGACAATAAGTAGAATAAATTATATCTGTTGTTGTTCAATTTATTTTTCATAGATTTAACTTTCCATAATCCCTTTCTTAAGATTATTTACTCAAATTTTTATTTCTTTCAGAAGGAAAATTATCTTTTATTAATGAACCTATCACAATTTGTTTTTGCATTCCTTCTTTGAGAGTACACCCATAGCATATCACTGGATACTAATATAGTAAAACTTAAAATGCAGTTTTAAATAAAAATATAATAATTTTAAAGTAAATTATAACATTTTGTAATATGCATTAATGGAAAAAAGATGTTATGAACCTTTCTTTTCCTTATAATTCTAAAGAATTGTCATACAAAAATGTTGTACATCTTAATTTATTACCGATATTCCACAGAAAAGTTATTCAAAAGTTAATAAAACCAATTACTTTTAAACTCTGCATGTTAAACATGAGATTTATGAGAAAATAGGTAAAACAATACAGGAGAAAAAAAGTAAAATAATTACCATTTATCAGTTGTATTTACACCACTAACCCAGTCATCATGAATTAAGCTATTTTCAGGAGAAGGAGCTGGAAATTTGACAAAATATTCGATTTCAACTACTTGTTCCTAAAGGGAAGACATTAGGGGGAGTAAATAATGAATTAATAAGAATTTTTTTTTTTTAAATATTGTATGAAGTGATGGTCAAGTTAGACTTACAGTGTTTTCATTTTTTGATTCTAAAAGTTCAAGCACAGGTGTTCGAAGCAATTCACCCAATATCAAGAAGTCAAACTCTTGTGTTTTATAATCTGGTTGTGAATCTAAATAGCAAAACATTTATAAGTACATTTAGGTAAATTAATAGGTAATAATCAAATTCAATTATTTAAAAATACTAGTTCAAAATCTACAAAAAATGCAGTTCTAAAAAAAAAAAAAAAAAATAAATAAATAAATAAAATAAATAAATTAAAGACAGAGATACATTAGGTTCAAGCTTTCCTCACAGGGTCCAATTTTTGTGAAATTGTGAACTGTTTTTATATTTGTGAAAAATTTAGTCATAATTTTGCAAATTTGAAATTATTGTTATGTTCAGGCTACTGTTTATCATTTTTTAAAAAGATATTTTAAGTATAAAAAGGCTAGGTAATAAGTTCTTTGGTGGCTTCAGCTGTTTTGTGACAGGTAAGACTTAATTTTAAAATGATTTAAATTTATGAAAGGTTCAATTTGAAGATGAAAAAGATTTATGAAAGGTCTATTTTTAAGTTTAAGACAAATAATTTTGTGAAGGATCCTGTTCTAAGATGAAAGTTTTTGTGAAAGATCCTGTAAAAGACCCAATTTTTTCCTAAAGAGATCTCGGGAGATAGATAAATATTTAAAACAAACTTTGTTGCAATGACAAGCATTTGCTCTTTCAAAAAATGCAGCAAAATTTGTTTTCCAAAAAATATAATGCATCCTAGACAATAAAAACAAATTTCTATAAAAATTACTCACACATACACAAAATCCAGATTAAACCTTGAAAAAAAAAAAAAAAAAAAAAAAAAAGATACACTTTGAAGTACATGAATTTGAGACTAAGGCTTTTACATTAAATTCAGTCTGAAAATAGATAGCTTTTTGTATGAAGTTTCCAATTCTTTTTAACATGTTGACTGCCCCACTAGTTCATATGGTCTTGGTCTCATGTGTGACCTTCTATTCTGTACACCATAAGACCATATGCTCTTATTATGGAATAAGATTGCTGAGCCCATGTACAACTTGCAAAAAAAGTTGCTGATCAAATGTATAAGGGGAAATAAAATGTATAAGGGGTAGTTTGGTGGTTTTGAAAAAATAATCAATTTCAGGCTGGGCAGTCAATGTGTTAAAAGTGCAGAATAGATATATCAAAAGGATACTTTATATTGAGCAAAAAGGCATATTCCTTAGATGCTACTGGATTATTCGTACTTACAGTTAATGCTGAAAATAAGAAAAATGTCAACTTGCAGGTCAATTGTTGACTTGCTGTTGTAAATTGCAAGTCATGTTTCACTAATTTTCTGGGATTTACAATGTGAGTAAATGCAAATCCTATGTATTCTACATTTTAAAAAGGCAAAATTTTTTGAAAAAATTCACAGGGTGCAGTGATGTTGCTAGGCTTTTGAAATTCTGGATCTCTGGGACCCAGACACTTCCAAAAAACTGGGTCCTTCTTTTAGAAATAAGTCATATTCAATGTAGATGTATTTAAAAGAAAATATGCCCCTTTTGCATTCTTTCAAAATAAAAATTATGCATCCTGAAGGACCCACGATTCTTTTTATGCATTCCTTTTCCAATTATTTGCTTAAAAGATATGCTATAGAGCATCACTGGGGTGAAAAGTCGATGCTGAAAAAAGCACAAAGTGCATTGCTACTTAAAAAAAAAAAAAAAAAAAAAAAAAAAGGTGGGGGGTAGCATGTAGAACTCTTTAAAAAATATCTAACAGGCACACTATTTTTTTTGTTTAGGTCAAATTTTGGTAGCTATTCACTACTTTGTAAGTGTCTTTTAATCAATTACTTTAATAACAAGACAAAGTTTATTAAGGAAATTACTCAAAACTTAAAAATTCAATAAAAACATTGCAAGTAATATACCTTTTAAAAGAGAATTAACAAGAGAATTTAACTCCTTGTTTGAGGCATTTCCAGGCCAATAATGAATAGAGTCCGGAACAGCATAGCTATAAGCAATTATAAAATTGTTAAACTTTTACAAACATAAATATTTTAGATCATAATAAAACAGAAATAATTCTTATACAGAGGTTATAGGAATTTTAAAAGACAGTAAAGATGAATTTGGGCCTTCCTTTTTTTTTTTGGAGCCTGATATTGAAAGTACACAGTATAAAATCATTTATAGCACTTTTTAAATGTTTCAACAGAGTTTCCCCCAAGTTTAAAAAAAGGCAGGTTGCTAATGCTACTTATGAAAAAAGGGAACTTTTTGAATTCTTGAGGGCACTTTTCAGATTCTTAAAGGCACTTTTTTGAATTGCTAAATGAATTCTATTGGCTTTTAAATTAACTTTTAATATTTAAAAGTCAGGATACTCTCAAGACAACATTCAACATTGAGTCAATTTTTACTATGAAAGCAAATTTTTTAATCCAAAAAGGAAAAAAGGACACTTTTTTACTGAGGGGCAAGAAGGGTGCTATTTTGTAAACCAAAGAGCAGGCAGGCTGCAGCACCCTTCTGAAACTGTCTGGGGGAAACTCTGGTTTCAAGATTAATTTTTTCATTAAAAAATCTCTCCTAACATAGAAATAATTATTAATCCTAAATACTCCCTCATGACAACCTTTTGTGAATCTGTTTAAAATAGCAAATTTGTTACTTATACCTGACCACTGGCAGAAATCAGTAAAAGTCACAATTTTTATTCTTTTAAAATATTGTACAATTATGGCAGAAGGGCATGAGTTCTGTTTTTCAGTCATTCTGGAAAAAGGTTTTTCTCAAGAAATTATAGGTGAAAAGAGTCCTGCATTGGGTCAGCGCTATATTTTTACGTTGTGGTTTGGGTCGGTTTCGGGTTGGATTTTGACTCTTGCGAGTCAGGTTCATGTTGACCCGCTTTTTCAAAAGAATGTCCACAATATTTTTACAGGCTACAAATATACTATACACAATAAAACCTCCATAATGGATACTCCCGAAAAGCGGACATTTCTATTTAGCAAGCACTTTTTCAATTCCTGACATTTACATATTTGTACACTTATGTCTTGGAATAGTGAGCACCTCCAAATCTATACACACCTAGCATGTGTATGTGTGCATAAACTATCACAAATACGATATGTGTGTATCATAAACGAAATGTTAGTAATGTTTCCTATATTCTGTGAAAAGAAAAACTGCACCGTAAAGAAAGAATAATCTATGATTACATTTTTTTTATATACATTTAATTTTTTCTCATACAGTAAATTGAATATATACTTATTCATATTCAAATACGTATTTATTTTCATTTGAAACACAGTTTTGTTCAAACTTTTTATGAAAATCCCAACAATGATCCGACATGCAAAAAACCTAAATATGACCCAGAAGAATTATTCTAGGGTGGACCGGACACGCAGAAAGAAAATTAGTCATCCTGACCCCCACCCCCCAAAAAGAGAAACAACCCGACCCGATGCAGGACTCTATTCAACGTTTTTGACGCATCAGCTATTCAGAGGTTTCATTATATTTCATTATTGGGTCATTCCATGCAAAATAAGCAAAAATTTAAAAAAAGTCGTGGCCACATAGTAACCGATTTTAATAAAATTTGGTACACAGGTTCAATTCATATTTAAATAGAGCTATTCAAAATATCTTGTCAAAAAATAAAATATTTTGGAAGTTCTGGACATTTAAAAAACTTGTGACATAGAATGGCTAGTACGGAATCGTTCAAAGTTGCAAGTTTAAAGTTCCATATCTTGAAAACTATTTAACATAAATAAAATTTTTTCACTATATTGTAATCTGTGGACAGTTATTATCATATTTATTTAGTAATAATAATTTCGTAACACCATGGTTGACCTTAAATTGGTTGTAAAAATTGAAAATTTTGAGAAAATTAAAAGCGCTATAAAAATCAAAGGAATTTAAAAACATATGTGAAATTGATATATGATGTAATGTTAGGTATGAAAACCAAATTTCTCAAATTTGGAAGTTGCCATTTATTTTCTTCATCTTCAAAATAGCTTAGAAACTTTAAAAAAAATTAGAAAATCACAATTTTTCCTCTTAGGTATTATACTTAAAAAATCAAATGAAGGAAAAACCGGACATTAACAATATTGCAGAAGTATAAAGTTTAAAAAGCCTATAATATGCTGAAAAAAATCCAAGATTGCCTTTTGATTCCTAACATATCAGAAATAAGTTCAGAAAGTTAATATTTGTTACGTTAAATGGGCTTTTTCTCTTCAAATTTGAGCGCCTTCTCTGCTATCTTGCAAAAAAAATGTAGTGCTGCCATCTATGTGGAGATTTGATTACTATATAATTGTTTGCCCAGTTTAAATCAATACTTTTTTCTACTCTAATTTAAAATATTGTTCAGGAAAAATAAAAATAAACTGAAGGCAAGAATAAAAGTTTCTGTATTTAAAATATACACTTTTATCTATAACGTCAAATAATTAAAAATTTTTTTAAATGTTTCCTTCATGTTTAAATAAGTAATAGGAATATTGCATTTTTCAATCAAAATTTTTCATTATTTATTTTTTTTCTCATTAAGGAATAAAAAGGCAAGAATGAAAGTTTTCTAGATTTAAAATATATACTTTTATCTATAACGTCAAACAATTTTAAAATCTTAAGACCTTTCCTTCATGTTCAAAGAAGCAATAGAAATATTGCATTTTCCTCTCAAAAATTTTCACTATTTATTTTTTTTCTCATTATGGGATAAAAGGACAGTTACTAAATCACTCCAATCTGTTACTTATTATTCATTCTTAATTATAAATAATTTTTGATAAAGTCTTTCCACTCCTACGGCTAATAATGAAAATTGAAATTTCAAGCATGTAGACAAACCCTCGATCTTATATCAACTTTTAATGTAAGTTTTAATACTTAAATAAACAATCCTGAAATCTATTATTTTACATTTACTCATAAATAAATATGATCTACTTATATGCTGATTTCCATTAAAATCTATGACATGTCAGCCACAGCTGATTTGCTCATTTTGCATGGAATGACCCTATTATAGATTTGTCCATTTTTCTAAATAAAATATAAAATTTGTCATATTAGAGATATAACTGTAACATTACTTTTCCTAATAGCATTAAAACATGATTTACTGTCCTTTCATTGTGGGGTGGGTTGAAGTGTTGCAGGTTTGGATTGAAATATGTCGGGTTGCATATTTTTTTTTTTTTTTTGCGGGTTCAGGTCGAGGAAATTTTTTTTGTCAGGTTCGGGTCAACTACAATTGTTAAGTTTCTTGTTTTTCGGATTGTTGGATTTCTTGAAATGGATGATTTATTGAGTTCAGGTGCTTTTTTATTTTGCTGTTTATGGAAGGGTGATGAGGATTGAAGGTAAGTTTCATTTGACGAGAAGGAGCATGCTAATATTTTGTTATATTTAAGAAGTTACTTTTTTAAATGGTAGTGGTTATTTTTTTTAAATTTAAAAGATTTTTTTTTTTAAATGTCTGAAGAAATTGAAGTATGTTTAAAAGGTCTCATTTTTGAATGATTAAAGAAGTTTAGGGTAAGTTTAATTTTCATGCTCTAGATTAAACAGGTGTGAACAAAATATGAGAAATAAAAGTAAGTGAATTTTTATTAATTTTTTTGATAAGTATTGTGTTTTGTACATAAGTCAAAGTATTGTGTTTTGTGCATAAGTAAAAGTATTATGTTTCGAGCATTCTAGAGATCGCTGTACCACAAGTTTGCTGTGTTAAGAATGTTAAAAAATCGTCATGGAAAATGATAATAAAGCTAAAAATATTGAAAATCATAAAAGAAGAAATTTATTTGGCAGAATCCTAGAACAAGCGAGACACCTGACTTGGTGATTTTTATGACATGCTCCAACTTAGGAACAGATGTGTTACACTCACGCACCGATATTTGGTGACTTTTCGATTGGCGATATTTACAAGCGACTCCAAACCAATAACTTAATACAATAGCCAAGTTACCATTAAAGGAAAAGTCCCCCAAAATTTGGCGACTTTTTTCTTTTTTATAACAGATTAAAAAACAAACAAAAAAAACGGTGTGTAAGTGTAAGACATCATAGCCCCAACTTAAAATATGAAAACCTGAAAAGCGAAATTCTCCCCACTCATATCCCGTGCATTGCAGCAGACGATTCATTACTTAAACAGTTCCAATGAGAATTTCTTTCACAAAGTAAACATTGAGTGCAAAATAGTTTGATTTCTCAGTAACTTACTAATAAAATCATTTCATCATGTTGATTTTATTCCATTATGCGGTAATTTTTAAAAATTCATAAAAGGATTTTGGTTTAAAAAATTTAGCCTAATATAAATAAATGGCAGACGTTTAAAAAACGTCACTATTTCAACATGTTTAAAAAAACAATATTTTGAATTTTTTTGTGTTCCCTTTTATTAGTAGTGTGCAAGGAAACAAAATAACGGATATTGACAAAGAACAGGGGTCAGGCATTGTGAAACTGTCCAAGTCCGCAGGGCACTCAGAAAAGGACGTTGAGTGCTTAAAAAGAAGTTAGAAAGGGCAGACGGATGACTAATATAATCGTAATTAATAATAAAGTTAAACATTCTGGTGTCTATAGCAATTAAACCACAGTTTGCACCCTGTGTATATAATGAAGGTTGCAGAAAGATGCAATTCAAAACAATGAAAATTTATAACCATTAGGTATGAATTAACAATCACAAAGACATGTCTCAAAACGTCCAGATTAAAGTATTCCTAATATTATGATGACAGATAAGAGATTCGAATGTGTGAAGTTTAATAATTACTTATACAAAATATTATGTTTAAAGTAAGTAAATAAATAAATAAAAAGGAACCACAAACCACGAAACGGGATAATTTAAGCAAAAAGAACTGGGTAGAAAACTATGCCACAAAACTGATATAAGATAGGATTTATAGATTTATTAGATTACAAATACTATCTTTAAAACACGAAAACACACGTGTATTTTGTTTCACAATATTTAATATGCTTTTTTTAAATAAAAAAAATATATAATACTTACTCTGGCTGCTTTGTAATCAATTTTATAGCTATTTGAGGAGAATCTGTATCCATCGGGAAAACACCAGTGTTTAACCTGATTGAAACACAAACACGCTGAAGCAAAAAATAAACAAGCAAAATAATCAGTTTTATCAACAAGATGAAAACCGGTATAATCTATTGATCCGACGTGCTGGTGAATATCTCTTTTGCTGTTTAACCAGGATGTTCACAAAATGTGAAATATGTGCATTAGGAAAAGATAAGTGCAAATTTTGTAAAAGTAAACAAGTAATATATTTCACAATTAATCATTAATACATATACATATATATATATATATATATATTTTTAAATCTCAACCGGAAAAATCGCGTGGTTTTTAGGAGCAGTTTTCCCGATGCAACCAACTAATCAATCACGTGATCTTTAATGTAAATAAATAATCCCGACAGTATCAGTATGACAGTTGATGTATTGCGTTATAAGAGAGCTTGCTTTTCAATAACTTTCTGATTATAAATTTTATTTCTAAGCATTACAAACTTTCTGAAACGAAAAATGATATATTTATATTTAATTACTTATTTTGGTTTTTTAGTGATTCATGCTCTTAGTAAAAGTGATATATACGTAGCTGAGGTAAGAAAAGAATAATTTCTAATTATATAGCGAGAATATTTTGTAAATGATGGGCAAATTATTAATCCTAAAATTTTATTGTTTCTTTTTAGTCAAAAATTTGTCCTGTGGATTTCTGTAACGGCACTTTGCCCTCTAGATCTTCAGTGAAGGAGCATTGTTTGAATGAAAGCAGTAAAAATCATTTTAGTGAAAGGTGTTGCATCGAAGATGGAACAGATGTAATTATTGGGTAAGTTCTAAGACAGTTCTCAAGTCTTTCCTCATCTTTCGTTTGAAAGCATGATTTGATAAAAATTTGTTTTGTAATTATGAAAATATTTTTCAGCCCTAATATGCTTGGAAAATTCAGAGTTTCTAATTCAGGTTACAACTAAATGAAATTCTCATTTTACATTCTGTAAATAGTTTATTCTGAAAATAAAAGTGAGCACATAATTTTAAAATTAAACCATTTGTTTTATGTAGTAATAGTAGGTTCTTCTAATAGAGGACAAATACAAGATATAATTGAATCGATGATAGTTGAAAGGAACTAAGTCCTGGTTTTGAAGTGCTTTTTAACACTCAACTTTTAAAATTCTTCCCTCCTAAACATGCATAGTACCTGGACTGAGTTAGTTTCTTTATGAAACAGTCATTAAGCATAAAAAACATTGAAACCATCATCTTGATTAGAAGTCAGGGGTCGATCCAGGAAAAATTTGGGGTCTATTTAGGGCCCCTTCACAAAAATCTATTTAATAAAATGGGTCCCTTCACAAAAATAAATTTGGTAAAATGGGCTCCTTCACAAAAATAAATTTGGTAAAATGGGCTCCTTCACAAAAATAAATTTGGTAAAATGGGCCCCTTCACAAAAATAAATTTTATAAAATGGGCGCCTTCACAAAAATCAATTCCATAAAAACTTACTATTTATTATTTTGTGATGTTTTAAAATGTGTAATTTGTAAATAAACAAGTTCACCAGAGAGGAAAACTTCAGCAAAAAGGTTTAAAAAAGTTTTTATTTATAAATGCTTGGTTCGAATTTGATTAACTGGATTTCAACTTTCATTGCAAAATGTTTTTTTTTCACAAAAATATAATAAATTTCACAAAAATAACCTTTACTTTTCACAAAATAGGCCACAAGAAAAAAAACCTGCATCGACCCCTGGAAGTGTCAAAATATGGACTTAGTTCATTTTGACAATAACCGATTCAATTAGAAAATAGGTTTTTCTTTTTTTTTTTTAAATTTTACATAACTGGTTTAAAGTAATATACTAAAATGAGTAAGCAGTGTTACAAATGTTGTAACATCTCTCTTTATTAATAAATCCATTGTAATTATTTTATTCACAATCATAATAAATTAAATTTATTTATCTCATGAATTATTTCTAATAAATTCAATTACTTTTCATTTTAAAATTTAGTAACATTAATAATTTTTATTTATCTCCAATTTTAATGTTTTGGTTTAGAATTTCTAAGGTTTTTTAAATTAAATTAATATATTTATAAAGATTAATAAAATATTTAATTAATTCGGGGAATTTTTTCTTCAATATTTGTTTTGAATCTAATATTTTCAACAATCTTTCATTTACTTCAAAATCAAAATTAAATAATTACTTTCAGTTTAAAATAAGTTATTTGAAATCTAAATCACAATTTATTATGGATGTAAATTAATAATATCATTTTACAATTATTTTTATATTTATTTTCATACATTTTATTCAAATTTAAGCCCGATTAAACAGAAAAACATTTTATTAATTGAGCACCTTTAATTGACCCTGCTGAATATTTGATAATTTGAATTTTAATACTTAAATGTACTCTGCTGATTTTTTATTCCAAAATTTGTAAAGAAAAGATATTTTTCGTAACGTGGGGTCAGTCGTAGTGCTGTGAGTTAAAATTCGGCCATCGGCTTGACTCTGCTCTACTTCATTTACGATTTCTACATTAATGAAAATAATTACACAATAAAGTTCTGTGATTTAGTTTAATATAAATTCAAGATAATTTGGGTATGTATTTATGATTGCTGAATAACACCATTGTTCATCGTTTATAAGTTACAGATATTCTAATATCATCAGTATCTTGGACTATACTTGGATTGCATACATATTAGAAAATTCTGAGAAGATCAAAAGTATCATAATGCAGTAAATATTCTCATGGTTGAATCTTCATGTGAAATTTTTATGCTTTCAAAAAACATTGTATTGACAGTTTGATCATTTCAATCACTTACCTCTAAATTTTTAGTAAAATTAACATTCTAAGCAAGGAGATAAGTGCCAAAAAGACTGTGAGCTATCCCTTCAAAGCTCATTATTTTGACTTCGTATATTATCAGTCGTAAAACTTTTTATTCGACTACAAGAAAATAAGCTTTTAATAAATAACTGTTATAAAAAGAATTAAATTACATTTTTTAAAAGAATATATTAAAATTATGTGACGATGTTTTACTTTTATAAATACCAAATTTGAAAATTAAATATAAATATGCAATTTGAATTTTATATCATCATCATCATCAACCGTTTTCAATCCACTGCTGGATGTAGGTCTCCCCCCAGATTTTTCCATTGTTGCCTGTCTAGTGCTTTAGTCATCCAATTAACACCGGCCACTTTTCTGATTTCGTCACTCCATCTTACTTGAGGTCGTCTTCTTGGTCGTTTTACATCTCTGGGATACCACTGTAGGGTGTTTGTGCTCTATCTATCGTCTTGTCTTCTTGCAATGTGCCCAGCCCATTTCTATTTTAGCCGTTTAATTCTCTTGATGATGTCAAAAACTTTCATCTGACTTCTTATCCACGTTATTCTCTTTCTGTCTCTTCTGGTTATGCCTAGCATACATCTTTCCATATGTAAAATCAGTGCTGATTATCTGCACATATAATATTAATATACATATTAAATAAATTGATTTTATTGGATTTTAAATTGAGTTATATTATACTTTTAAATGTCTCTGTCGAATTTATTGTCATTTTCTTTTCTGCATGTAGGAGATTTTCCAGGTTAGAAATTTTTGTATTTTCATTCCATCATAAGTGTAATGTTAAAAAAAAAAAAATCTTATTTAATCTTTAATTATATAATCTTTATTAATTTATAATAATATTCAAAATTCAATGAAATTTATATATTTTAATTAATTATCACTATGGTTAATATTAATAAATTTTTTGTAGTAAAAGTTTTACATACAATGCATTGTTTTATCTTAACTAACCACTATACATTTGTTATTTATTTAAACGGCTTATAACGTAATTTTATATTCAATAATTTAAAAATAAGATTTTATAAATCTCAATTTCAGTTTAATTATTATTAAAAATATCTCTCCCCCCCCCCCCTCCCCAAAAAAAATTAAATAAATAAATTAAATTAAAATAATTTAATTTTTTTTTTTTTTTTTTTTTTTCCCGTAACAAGCAGAAATGCATTAAAAATTGAAACTGAATGTTGTTTTCACATTTAAATCTTCTTATCTAGAACTACACTAAACTAACTATTGCCTAGTTGATTGTAAACTCATAGTGAAGAAGCTTAAAAAATGCTAATAAACTGCTCTTTAGAAAATTAATACTGTGTTTATCATTGTAATCTTTTTCATGATCAGATTTATAAAAGGTATTTAAGGTATCTGCCTACATTAAAATGGCCTTTTGGTGAAAATTTTTATTGATTTATTTGAAAGAGTGATTCCAAATATGTTTTAATTTTATTTACGATTAGTAGAAGAGGAGTTATGGCTAATTTAATAAACAGGAAGTAATGAGTCAAATACCGGAAGTGAGCTTAGTATGGCTTGGAGAACAATGTTTCTATGCATGATTTTCTTACGTTTTTTTACATAAAAACACTAATAACCCTAAATTGACACTTCTAAATTAATTTCATTAAAATTAATTCTAAATTAAAAGAAATCTTTAAATGTGATTTCTGGAAAATCAATTTTTCATTATTTCCATGTTCGATAAACTTCATTACATAAAATGTTTTAAACCTATTTCAGTGAAATTTTGTCACTGAATGGAAAGCATTCGCTTTGCATATTACTCACTATGTTCTGAACTAGAATCTAAGCTCTATTTGATACTGTAATTATTTTATAGGTACTCAAATATAAAAAAATGGTAATTTAAAAAAAAAATAAATAATAAAAAATGAAAGAAAGTGCATTTTTTGACATATTTTGAAATATTTCAGTTAATTTTGGAAGATATTGTATAACTCCTAATTCAGTGCACAGGTAAGTGTAATAGTAGTATGTAGTACAAAGGAAATTGAAATATATTAATTTGAATTGAGTGTACGCTGCTGACGTAAGCATCAAATTTTGCTAAAAAAATGGCAAAAAACTCCAATTTTTAAAAATGTTATGAAGGTATTGGGGTAAGATTTTATATTTTTTCATCATTCTGTACTACAATTAAGCTAAAAATATGAGTATTTATTCAATATTGTACATTTTTTTAAAAAAAGGGCTCTGAACGTAAGCAGATAAATTAATTAATTTGTAATTTATTATGTTCATTAACTTTTTATGCATCCCATTAATTATCATATATTTAATTACAATGTAGAAATTATTTACTTTGTTGTGAAAATAAATGAGACTTCTCGATTTGCTTTGCTTATATTTGTATGATACTGTATATTTATTTTCAAGTTGCTTTGGGGCTATTCTATGCAGTAAAGGAAGAACATTAAAAAATTATGCATTGTTTCTACTTTTTAAACAATGTTAAATTGAAAAATCTTTTTTCAACTTTAAAGATCTTTGTTTAAAAAAATGTAAACAAAACAGTGACAAAATTCTAAAATCTGCACAACATCTGGTGCCAAGCTATGAGGATTTGAGGGAGTCTACTGTATTTTAACTAAGAGCTGATTCTAGTTTCTAATGATCTGTTTCCCTTTAGTTTCCTGGGCAATATTAATATACAACAAAAACTGAATAATTTTGACTTTCTAATGGATGAAAAGCAATCTAATAACTATATTAGTACAGTTTGTTACAGAAGATTCTATTGTTTCTAGAGCTGTTTATTATGTTGGTCGGAATAATGCCAAAATAAAGTATGAGGGGTTAGTAGTTATTATATATTTTCTAATAAGTAAAAACAAATCATGAATTTCCCCCTCAGAACTGTAGAAGTAAGAGCAATTGATGCAAGAAACATTTATTTAATGTTTTAATATCAGTCACAGGACCTGGTACATCAATCAACACAATCTTATACAACTTTGAAATTGAAGAACTCCAGGATTATCATATTCGTTAAATGTCACGTCATATGCATTCAGATTTATTATTTCTTATGACCACTGAGTTTTCATATGAATTATTTATTATATAACTTGTTATAATTCACTGTGTAAAAAAATGTTTTATTTACTTAACTGATTTATGAATACCAACTATTGATTTTTGTCACTGTTATTTCTAGCTTTTAAAACAATTATTTGTTATTATAAGTAAAAGAAAATAGTTGTCCCAATGTGCCCCATAGTCAGATCAATGTGTTCCATGCATGGGGCTACATTGAAACATTTATGTCCACTTGTATTTTATTTTATTTTTTTCGTTTATTATTCTTATAGTTTAATTGATACTATAATATACTTATAGTATTATACACTTAAGGGAGATGTCAAATAAGGGTACATTTATTTCATATACTATGGATAAGTAATAAAATTCTCTTTAAAAAAAAAAAGAAAGAAAGAAAAGAAATGGTAGTCTTGCAAAAAAAAAAAAAAGTCCCTAGGTTTCATTTTTTTCTATTTATTGAAACTTTGTGAAAATTTATATTTAAGCTAATTTGAGAATCTAGATTCATATTCTGATGTCAAAATTAGGAGTTCAAAATTTAGGAATGATGTCAAAATTTAGGAATTGAAAAAAAATAAAGTTGTGTGCATTTTAATATGGAGATGTTAAAAAAAATTTCAAATTATCAAACAAAAGTAGATGTTTTTTCGAATTGAATCGTACTACCAGATTCATTTACTTACTACAATTTGTGGTTTTGGTATAATTGGTTGGGGAGAGATTTTTAGTTGGAAAAGATTGGGCAATATTAAGTGCAATTAGACATTTTAAATTTTGACTTAGTTAATATCAGCAACTGTAATTTGACTACTTTTTTTTTTGTCCTCCTAGTCAGATTTGATAAAAGTGAACGCTTGCAAACATTTAGTGATTCACTACTATAAATAAAGCAAAATGTATGTGCCAGTTAAAACATTTTTGAAACAATTCTGATATCTGTCTGGATTGATGCCAAGAAAAACACAATTTAGTGAAGCCTTACAATAAGAAAACACTATGAAACACAATTTTTATTTAAAAAAAAAGAAAGAAAACACATTAGAATACATAATACAAAAAATGAAAGAAATGGTGTTAAAATATACAATAAAGCATAAATACAGCATAAATAAAATTTCTGATGGAAACATGCAGAAATTGAGAAAAATATTAATGGAAGAAGTAGTTAAGAAATTTTTACGACTTATAGGAAATTGCTTTGCGTGCAACTCTTTAGACATTAAATGTACATTGATTGCACAATAGTGAGATATATAAGAATACAATACAATTAATATTATTATATCATTATTTTAGTGGCCAAAAAAGGTGTGAGGGGTTGGGGAGAAGAGGTGGTTAATTAACAAAAGAATCGTCAATAGAAATTTAAAATTTACCTAATCTGTTTTCCTAACAATTTACACAAATTTGTTATGTATCAGATTTTGTAGATTCATTTAATAAAGTTTAAAAAGTATAAAACAAACTAACGTAATAAAAGAACAATATATACTCCTTGTTTGTCGACAGAATCGGTGAAAGGATTGAAAAGCAACAACAAAAACAGTAGGCTACCATAAATAAACAGGCTGAAAAGCCATCAAACCAAACTACTGGTGTATCATTCCAGACAGATATCATAGTTGTATTGTTTTTCTAAATGAAACTGCGACTTTGTAACTTTTTAGTATTATTAACTTATTTTAAATATTTTTCTTTGCTTTTTAGAGTTGATCTAAGCTCTTGTAATCTTAAAAGTTTCAACATAAGCAATACTAATTTCACAGAACTCCATATATTGTAAGTACTTTCCATTTATTATATTTATTAAAACATTATTTTAAAATATACATTATTTCTCTATTTTTAATGAGTTGATTGAAATCATTGAGTATAATTATGTTGTTATAATTTTAAGTTGCTTTAGAGACTTTCTATCTTAAAAATATGCCTTAAAATATTTTACTTTAAATTTTTAAAAGCTGTGTTTTATTTTTAAATTTAAAGTTTTTAATGAGACCTTTATAAATCCTGTTTTATTTATTCACAGACAGTTTTTAATTTTATACTACTATCTAAAATATAAATATATCTTCTTCATTATGTTTTGAATGATTTATTGAAAAAATTTTGATTTTTCAAACATTTTGTAAGTTCATTGAATTCTAATATTTCTTTCCTTGAAGCAATTTATTAGAAAAAATATTTTTTTATATTTACATTATAGGAAATAAATGCAACTATGACTTCTCAGTTATGAATTTAAAACATTTGGTAATTGATTATTAAAGCAAATTTACAATTGTTAACTATTTTTCATGGAAAATACTGTCATCAGTTTAATTTGAGGAAAAAAAAAAATGTGTTGTCTTTAAACAATCTTATTTAAATTTGGTACACTAATTTGAATTTCCATTAAAATAATTAGTTGTGAATATAGAAATTATTTGATTATCAAGCATAGCTGACAATCAATAAAAAATATGAATATTAAACAATATAAATGAAAAAAAAAGTAAATTTATAAGTTTCATGAACATAAAACTTAATTTTCTTAAAGGAAAAAAATAGTTATATAAATATTTTTTATTCAAATCAAAAAGCTTACTCAGACAATCATATAAAAGTTCTAAACAAAATAAATTTCTGATACAGTTTATCTGGTTCATTTGTGACATTTTAACACAAATACAGACTAGTTTGGGATAATTTTTGGATACCTTCCCAATATATGGTACTTGACAAGATTGAGAAAATGGCCTTGGCGAGAGAAGAAAATTTTTCTGGAAACCTATTCGCTTTTTCATATGCACAAGCAATTTTTTCAGTATTTATACCATATCTTCAATATAAAGCAGCCATTTATTTATTTTTATATAAAAATAGAAGTAAATTATACAAAAAACAATGATGTATATGTAAATAATATATATATATATAAGCAAGCATAAAAGTTCATCAGGTTTGTTTTCATAGTTGTTTATATCATTTGGCAATAAATCTCACTTTCTGATGCCTGAATTACACTAAGCTTTAAAAAAAAAATACCACCAAGGCCCTTATAAAAGAAAAATACCAATTTTTGTTTATTCATGCTTCTTTTGGTACCAAAATTATGAACAGCCTTAACAGATAAGTACCCATTGATGTATTTTATTTAAAATATATAAAGTGTAATTAATATAGTTTATTTTTTTATAATCTTTTTATTAAAATCCTCTACTTTTTAAAGTTTTCTTTTGCAGAAAATTATACATCATCAGCTAACTATATACTTTTTTATTTTTCCATTTAGGGATCTGCGTGATAATGTCATTAACAGCCTTGTACCTCAAGATTTAAATGGATTAGTGAACCTCACTTACTTGTAAGGAAATTGCAAAGTGATACATAAATTTATATTGTTCTTGGTTATTGTTTATTTAACAAATGTTCTTTTTTTTATATTAAATGATTTGAAATACACCAAATTCAACAAAAATAAGATATTTTTTTAATTTCACATAACATATTATGTTAACACAAGTTAATCTAAATAAAAGTAATTTACAATTATTTTTTACCTTTACCCAACCAATATTTAATAACATAAAACTTAATCTATTATTATTTTTTTTAACAAAAAACATTGTAAATTTCCACTTCATAGTGAAATTCTTAAAAGTGCATTTAAATATTTTGTTAGTTTCAGGCAAAGGATTTTTAATTATAACAAATTTATAATTCTAAAAGAAAAAAATGTAACACATTGGTACATTTTCATGTAAATGCAATAAACCCCATTTAAAAAATACATTAATGCAAACCATAGACACATTATAACTTGTAGTAACCTATACCTAGTCAATTGTTTTTAATTAAGATCTTTAATGCACTTTGGCACTATGTATCACATTCCATCACAGTCACATCCACAGTTCATTATTCAACAATTCACATATGATCTTGATTTCTTCATTTATAAGACCGTTATCAATTATAATAAACCTCCCCCCCCCCCCCTAGAATAGAAGAATAATGTAATTTTTTTTTACAAAAAATTTACAAACATTACGTATACCTATCAATTCTGTTTCATATTTTCCCCTTAAATAGATCTTCTAAACAATTTCTTCATTACATATGTTGATAAGGCTGCAATATTTATGCTATCATCTGCAAATATTACTATCATTGCCTTTTAACTAATGCAATAGCTTCAAATAATATTTTCACAATTTGTGATGTCTCATTAGAGGAAAACAATTGGCACATCTTAAGTTATCATACATTACTCAGCTTAAAAAGTAAAAACTTTAATCAACCATACATTGCTATGATTCCTAAGTTTCATAAAAATCATTTGAAATTCTGCACTGTCACTGTAAGATGCAATACTTATTACACACATGCTAATATGCTACTTTTAAATATTCTTGCCCAAATTTACGATTTAATAATAACTATTAAAAAAAAGAAATTTCACTGTTTTACAAATAGAAGCAGCTTCTAAATACCAGAATGTTTGATACAGAAAATGTTGAGGCATTGTGATTTTATTATGATATATTAAAAATGATGTAAATAAATTTCAGAACAGACAGGCATTCAAATGCATGTTTTTAAAGAGTTTGGTATACTTCCTTTTTATAGAGCTCTCCAAAATAGAGAAAGTGATGAGCTTGAATTTGGAATTAAAAGCAAAGAAAAAAAAAACATTCTAGCAACCTTTATTATTATTATTTTTAACACTTTAAAACTTCAACAAATTGTGATATCTTTATGAGATAACTATCAAAGTATTAACAATGTAAATGACAAACAACTTTTCTTAATATTTACACCATTTAATACATATGTTGAGAAGCAATTTATTTAAAATATACATAAAAATGCTATTTAATAGTAATATAAAATACTTAACATTTAGCTACATAAATAAGCCATGTAAGATTAGAAATTCTTTTATTTTCATGACTGTTTATAATATTTGGTAAGAAATTCATTTTTAAGACTGAGTTATAGCAAGGCCACTATAAAAAGAAAGTACCAAGATTTCTCATGCATGCAAAATTTATTATCTATTTGTGTATGTAATTAAAATATATTTGGTTTTGAATTCCATGTTATAAAATATAACTCAGAATGAGGATATGTTAACAGTTTATTTCTGGTGACATCATTTTGTATCAAATAAGATAATAATATTGTTTAAAAAGGTGTAATCTTTTTAACTTTTGACCCAATGCCTTTTGGTTCATGAATTAAAAAAAAAAAATGCTGTTAATAAAATATTAAATTTAAAACTAATTTAAGCACCTTTGAAATCCTATTTCAGAACTGTTTATGATGTAAAAAATTAAAATAAATTATTGTGTCTAAAATAAATGCTGTATTTGCATTAAAAAAAGTCTAAGTCTGTTCTGAAATTAAGTCAGTGTATTTCATTAAAGAGTAATTCTGGTTTATCTTCATTAATAAAATAAGTCATTTGTTTTATATATGTAATTTTTATGAAATCATAAAGAAATTATACCTGAGCAAGGAACAACTAAAAAATGTTGGTTTTTCCACATTACTAATATTTTCTTTTTTCTTCAGTTTTTTCAAATAGATAAATGCTTTCTGTACACTTTTACAAAGCTTGATTTTTTGGTACTTTCATGTTATAGCATCTCCCACAATTACAGTTATGCCAAGATTTCAGTTATGATTTCGCCAAGCTCATAGCAAAACTTCTATATGCCATATACATTATTATATACTTATTATTTACATCTCATGTGTCATATATGACTATAACTGGGCAATATGTGTTACGAAATGTCATATACACCCATGTATTGTTATAATGTCATATATGCTTTATAATTTGGCGATAAATCTTGGTCACTTGGGGGCTGCTATAACATGAAAGTGCCAATTTTTCTCCCATAAATATATTTTATTAATATGTAAGTTTCTGCACCTCTCTCTATATACATACATTTACACATGTTACTCTTAACTTTGGCAAAGTATAATATTTAAAAAGAATTGCTAATGAACAAATCTAAGTTTAAAAAAAAAAAAATTATGGGCCCAGGCCTGGTTTAATTGTTACTCTATCCGGGCCAGGTTCTGCAGGCTCATGCCAGGCCGAGCCTGATCATCATTCTTTCTGGACCAGGCATTGCTTTTTTTGCAGATTCGGGCTGGGCTGGGGCAGACATTTTTTCAGCCAAGCAGGACCTGGATTTCATTCTTTCTAGAGGTCTGCACAGGCCAAATTTTTCAGGCCTAGTCTTAACTTAGCTTGTATAAAAATCATTTCCCAAGCCCAATAATTTTTGCAAAAAATGCATGTATTTTAAATTTTTATTATTCTACAATTAAAATTATTTTTAAAGAATAGTACTTACTTTTCTAGTCAAAAGAAGTACAGAAAAAACTGTGAAAAGGAACCTGTCTTAAATGGAAAAATGTCTTGATCCATGCAAAATGAATATAATCTTTTTAAAAAGAATATACCTTTACAACACAGGATGTACTTGCTAAGCAGGAAACCACCTATAACGGATTTTTCTTCTCTCCTGTGTGATTCCATCTTACAAGGGAACCACTTTTCATGAAGCTCGCACCTAACATTGAGACCTTGTGCATTTTATAGCCTTATAGGCCAAAGTTGAACTGATAAAATTTGAAAATCTTATTGCATATATTTTTGTATACATTTAATTTTAAAGTAAAGAATTTTTAATTGCTAATTTCATGCCAAAAGCAAGTTAAGTCACCAAATAGGGTGCTACAAATCTAAACGACTACTCTCACACAGCAGACGACTAGGACATTTAGACAAAGTTTTCAGGAAAACTTCTGCGGTGACGAATAAAGTCAATTTCACACTGCCAAAAAGGCATTATGATGTTGAATTTTATTCAAAATGGAATTTGTAGGTTCTTGAAGGAATTTTCATTATTTTGTTATTATTATAACATATTAATTAATTTGTATTTTAAAGTAATTAAAAAGAAAACCTTTTAAGTTAATAGTCTTATAAGTGGTCTCAAAAATTGCACTTTCAGAAAGTTATACTGGTTTGTAAAATCAATAAATATGATTTTACCAGACAAACGGTTCTCAGACTTTGGCCTATAGAGCTTTAAAATGCACCCTGTCTCAATGCTAGGTGCAAGCTTCACCAAAAGTGGTTACTTTGTAAGATGATTTTACTGTATAGCATTTTTCAGATTTATAAGTTTCCAAGCCATGGAATATGGATTAACGATTACTGAGACATTTACGTACAAATAGAAATTCGTTAAAAATCAATACAGTTTACGTGAACACAGGCAGAAAGAAATCTAGGGAGGGGCAGTATTTTGGAACAAATGTGATGATACTTAGCAGCCCAGGGCACTTTTTAAAAAATGAAGAACATAAACATTAAAAAAAAAAAGCTAAAATATGTGTTTATATAAGATAAGTTTGAAACATATCGGCATAAAAATCTATACAGAACACTTAAGAAGCCCTTGTTTTAGATAAATTTGAAACATAAAAAAAAACATAATTATTGTCTTCCAAGGAGGGGGGGGGGGGGGAGATTCAGGTTGCAGAGCCTCATGTCGAAAAAGTCTTAGTTCTTCTTTCTCTTAGTGTTTAATTATTTTATGTCACATATGACGAATAAATTTTAGTACTGTTTATTTTTCAAATCATGAGAGGTAAAGGAAATTTAATTAAATTAATTTTTCTTATTGAATCTTTATTTGAATGTAATTGTCTAAGTCAATTTTTTATGTACTTAACCGTCTAAGTGGTTATTAATATTGTTGATATTTTGTATTCCATGCACTTTGAACCTAATCTGAAAATAAAATCTATACATAAGTAAGTGTGCTTTTTGAATAATTTCAACTGTAGGATAATGTTGCTTCAGAAATATCGGTATGATTTGTAGAAATGCAGTCGGGCCGGACCAAGATTTTAGTCTTTATATCGGGCTGGGGGTCAAACTTTTAGCTTTTATACTGGACCAGACCAAAAGAAATTTTTTGTAGATAAGGCTGGGCCTAAAAATTTCAGCCTGTGCAGACCTCCTCCCTTCTTATAAATATTTTAACAGCATGTTCATTATAGTTTTTCTATCAATCTGCTAAACTAAGATTGTGTTCATAAAAATATCGCAAATTTAGCAATAAACACCTCCAAATGATCAAGAGCAGGGCTATATCTATATACAGGGCAGCGCATATTTATCAGATTTTCGCAAATAATATTACTTGTTTTTCTGCTTTGCTACTAAAATAGACTTTAAGATTGATAAGTGTCATTTGTAATCATATTAAGTTTGGTTTTAATAATTTATTTATTTTTCCTTATTTTTTATTTATTTTTGAAATGGAAAATTTTTACTATTTAATCTGACAAGAGTTTTTCTCATAAAAAATAAATAAATAGTTCCATGATAAAAGTGACAATTTTTCTCTCTCTTTTTAGATACTTACCACATTGGATTCCTTGCCCTGGTGGTCAAGAAGCATGGAATGAAACGCATATGAATGAAACAATTTGTTATTTAGAAAAGGATCCATGCGTTTATTTGAATAGTATGTTTCTTTCAACTATATATTTTAAAGCTGGAAATTCATCTATGTGTCAATCGATTATTCTTTGTGCCAAAAATAAGTTTGTCCATTTTATATATATATATATATATATATATATATAATTAATTAATTTAAAACTTTATTTGGCTTGTTTACTACATTAATAAGTCTTAGATAGGTTAAACAACAATACATTCTTGTTGTTGTTGTTTCTAAGACAATTTTTCACTTCATTAAAATCTATATTTGTTATTGCCCTAAAAATGTTTGCTTTGTCTCCTACATTACCATAAAAAAGCAAAGATATTAACAATTATTTCAAAATTGTGCACTGCAAAAGCATAGCATTCTTTTTAAAATCCAGTTTTTCCATTGCTAAAATTCTCAGACAATATGATTTCAAAATAATTTTTACCCCTACCAATAAACTTACTGGCTCCAAACTCAAAGATCCCATTGAGTTATCCAACTCATAGGGTATCTATAGTATCAACTGCCAATGCAGTCTTTCCTACATTGGACAAGCAAAACGTGCTTTAAAATATCATATTAATGAACATATGCAATATGTTAAAAAACAAGAAACCAATAACTCCTCAATTACAAAACACAGCTGGGAGATGAACCATACTTTTGATTTCATTTCATCTAAAATAATCTCTAAACCTACTTCAATACATGAACTTAACTTTCTTAAAGCATTCCATATTTACAAAAATTATAAAAAATATTGTTAATTTGCAATTCCTCCGTTATCAAATTGTTGGAAACATTACATAAAAACCTCTTTTTCTTAATTTCTTTCGCCGTTTTTCAATTTCTTCGGTTCTTTCCCCACGTTATTTCCTATTGGCTGTAACCCGTAACCTCATATTTTCCTATTGGCCATTTAACCTTTCAGTTCAATCTGCAATTTCCTATTGGCTGCAACCCATTATCTCCTGTTTTCCTATTGGTCATTAAACCTTTTGGTTGAATCTGCATCTTTTCCTATATATATGAACAAATTTTCAGAATCTATAGAAAATTTAAGTTTTGGTGTTTTTGACATTGTTTTATTTAAATCTCTATCATTTTGCACCAGGTATCATCTCAATAATTATAGATTAACCCCTTTGTGATCAGTGTCACATAATTATAGTAAGTAAAAATTTCTAGTTTAAAAAAACGGTGATTAAAAGTTAAAAATTTGGTAAAAGAAGCTCATCACGAATGGGTTAATAGTCTGTTTTTTGGATAAATACAAACTACGATCAATAGATGTATTAAAATTTTTGATGAGGGAAAAGAATAGGTGCAAAGAATAGTTGATTCACCCCTATACTAATAACTTACTGACTTGCAATTTTTTCTTTTCAGTTTCTTGTACTGACAATGGAGATTGTGTACACAAAGGTCCTGGGTATGCCAAATGTGTTTGTAAACCTGGGCACTATGGCTATAAATGCATGAATGAAGTGAGTATTTTAAGTATAGTGTTTGTAAAAAAGTATTTTATAACAAATGTAAGTATGTAACAAAGATTGTATTTATCAATATTTGAATAGGAGACTATAATTACCACTATCAGCAAGAATTAGTATTCGATTTTTCTGCAGAAACTATTATTTAGGATAGGATTGTAAATCAATTACTCCGTCATTTTTTTTCCAAATCTGCAGTTTTGAATATTTCAATCTGTATTCAAAGTATTACTTATTCATGACAGCTTTATTTCGTTATTAGAAATTCACCAAATATTCAGTATGTATTCGAACATATTACCGAATATTCAGTTTGGCCAAATATCAAAATATTTAGCCAAACCAAATACTTAAAACATTTTTTAGATATCTTTAAGAACGTAGCATAACTTTTATTTTTAACTATCAATAAATAAAGATATTCAGAATAATTAAATAGAATCATATTTAAATAAAAGAGATTGTTTTTACACTACTTATTTGTTGTTTTAAAAGCGTCATTTAAGAAAATTAACTATTAATGATGGCATTTATAGTAATTAATAATGTATAAATGCAAGTTCTGAATATTTTCTAACAATAATCTGTTTCTTGCTTTTTCATAAACACAGTGTTTCTAGAGGAAAAAAAAAAAACTTTTAAAAGTGATATAGGCATCAAAGCAAACAGTTTTTGTGCAGAAAACCATGATCACAATCCATGTATTCAATCAAAAATACACTGTATCTCATCCCAAGCTGAACTTTTGTGTATAACTTTGACAATAATGAACATATTATATAACAATATTTTCAGATTTTGCTTTTTGTAAAATATGGTGACATTTCAAGAAGTGGTGGATATTGTCACCATTGACATCCAAATAATACCAAGCTAGACATTCCATTATTTGGAATGAATTATTCGATCGAATAGTTACTATTCTGCTCACTGAATATTCGATATTTGGTCAAAATCACTATTTGTTGCATTTCTATTCATTATACTGCAGACATGTTCAATTGCATACAAATCTGATGACTTGAGTGGTGAATGCAGTTGTTTTGGGATATAATAGAGAACTATTTCACCTAAATGAGTTGCATTGTTGTCTTATTGAAAGATCCAAGATTTTGTTACATCCTTACTACTACTAATAACAAATCTTTTCTAGTATATCTAAGTGACAAAGCAATGCATTTTAGCAACTATAAAAGTAAAGTCACCTAAACCTGAGGTCACAATACACCTCCAAACCATTTAAGATTCTCTACTTTGTAGAGCTATAATTTTATCCAAGTCTTTCTAAATTATTAAAGTGTTTTTAAATGTAATTTATGTTAAGTCTGATTTTAATAAATATACATTTCTTCTTATAGGGTGAATTTCCTGCTACAACTTTTACAATATCTATCACTGTTACAACTGTGATCTTATCTGTTGTGTTGTGGTTTGCACATGGACGAGATGCATATAAGAAAAGATAACATATATTTTTCAATTAGGAAAACACATCATCGTTATTAGTTGTATTTTAATAAATTTCTTGTGAAAGAAACTTATTTCAACTATTAATTTAGAAGCTAAAATTTCTAAAATGTACATAAACTATAAGTCGACAGTTTAATTGTTTCTTACAGTATACTAAAGTGCAGTGTTTTTATAGCTTTGATGGTGTTACATGCTATTTCTCATCAAATGGCAATTCTTTTTATTAACTATATTTTCTTTGAAATGATCAGAAAGAAATTTTATACTAAAGCAGGATAGAAAAATATGTATTTTTGCTAAATTGAACTTTAATTTTCAGCTTTTAGCAAATATAATTCATAAATAAACACTAGAGATTTAATTATGTTCGATATATTAAACTAGACTGAGTTCTTTTAAGATTTCCTAATTTTTCAATTTTAAACAAAAAAAAAAAAAAAAAAAAAATGTATGAAATTAAAAAAGAAAGACTAAATGTTAATGTGAGTATTGTATTATAGATTTATGTATGGGGAACCTAAACTATCATACAAAACAATTATTGTTATATAATATTTTGTTAAATATGATGACACTTTCTGGCATAATAATGTACAGAAAATAAAAAGTTTTTTTTAATTGCCTCTTTATTTTTTATATAGTATACTTTAATATATTTAATACTTTCATATGCTTTAATTTCAAATTAAAAAGCTATTTTTTTATATATATATAATTTTGATTTTTACAAGGGAAATTTAAAAACAAAAAAACACTGTAGTTAGGTGTATAAAATGCAGAGCACTACCATACATTTTTTAAAACTAACTTTACATAAAAAAATAATAATAAAAGTGTATAAGTAAGCCTACTAAAAACCTACTACCCTCCCCCCCCCCCCCAAAAAAAAAAAAAAAAAAGTCTAGTAGTTGCAAATTTAAAAATTTTCTATAAATCTGAAAGAAAAATATATTATTTGATATGAGATTTGTGTTAAGCCTAAAAAAGTTTGTTGGTGTGACTAGCAATTTCTTTTTTTAAATGCAAGATTTTATTTATTTAAATGTATAATGTGTATTATTTAATTTTAAACTGCACAATATGATAAGAACAATTTTGTATTACAAAAATAAAATATGCATTTACATGCCAAAAGTGACTACAGTACATATTAAAAACCTTTTAATAACAAACCAACTAGTTTCGTACATTACTAATTGTTATATTCAAATAATAAACAAACTAATTCCATATAAAATTATGTCATCTGCATTACATGAATTTCCCAGTTTCAAGTATTTAAATTAGTTGGTTTTATATACTTTTAGTTTAAATGGCTTTTAAGACTTTTTATATGTATAACTTGTAGCATGTAAATGTGTATTTTATTTGTGATATTTTTTTTTCTAATATAATTCTAAAATTTTGTATAATTAAGTATTTATTTATGTAAAGATTTTTTACACTAAAATTATTTGTATTATTCATCTAATAAAATGAATTATTTTTATAACTTTGTTTTTCTTACTTTAAAATTTAAACATTGAAGACACATAACAGAATCATCACAGACAAGAAAATACTTCTTAGAATAGTTTATTTTAAAGCAAATTATAAAGCAGTAAATAATATCCCTGTACAAAAAAAACTAGTTTCCTGTAAGCTGCAGTTTGGAAGTTTATACACAACAATAAATAAAAATTTTCATCACAGAACATATTCGTTAATAATTCTAAAATAATCCAAAGGCCACAGTTATAAATAGAACAAACACACAACATTATTTTAGGGCAGCTATTCTTGAATTAAGACTGGAGATGTTACTTTCTATCATTTCTGAATTCTTTGCAAAAGTTGCTTGAACCTGCGGAAAGAAATTAATATCAATACAATATTTGTGAAATGCTTGACCTATACAGTTAAAAAAAATTCACTAATTAGTTTACATATATGAACTGCAAATATTATAAGAATGTTGAAATAAAAGCTAATTTTCATAAGCAATCAGAGATAGGCTAACCTTTGGATGACAAAGTGGGTTCATAAAATGACCTCAATGTTAGTTTTTGCTAAATATTTAATAAAAAAATTATTTTTGGTTACAACTGCACTTTACATATCATGAAATATCTTTAAAGCTAAGTGTTGGGTTTTATTTGATAGGATAAATGAATAACTGTTTTATTTTTACCCCAATGGGTCATTGAATTACCTCCAAATGTTTTAAAATTTCACTGGACATAAGGTTACAACAGAACTTGAAAAATCTCAGTTTCTATGTTGACTAAAATTTTAGACAATTGTTTATCTGCTAAATTAAAAGTAACCTCCACTTAAGAAACAGCTTTTTATTATATTGTATCAGCAATAGAAGAAAAAGAAAATTGCTTGGTAAAAAAATTAAGCTCAGTAACAAGTATAGAACATTTAATTTCAAATGACTGGATTTGGCTGTATTAAGCTCATTTAAAGGCACAGTACACATTAAAAAAAATAACAGCATACAAAACTGTATAAATTTTATGAGATTTCCCTTACAATATTAAAACAGCTTAAGAAAGTGAGCCTTAAGAATCCGAAATTTGGAAATTTCAGTATTTTCATTCATATGCAATAGTATACAGTAAGTAATGCTTTCACTTGTACAAATAACTAAGATTTACCTCTTTTAACATTGCTTCATTATTTTTCAAAGAGCTAGCAATCTGCTGTTGAGTTGTATCCAATTGGGTAAGAGCTTTACTAAATTGAAGAGCTGAAATGAAAGGGGGAAAAGAATCATCAAAAATAAAATAGAAAAGAATAATTGAACCAATTACTTAAAAAACTACATACGTTTGTTTATCTAGTGCCAGTCAAACAGCACAGAAAAACCGAGGTTTATTGCAAAACCAACATCAGTCAATAACAATCCCAAGACATATTCCAATGACAAACAGAAGAAAATGTGATCAAATATGATGATGAGTATTACTATGTGCTTTAATATATAGGTGCCAAGGATTACAGATTTTGAATACAAACTATTTCCAAATAACAATCTTTGCCTTATTTAATTGCAGAATTCAATGATTTAACAAGGCAAGGCAAATTTTACTATTCTGAAATAGTAGCATTCAAATCTATAATACTTGGCACCTATGTATCAATTCTTAAGATGCAGACATTAGTGATTTATGTTTGTTTCGTCAAATATTTTTTTATATCATATGTAGGACACCAAATCCTATTTCTAGTAAAAATAAAACAAGTACAAAAGTTTTCTTAAGTTTATTTAATTATTTTTAATCTTAATTCCTATAAAAACAATAACAGACTTGCAAATTTAAAGATTTAAAAAATATAATAAGCACAAAAAAAAAAAATCTTCCTAAAAAATCTATCATTTGTGTGTAGTGCATTTTTATTGACTTCTGAAAAAAATAATTGAATCTGTAATTTATGTAGTTTTTGAAATGACCGATTCAATTAAAAAAAATAGAAGGTTAATTTGCTTAAACTAAATCTAAAACACTTGGATTTTGTTAATTGCATATATTTATAAATTTACTGCCTTCAAATTGAATTAAAATTTAATACAAACAGAAAATATGAAAAAAAATATATATATATATAAGTATATTATGAATAGAAAGTTCAATGTAATTTTAAAAAAATTAACTGTAGAATAAATTTAAAAATATTAACTTAAGATGTTTATGGAATTAAATACTTAACACAATCTTTAAATCATGCTAAAAATATTTTCTAAAATTTTATGCTCTAAATTAGATTTAAAGCATATTTGTGGCAACATTTAAATTCTGTTAACTGATTCTTGAAAGTGATTGTTTTTGAAGGAAAGAAATTAAATTCCAATTAAAAAAAAAATAATAGTATTATATTTTGATAAGTATTTACAATGGCAAAAAATGGTACTTCTCTTTAATAGGGCTTTGGCAAGAAGGGAAAGGTTTTCTGTCAACCTTTTCACTATTTCATATACACAAGCAATTTAATCGAGTTTATATAATTTATGTAATATGTACATTTACTTATAGAAGTCATTTAACTAATATATACAAACAGAAGTTATTTATAAAATATGTACAATCAGAAGTAATTTAGCTGATATGTGTAATCAAAGGAATTCTTTAATGCATACATAAACAAGTATAATAGTTCAACAGTTATATTCATAACTATGTATATATCATTTGGCTACAAATATCGCACTCCCAAACTGCACTAACGCCATTTTGAAAAGCACCACAGACGATATAAAGAGAAACTACCCAAACAATATTTTCCCTAAAATGTGTGTATCTATTTAAAGGAAAAAAGAAATTACCTTGTTCATGCAGTTCTTTTAGAGATACTAATCTTTCCACAACTTGAGGTAAAGTGGTACTAAGTTCATCAACTTTTTTCGACAATTCGTACAGCTCATTTATCTTGCTCTGTTTATCAGCATCTTCTACTTGCTGTTTTTTATCGGAGACTTGTTGCATACACTGATGTAAGAAAACAAGACGATTCTCAATTTGCTCAATGTAGCCAGGATCCAACAGATTTAGCTTAGATGAAAGTATGCTAATAGCATCCTGAAAACAAAATTAAAGAATGAGAATATTTTAATAGTGTATATTAGGAACAGCAGTAGAAAGCTAATTTATCATGAATACATAATTATTGTTAAAAAAAAAAGGAAACAAAATTAGATTAATAGGAAAGGATTAAACTCTGCAGAGAACTAGGGAGTTAAGATGGAAAGGATTTTTATCTTTTTTTTTTTTTTTTACCAGTATTGAAATTAAGCATATACTTCTGAAAGGAATTTTTGCATCTCTGGGGAATGGGGTATGGGGAAGAGCTTCAGGAGGGAATTTTGCACTTCTAAGACATTAATAAGCATGCATAAAATCCCAAAATTTCTGGAATGAACATCACAAATACTTTGAAACATATCACGACTAATTAAAATGTTAATTTCCATGAAACTTTATTCATCTTAGTCATACTTTTGTACTGCAGTTTTACCAATATCTGATTACATGAAACATTTTTTTATGGACTGCTGTAAATGGTATGTTTTTGCACTTTTCTTTAACTCTTAAACTAAAAAACTTTTTTTCAGCTTTATCAATAGTATGACCTAATTATCCTAAAATATTAGCATAATGCAAGAATTAATAAAAAGTTATTCTTGCAGGCAATGGGTTAATAACAATTTTCTATGTAGCAATTAATTACATTTTAAAAATCTGAATTGGAGAAGTTTTTGTGATTTTCAGCGAGACTATGCACCCAAATGACAAATGTGATAACCTCTTATTTCACATCACAAAATGATGTAATCTGTTTCTTTTATGTTAGCAATTGCTATGATTATGTTACTGCAAACAATAAGGAATGTCATGAATTCAAGGCATGGCTTAGAGGAACATATTCCCTGAGCATCAAAATCTTCCCACCCCAGAAGGTTTGGGATTTTATCCTCATTACTGGTGTAGAAGTGCAAATCAGCATTCAGAATTCCATGTCTCTTTTTCCTCCAGAGCTGCAGAAATTGCTCCCCCCCCAAAAAAAAAAGAAATAATAACCCTCAATACAGTAAAATTAAATCTGATTGTTAGAAAGCAGATGGATTAATATATGCCAAAAACAAACCTTGTCAAATAAATCATACATAAATACAACTTCAATTGATTTTGATACTGCATGAGATACCCAGGTAATTTACGGATGTAGAACAGTATAAAATGGTAAAATAAATGTTAACAAGGAGCAGTTTACCATCATTTAGAATCCCATTTAATTGAATTCAAGCGGTATTGATTACATGAAAATATGCAGATATTTTCAACAATGTCAAGTAAAATATCAAGAGCTTTATGCTTCCTGCATAATATGAAGTCAATATGGTAAAATTCATATGATATTTTTGGGTTTACTTAGCACAGTGGTTATCATGTCGTGCTAGCCACAAAATAAGGAATGGTCTGGACAGAGTGATTGTGCAAGGTTTTAAGAGTTCCACCTGAACGAGAATGATAATTTGGGTCACTTAAAGATAAGTGACAAAAAAAAAAACAGTCTTCCCTGAAGACATCTCTCCTTCAGCAATATGGGCAAAACTGACTGATGCTTAACAAAATACCTTCTCTCTCTCAATTTGGTATTTTTTCTTATTTGTACATTGTTTGTTGTATTTATTTTATTTTTATGAAGTAGTGGACAACATTAGACTAGCCATTCTGGGGTCTTGTTAGATTTTGTATCAACATTTATGTTTGGTTGAAATTTTAGGTATTCAGTAGAAATTTACAAATCAAAATTAACATTATTACAGACTCCATAAAGAAGATTTGGTATTTAGACAGTACCCTGGACACAGTTAACATAACCTTGTGAATCATGGGAATCCTTGTGAATCATGCCTTATTATCAATTATATAAAATACATATGCATAATTTCATCAATCAGAAACAAAGTTTCATTAAAAAAAAGTAAATATTTAGAAAATGCAAATACAAGATGCAAGTATAAAAGACAATGAATTTCCATATATTTTTTAAAACAGAACTGAATTAAATGAAGCAACAAAACAACACTGAAAAGAAAATATATACAATTAAAACAGATATGTTTACATGAAAAGGAGAAAATATTTTAATAAATACTCAATTTGTTCCACACTTGTTTAAGTATACATTTAGTAATTATTTGTAGAAATTAAGTAGGTCTAGGCTACAATATCAGTAGTAAACAAGATTTATTATTATTGTTAATATATTACAGCAGAATGAAGTGAGGGGAATTTTAAACTTCTTTACATGTTTTAAACTTTACATTAAATCTTTTTTTAACTTTATGTAAATAATTAAATATGAATGTTTTTAATAAATAAATTTATTGAAAACATTTCCAAAATAAAAAGTTAAATTGTTTGGTAGCTAGTATATAAAAAGAATGAATAGGCTGTAATTATGAATTAAAGTATGAAAAATAAATAAAAATGTACTTACTGTAATACTCTTTCCATCAGTATTTGATGTCAAAAATGACTGCAATAAATAATCATTATTAAATAAAAATTACAATAAAAGAAGAAAAAATAATTTTTTTAGTGAATATTCAGATTATACTATGTTAAATAAATAAATACATTTTTAATATTTAGCTATCACTTGGTAAATAACAATTACTAATTTTAACCTTTACAGATAATACCCACTAAATAGAAAAAAAAAGAGAATCATTAACCATTGTTAAATTAAGATTGCACTGTGTTAATATAATTATAACTCAAACTTGATCTCAATAAACCTTTCAAAAAGTTATTTTATAAAAAGAAAAAATGACTATTTAAAAAATTGTTCAAAACAAATAACTTACCAACTTTTTCTTATCTTGCCCAATAATGTTTTCAAGATTTCTCAAACGTTGCTCTAAAGTTGCCAACTAAAAAGAAAAAATATATATTTATGAAATTACAGTTATTAAATAAATCTTTTTAAGGCAGCATATACATATGAGTATTAATATATTGATTTAAGTTCCTTTTATTGATTGAATAATACAATTTAAAATATCAATTAGAATTTAAATTAAAATTTTACAGTGGTGCTGAAAAAATAATATTTTCAGATCACAAGGTTGTGTATTTAGGACATGGGCAATGAGACTATCTGCATGTGCATATTTATTATATTAGTTGGAAACAAATGAATATGAAAGATGTCTGTAGGCAGTCAGAATTATAGAAGTCACACAAAAGAGCCATCTTAATTACTGAAACGTTGAATCCCTAATAAAATAATCCACTCTACCGATATTAATATAAGAAAGACTTCATTAGTTTGTCTTTCTACTTGAAGGGAGGAAAAGTGAAGGGGGGGGGGGGGCACAGTGGAGAGATCAGATACCAGGAGTCAATGCGGGTTGTTTTTTTTTCCCTTGAATCCTCATTTTGTGGGGAAGGGGGGGGGGGAATTATTTTTGTAAACTTTATTACATTTTTGTAGAAAATGAAATTTTGTAACAAAAGTTTAAACCCAGTTACTGGAATCTAAGCTAAGCCTTTATTAGTATAACTTTTTAAAGTCTTTTTGCTAAAGTTCTCCTTTCTGCTGAGCTTGTTTTGTTTTTTTAAATTACACATTTCAAAACCTAACACAAACAGAAAGAAGAACTTACTTTTAAAAAATGGAATTTTGTGAAGGGTTTGATTTTTTTTTTTTAAACTGAATTTTGTGAAGGAGCCTCTTTTGTTAAATTGGATTTGTAAAGAGGCCCCATTTTTTGCCATAACTGACTCCTGGATGCTTTACTATTTTCAGCTATACTCTACTTAATAACTTATATTATGGACTTAATAAGTTTTTTTATTATAATAGTTAGTCAGGGGCTTTATCTAATGACAAAATGAATGAATACTTCAATTGTTGCACCAATCTCTATAAATAGTCAGTTTTTTTTAATCAATCATCCATGTATTTTATAAATAGTAGCAAGATCATACGGTTTAAGCTAAACGTTTTTTTTTTTCTAAAAAGAAATTTTTTGTGATTTGAATGTCATTCATTTTCTTGTTCTTTGAAATTTAAGCATTTCAAATTATCAGAATTAAACAACTTCTGCTTTCAACTGAGTGCTTTATCTCAGTGGTCAATTTGCATGAGTCATAATTGAGTCTAGATCATGTTAGTATGTGTCCAGGACAAAAGTTGGTTTGTGTTACTGAATATTTGATGGCCCAAACGATTACCTTTAATCATGATCAACACATAAACTAGTCATTGGAAGCCACCACAATACTTACCCATCATGGATATGCATAATATAAAATATATAAATAAAACATGTATAAACTACTTATAAAATGCATTGCAATTAGAATAAAATCGTGGCTTGATGACGTCATAAACTTAAAATGTTCTATTACTGAATTGTGTAAAAGAAACAGCCTTATAACTCCAACAATGTTAATCATAATAACTAATGGTTTATTGTGTTGGATTAAGCGTCTCATTTCCAATTAAAATATATCTTTGAACTGAAATTTGGATGAAATACAGGGTCATGAAAAATCGAAGAGTGTTGAAAATAGGATTACAAATATCTCGGCAACTCATTATTCGATAAGACTTCATTCTTTATGCAAAATTTATGTTTTTTTATTGTCTTTTATATTCCCTCCTTAAAATAAACAATTTTGAAAATTTGTATATACCTTTTATCGGAACGAATATTTCGAGAGTCTGAAAAAAATAGTTCCAGATAATCGAGGTTACTGAAATTCAGTAGGCTTCTTCTCATTATTATATACTAAGTACATACCAAATTTCAAGTCTCTATCTTAATTTGTTCGGGAGATAGAACGTTTACAGACACACACACAGATGGACAACAATTTTTTTCTTTCTAAAAATATGTTTTTCGAAATCTCCAGTGTCTGAAACGTGTAAATCCGTGAAAAAATTTTTCCCGATTTTCAAAATGATTACAAGACTTACCCTATACTACGTATGATGGGTGAGTAAAATGTGTGAAAGTTTATAATATATATATATATATATATATAAGCAGATTATTTACAACAATAAATAACATCATAGTAACAAGATTTTAAAAACTTTGAGAAAAGTATAGTATAAAAATTGTCTGATTGGGTAGGCTATTTTGACTTTTGTGAATTTTAAAATGAGTATGCAAGACAAAGTAGAATAAGGGGATATTAAAAAAATATGTTAATTATAAATCAATAAAATATGTCAATTATAATTGAATAATATCCTCTCACATTCTTTCTTATCTGATGAATCTTAGCCAAAGAGCTGACCTTAGAGTTGTCATTTCAATGAAAAAGAAAGGAAAAAAATAAAAACTGGAATATGCTACAACAAAATTCCTCAATAACGTTGGTTACTGAGATTTATGTAACATGTTCACTTTTCTGAAGATACTAGCTCGAAGATGAACTTACTAAAGATATTATAATCATAAAATATTGTCTAAATCAGAAAGTTAACATTGACAAATTCAGTGAACTAACTGAAAAAAGTTGCTACAGCTAGTGTATAGAATCTTATATTTATGCAGGTGTCTAATTCTAATATATATAAGGCGAATGGAAATTTCGTTCTGACTACTTATAACTGCAGTTCTGCTGAATGGATTTTGATGGGACTTGCACTGTTAGTTAATTTTTCAGGGAAGGTTTTAGTATATAACATATTGTTCTATATTGCTTATTTATAGAATAAAAAGGAAAGTTCTATAATCAGATAAATCCAATTATGAAAGATTAGCCTTTTTAAATAGTTCTGTTAAATGGATTTAAATGGGATTTGCACTGTTAGTTAGATAATTTTCGTTGGATGGTTTTAGTATATAACATATCGTTCTACATTGCTTAGTTATAGAATTATGAGGGAAGGTTCTATAATCAGTTCAGCTTGGAAATGAAATATTAGCCTCTCTAAAAAGCACTACTGGATGGATTTTAATAGGACTTGCATTGTTAGTGATATTATAGTTTTAGTATATTGCATATCGTTTACCAAAACCTACTGTAAATGATAAAACTAAAAGAGTTGGTTCTTAACAGCTCAAATTTTATCTGACACATAAGAAAATATAATAGCACAATGGTGTTTGTATCGTTTTCAGCAATGTGGAAGGACATTTCAGATAAAGGTCCATATCACTTTAAAACACAAGGTCAAATTCACTAATATATTTCTTTTGATTCAAGATTCATTTGGAGAAACTGAATAGCGTAGCAGGTGAAGCCTGCTAATTTGTAATAAAAACTGCACAGCAAATTGGGAATTTTATTTTTTCCCTTAAAAATTTTTTAAATAAAATTCTTCTGACTTAAACATCTAAATGCATTTAACTGAAACATGCAATTTTAGATGCATTTACTATACTATATAATATAGTCGTTTACAGAAAAAGAAAATTGAGATAGTATTTCTTGTGCAAAACTTTCAAAACACATTTATCACATTAAGAAAAAAAAAAAAAAAAATTGGTTTTGCAGTGAAAAATTGGAGATTTCCAACTTTGGATAAGACCAAAAATTTGCCTTTCTTATTTAATTGTAAAAGTTTACTATGTATTTCCTGACTTGTTTTAACCATATAAAACCATCCATAATATATCTATGGATAATGGAGTAGCTTAGCATAAGGCTTCATCTATAATCTGGATGATATTGCAGACTGTATGCTATTACCATAGGTTGTTTGAGTTGTGGTCTGAGTCACCAGAATAGTTTAGTAGGTAGAATGTTGGCATATTAAGCAGACGTTCTCGACTGCTGGGCTGGATATTTTTTACTCAGTTGGAATTAAAAATTCCCTCATTAAGATTTCATCAGTATTTGATTGAGATAAAAATAATTTTATAAAAAGCAATATTTGTTAAAGAACATTTTAAAATACATAATAATTTCTAGCAAAAATATAAAGTTTGCAAAACAAACAGTAACAAATAAAAATAAAAATGAGTAAACAATAAAGACCAATTTGTTGTAATCCCTAAATTTCTATTACTGTTCAAAAACATAATAGTAACATGTAAAGAAAATACTCAATTAACATATCTAAGCTATTACTTTGGAAGCCTGCTCCAATTTGGCTTGATCGGGTTTCACATAGAGCTCATATTTTATAGTATCTTCAACAGAAGTAACAGAAGATGATTTTTCCTTCTTTTCAGATGCAGGAGCATTTTTGAAAGATTCCAGCTGTACTAATAACTTCCTACAGGTAAAAGATGTAGCATTATAAGCTGACAAAAAGAACATTTTAGTTCAATCACAACTGCCATACATACATTGCTATGTTGGAATTCTGTGAGGTAGTGTGTGTATGTGCAGGAGGTAGTTTTGCAGGATTGCTTTAATGACAAATAAATAAGAAAATTTAAAGCTATGAGAATTTTAAAAGGTATGATAACCAGACATGTATGATTTATTTAATTGAAAATATATATTATGCTGACTGATATGTATAATATGACTAATATGGCAGTTAATAAGGTAGCTGAAAAGCAAAGGCTATTTATGTTATTAATTTTCATAACATATGAACATTTTTCTCAGATATTAACTATACTGCAAGTTTCTTAAAGGTAAAAGATGCAGCCTCATTAAAAGACAAAAATTCAAAGTTTAGATTAACATTTATCTGCTACATTACAATTTTCATACAGTAACTGCCACTGACACATCAATCTGTGGACAATTCTGGGTAAGAAGGCATTTTAAATAATTTACAGGACGTGAATAATGACAAATAAATGTAAAGTCCTTATAATTTTCTGTTATGGAAACTACATGCATGACAGGCAGCTATCATATGACTCACTTCATTTTAAATACATACGGCAGTTAATGAGTTAACAGAAAAGAACAATTGAAAAGTATTCTTATAATCCACAAGCATTTCTGAAAGATTTTAAATGTACTAGGAATTCCTAAATGCCATAAAAGATAAAATGCATATTGAAATTTTCCTTCCTTCATAATAATTTTAACACATCAATTAGTGGGAAGATCATGGTAATCATAATCCCTGTAATCTCTCATAGGATCTATCCTTGACTGAAAATTACAAGTTATTTAGGTCATTAACCTTCCTAATGCAAGATAATTCAGCTGATGAAATCAAAATGGCTTAGAAGAAATGTTCATGATTTTCATCTTTTAACTTCTGAATAAATTTTATTAAAAAGACAGAAAAATTCATTGTGGCTAATTGTGAAATTTTAAGAAATGTTCTTGACTAAATAAAATGAAACAAACTACAGCAATTCACAAGCTTCTGTAAGTTAAAATAAGTGATTAAAGTTGTTATAAATAAATATGGTTTTCCATTATGATACTATATTTTACTTTGTTTGTTTATTTTTTTACCATTTGGATCACATAAAATACAACAATTGATATATGTTTAATGCAGGTGAATTGATATCTGATTTAGCTTATTTAGAATTTTAATTAATTTTAATATTATATGTAGCTGCTTAAAATTCAAATTAAAAAGCCAATTTTTGAAATTTCCAAAAATAAATAAATGAAATGAAGGAGTAATCAATAAAGATGAAACTTTTTAAAAGGTAAAAAAGTAAACTATAAAACATCAGTTACAGAAATTAAAAGGAATAATAATTATAACAATCCTGATATTTTATAGGTATGGACATCATCTCAAAAATTCAACAAATATTATGATTCTCAAAGCTGTTAAATTTTATACATACATCTCTCAAGTAATATGTATTAAATAAAATGTACTAAACATATCAGTAGGTACAGCTGATTAAAGTAAAAAAATCATAAAAAATAAAAATACTCACTTATGTAAAGAGCCTAAAGGATCTGACATTTCTGCCAGTGCTTCGGAACCGAGGATTTTTTCCATGTGTAGGTTTTGCAGCTCCTTTTGTAACTGTTCAATCTGTTGCAGAAGAACTACAGGAGGAACTTGAGAGGATTCAGTCTCCTTTTCAGATTCAGTCTGTAACAGCACAAGAAATATATAAAGTAGATATTGAGATCATTATAAAATAATAATGAAAAATAACACTATTATTGCAAACTGTTACTGCAGTCAGGGACAATTAAAGATATCTGTTGGCGCCACTCTTGGCTTCTAATATCGCTTGGCGATAAATGTAACCAGTTGTTGTTTTGTTCTTGCTTCGTTCGGATGTCTCCATGGGGGAGCTCCGAAGTAAATAAATAAAATGGTTCGTTTGTAAAAAGTTGAAATTTTATCGATAGTAGTTTAATAATTTACAGTCCACTCTAAAGTCGTAAGCGTCGACATGGTTCCGCTCGCAGAGAATAATCAGCCATCATAGGATTATATTTCGTTTTTGTTTAAAAAAAAAAAAAAAAAAAAAAAAAAAAAGAAATCGGAACAATAACAATGGATATAAAGGTGTTGAATCGAAGGAGGGGCAATATAAAGGCCCAATTGACAAAATTAGCAAACTTTATAGCCGATGGGGCACAAGAAATAGACTCAGTGGATATATTAAACAAAATTGAGAATTTGAACAAGTTAGAAGATAAATTAGACGACTTGAAAAATGAGTTCTATAAAATTTTGAAAGATGAAGAAATGGATAAATGTGATTCTGAATTTGAAGAAATCGAACAAGATCTCCAAAATCTCAAGGTAAGATTTAAAAGGCTTATTGATAATTCTAAAAGTAAAAATGTTGATAATAATATTGAAAATAATGGTGTTAACAAAACAAAAAAATTAAATGTCAAATTACCTGAAATTCCATTGCCGAAATTCGATGGTTCGTATGAAAATTGGAATAACTTTAATAGTATAATTGATTCGAACGAATTGTTAACTAGTGATCAGAAACTTTTTTATTTGCAATCCTCTCTTGTGGGGACAGCAAAACAAATCCAAAGCACTGATGACACATATGAGTCATTATTTGAAGCACTTAAAAAAAGATTTGACAATAAAAGATTAATAGTTAACAGTCATATTAAATCTTTATTAATGTTAGATAATATTTGTACTGATTCAGCTGAAAAATTAAGAATGCTGCTTGATTGTATTTTAAAGCATGTAAGAGCTTTAAAGGTTTTAAATGTCGAAATGAACAATTTTAGTGAAAATTTATTGATTAATATTATTTTGACAAAATTGGATAGAACAACATGTAAGGAATTCGAAATGACATTAACAACGACAGATCTACCCAGTTGGGATAACTTTATCGAATTCTTGCAAAATCGTGTTCAAATATTGGAAAACCTTCAAGGAACACAAATAAATTCGCAAAAATTTAAAACCCAGAACAAACAAAAAACTTTTATTCTGAATTCTAATTCATGCCCTGTTTGTAAAAAATTACATGCAATTCACCAGTGCCCTGTTTTTCTAAAAATGACTCCAATTCAAAGATTTGATGAAGTAAAAAGGAATAAACTTTGTATAAATTGTTTAAATGATTCGCATATGCTTTCGAAGTGCGGTTCAAAATATAGCTGTCAACGATGTTTTCTCAAACATAACGTGTTACTTCATCGTGATAAAAATAAATCATTTCAAAATAAAACGTCATTAAAAAGCCCCGATTCTGAAATTGAAATGTCTTTGGCGGCAGACCGTCGTTCTGGTACAGAAAATGATGAAACAAATAAACAAAATGTATCGGAAATATCTCAGAGTTTTTCATCGCATAATAATGAAAGTAAAAAAGCAGTTCTTTTGTCTACGGCATATATTTATATTTATAGTCCGTTGCATAAATGTTTCGTGCAGGCCAGGGGAATTCTGAACTGCGGGAGCCAAGCAAACTATATTACGCAAGAGATGGCCTCTTATTTGGGCTTGAAAAAAGAAAAAAGAAATGTTTCCGTTAGTGGATTAGGTGGAAATGCCTTTAATGTGAAAGGGAAGGTTAATACGATAATTCGTAATAAAAATGCTTCATTCTCTTCACCTAGCGAATTTTTTGTTGTTTCGAAAATTACTGATTGTGTACCTTCTTCAAATATTAAAATTGATAAAGCATTGTTACCAAATAGGGTATTGTTAGCTGATCCTACTTTCGACATACCGGGTAAAATTCATTTAATAATTGGCGCAGAACTCTTTTATGAGATAATAAAAGGAGGAAAAAATCGCATTTCACCAAATTTAATGTTTCAAAATTCGGTGTTTGGCCTTATTGCTACTGGAACTGTTAAAATCAAGAGTTCTAATTCATATTGTGGATTGACATTTAATTATGAAATTGAGAACATTGAATCTAATCTTAAAAAATTTTGGGAAATAGAAAATATTTCATCTGACCGTTTTCTAAGTAAAGAAGAAGAATTCTGTGAATCTCATTTTCAAAAAACGCACAAAAGAGATGATACCGGAAGGTTTATTGTTGAAATGCCGATTCAAACTGATCAATTAAATTCATTGGGAAATTCGAGAAAATTAGCAGAAAGGCGTTTACAACAAACAGTAAGGAGATTGGAAAATAATAGTGCTATGAAAAAACTTTATTGCGAATTTTTAAATGAATATGAAACATTGGAGCATATGGAAAGAATTTCAGTCGAAGACTCTCGCTCAGTAGTTTATTACATGCCTCATCATGGCATTTTTAAACCAGATAAATCCTCTACAAAATTAAGGGTTGTCTTTAATGCCTCTGCACCTACCACAACCGGAAAAAGCTTGAATGATATTTTGCTTTCCGGTGAAGTTAAGGAAGATCTTTTTGATATTTTGTTAAGATTTCGAAAATATAAGATTGCTTTAACTGCGGACATTAAAAAAATGTTTCGGCAGATTTTGATAGATCCTTCGCAAAGGGACCTTCTACGCATTCTTTGGAAGGATTACGAAAATAATTCCACAATTGCCTTTAAATTGAACACTGTCACTTATGGAACTAAATGCGCCCCTTTTTTGGCCATAAGGTGCATCAAACAATTGGCTTTAGATGAGAAGGATAAATTTCCTCTTGCGGCAAAAGCTATTCTTTCTGATAGCTATATGGACGATATTGTGACTGGATCCCCAGATTCAGACTCGGCAATAGCCCTGAAAAATCAATTAATTGACATATTTCGTTCTTGTGGAATGGCTTTGCACAAATGGAATTCAAATTTGAATGAGCTTTTAAATCATGACGAAATCGAAGATGTCTCCTTTTGTACTAAGTCTGACACTTCAGCTAAAACTCTAGGTATGGTTTGGCAATCCAACAAAGACCAGTTTGTGTTTAGAGTTTCGGTGAAAGAGCAAGAATCATACACCAAAAGACAGGTTCTTTCTGTCATAGCAAAATTGTATGATCCGCTTGGGCTCATTGGCCCAATTATTTCAAAGGCTAAGTGTTATCTTCAAAAATTGTGGTTGTGTAAACTCGGATGGGACGAGAACATTCCGGAACCTCTTGCTAGTGATTGGTGTAACTTCGTAAGTCAACTAAAAACTATAGAAAATATAACAATTAATCGATACATTTTAACTCCTTCCACAGAAGCAATATTTGTTCTTGGTTTCGCTGACGCTTCCATAACAGCTTATGGTGCTGCAGTTTATATATATTGTTTAAATCCATCCAAATCGACCACATCAAACCTCATTGCAAGCAAATCAAGAGTGTCACCTCTAAAGACCATTTCTGTGCCAAGGTTGGAACTATGTTCCTGTTTGCTTCTTTCTCAACTTGTCGCCAAAATTCTCCCTTCCTTACAACTAGATATTCAAGGAGTAATTTTATTCTCAGACTCAACTATAGCATTGGCATGGATAAAAGCCTCTGCTCATCTATTAAAAACTTTCGTAGCGAATAGAGTCTCAAAGATTCAGTCTCTCACTGAACAATTTTTATGGAAACACATTCCTTCTAGTGATAATCCAGCTGATATAATATCTCGTGGAACATTTCCTCAGGAACTCTCAGATATGGAACTGTGGTGGAAAGGTCCATTATTGACTAATAATATCTTGGACTTGACATAAAAGGAAAAAACTGACTTTCCAAATGATGATGCTTATTTAAACGAACTTAAAAACTGTCATATTAATTTGCATTTAATTAATCAGGACACTAATGACTTTCTGAACAATTTTTGTGCCTTAAGTAACAGTTATTTTAAATTAATTTGTATTTTAGTTTATATTTATAGATTTATTTATAATTGCAAGCACAAAGAAAGGATTGTAGGGCCTATTAAAAAGCAGGAATTTTACCAAGCAAAGATTAATTTGATCAGATTGGTTCAGGTAATGTATTTCAACAGAGAAATGAAGGCACTCAAGAAGGGTGAGAAACTAAAGGATAGTCGAGTAAGTAATTTAAATCCTTTTCTTGATAGGAATGAAATTATTAGGGTTGGTGGTCGTTTAGATAAATCAAATTTATCTTATGATAAAAAACATCCGATTCTTTTACCGAAAGATCATAGGCTTACCCTTATAATTTTCCAGTATTTTCACTTAAAAAATTTGCATGTTGGTGCTCAAACCTTGCTTCATTTTGTGAGACAAGAATTCTGGCCTTTAAATGGCAGAAACATAGCTCGAAAAATCGTGCATAATTGCATTGTTTGTTTTAAAAACAAACCTAAAATTGCAGAACAAATTATGGCCTCGTTACCTAAAGAAAGGGTAAATATCAACCCCCCTTTTACAAATTCAGGGATTGATTTATGTGGCCCATTTTTTATAAAATACAAAAACCAACGTAAAGGAGTTTTTAGTAAAATTTATGTCGCAATTTTCGTCTGTTTTGCTACTCGTGCAATTCACTTAGAAATAATAACAGATTTAACTTCTGAAGCCTTAATAGCTACCTTAAAAAGATTTGTAGCTAGGCGCGGAATTTGTGCCACCATCTTTTCCGATAATGCCTCTAATTTTGTTGGTGCGAATTCAGAATTGAAAAAATTGCATAAAATTGTAAAAAATCGATCCGAGGAATTGGCTGCTTACTTATTGGCTAATTCAATTTCTTGGAAATTCCTTCCTCCTAGATCCCCTAATTTTGGTGGCTTGTGGGAGGCAGGAGTAAAATCCTTTAAGCACCATTTAAAAAGAACTATTGGAGATTTAAAACTAACTTTTGAGGAATTTTTAACTGTCGTTAATCAAATCAAAGGTATTTTAAACAGTAGGCCTCTAATACCTTTATCTTCGGATCCAAATGACTATGAAACATTAACCCCAGGACATTTTTTAATCGGCCGCCCCATAAATAGCATCTGTGAACCAAACTTGACTGACCTTGCCAATAATAAACTTAGTCATTGGCAGCAAATTACAAAAATTAATCAATTAATTTGGAAAAAATGGAGTAGAGATTATTTAAATAATCTTCAACAGCGAACAAAATGGTTATTTGAAAAAGAAAATATTAAAATTGGAACTATGGTCTTATTAAAGGATAGTAATTTGTCCATGTGTACTTGGTCAGTCGGTCGCATTCAAGACGTTGTTTATGGGAGCGATGGTAAAATTAGGGTTGTGCTTGTAAAAACCCCTAATGGTATATTCAAACGTGCAATTTCTAATGTTAGTATTTTGCCCATAAATGATCCTTTATTATAATGTAAATATTTATTTTTCTTGTATTTCTGTGCATTTATATTTGAAAATTTTTTGCAGTAACTTTGTATTTTGATATTATAGTTGAATTGAATTGTATATTTGTATTATTGATTGAATTGAAACTTGTATTATAATTGAAGATTTATTGTTAAAAAGAAAAAATTAATTGTTCACAACGAAGGACATTTAAGATATGTTGCTGAAATAAATATTTCAGTGGTGGCCGGTATGTTGGCGCCACTCTTGGCTTCTAATATCGCTTGGCGATAAATGTAACCAGTTGTTGTTTTGTTCTTGTTTCGTTCGGATGTCTCCATGGGGAGCTCCGAAGTAAATAAATAAAATGGTTCGTTTGTAAAAAGTTGAAATTTTATCGATAGTAGTTGAATAATTTACAGTCCACTCTAAAGTCGTAAGCGTCGACAATATCCTATTAATTTTTTAATACTATGCTATGTTAATTTTGTAGCATGAGCAGCAATAATAAGAAGCATTTGAGTTTTTGATCCATTTAGCTATTTATCAGTAACAATAGCATGAGAATTATTTTATGACAGTATAAGACAGAATGAATCTGCATGCAAAGTGTACTTACTTGCATGTTTCTTTAAGTCACAGAAGAAATGTGATTCACAAATTTTACAATGATGAATCAATAATCACAAACTACCCCCCCCCCCCCCCAAAAAAAAAAAAAAAAAAGTTTAAGAAGAAAATAATGTTTTTTTTTTTTTTTTTTCAAATATCTCAATGTGCTTGCCTGTTTTCTTTCAAATACCATTCCTATTATCACTCTCTTATAAAGTTAAAACTATTAATATAACTGCTATTTTGTTAAAAAAAAATACTAATAATAAAACAGTTCTGGTTTTTTCAGTCAACATAACTAGTGATTTAGAATATAATTCTTGTCACAATTAATAACAATGAGATGTATTTTAAAATGACAACTTTATGCTCACCTTCTTCCTTATTTGTTTTTCAAATTTATACCACTGAATTAATATAACGAAGCAGAAAGAGAACCTTGTTGGATTAATAACTCACTGTTAATGCTCATACCTGATGATGAGAGCTGCTAATTAATTGCTCTCAAAACTATAATCATGAGTAATTAATCACCATCTGGAAGGAAAATATCTACATCTATCTATAATTTCTTGGTTTATGCAAAAGAAAAATACTTACTTTCATTTCATTTACTTGTTCAAAGAGTTGTTTCATTTCAAATTGGATTCTATTGTAAGCCTGTAGTGGAGTTTCCTTCTCATCAGAATGATCACCCACCTGCAAAGCAATAAGAAACTAATAAATTATCTTTGAACAATGGTTAATTTTCTTCTAGAAAAGAAAAATAATATAAAAGACATAATTAATTTAAGAATGGAAGAATAAATATTTCAATACAGCCATAAACATATTTTAAAACATGAGGATATTACTTTGGATCAAAATGAAAAGATACTTCATTAAGTGCAGAAAAAACTAAATAACACCATCTTTTTGGTAACCATAATAATTTTCACAGATAACAACTAAAAATATATTATGCGCTAAAAAAGTTATGTTGATTGGCTATTTAATTTGAAGCATAACATTAATGCAGTAGTGTATGTTTAAAATAATAAATATGATGGTGTTGTACAGTTTATTACCCAACACAACACATGTGGTAGGAAATTTCTTAATTTAATCTTGCTGACATGGCCAAAAATTAAAGCTAGAAATTGAAGAGCCATATGTTTTAATCCCTAAAAATATATGCATATTTAGAAAACTTGATTGTATAATATCATAATTTTCGGGAGATAAGCTGCCACTTATACATATTTAAAAGTAAAAAATTTTTCCCAATGTGGCCCATACAACAAACTTTCTCATTCCCATCCAGGTGTTGCAAGCAAAATATTGCATAAAGCCAAAAAAAGGTAGGAAAATTTCCAGAACCAATCAGAAACAAATAGTAACATTTCTAAAAAACAAAAATAAAAGTTTAGATTAAAAAGAAGTGGTGTAAATAAAGTAGTGTAAAGGAGGGTATTATTCAATTTTTTAAGAAATTTTCAAATAAACAAAAATTCATTACTATTTGGAAGCAGATACGAGAAGCAATGAGCTAAATTTTGCTTTTTACTGATAAACTCACACTTTGCATCGTCAACAAATATCAAAGCTACTTAGGGCTGTTTATAAAGATTATGAAGTATGTCCTTAATAAGTCTATTACATACTGAGGAGAAGGCAGTAGCACTTTCTATTTTGTGCCACTTGGTCCAAAAATACTTTTTTTTACAGATTATTTATGTATTAGCAGACATAACTTAAGTGCCAGTGGAGCTGTTATCATGCTTGGTGCACCATCCTTGCACAACTGCGCTAAGGAGCTACACTTTTTCAGACTTCTAATGCTCTCTCTCATTTTTAGATCTAACAAGGAAAGGTCTCCTTAAAGCACACACCCAAAAAACTTTCTTAAACTGCAATCTTCTCTTAAATTATGCAAACAGTAAGAATATGAAAAGGTGGTATCGTCCGAAATGTGATGTTTTCAGATTACAGGCATATCTGAAACACATCATCTATAATCATTACGAAAAAGTAAAATGGTTCTCTTTTAATGCAATGAATCTTATTTTGCATATCCCAACAACTCTACAGTATTATCGCTCATCTTTCTGTCACTAAAACACAACTTTGAGAGCATTTTCTGTAAGATTCGTTTCTTCTATAGGAAAACAAAAATGCTGTCTGATTTCTTGGTATGTGAATTCTAACATTTGCAAATATCTTGCAAAATGCAAATTCTTACATTTATGAATGAAAATGCCTTCGTGAATGTATCAGAAAGTAGGAAGTTTAAATTTCAGAACAGCCTTTAAAAATGGCATTTGAATAATGTTCAGTTTTTTAGTCTTTCTGTTTTTTTATGTTCACATTTTTAGCAGTTCACTATAGTAGCAACATTGTTCTCAAATCTAAACTCGCTACTTTCTTTCATATTCATGAAGTCACCTTTATATTTTAAATGCATGAAATTTCTAAGTATTCTTATTAAGATAAAAATGGAATAGCTTTTATCTTTTTTATGTATTATATAGCACTGATTTGGATCAAATTTTTAATTTTAATCAGGAATTAACTTGATTTTCCTGAATTATTAATGTCGGGTTTCAAGTTGTTTCAGAACTAAACCATTTGATTTTTAAAAGTCTACTACACTAATTTTTTGTTCAGTTAAAAGAAAATTAAAATCAAAAGGCATAAAAATTTTTTAGTCACATGCTGTTCTGCATTAAACGTTATACATGAATTAAAAATAATTAGCATACCATTTCCCAATCACCAGATCTTACATCATAGCCTGTTTTTCTGCCTTGGCTAATACCATCTGTAAAATCTGAAAAGGAAATAAAATATAATAAAGAAAAGTGTTACAATGAAGTTACAGTTCAAAGGACAGAAAGCAACAATAATAAGGGCACAAATTCAAGCATGCCAAATTCAGATTTTTAATAACTTAGTAATTAAAAAATTTCTAAAAACTAGTTTAAAATATAGATAGATATTTATTTATAATTCTGTTAACTTCCACAAAATATTTTAAATAGAAGACATAGTGGATACTAAATACAAAATATGGGTTTAAATTTGAAATTCTCAATCTGCTGAAAAATTTACAAATATTGAAATGCCTTGTATTTGTAATAAAAATATAATTCTAACATTAAGACTAATTTTGTGCATTTTTTTAATACTATGAAACACAGTCACTGACTATGGGAGATGACGGGCAAAGGAACCCCTGGAAATTTTCAGAAGGGGCATTGCCCTCCTGAAAATATAAAATAAATAATGGGAGGTCTATCCCTTCATCTGTTGATTGACTTCTATGACCTCCCTTACATTTTAAACAGTTAGTGCCAACAACTTTTTATTTGAAAAGTTTTATAATTTGATTGTAAAAGGGTTAGTGTGTGTTTTGTATATAGGCATTTCTGTGCTAAAAATTTAAATTGAGTGTTGCTTCCTAAAATAAAAGAAACTTGATAGCTACTTTCTTGCATGACCTTGTGTCAAAATAATGCTGGATTTCAAAAAGACCAATGAGAGCTAAAACTGTAAGCACATAATTTTGCAGAAATGAATATCAAAGAATTGTACAGAATTAGCTGGGAATAGTTGTGAAATTTCTAGAAATTTTAAAGTAGTGGAGGGGAAAAAAAGTTTCTTTTTTCTTTCTTTTTGTTTCTTTCTTGAAAAAAAAATTTTTTTGGGAGGGGGGGGGGGGGAGACTTTTTACATATAAGATTTTTTTTGTAAATTATTTTTCTTAGAAAACATAAATAATTTTTTTTTAGGATCACTTCATATAAATATGTTACAAATAAATAAAGATTTTTACTATTAAAAATTTAGTCTTTCAGTGTCAAAGTTTCCACAGAAGTTTTTCTAAGTTAATTAAACATCCTTTTTTGTAATATATGATTCAAATGTTAAAATGATCATATCAGTTGCATTTTATAATTTAAATTATGGTTAGAACTAATTTTAAATTTGAGAAAAAATCTTATAACTTTATCTGTTCTTATTTTATTGTACTGTACATCTCATCTACACAGTGCAGTAAAACCTCGATAATGGAATGACTAAATAGCAGACACCTCTATTCAGTAAGCACTTTTTCAATACCCAACACCTACATAGTGTTTGTACATTATTTTTTAACCTCCAAATAGCAGACAAATTTTATGGTACTGAGGTGTCTCATATTAATACGTTTCACTGTATTTCCTTCTAATTAGTACATAAATGGTGCAAAACAACCTCTTCTTGATAATGATTTATTAATATGCATTTATATTAAAACAGTAAGTCTAAGGATTAAGACAGGCGAAAAGAATAAGTAATTCCAGTTACATTTTATTAAAGAAAAAGTATATATAATTTTTTCCCCATAATTCTTAGTTATAATATTAATATATTTTGGGTGATTGTTATCTTATTATCTCTTTAAGACACAAGAAAGCTATTAATTAATCAATATGTAGCCAAAACAAAAATTTTCAGAACCTAGAAATATGCAGAGGTTTTATTCAGCAGCAAAATTTTAAACTATGAAGCTTGAAGGCACTGTCACAATCATTACTAATGGGTATTAAAACAATTTAAACATATTAGGTAATAAAATAGGTAATGCTATAGACCAGTAGTTCTTAAACTGTATTTAAGAAACTGTTATACCCGTAAGGGTCCGCGACCTTACAGACGGGAGTCACACCCACAATCTCCACACTGCTTTGTCAAGTAAACAACCCAAATGTTATTTGTTGCAATTAGAATTTATTTTTATTTTTATTTATTTTTTGATAAATTTTATAAAGCACATTCTAATTGAAACAAAAAACAAATAAAATTTGTATTGTTTAATTGATAAAACAGTAGGTGGAGATTGCAGGTATGATCATTTTAAACATACTTGTGCAAAAAGAAGTTATCTATCTGGAGGTTATTATTTTTTTCTTTCTTTGCAGTGTGCTCAAGTGGGAAAAAAAAAACAGTTTTTAGAAAAAACAAAATCAAAGTTTAAAAATCAATTGAAGTCTGTGTTAAAGTACAGCTATCAATTTCAAATTGACCCAGGTCTAATTTGAATACTTTCATGTGGTTTCTTTTGTTTGATTCAGAATTGTGCACAATTTTTTAAAATATGAAAAATAAGAAAATCAATTTTTTGAAGTTTTAAAAATTTTCTTAATAGAAATATTTTCTGTTATGCCTAAAATGCCAAATATGTAAAATAAATAGAGAAATGAAATATAATCAGATAACTTCATAAACCAAAACCAATTACAATGTTGTAACACACAAATAAGAAAATTGGCATAAAAACCGCATACGGACGTTTCAAAGATGCATCGATCCCCTTCCTCAGTGTGAAAAAAAAGAAAAAAGAAAAAAAAAAAAAAAGGATAAAAATGAGTTCGAAGAACCCCTCGGTTATAGCCCCGAGTACTGGCTTGAATGAAAATGAGTTTGTATATACCAGAAGCAAGAGTTTATATATACCAGAAAATGACGTAGTTGACCGGAAATAACTGAAAAAAGGAGTCACTGCACTGGATCCCTCCACATGTGCGAGAGAAAAGGGGTGCTAGTCATATCATTCACCAAGGATGAACTATGTTTGTGAATAAAGTAAGATTTGTAAAAGTCGAGATCTATAACTGAATTACATTTTTGAATAATTTTTCTTCTGAATAATTAAACCTGTGGTTGGAATCCCAACAATGTTTAGTTATTGTAGATTTCTCACACTCCTTCTTTTTAACATAATTTTGGTGTTCTTTCAGCCTAATTTTAAGAGCACGCTTCATCTGCCCAATGAAAGAACACCAAAATTATGTTAAAAAGAAGGAGTGTGAGAAATCTACAATAGCTAAACATTGTTGGGATTCCAACCACAGGTTTAATTATTCAGAAGCTAAAATTATTCAAAAATGTAATTCAGTTATAGATCTCGACTTTTACAAATCTTACTTTATTCACAAACATAGTTCATCCTTGGTGAATGATATGACTAGCACCCCTTTTCTCTCGCACATGTGGAGGGATCCAGTGCAGTGACTCCTTTTTTTCAGTTATTTCCGGTCAACTACGTCATTTTTCTGGTATATATAAACTCTTGCTTCTGGTATATACAAACTCATTTTCATTCAAGCCAGTACTCGGGGCTATAACCGAGGGGTTCTTTGAACTCATTTTTATCCTTTTTTTTCTTTTCTTTTTTTTCGCACTGAGGAAGGGGATCGATGCATCTTTGAAACGGCTATATGCAGTTTTTATGCCAATTTTCTTATTTGTGTGTTACAACGTTGTAATTGGTTTTGGTTTATGAATTAAAATTCGCACAAAGTATTCGATCTATGCTTATAATCAGATAACATTGTCTTTGCTCTAAAGCTTTCCAATTCTTAAAAGATAAAGGTTTCAATTAATAAATTTGAAGTTTGGGACATGCCTTAGTAGTGAACATTTACAACTTTTCAAATTTTTTAAATATTGACATTTAAATTAGTGTTCAATATAATGTTTGAAAAGAAATGTTGACAAAAAAGTTACACATTCATGGAAGATTTATTTAATTCACATCTTTTTAGCCAAGTACTCTAAGAATAATATTTCGAGTGCATTATTAAATTCAAATTACTGTTTAAAAATGTAAACAAAACAGTGACCAGAAATCCACAAAATTCACACAACCTCTGGTTTTAAGCTATCCAGATTTAAGGGAGTCTACTGTATGTGAAGTAGCTTGTCATTTGTTAATTCCCTTTTAGACTTCCTCCATGGGAATAAGGCTACTCTTTGATGAGAATGATATGTTATAGAGGGAGAGGGGGAATCATAATTTTACAGATGCTTTGGTGGGGCATGGCCATAAAAAGTTGGGAAACACTGATCTAGATTAACATATAAACTATTAGTGAAGCAGAAAAAAAAAAAAAAAATGAACAGAAGAGAATTTATAACAATAATTCATCATTCTATTTTAAAGGAAACATACCAACATTCTTGCTATCTAAACTTTTTCCTTGGAATTTACTGTAGGCTTCATTAGGCGACACTGCCAATGTTTCAACACTATCACACTGATCCTGTTACAAAGAAACATTATCTTCAGAATAAATACTGCACAGTCAAATCATTGGTACATTGAATTAAGTTTTAATAACATACAAAATAAATCTGAGAGCATGGTGAAGTGTTAATCTTTTAAGTCTTTAGTTTGTCTTTCAATCCTATTTTCTTTATTTGGTGAATTATATTACCTGAAAAGTAAGTACTAAGCATTTACCAGCATTTTAATGAAAATGATAATATTTCATACCTATTCTAGTGTTATTTACAAGAAAAGAAAAATCTTTAAAAAAAAAAAAATAGAAGCTATACAGTTGAATACTATGAAATGTAAAAAAAAAAAAAAAGTATACTTTTCAGTTAGCAAGATGTCAATCACAATTTTAAGCTAAATGTGATAAAGAACCTCTGGTATAACACAGTCTTAAGAATATGCAATTTTGCACCAAATATCATAAACAATCACAAAAATGAAACAGTGACAGTGAAAAATTTCAAATCTTGTATCGCCTTTTTATGTTATATATTTTGTATTACATAATTACAGTGTAATAATTGGTGCCAAATAAACATTTTAAAAAAATTGTAACATTGTTGGTGCAAAAGCGATCATTTAAAATATATAACATTTGAAAATTACAGACTGTCATGAACTATTTTATTAAATCAATATACTTAAAATAAAAGAACAAATAAATATTATACAATAAAATACTAAAATAAAACTGAATTTAAATGGCAGGCATTAAATTGTAAATGTATTTTAACATTGCAGTAAACAGTTCACTTTTTGAATAACCACATGAACTTTATGTAAATAATGATGAACAATGTTGCACTGTCTTTTATTACACCACTTTGAAATTCCCCATAATCTCCCAATAGAATGGATATGACATTCAGTATTAACATCAACAAAATTATATTTGTGATTTACTGTAAAATGTTCCTAGTCAGCATCTCACAAAAAAACTTTCTTTACATATAATTTTATTCTCATCATCAGGTAACTGTCAAATGGTAAAATCCATCACAGCATCAACGAAAAATATAAGTTCCAATATTTCCGATTCAAAAAATAGCAAATTAAGATGTTTCCCTTATGATTAAACAATAAGAAAAAAGACTCACGCTCAACAAATAGCGAGTCACAATGTTTAGCACTGTTTGCAATAAAAATCCTTTGCACAGTCAGAGTTAAATAGCACATTGTTAAATTCCTTATTAATATAGATGTACAACAGTCTACTCTCTGAAAGGTTTACGTACCCCTTTCATCACTTTTGAAGAAATTTGTATAAACCTGCCTATTTTCATTATTAGTTGTAACCACTTGAAACACTAGGTATTAAGGAATAAAAAATATCCTTGTAGATTTACACTTTTACTTTTGGTATGGTAAAATTTGTGATTGAATAAAAATTTAACAAGTTATGAAGTTGACTATTTTACAGTAACTTGACTTTAATTTTTTTTTTTTTTGGTCATGAAATATTAAATAGGAAAAAGTTGTTTACCAAAGCCTAGGAATAATGCTAATAAAATTTAAAAATAACATTTTTTTTTTTTTTTGTTTTGTTTAACATTTTGTTAAGAGCACTAAATCTACCATGATGTGATTGGCATGCCCACAAATCCGAAGAGCAAAGACATGTATGGGATGAGCAATGATATAACTGGCACTGGAGAAAAACAGATTGCTCCTATGGCAAATGAAAATTAAAATGCCAACTGCAGAAAAACCCATTGTGAGAAAATCCTCACACAATAAATAATTCCTAAATGTTAAAAAGACTTGTTGTACAAGATATCTATGTAAATGCATTGATAATGTAATTTAGAAGGTAAGATAATAGAGTTTCTTGAGTTTAAAAAAAAAAAAATACAAACTATCCTTCACAATATCAAATGTGATCAAAAATTGTTAAGTAACCATTGTGAAAAAAAAAAAAAAAAAAAAATGCATTTTCACAACTTAATGTCAAACATTTAAAGAAATACAGAATAAATATAGCATTTTCAATTCTCTGAAAACTATTGTTTTGTTCTTTAATGAGTAACAGTCATCATGTAATATTTTTAGGTACTACTCTATTATCCCGTCCACCACTTTTCAGAGCAAAAAACTAACGCCAAATGAACGGTAGAACGTTGCCAATAGAATATCAAAATAAATAAATAAATAAAATATAAAAATTTAACGGCACAATTGTTATTTTAATTAATGAAATAACTCATAAATCAGTAAAACATAATGAAAAATACACGCAAATGTCGAATTAAAAATCACTTGATGACATAACAAACACGTATAATGTTTCTGACCTCAAGTAAATGGGACTGCATTTTTGGCACTTAATCTTACAGTCTGGCGATAGTTTTTTGTTAGGAAAAGTGGTCGACGGGATAATAGAGAAGTACCTATTTTTATTATCAATCTTTAAATTAATAATTATCCTTAATTTTAAAAATGCTTATTTTCTACTCCTCTAATTTGGCAGCATGAAAAATGGGGTGTAAAGAAATATATTTTTTGGTATTTAATATTCCAAGTAATGAGAAAACTATACTTACCACAATAGCATCTGACATTGAAAGATTTCCTTGTTCAGCCTCCGGTAAATCATTTGTTTCGTACACATCAGGTTGATCATGAGCCTGAAATAGAAAAAAATATATAAATAAGCATGCAATTTATGTAACAAGTTAATAAATCAAACATAGTTAAAATGAGAGTGACATTAACCCTCTAAAATGTGGCATGTAAAATGAATGTTAAATATACATTTAACGATTCATAAAATAATAGTTATGAAAAGCACTGGTATGCAGATTTGTATTTGATTACCTTATGCACTTGAACAAAATACCATTAATGTAAAAGATTTGTTAAACCAGCCTTTGAATTAAAAAATTACGTTAAGGAAAAAGGCTCTTAAGATGCTTAGTAGATTAACATATGAATGGACAATGGGACAAATAAAAATATTGATGTTAAAAAAGCAGACAGCTGTTTCAGAGCTTATAAAACTCCATCATCAGTGCAATTTGGTTAAAAGTATATAATTTTGTTTGTGCTCTTGTCATATTGCCCATTTATATCTAAAATTCAAACATACCTTGGTTTAGATATGTTATCAGAATGCACGAAGAGGAAGGGAAAAAAATGCAGAAATTTGTCAAATTTTGATGATTAACATTTTTTTCAATAGCAATCTAGCTATGGAGATACTATTCTGACAATTCCTGGGAAGAGAAGTACTATTAAATGCCGTTTGGTTAAAACAGGTTTTTAATTGTGACTGTTTTATTATGGTGGTGATAATTATAAAACAGCACTAATTTGTTTTTAATATGTGGTTTCACTTAAATTATATTCAATTATAATTATGCTCTCAAAAAGCAATTATAATAATTGATTATTAATAGAAAGTCATTTTAACTAACAAAAGCAAAAAAAATATCAGATTTTTGCCAATTTAACATGAAAATTTTTATACATTATGAATTAGATTGTTTTTAAAGAAAGTCTAACACACAATAAATTTATACAGTGAAATCCATCTTAACCGCAATCACAAGATGCAACTACCCTGTTTCATGGCTTAATAGAAATTCCATATCCAAAAACATATTTAAAATGTTTGAACTTCTTTAATAGTCATTTTCAGATGAAGCCATTGACCAATTGATCTGAGAATAACTATTAATCAGGCATGGAAAATTTGTTCATGATTATGATTCATTCTAGTATAGTTCAAGTTCAATCAAGATAGAGAAGAAGACTTGATATAAACACAGCTGTTGTTGATTTATTCCAGGGAGTTCCAATTTTGCACTTCTATAGAGAACCAACCTTTTTTTTTAATTGTAAAGCAACAATCCTCTGCTTGGCTAATGTTGATTGCACATAAAGCTTTGCAAAATGCTGCCAAATTTGCATGTGCGTTATTCACTTTTAAACCCAGTTCAGATCAGATATTTAAGATATTTTAGACCGCTGAACTCACTGAGGAAGTTCTAGAAACACACTTAGTGAGTTCGAACTTTCTATTGCTAGATACAGCCAGTACCACTCACTTTGATTGGCTCTGAAGTATAGGTGCAGATTCCCAAAATTTGGAAGGAGCCAGTGGCTCCTAAACCCAAAAAATCCAGTGGCCACAATTGTGAAAAAAATCATAAAAACAATAGTGTTTATATGGGGTAAAATGCTAAACAAAAAACTTATGAATTCAAAGTGTAAAGTAATTTATTTATTATACAGACATGTAAACAAAATCTGAATATTAATTAAGTGTAATATAAATCTTAAACCATGCACAGTCAGAAGATAAAAGTTAGGCAAGATACGGTTTTAAAAAAATGTATAAGCTAATCAATCATGATAGCGGTGAATATTAGAAAAACAATATTTCTTATTTTGATTTTGCCATACAAAAGTACATATAAAAGAAAATCTGAATGTGTAATATCATTTTGCACTATAAAAATTAAAATACTCTGAACATTTGTTTTTCTATAAGATTTTTTTTTTTTTTTTTTGGTTAATCACAGACTATGTAAAATTATTAGACTCAAACTGTTACGAATATCATTGCTATTCGAATATATTATTTAATAGTTTGCTGTGTTAAACAGATAATTCTGAAAAGATAATAATAAATGAAAATGTAATAATAAATGTTGTTATGTGTTTTGCACTTAATCTTAAAAAAAAAAAAAAAAAAAAAAAAAAAAAATCAATTTCATAATGGAGACTGGGAATACCAGAAATTAATCACTTTTAAATCACATGGCGACTTAAACACCGAAAGTTAGTGGCCACAGCAAAATATTTAGTCGCCACGTGGCGACTGGCGACCATGAATCTGCACCTATACTCTGAAGGCCGACTGGCTGTTGAGTTGCTTTTAACATATGCACATGCGCACATTCTATGTTTGTTCAGATCTCGGACACGGTGATGTTCAGTGAGTTATCTTAGATGAGTTTTGTGTTGTAGACAGGTATTCAATTCCGGGAGGGTACCGCCTCAAAAATGGCGACCTAAGATAACTTAAATGTCTGATGCGAACAGGATATATGCCTCACTTTATTCTGAATAGACTATAATATCCTGTAATCAGGTTCATGGCCAAGGTTAATGTCAAGCATGAGCGATGCTGCTAATGATATGGTTAAAAGTATATGAGAGTTACAACAATGGAGACAAAACATACTTGTTAAAATATATTAAATGGCTGTGCACTAGATTATGAAACTTTTCCCATTCATTAATCATTTCATGATATCAAAACCCTTACATAGGCATAATTAATATTTGAACATTTTTTATATTAAAGGGTCTATAATAAACTTTCTTAAATATGTACTAGTGAATGGAAAGAAACAATTCTAATCAGTAAAAACAATATCTACAGCAAGACACAGATAATATTTTAATTAATAACATAGTGCAAAATGGGATTCTTTAAAAGAAAAATTTTTCATAAAGCATCACAAACAATTTTTTGAAATTAAGTTCTTTACTTTACTTCACGAGAAAAATGTGCAATTTTCAAAGCAAACTAAAAATACCACTTTTCTTGTTTTTAGGATATGAAGGAATGGAACAAATGTAAATAAAATAATATTTGACAAATATTATATATTTTTTTAAAACAAATTTTAAGTGGTTAGCTATTTTGCTTCTTACAGCTAACAATATATAAAACCTAAAAACATTAAGCTAAATGTTATAGATGGACTATTTGAAATTAATCTTTTCAAGAAAGTTAAGTTCAAAGCAAGAGCTTTCAGAAATATGTGGCTGCATAGTTAATTTTAACCAATAATATGCATAATTTCTACAAATTATATTTACTCTTATATTGAGTGCCATACATTCTGATGTATCATGCCATAGCACATGGAAGTCCTTCGTCCAACACATTATAATCAGCAAAAGTTGATGAAAGAGAAAATGTTTGCTGTGTATTCTTGCTTATCCAATTTTTCTAAGATCATATCAGAAAAGTTGGATATTTATTCAGCACTCAATTAACTGGAACCAATAGGAACGAAGCTAGGAAGGTAGTATTTCAGGAACGAAGCTAGGAAGGTAGTATTTCAGAAACAAAAAAACACTCCTAAGATATGTGTGAACTTATCGCCCATTCAACACACGATTTATAACCCTACAAAAAGTTTGGGAAAAGGTGTGTTACACTCACACACTAATGTTTGGCGACATTTTGGTGTGATTTCCCAAAATATCAATACCTATAACTTAATACAAGCATAATAGCCAGGTTACCAATAAAGGAAAAAATTCTCGAAGTTTGGTGAATTTTTTCCTTTTTATAACCGATTAAATAATAATAATAAAATGGTGCATGAGTGTAAGACACCATAGCCAAAGTTTCAAGAACCTGTTTACACAACAAGCTAAGTAAACATGTTTTTGTAAACGTTTGTTATTTATTTTATTCCCATATGATATAGCCTTGATGCGCGCTTTTCATCCAAAACAATTTATTGAAATTTACATATACTACGTCCGTTATAAAAATGAAAGATTAAATATTAAGAAAAAAAAAATCAGGAACAGATGTGTTACTATCACGCTAAAATGTAAACAAAAGATTGGCGACTGTTTGTTTGGCGCGATTTCCAAGACTGCGCCAAACGAATAACTTAATACAATGGCTAGGTTGCCATTAAAGAAAAAAATCCCCTAAATTTGGCGACTTTTTTCTTTTTTTTAACCGATATTTTTTTTTTTTTTTAGCGTGAGTGTAAAGCATCTAAGCCAAAAATCATAAGAACTAAGATTTCTAATTTAATGAAAATATTATTTATTTTCAAAAAAAGTTATTTTCGCTATCAGATTACAGGAAAAGTATTAGTTATTGAAATGTACAATAATCTTTATTTTTTGCAATTGTATCCCATAAAGATTTCTCTGCAAAGAATGAGGTGCGCGTTACACGGCCGGAATATACGGTAATTATTATACACTTTATATATATAAATTATTTCTAAATATTAGCAATGGGATTCTTTTATTATACAAGTTCTACAACTAAATTACATGAAATAGTTTTAATTCCATTAACGTGGTATATTTAATATCTTGATAGCATTAATAAGGATATTCCCATTCACATATGGATAGTAAAATTAATATTAATTTAAATGGATCATCAAAGTTGCGCTTAAATGGGATTTGTGCACATTGTGCCCATTTCATACCATTAATAAATAATGCTTTTCAAACTATTACAACTAATAAGCCAATAAATACAGAGTAAATGTATATAAAGAAGAAAAGAAATATCTCTTACGATCCCTGGAAGATCAGCATATTTGGGATTAGCCATACTAAAAGTTTAAATTTAAAAAACAGCAAGTTAAATTGGTGATTTAAGGGTTCCTAGCTGTTTGTAAATAAACGGAAAATTAAACACCCAATGGAACTTTTCATACATGAATCGTTCTTGGTGACGTCATAACTGAAGTCTGTAACGTACCAAGATCTTGGCAAAATTTTCATTTGATATTGTGCCGATATCTTGGCGAAACATTCATTGATTTGACCAACCTATGGCAGGATTTTCATGTACCAACCCTCTCTCTAAATGCATTAATATAAATTTAGGGGGCATAGATATTAACTATATCTATGCCCCCTCTACAATAGTTCTTCACTGGGATGTTTTCTTCGAACCTTGCAGTAAATACGGGTTAGGAACCTTTAGAAAGACCCCCACGGAGGGCACTCCCCCCCCCCCCTAGGGCCTATATCCCCCGAGTAGATAATCGGCCGTCATAAAAATCCACCAATCAACCAACCGTTTCAAGCATTGTCGCGCATCGTGAAACAGAAGTGTACAAAAGCCAGATCGGTAGAACTTTCCGCTAATCCTTTTGCTACAGCCGAACGGAGTATTATATTATTTTAAAGAGAAAAACTGAAGTTTTTTTAAATAAAAATCTGTCCGGGGGGCGGAGGGGGAGTGACGTCACTGGTAATTCTGGTCTATTTGTTTTGTTTTATTGAAAACATACATCTGACTTGTGTGCCTGAAGTCAAGTGCCCGCTTATATTATAAGGCTGGGATTACGGTGCCTCGCTCTACCGTATCTTACGCTCGATCGTAGGATAGGCGTTCCTGCGATCAGTCGTAACTTCGTATTACGGTGCCTCAGCGTAAGTCCTCCTGCTTCGGTGTAAGTCCTCCTGCAGTCAGCCAATCAGAGGCCGCAGTTACATTTGTTTCGGTTGCGCGCGCATCCACTTGCGTCTTAACTTACGGCTGCTTCGAAGCTGTCGTAAGATCGCGAGGCACTGTAATGCCGTTTACGTTTTGTTTATATCGTAAGTCTCTAGTTGATCTTTGATCTTAAGCGAGGCACCGCAATCCCAGCCTAAGTCATCGTCAATATACAAGAAAGATATAGCCATGAAGAAATTTACAACACCAAAGAATTACAACCGGAAGCTCCACAAAATGTGTGCAATGGAGCTAACGGGAAATTTTGGTCTATAACCGGCCAAATAATGGCGAAAAACGCTTCTAATGTTTTATTTTCATTTTCTTGTAATTTTGGAATACGATATCTTTAGTTCAGAAATTCTTTTTAGTTAATCATTTATTAATTACGCTAAGTCTCCAAGGCGGGGGCGATACTACAAACTTAGGGTATCCAATATAGAATAAACCCGTATTACATATTCAGTAGATGCTCCATTTAACATTCGTCCATTATAGCAACTTTCATATTATAACGATCGATCGAAAAAAAATCCCTTATGTAAACAATCATCCAGAATTATTTTTACATCTAGTAGAACGACCGATTTGACTAAGCATTCCAATATAACAAGGTTTTCCAACTTTTCTAGCAGTAGTTGCATAATATTTTTTGTGTGTTTGAAGAACTTCGGGATGTTTCAGAATTTAGAGTCTTTCAAAACGAGAAAAAATTCCCTTTCCTTCTTAAATTTATTGATTCGGTCTACGTTCGTGGATGAAAAGTATTGTCAGGGCCTGATTATCCGAAAGACACATGAAGCACGAGCTTCCCCTCTAAAATTTCAGAGGTGGCCAAAACAACTGTAAAATAGGTTCTTTAAGTCCCATTTTTATATATTGTGTTTTTAGTTTTTAGCCTTTTTTCCCTGAACGGGAACGTTTGTTTAATGCAAGATAATACCCACACTGCTTCAAAAGTATCTATAGTATACATATTAGAAATATAATAAAAAAGGAGCCAAATATCCATACTGTGCTTCAACTAGCATGAGAGGTTAATCGGGCCCTGAGTATTGCTAAGACCAGGGCCTGATTACCGGCGGGGCAAGCTTCCACCAGTAAATTTAAATAGAAATTTTCAGCTTATTTAAACGCCTTGTTCATGCAAAATGTATGTCAAAAAGAAGGCAAAAATTTCTTTTTGACTTTACTGGTGGGAGCGTAATTAGGCCCTGGCTAAGACTTATTATTGTCTTAGTCTTATAGACTTATTACTGCTTTGGGCATAATGGGACCTTCTATGTCCAGAATTATTGCAACAGATATTTGAAAAAAAGTATACTCCATATAAAACTTCTGTTTTTTTTTTTTTTTTTTTTTTTTTTTTTTTTTTTTTTTAAAGTAATTCAATGAAGAATATTTTGAAGTTATTAATGAAGCATTTATAAAGAAGCTGAGGGTAGCTGGTTGAGGACTGGATTCTTACCTTTTTAAAAGGTAATTTCTCATCATCGGATTCATATCTCTAGTTTACATTCATTATATAACCGGGAAAGTTGTAACAGAATATTTTATGCGTAACTTAAATTTTTATACAGTTTACTACAAAACATGCCGAAATTGCTGAAGCAACATTATCCTATACTTAATTTTTTTTTTTTTTTAAAGCACATATATTTATGTATAGATTTTATTTTCAGATTACGTTCGAAATACATGAAATAGAAAAGATCAACAATATTAAAGAACATTTAGACTATTACGTACGTAGACACTGATTAAAAAAAATATCGCAGGCAATTACATTCAAATGCAGATTCAGTAAGAAAAGAAAATCCGTAAATAGACAGGTTCTTTTCTTAGCAAGTACATGGTCTGTCGTATATGTATTATATTCTTTTCGCTCGGATTATTATATTCATTTTGCACGGATCAAGACAATTTTCCGTTTAAGACAGGTTTTTGTCATAGACAGGTTATGTTTCACAGGTTTGACTGTACTTTAAGTTTTTTGCCTAGAAGTTATATACAATTCTTTAAAAATAATTTTCTTTCTAGAATAATGGCCAGTTAAAAATCGATGGAGTTTTTGCAAAATTTGTTGTACCGGGCCTCATATTACTGATTTTTGCATAGGCCATGCCAATGATTTTCATATGGGCTGAGTCGGAACGGGTCTGAAAATTCCGGATCGTGCAGACATCTAGGAATAAGTCCAGGCCTGGCTTGGCCCGGAAAGAGTGAAGACGAGGCCAGGCCCGTACTGGTGCAGACCTCCAGTGTGAAAGAGTCAGAAAAAGCATAAAAACGTCAGCTCATAAAATTAAAGTAATGTCACAGATATCGCAGCGTCCTATTTTCTTTTTATTACCCATGTAACTATTTCAAAATAATACCAAAGGTAGAAAAATAAAGGACCTTGTTGAGACCCCTGCACATGCAGATATGGAATGAATTTTCATCCATAATAGTTTTTGAGGATCAAATAACATAAAGTATAAGATAAAAAAATATATAATTGTAAACTGCTATTTTTCCAGAACCAAGTCAGGGCACTGATGGAGGGCCCGCTAAATTTGGAAAGGACCAAATTTGTTGAAAAAGTTTTTAAAAAATGTAGTTGATTTTCATTATTTACATAATTTTATATTGTATTATAGCAAGATGTTAGTAATAAATCATTAGTCGTGTCTAAAAATATATTCATTTATGCATGTATTTAAAAGTTATATGATAATGTACTTTGAAAAAAAAAAAGGGAAAAATTATTCCATTTTTTGATATCTAAATAATGTCTGTAAATTTTGTGCACTTTTGTATAAACTTTACTTCGTGAATGTTCCACAAAGTAACAAATTTTAATGAGTATACAGCCATAAGAGAGATACACGAATAAAAATTATTTCTAATTCATTAAAAATTATTTTCTTTATTATTGTATTTTTCATTATATATACATTGCATGTACATTATTTCATTCTATATACATAAGAAGAAAGTATTGGAATCGTGAACATTTTCGACTTTCGTATTTTGATGGAAAAATGAATGTTCAATAGTTTTTAAAAATCTATTTAGGGATATCAAAGTTGCCATTTTTCTAAAATACTAAACACGGATTTTTCCGTTTTTCAATCTGATGTATATTTCTCGACTTATTGGAGCGTTTCCAGACATTGCAATGGTAACGATTCTCACAGCATTGCACCCGATTACAGCGCCATCTACAATATTTCGAAGAAAAGGTTCAATACAAAAGTTACTTATTTTTTCCCGTAAAATCCGAATCTGCAATAAAAAATAGGGGTTATCATTTAATATTTCAAAGTTGCCCCCCTTTCCCCCAGGGGGGGGGGGCAACTTTCATATCCCTTAATAGATTTTTCAAAAATATTGGACATGCATTTTGCCGTTTTTCAACCCAATGTATATTTCTCGAGTTATTTGACCGTTTCCAGACTTTTCGGACACCCTGTATATATATATATATATATATATATAACCTCCTCAGACCCCAGCATTTATTTTTATAATTTTTTCTGCTTAGTTATGAATTTATATTAACAGACTGATAACTAAGAAAAATTTAAAAGCGAAAAAAATTAAAATTTATTTTTTGTATCTTAAATTTGATGTATCTTATAGGATACATGGGGACTGAATGAGTACATTTTCTGACAGTTTGCTATGATTTTTTTCATGACAAAAAGAATGAAAAATAAGAAATAACTATGCATTTAATAACTTTTTATTATTAATGGACTCTACAAATCGTTTATTAACATATAGAAAAATATTTACGCTTTCTTTTTACTTTTCTATAATTTTTTTATAATTAATATAAGAATTTGTTATAAAAGTGTCTTATCTTTTCAATTGATGATATTTCATGAAGCAGTTCCTTTCTTTCGTGCGACAAAGAAACATATTGCAAACAGTACATCGTGTTCTAGCTTTTGTAGAATTACAGCCAGGATATCTGGAATTTGAGGAAGGTGAGATGCAGCCATTTTTCTTAATTCAGAAGATGGTTCTCCTTCTTTTATTTTTCAGTGGAGACATAAACTCAATATCCGAATCTGTTTCAGAAGCTTCGTTATTCAGTACTGAATCATCCTTACTGCGAATTAAGATTCAGCCACTCGTTCTCGAAATTCCAAATAATCTAAAGTATTTTTATTATCAGTACGTAAATACCGTGCTGCTCGACGATACTCTATCCACCCAGCTGCCAATGAAAAATCTACAAAATGAAAAATTGTTCTTACAGTCCACTTTCTTGTCTTTGCAGATATTTTATAGAAACTAATTGTCCTATCAAGAAGGTCAACTCCTCACATGTTTGTATTGTATTCTTTTACAATATTTGGACTACTCACATCTTTGAAGCATTTATCCTGTTTACACCAACGTTTACAAATATATGTTGGTTCTTTACCTAAGACTGACGAAGCAATAATAATTGGTTTATTATCAAACCACTTTACCAATGCAATCTGACCATCATTTCTTATTAGTTGGTCCACAGAACCCCTTCCAGTTTTTCTTAACGTAGCATCACAAGAAAATTGTGCAGCTTTAGGAATATTTGATTTCCTTTGCATGTGTAATTTACAGCTTCGGGGTCAAATTCAAGAGCTGGAGGTAGAGGCTCAAAATCTTCTTTGTGTTTCCAAAACACTCTTCTTGATGATCCATTATCATTATTTCCGCCTGTTTCTTCATCTTCATCTTCTGACTGACTAGTCAGTTCATCACTTACAAACTCAGCTATCTCTTCATCCACCTCACTGTCTGATGACAATCCAAAATCTGAATCTTCTAACAATTCAAGAATTTCTGCTTTCAGAAAGCCCTACATTTTTAAAAATAGTAACGTTTTATTGTATTGCACATGTAAAAATATCATTAAAACTTTGTATAGAATTCAGGTAGTGGTCGGGGGGGGGGGGGGGGGGGTAGGGAGCATCTTCCCTGGAACATTGAAATGTTCCCCCAGGATGGTTTGAGATTTTATGCATTTTAATGCTTTTCCAAACCGGATCTCTAAAATATCGCGCTGGAACTCCAAAGATCCATCCGGAAAAAGAGAAAGAACGTAAAGACCGAAAAGATACATCCATCTGATGAGAACAACGTCTGAATTCAACACGATTAAAAACAGTGTTGAATTCAGGAGGTGGACAGGCGGGTAATTTCACCCCCCCCCCCCCACCACATTGAAATGCCCTCCCCAGAAGGTTTGAGATTTGATGCTTTTTAATGTACACAAAATCCATTGGTGCAGTGCAATTTACCTCCCGGAACTTTACAACCCCCCCCCTCCCCGAGCAGCAGAATTCCCTCCCGGATAAAAATATCTGAATTCAACACTGATTAAAAACATTCCTGTTATTTAATAATTTAAATTTTTGTTCATTATAGTAAATATCCATGCCAATTTTACTGTTATTTAGTCCCGATGTATCTTTTAGACAACATAAAAAATTAGCATTACGTGTTAGAGTCAATCCCGATGCATCCTATTGGATACATCAAATATAAAGCTAGTTCATACTATTAAAATTACACATTATTTAAAAATATTTTGTACTACAATAAACTTCATTCATCTATTTTTAATTTATTTCATAAATAAAGCTTACAAGGTTAATTATTTTTTAAATAAGAATGCTTACCTTTTTTCCTACGTAAACTGCTAACATTTTTACTGCAAGCCATTTTGAAATAACACATATCCCACCAAAAGAACGCTCTAAGAATCAAATTGCTATTTTGAATTAGTACTGCCATCTGTTAGGTTCCTTGCATACCAATTTCTCTTTTTTAAACATTATTTTTATACATGAAAAAAAAAATGTAAAGATGTGTATCCTATAGGATACTCGGGGTCTGAGGAGGTTAATGTTTATATAAATACATATATAAACAAGCCTAAAAATTCATTAGATTTGCTTTCATATCTGTTTATATCATTTGGCAACAAATTTCACTTTCTGAAGCCGAATTGCGCCAATCTTTTTGAAAAAAGCCAAAGCCCCTATAGTGGAAAAGTACCAAAAATTCAACTATAAGAGACAAGTTTATGGGAAGCAGTTGAGGTGATTTTATCGTTTAAATTTTCCACTAACTTCTTTAAGCATTGTTTGTATATGTCAGTTATAAAAAAATATATATATAAATAAATAAAATATTTTTTTTATAAAATAGCACATAACATGTAATATATAAATCACAATTATAATATCACTTAAATTCAACAGATGGCAGCACTAAAAAACAGTTCGGTTCTAAAAGTTATTAATAGAAAATAAACTCAACAGATAGCAGCACCATATAAATAAAATTTACGCAGATGTACGTTGAAGGAATCTGTGTTAAAAGGAGAAAAATAAATAAAATAAAATTGAAGGCGCTAAAGGTGTTGGCAATAGAAGTAGTAATTAAATTGGAAACACCCAGGTGTAATATATATATATATGTATTTTTAAATAACGTATAGGGTCATTATCAGAATTCGTATATACAGTCGGTCAAAAAAAAAAAAAAAAAAAAAAAACACGAATATCCCCAACATTTTTATTGCCGAATTTTTGCAGTGGAAAAAAAAAATAGCTTTTCGATTAGGAATTATCTCTTCTTTAAATTTACGTAAACATTTAATCAATTGGGGTGGTCTCTAACTCCATACTGAAATAATAACATGTTTATCAGTTCCAATGCTAACAACCAAATTTGACATCATATTTTGATCCTGGAGTTAATTTTAACTTTGGATACCAGTTCCGAAGCCGTTTGATCAAGAAGTTTAGGATACAAAGATATAAAATTTTAACCTCTTAAAGTGATTAAGTTTTAATATTCCCATTAATCTCTCCTGTAATAATTGTTTTTTCACGCTTATTTTTTCTATGCTGCTAGTATTAACCCTCCAAATATAATTATGTGATTTTCATATAAGTCGAACTTGCTTATAACGAGCCCTGATTTAACGAGAACCCGGAATTAACGAGGAAATCAGAAATACTTGATTGGTACAATGTTAAGTATATGGAAGCATAACTCGCTTTTAACGAGCAAATCTCGGTTATAACGAGCAATATTTTTGTGGTTCATAAAATTTCTATTGACTTCCACCTCTCCAGCTCAGCTAATCGTTTCTTGGAAAAATTCCTTTAACATTCCGAAGCCAGCCGAAAGTTAGTGATGCATCTTTTCAGTTGATAATTGTTCCGCGCCCCTCGAAATCGCTGGACTTGCAAACATCAGTATTGAATTTTTACCACCGAATTCTACAAGTGTTATCCAGCCTATGGACCAAGGTGTCATCAGAAGTTTTAAATCAAACTTTCGTAAGCCCTTGATTTTGATGCTTCTCGATAGAAGAGAGAAATGAGGAACAACCTCAAATGCTAATGCAAACATATACTGGAAGCGATGCGTTTAATGAACGATGCATGATGCATGGAAAAACGTTGCATCAACTAGCATTACCAATTGCTTCCGTAAGGCTGGATTGGACATTTCTCAAGAGGGGAGGAAGAAGAAGAAGCAGACAACTTGAAAATTTTCAAAATGAGTAAAGAAGAATTTGAAAATTATGTATCTGTTGACACCAATGTCATCACTTCCGAAATACCTACCCTCGAGGATATTGTAGCTGAAATTCAAGCTAAAGAAGATGAAAAAAATGATGAAAGCGATGATGATAACAACAAGTGTGAAAAATTTCAAGCTGAACCACCCCCAACATACTCATTGGCTCCTATATACTCTTCTCCGAAGAACAATAACACAAGAAAGAGACAATAAGACAGTTCAAAGCAAATTAACCAACTTCTGTTGTACTGTACAGAAATAAAAAATCAAAAAAGTATGTATAATAAAGTAAGTATGCATGAATTTTTATATTTTTTTACGAACCCGTCTTTTATGAGCACCCGGTTATAACGAGCAAATATCACAGTCCCTTCGCGCTCGCTATAAGTGTACACTGTATTTAAAAGCACACTGTATTTAAAAAAAAAAGTACATGTAATATGTGACTTATAAAATTAATATCTGAAAATAACTGTTAATTTAATTATTAATTCTTTTAAACAGAAATCTATTTCTTATCTTATTTATAATCTTATTATCTTGCCGGTTCATCCAAGGAGTTTTAGCCAAGGAGGTTCCTCCCAGGAGTTTTAGTTGCTTCTCCAAGTTTCCTTCCCTCTCCTTACAAAAAAATTAATTAATTGCAATGAATACTTAAGGGGAGTTTCTACTTCGTTGGCCTAAAATTCAAGTGATTTTTACGATTTTTTTCCATTATAAAGAAAAGAGATGCGCCCCATTCGGACATTTTGCATTATATTTATGGACATATCACTTATATATTTAAATTTTTGTGCATAAAAAAATTAAATTGAATAATACGACTTGTACCTGCAGGCACGGGCCGTGAACTTCCAATCAGCCTAGCGTTTTTCTACGGTCACAAATATCTGAAAAAAAAAGGGGGGGGGGGAGATGCCCAAATATGAAAGGGCATTAAATTCTCTAGAACTTATATCACCATTTAGTTTAAAGAGTGAATTTTTCACAAAATAGCAGTCATTTGAACAAAAAAAGTCATTTTTTCGTCTTATTTATTTAGTTACTTTTTACGAGCTTCAAAAAAATAATTACTCAGTAAAAATTATTCTTTTCGGTGGTATAAGCTTCAGAAAAAAAATAAATAAAGAAGGAAAGCGATGGAATAGCTCTCCAGAACACCTAGTTTGAAAAACAGGGTTTCAAAAAAAAAAAAAAAAAAAAAAAAAAAGATGGCAAGAAATTGGAATATCGCCAAACCGCTTGAAGGAAACGATCTACACATATAAAAGATTCAAAAAATGCAGAAAAATAAATAAATAAATAAAAATGGAAAATTTTGACACAAAGTAGTGGAACTCCCCCCTTATGGGGAGGCCACAGGAGCTTTGAGTTTATCAAAACGGTCAAAAACATCACCATTTTCAAAGTACAAAAACTCGAACAATATGCAATTAAGTTTTTTTTTCTCCTTTTTGCCTAAAGTGTATATTCTTAAATATATTGCACAGAAAAATGAATATTGTAGGGTGAAACCCCCAGTTATTGACACCTAACCAGTAACTGACACTTGAGCAAAAATCCGAACTCAAGTAAGCATTTTGTTGTAAAATTCTGCAAAGTAATGTCATCTAGTGGTAAATGAGACACTTATTTTTATTTTGGAGTCAATTTATTCACCACTAGATGACCAAGACCATGTTCAATGAAGAAACTTTTCAGAATACAAAAAGTGTCATTTTGAAGCAACTATCTTTTTTCTATAATTAAGAAAGTGATTTTATAATCTATTTGTAATGCAACCATCCTAAACTTTTTTTTCTTAAAGTTATACTTGTAGAAATTAGTTTAAAGCTGCATATGATATACTAGAGCCATGATTTAGGGTCTATAGTTATTTAATTTAGCTTAATGAAGGGTGCCAGTTATTGGTTATATTAAAGAAAGTTGAAATCTATTATTTGAACTATTTAAAAATGCATAATAATAAATTTAATTTAATCTTGTAGTAAACACCATTAAAAAGGAAGTTATTTTACCGGTGTCTGACACCAGATGTCAGTTACTGGTTCATAAATGTCAGTTATTGGATATCTGCACTACTAATAAAACAGTACTAAATATTACTCCTATATACTCTTTACTATATACTCTGCATCACTAATAATGCAGTACAGCTTACTAAATCTCACTTTTTATAATAAATATTAATGTATTTTGTTTTTTATAATATAGAATAGAGTTCTTTAAAGCATTTTAATCTTTGAAAAAAAAGCGTAAGTCACTGGTTCACTTTGTGTCAGTTATTGGTGTTCCAAAATAGGGATGGTGTCAGTTACTGGAGTTTTTGACCCTATTTAAGAAAAAAAAAATTAATAATAAAATGTATAATTTTTCAAAATTTTGCGAACAATAATATTTTAATATAAGTAGATATTAAATAGCGGTTCTACATCAGCGCAGTTCGCGCAGTAGACCTCTGAAGGTGAAGTTCAAGGTTACCGGAAGTGGCAGGTGTTGAGACCGGAAGTGGCAGGTGGGGATAACAGGCATGTTTAGACAGGAAGTGATTCCGGAAGTATGATCGGAAACGTGAAAGGAAGTTTAACCGGAAATGCGACAGGAAGTGAATGCGATAAGGTAGAGAGGGAGAGGGCTTATTTTTGGAGGGGCTTAATATTTTTTGTTGGTTTTGATCCTTCTAGTCGAGTGGAGTTGAGTTGTAGGAATCCTGCTATAAGAATGAATTTAGTTTGAAAGTAATATTAGCAAAATGTTCGATTTTTTTTTCTCACCTGAAATAAAATTTTTATTTGCTAACTAACACCTAATATAAAAATGGAAATCTTTCTGACTTTGTTTTACTTTATAAAAGTTTAACGTGAAATTTATTTTAAGACTGGAAACGCGACAGGAAATAAGATCGGAAACGGGATTAGACATGCTTTTTCCAAAAAGGGTTTTCAGGAAGCAGTAAACATGTTTTGGGAACATGTTTGGGAGCTTGTTGGAACAGGAAATGTAGTTTAAAAGACCGGAAGTGATTAAGGTGTAAGAGATAAGGAAAGTAGGAATATACACGTAGATTTTGTTCTTTGTAGAGGGTGAAATTTTATTATTTTTTTTATTTAAAGTGTTTTCATTTATTCATTTATTTTTATTTAATTTATTTAAAGCGTTTCAAATTATTTTTTATATTATTTTTTTTATAGTGTTTTACATATTATTTTAATTTTTAGTGACATTAGAACCTGCAATGTTCTGTATCACACATGTCTTATCTTAGGTTACCAAGGATGTGTGTGTTGTTATCTCTTCAAATGCAAACCATAGCAAGGAATTTCATACCTGCGTTTAATTATCTTTATCATAGTTTTAATGAACTGCAGGAAATTGTCTTTAGCTATTGAGTAATTCGCGAGTTTTGGTTTAATATGAATGCTATTACATCTGCTTGTTTAATTTACAAGCACATTTCTCTTACAACATTCTTTCAACAGATCATTTCCATATTTGAAATAATAATTTAGAAGGAAAATTTGTATATGTTAATACTATGAAATGTCATTTATAGATATTGACAAAAATAGCATGCTTGATTCTTTCTTGTATTAACATTTATTTTAGAAATATAGGTTTATAGTTTTGTTACGAAAAATAACGTGTTTATACATTTTAAAAACGAAAGCAAAGTGATTTTTACCAATGTAACTATAAGCTATACACCCACGCATTTGTGTTATTGAATTAAATTGCAATGCTTAATATTGTATTCACCGTACTATTTTCCTGCAAAAGCCGTTTCACAAACTTGTGTACTGAAATTAATGTGGCATTTTTAGGGAAAAAATTAATTCAAGTCTTTGAGACTAATCTTTCAAAGGAAAAAAAAAGATTTGTCATACTTTCTCTTACATTATATCTTCCGTTTTTTAAGTTTACAAATTTGTGGAGTAACTTAAATAATCGTTTTTAGTCTAATTAAACAATATATTTTTTAATTATATGTTTTTTTTTTAAATTAACTTGTAACAGCTTCTTTTTTTTTTCTTTTTCTTAAAAGGGTACTGTAGAATAACTTATGTTACAAATACTACATCCTTCTTTAGTTAAATATGTTTCACTTAAGACATGACAAAGTGTCTTAGAAACATTTCATTTGGGAGTTAAGTGATTAAACAAGAAAAATACTATTTATAAAAACACAACACATAAGACTAGCGGCTGAGATGTTCTACTCTCAAAGCTGATAGATAAAAGGTGTTAGGTTTAAACATCTCTCACGGTCGTCGACCTAACCGTTCGAAGTTTTCTTCGAAACTTGTCAATATGGGTAAGAACACCTTAGACAGACCTACATGGAGACACTTATGCCTAACGCAGATAATCAACCCTATATTTAACCAACCAGTCACAACACGTAAGACATTTTAGAACATTACATAAGACATTTTAGATTATTACATTTAGTTAATAAGTGATTTGACGTGCAAAATATTATTTATAAAAACATGCAATAAGAGAATTTTAAAGATTTTTTCCTTTTAAATGAACAATTTTTAGTGACTATTTAACTTATTAAAGAGAGCGGGTATTTTGTTTAGAGTTATACGATTAAAATAAATTTTCAATAGATTTGACTTTATACAACCAAAATTTTAAAAAAGGGAATGGAATCTAGTTTTTATAAATTAACGTATTTCAATTTTACAAATACTTCACCGCCCCCCTCTTTTTCCCCTATTTTGGTAGACTTTATACACATAAGACATAAAAGGCGTTTTAGAATACATCATTTAGAAATTAAGCGACTTGATAAGTAAAATATTATTTATAAAAGCAATAGACACGAAAGTAATAAAGATTTTTACTTACAAATGTACGAACTTCTGATAGGTAAGACCTTCTCAATCATTGTGCAAGAATTAAGTGTTTATTGAACTCATAACATTCTATGATAAAATAATCATGTGTCATTTTAAACCAATAAAATGTTAGTATTTTTAAACCAATAAAATGTCAGTATTTTTAAACCAATAAAATGTTAGTATTTTTTACACGAGCCACCAATTTTAGGTTTGGCCTCCGACTAATTTAACATATTTTAAGAATCCCTTTTTTGTTTCACATAATTATTAAGAGAGTGATCAGATACACCGGTTTACTGAACTCATCGTGCATACGGATTTTCGAAGGATCGATTATAATATAAACATGCAGGAATATCCAAATGTGCTAAAGCATTTTATACGATTTATTATTTCTTCCCTTTTTTATCGCGCTTGTCATTATACGAGGTGTTTCATGTTATCATTGACCAACGAATGTTATTAATCATCCCACAGGCATAGTAAACTGTTTCTAATCAGAATTGTATCAAGTCTTGTAAAAACTCTTAGACAATGCAAATTTTGAAGTTTCCTCTTTGTGCCTTCTAATTTAAACTTCTAATTTAGCCATTTTTATATTCTTCGTTATCATGTGAACAACAGAGTGTTATTCACAATAAAATTGAATTCTGTTTTCTTAAAACAATTGTGATTAAAAGGATATCGAGACTACCTTGAAAAAATTTTAGGTAAATCCAGTTTTAATATAACTCTCTTATCTCATGTTAAAATCTTTTTTTTTTAATTAACATTTCGTCTAAGTCATTCAAAATACACAACATTAGTAAAAACAGTGTAAGTTGAAAAAAACCAAAACAGACAAGACTTTTAAAATAATCAAATAAGTTTATTTATTATTTAAAATAATACATATCAAATAAGCCTGTCATATTGTGCTGTATACAATTCTAATTTCAAAATTTTTCGTAATGTCCAATTAAACACTCGTTCTGTAAAATCTTCAAAGCCGTTTTACAACTTTAAAAAGGCATTCTCAACATGCACATGTATGTTTTGGTCTGTTAATTCCAGTTCACTCTTGGAAATAAAAAAGGGAGTTGCATTCTCTAAGTCTGCATCCTGTGTTTCACGATAGACATCCACTTTAACGGCTGCATACCATTTTATTGACTTTTTCATTTGTAATTGGTAATTTAATTCGTTTAAAACATCCGATCGAACACTGTTAAAAAACGAACGAAAGTCTTTTTGATTCATCTCATTGGACACAATGATAGTTTTAGTACAAATATTTCGCACATCATTTTGTCGTTTAAAATGTTTCACTTTTTCAAATAACAAATCTTTTGAATATGGTGATTTCACAACTTTATGATAAGTATCACAATGTTGTAATAAATCCGATTCACAATTAAATATTTCACAACACTTTGTACATGAATGTTGTTTACGAATCTTATGGTTTTTCTTGTGTATTAGTAAATCATACATTCTTGAAAAAATGCATTCTTGCAATCACTACACTTGTATTGTTTGGGCGATTTGTGAATCTTTTGATGATTACGTAAATCACTCTTTTGTGAAAAAACTTCAGCACACACCTCACAGCAAAAAGATTTTTCAATTAGATGACTTTTCATATGAAACACTAAGTTAACTTTTCGAGGAAATGCTTTGTTACACATCTTACACATATGGGGTAACTTCTGTTTCTTTAGTCCTGATGAGGTGAGTTTCACTTCATAATTCGAAACGAGTCCTTCTTTGGATAAAAGTGTAGAATCCATCTCTTGATTATTTAACTTTGGTGATGAGTGTTGACACTCCAAGGTCACATCACCAACACAAGAATCTAAAATTCGTTCCATAATAACTTAAATGAAAACTAACTTTAAAAAAAACACAAGCTATTACAACGATTTCAGGGTACAGTATAATGCTATGAACTCGTTTCAGTGAAATTTATATAATGATAGAGGGCGCTCGTGTAAAAAATACTAACATTTTATTGGTTTTAAAATACTGACATTTTATTGGTTTAAAAATACTAACATTTTATTGGTTTAAAATGACACATGATTATTTTATCATACAATGTTATGAGTTCAATAATCACTTAATTCTTGCACAATGATTGAGAAAGTCTTACCTATCAGAAGTTCGTACATTTGTAAGTAAAAATCCTTATTACTTTCGTGTCTATTGCTTTTATAAATAATATTTTACTTATCAAGTCGCTTAATTTCTAAATGATGTATTCCAAACGCCTTTTATGTCTTATGTGTATAAAATCTACCAAAATAGGGGAAAAACAGGGGGGTGTGAAGTATTTGTAAAATTGAAATACGTTAATTTATAAAAACTGGATTCCATTCCCTTTTTAAAAAATGTTGGTTGTATAAAGTCAAATCTATTGAAAATTTATTTTAATCGTATAACTCTAAACAAAATACCCGCTCTCTTTAATAAGTTAAATAGTCACTAAAAATTATTCATTTAAAAGGAAAAAATCTTTAAAATTCTCTTATTGTATGTTTTTATAAATAATATTTTGCACGTCAAATCACTTATTAACTAAATGTAATAATCTAAAATGTCTTATGTTATGATCTAAAATGTCTTATGTGTTGTGACTGGTTGGTTAAATATAGGGTTGATTATCTGCGTTAGGGATAAGTGTCTCCATGTAGGTCTTTCTAAGGTGTTCTTACCCATATTGACAAGTTTCGAAGAAAACTTCGAACGGTTAGGTCGACGACCGTGAGAGAGGTTTAAACCTAACACCTTCCATCTATCAGCTTTGAGAGTAGAACCTCTCAGCCGCTAGTCTTATGTGTTGTGTTTTTATAAATAATATTTTTCTTGTTTAATCACTTAACTCCAAAATGAAATGTTTCTAAGACACTTTGTCATATCTTAAGTGAAACATATTTAACTAAAGGAGGATGTAGTATTTGTGACATAAGTTATTCTACAGTACCCTTTTAAGAAAAAGAAAAAAAAAAGAAGCTATTACAAGTTAATTTTAAAAAAAACATATAATTAAAAAATATATTGTTTAATTAGCATAAAAACGATTATTTAAGTTACTCCACAAATTTGTAAACTTAAAAAACGGAAGATAAAGTATGACAAATCTTTTTTTTTTCTTTGAAAGATTAGTCTCAAAGACTTGAATTAATTTTTTCCCTAAAAATTTCACATTAATTTCAGTACACAAGTTTGTGAAACGGCTTTTGCAGGAAAATAGTACGGTGAATACAATATTAAGCATTGTAATTTAATTCAATAACACAAATGCGTGGGTGTATAGCTTATAGTTACATTGGTAAAAATCACTTTGCTTTCGTTTTTAAAATGTATAAACACGTTATTTTTCGTAACAAAACTATAAACCTATATTTCTAAAATAAATGATTATAAGGTTAATACAAGAAAGAATCAAGCATGCTATTTTTGTCAATCTCTATAAATGACATTTCATAGTATTTTCATATACAAATTTTCCTTCTAAATTTTTATTTCAAATATGAAAATGATCTGTTGACAGGATGTTTTAAGAGAATTGTGCTTGTAAATTAAACAAGCAGATGTAATAGCATTCATATTAAACCAAAACTCGCGAATTACTCAATAGCTAAAGACAATTTCCTACAGTTCATTAAAACTATGATAGAGATAATTAAACGCAGGTCTGAAATTCCTTCCTATGGTTTGCATTTGAAGAGATAACAACACACACATCCTTGGTAACCTAAGATAAGACATGTGTGATACAGAACATTACAGGTTCTAATGTCACTAAAAATTAAAATAATATGTAAAACACTATAAAAAAAATAATATAAAAAATAATTTGAAACGCTTTAAATAAATTAAATAAAAAATAAATAAATAAATGAAAACACTTTAAATTAAAAAAATAATAAAATTTCACCCTCTACAAAGAACAAAATCTACGTGTATATTCCTACTTTCCTTATCTCTTACACGTTAATCACTTCCGGTCTTTTAAACTACATTTCCTGTTCCAACAAGCTCCCAAACATGTTCCCATAACATGTTTACTGCTTCCTGAAAACCCTTTTTGGAAAAAGCATGTCTAATCCCGTTTCCGATCTTATTTCCTGTCGCGTTTCCAGTCTTAAAATAAATTTCACGTTAAACATTTATAAAGTAAAACAAAGTCAGAAAGATTTCCATTTTTATATTAGGTGTTAGTTAGCAAATAAAAATTTTATTTCAGGTGAGAAAAAAAAATCGAACATTTTGCTAATTTACTTTCAAACTAAATTCATTCTTATAGCAGGATTCCTACAACTCAACTCCACTCGACTAGAAGGATCAAAACCAACAAAAAAAAATTAAGCCCCCTCCAAAAATAAGCCTACCCCCTCTCTCCCTTATCGCATTCACTTCCTGTCGCATTTCCGGTTAAACTTCCTTTCACGTTTCCGATCATACTTCCGGAATCACTTCCTGTCTAAACATGCCTGTTATCCCCACCTGCCACTTCCGGTAACCTTGAACTTCACCTTCAGAGGTCTACTGCGCGAACTGCGCTGATGTAGAACCGCTATTTAATATCTACTAATATATATCATACTATGCTTTCAAAAACAAAGGTAAGTATAAAATAGATTTCAATTTTTGCAATAATAATTTGAACAAGAAAGAATCCTTAAAGTGTCAGTTACGGGGGGTTTCATCCTTTATACAAAAGTAATATTTAAATCTTAATTTTAAAAATTCATATCACTAATACATGAATGAAAATCGTTAAGTGTCGCTGGCAAAAAGGGAATTACGCATATAGAAAATATTTTTTTGACCAAAATGTAATCATAACACACTTGTCTTTAACTTAAAACCAAAATAAACAAAAAAATATTGTCTAGAATTTAATTTTAAAACAAGATTTAAAAACTTTCAAAAATTAATATATATATATATATACATATATATTTCAAGTGCAAGATAATAATAATAATAATAATAATAATAATAATAATAATAATAATAAACCAAAACGCGTCATAAAAAAAAAAAAAAAATAGTATGTAGACTTAGGGAGAAAGCACGTGTGATTAGATTTTTAAAACTGTTGTTTATATAAGTTTGAAAGTAACAATGCGCTCAAACTCAAAATTTACTTAATCTGCGAAAAAGCTTCTTAAAAGTTTCAGTATCCACATAAAGGCACATAAATGATTATATAACTCAAGAAATAGTGCAGATTTTTGAAAGCGGTTTTTTGCAAAAATGTTTAAAGATTAAGAATAAAACAAAAACTGAAAAATGATTATATAACTCAAGATATAATGCAGATTTTTGAACGCGGTTTTTAGCATATTGTTCAAAAATGTTTAAAGATTAAGAATAAAACAAAAACTGAAAAATGATTGTATAACTCAAGAAATAATGCAGATTTTTGAATGCGGTTTTTTGCATATTGTTCAAAAATGTTTAAAGATTAAGAATAAAACAAAAACTGAAAAATGATTTTTGTGAAAGTTTAAAGGTCCTGTGCCCCCATAAAGAAAGTAAGTCACGTATTACTCGCCCCCATCCCCGTAATTTTTGACACCAAAGCAATGGCAAAAATAAAAAACAAAAAAGTGCGCGAAAAATGCGTAAGTTAATACGGTAATAAAATTAGAAGAATCGTCCAAAGATGTATTTCTATGGGTGCTTGATGATTTCTATGGATGCAATCAGCGCTCGGGCCACCGACTAAAATGACCCAGAAATAGTAAACAGAAAAACCAGTTATTAAAGAGACTCGGAAAGTGTGATTCTTGACTCAGTTTTGAAACAGAAACAGATAAGTAGTGTGAGATATCGCAATATTTTTTTCGCAACTCCTGTCAGATAATTTGTCGATTTGCCTTGCCGTCCCAATATAATTCAGACCGCCGTAATTACGCATACGCACATCCTATCGTTTTCGTCATGGTGTTTTTACTGCTGCTGCTTCTTTCCTTAGTGGTGTTTTTCGTAGTCTTCATTTACATTATGACCAAAGTGGACGCTGATTTGACACTTTTTTACTATGACAGACAGGATAAGATATTTGGTAAGTTCTATAACAGTTCTATCAAACCACTGTAACAGCTCGGCTGCATAGGAAAAGTTTGCGATTCCCAGTAGTGATTCGAGCACGGGTTCTTAAATATGGGTATTACTAAACAAACTTGTTGGATCATTATTAATATATATATATATATATATATATATATATATATACACTTGTTCAAAATTTGAATATTACTATACTAGCAAAATATAGAAAAAAAAATGCATCCACCGTCATACTCCTTTACCCATTTTTAGTTTGCTTTTCCTTAAGGCTATTCTCAAATCCATAGGAGCTACTTTTTGACACATTTCTAAATTCTTTTTTGTTCGTAACACACGAAATTGGCAGGTGTTCTTATTCATAAACTATGTAATTGAATGGTGTTTTCCAGTTTTTGGTAAAGGCAGAAGATCTTTCAGAAAATACTGTCAAAGTGGGCATTTTGAACCGAATTTATCAACGCGACAGCGCGAGTGAGAAAAAAACTGATGTCGTGAGACGGTAATCGTTTATAACTCAAAATGCGATTCATTCATGTAAAAATGAAAAAAATAAACTGTTCGATTACAAATTACTTCAATAATCATGCTTTAATTTCACTGCCCGAGAAGGACTGCTTAGACTACACTGAAAAAAAAAAGTGTTTATTTTACAGTATAATACTGGCATCTAGCTGTGATGCCAGTATTATACCGTAAAATAAACACTTTTTTTGTAGTGTAGGAACCAAGTCTGTAGAGCATAGATGTCCCTCCCGGTCTATTTTATCGAGGTATTAAAAAAGTTACAAAACCCGCTGGTAGACGCGACAGAGGGCGGGGTGGTGTACAATAGATTAAACACTGGGCAGAGGGGGATAAAAACAAGGACGATAATGCAACGGCAAGTGACGGCCGGACAGTTTCTAACACTAGACGATAATGCTCTGTAAATAATTTTCAAAAGATGGCGACACTGGTTTGAAGTAAACACATATGAAACTTAAAATACTGTAGCATAGCGACACAAAGATGAATATGATTAAAACTCAGAGGACAAGGAGTATAGGGTGGAGAACACAAGATGATGCGACACTAAGCACAGGAAATTAAAACAATGGCATAATCATGCTTACAAGTGTCATGCTTTTGTGTTTAAAAATGAGTCAGATAATATGTCAGAAAGTTTGAGCGGGAAAACATGTTTTTTTAAAAGGCACCTTAAGGCTATTGGTCAGTGATATCTCAAATTCCCCTCGCTAATGTCAAACCTAATACTGTAATACTACGTTCAGATCGGATCGTTAAGAGATCTTAGAACACCGAACTCACTGAGGGAGTTCCAGAAACTCACTTAGTGAGTTCGAACTTTCTATTGCTAGATACAGCCAGTACCACTCAATCTGATTGGCTCTGGAGGCCGATTGGCTGTTGAGGTTGCCTTTAACCTAATATGCGTATGCGCACATTCTATGTTTGTTCAGATCTCTGACACAGTGATGTTCAGTGAGTTATCTTAGATGAGTTTTGCAGTGTGGACAGGTATTCAATTCCGGGAGGGTACCAACTCAAAAATGGCGGTCTAAGATATCTTAAATGTCTGATGTGAACAGGGTATAAGGGCATGGGATACATTTTCCAAATTTCAAACTAGAAAATTAAAATTTTTAACTTCTTTTTTTCTGTGTTCTCTGTTCTTGAAGGATGTCTCTTTTTTGTTAGTTGTCAAAACATTTCTAAAAAATAGGCTTAATTTTATTCGTCGTGTTATTTTAGATGACTCGCCAGCTTCGCCAAGATTTTAACCTATAAAAATATAAAATAAAGAATGCATTTGAGAAATATTTTATCAAACAAGCGAGTAAGAGAACCATCTTTTAAGAAGAGTAAGTAATACAGGATGAAAAGAAGTAGTGAGGATTTTTGAGTGTTGGTTTGATTCAGTTTTGAAACAGATAAGTAACAGTGTAAAGCGATTGTAATTTTTTTTTTCTGAACTCCTGTCTGATTAAGCATCGATTTGCAGCCCCAGTAGTCCAGACTGACATACACTGTAAAAAATGACCAATGTTTCTTATTTTATGAAAATATGCTATAACTACGAACGAAAATATAATATAATCTTCTGAGTTATCCGAAATTTCAAATAGCATGTTACATTGTCTTTTGAATCCCCAGAAAGCAATACATTTCCAAAATTTAAAGAATTATTTATAAAAACAAATTATTTTTAGCTGCCCGAATTTTTCAGAAACGTTTCCGAAAGGACTTTATAGTGTATTAATTAGTGTCCTCAGGCTGGAATACCTGTTTTTCGAATGTCATCCATTCTCAAGTACACGTTTTCAGCCGCATAAGTTAATTTATACATGAAAGAGTAAAGAAATAATCTTAATTTTAATGTTATTGTTAACGCTGTTAATTTTGCATGTTTGTCTGTTAAACTTTTTTTTTTAGCATGAAAATGCTTACTTGAGAACGGATAGCATTCGAAAAATAGGTATTCCAGGCTGAGGACACTAATTAATACACTATAAAAACCCTTCGGAAACGTTTCTGAAAAATTCGGGCAGCTAAAAATAATTTGTTTTTATAAATTATTCTTTAAATTTTGAAAATATTCGTTTCTGGGGATTCAAAAGACAATGTAACATGCTATTTGAAATTTCGGATAACTCAGAAGATTATATTATATTTTTGTTCGTAGTTATAGCATATTTTCATAAAATAAAAAACATTGGTCATTTTTTACAGTGTACGGACATCCATACATCATGGTGTTCTTACTGTTATTTCTTTTCTTAGAAAAGTTTATTCTAGCCTTCATTTATTTTATGACCAAAGTGGATGCAGATTTACTACTTTTCTACTATGACAGATAGGATAACATTTTTGGCGAGTTCTATAACAGTTTTTAATTCTTTCGGGACCAGTATCCTGCATACGAATTTTTTTGCTATGTACCATTATTTCCAAAAAGTTTATTCAATAAACACAGAAATTTTGCAATTAAATAAGTCTCAGATTACTATTCAGAAGTCTAACATCATTACTATTAAAAGTAAGGACCTTATTCATTCTTTTGAAAACTTATACATGGGGCATTGGCCTTTATGGATAAAGAGGACACTTCACCATTTCTCCTCCCATATTAATCTATAGTAAAATTTAATTAGATGATTACTCATTACCTAATATAAATCATCAAAATATTATTTTCACCGTCAGAAAGTAAACAAACAAATTTCGTGGCGTAATGCGTTTTTTTTTTCTTTTCTTTTCAAGTTTATTTAAATAACCATATAATTTTTGCAATTTCTACTTGAAGAAAATTTCCAAATTTTATCCTATTCTTAAAAATATCTAAAATATACGGAGACCGTTTTTAAAAACTCACTATGTCGGCATAGTGGGCGTCTACTTTCTTACGGTGAAAACCTTTTTTCGATAATTATATTAGGTAATGAGAAATTATCTAATTAAAATTTCCCATAAGTTAACATTTGATTCTGCGATCAGCGAGGTACGGTGAAGCGTCACTTTATACTTTAACTGCTGTGAATGGTCTGTGAGACCTCTCAACATTTTTTAATGATCTATTAAGCACCTTAAACTTGACTGTTGTTAGCTATCTCAGAGACCGCTGCTCGTATTTTCACAGTTTAACTTGTAATTTTCAGTTTAACATATATACTAGTGAAATTTTGTTTCGTTTGGAGATATAATACTATCCCTACAGACTTCTGAATAGGTGAATTTTAATTTTACACAAAGTACAGAAACAACTGTCCTATGATGGGTTAATTGAACCTTTTAATTCATCTTTCGATCAAGCGGTCTCAGTTCCCTTACAGTAGCTATGCGACAATTTATTCATGAATTTCACAATTTTATACCTTATACTAAAACGAGCTATCAAAATCACATTCCACATGTGTTACCTGTCAGTTAGCTGATTTTATTCATTTATCTTCTACTTTTATTCAAGCGGTTTGTCAGACCGACAGCAGTTAAAGTTTAAAGAAACTCGGAAAGTGAGGGTTCTTTTGAGAGGTTAGTTCGACTCCGTTTTGAAACAGATAAGTAATGTAAGATATTGCGAAAACTTTTTTTTCTCAACTCCTGTCTGATAACGTGCCGATTTGCAGACCCAGTATTTTTCAGACTTGACATACGCACATCCAGTCATCATGGTGTTCTTACTGCTGCTGCTGCTTTTCTTAATAGTGTTTATTGTAGTCTTCGTTTATTTTATGACCAAAGTGGACGCTGATTTGACACTCTTTTACCTTGACAGACAGGATAACATTTTAGGTAAGTGCTATATGACAATCCTTAACCTATAAAAACACGGATGGAGTACTGAGTGTCCCATACTCAGTGAAAAAACAGCTGCAAATTCCAAAATAATTAAGTGATTTTGTTTTGTGTTCGTAATTTTTTCTGCTCTTTTCATTATTTTTTATAGGTACAGGGTGCGGGAAAAGTTTTGGATGGGCAGAAAATCCATTATTTTCGAAAAACCCGTAAATGTTAACAATTTATTAACAAATATATTAAATTTAACGTGATATTAATGTAAAAGCAGATTAGATCTAAAAGTATCCGCATTTTTCTTGTATGCATGCCCGTAGCCGTTTTGGGACATTGTTGACTGCGGCGCGAAGTATATCTCATCGGGAAGATTGGTTCATTCCTTAACCAATTTTGCTTTCAGACCATCCAAACTTGGATGGGAAGTAGTCAAGACTTTTGCTTTAAAAATTCCCAAATGGAAAAAATCCCTGACGGCTCGGCCTATAGACACAGCTAGATTTCGAAGACGCAGACCGTGGGGGGTCTGTTTATTGGGAATTGCAGAAGAAAGACCTATTTGCCATGATGCGGCAGTTGGGGTCGCCCACTTCGAAATATACCTGTGCCTATAGGCGGAGCCAGCAGGGATTTTTATTTATTTATTTATTTATTTATTTATTTTTTGCTGTAAGAGTTAGTCCTATCAAAAACTTGTCAATATACAATTTGTAGATAATGTTAAGAAGATTTATAATAAATTTAAGCGGATTTGATATCCTGTGAATGGACGAAGTTATGAATTTTTTTCTTCTTAAACCCCTATTCCGCCGCCCCCCCCTTGGGGTCATTTTTAATGAAATTAAAAATCTGTCATACATAAATTTTTGGCCCTTTTCCTAGAAGTAATAAAAACTTTAAACGGATTTGAAACGTATCATAAGTAAGAAGTGATGGGTTTTTTTCTGTTTTCACCCCCCCCCCCCCCATGGTTCGATTTTGCCCATTAACGAACTTGATTCGAAATTTTGTGCAGAACGATGGAAGTTATCGTGTCCATAAAAAAGTGATATAGA